>JAKEPQ010001002.1:3407500-4007500 GCA_024500445.1 Entomyzon cyanotis | reverse complement strand
ACTGACTTGCTAGCAGAGTTTGAAGCAAGAAAACAGTAATGAGCCCCAGGCATCTTATATCTGCAGCCTTTAGTGCCTCAAACCCCTCTCTGCAGGGTAAAATCGTGTAAAACAATTTGGTATTGCACTGTCAAGTGGTGGAACATGAGGAAACATTTGTTTGCTTCCCCTTTCTTTCCCTGTATTCCTCCTTTGAAGTAACTCCTGGAGCTTTCTGCTGTAGGAGCAGCATGGTGGTGAATTTGGACACCCTTGAGACTCAGGGGTTCATCCACTGCCCCTCAGGACATGGGCAGGAAGTGGGATTTTGCATTTGGTGGGTTTGACTGAACATTTGCAGAAAAAGCAGAATGGCCCTGGGCTGCTCAGCTCTCTCAAGAATCACAAAATCATAGAATGGTTTGGGTTGGGAGTGTCAGGAAAATTAATCCACAAACACCAGAGGTTTATGTCCACAAAGGAGACAGAGGAGTCATGTAACTTTATTCATTAATAAAGGGAGAGGTCGTGGGCATTTCCCACTAGGTCTCTCAAATTGTTAGAGGACACAGCCTCTTTTTATCCTAATTTCCTGGCTGCATTTCCCCATTGGCTGAGGTACTCGAGAGGTACAGACTTCCCCAATTGCCTAATACAGATCTCCTTCTAATGTGTGCTCCCTGCCCCTTCATTTCCTTGTGTCTGTTCTTTTAGCTAAATCCAGGGATTTGGCACAGTCTTGGGTAAGTCAATCAGTGGAATTCCTATGGAATTCCCATTGTTTCTTTGGTTTATCTCCCAGCAGAGTCCCAGTCTGTTTGTAAAGACACTTCCTTCTCATTCCTGTCAGGAGGGACCTTACAGACCAAGTTCCAACCATGGGCAGGAACACCTTCTGCCACACCAGGCTGCTCAGCTGCTCTGCCCACCTGTCACACACATCCCTGCCAGGCTGCAGGGATGAAATGTTCCAGGAAATGTCACAGGGGGGAATGGCTCAGTCAGATGTGAACACCCAGGGGTCTTTTCAGATGCTCCAGGAGTTCTGCCTGGCCACTCTGTGTCTCCCACACAGCACAAGTCAATAGAAGTAGCTTCTGCATCATCTGCTGTAGATGCTTTGGTTCTCTAAAGGTGTCCTAGCACAACATCCCAATGATCAGGCAACTTCCTGGTGAAAAAATGGAAAAACCTGCATTTCTAAGTGGTTTCATGTTGAGACTGAAGGAACTATGAATGTCTAGACTCACCTAATGATTCTTCTTTTCTCCACTTCCAGAAGTTGCTCCATCTCCCTCAGTCTACAGGCTGACCTCTAAAGATGACAAGGATTTGGAAATGTGCCTTATCACGGATTACTCCCCAGAGAAGCTCACTCTGGACTCAGCTGAGCAGCACACATCTGCTATTGTGGAGGTGGCAACTGCTGAGAAAGGCGAGGAATCCAGCTACCTGTCCACCTACTGGGCCAGGAGGGATGAGATGCACTGTGGTGCCAGCCACGAGAGCTTTGGAGAGCTGGAGAGCAAGGACCCTGAGAGTGGTAATGGCACTGCTGGGGCTGTGGCAGGGCTGGAGGTGCTCTGGGCCTTGGGGTGAGCAGGGCTGGGCTGCAGTTCCCAATGTCACCGAAACTGCGGGAGAAACAAAAACCCTCCAACAACATTTTTAATGTTAGACAGTCAAGGCATTACTTTATTATCTGGCCAGGATGTACCACAGAAATCATCTCATCCACACATAGCCTGAGTGTGCAGAGAGAATCATTCCATGACACATGATTTTACTAGATTTTTCAGGTATTTTATACAGTCAAAAGACATAGAAATGTATTGGGTCAGTGTTCATTGGGCCAGAGTTGAGCAAACCCCCAGTATTCAGTTTCCCATTGGATCTGAATCTCCTTGCCTCTGGTGTTAATTAGATTTTTCATTCTTCAATTTTCCCATCAGTCCTTTCCTGCCCAGATGTCTTCAGCCCTGCTGGAGGTGCTCTGGGGTAGCTGTTTGTAGATAGCCACTGCTGTCTGCTGATGTTCTGCTGGTAGCTCTTTATCTTCTGGGTTCCTCCAGTCTGTTGATCTGCTGAGTTCATCAGACCTCACCTGGTAGAACAATGCCCTGGAAAGGATTTCCCACGATAAAGACAAACAAAACCTTTTGACTAAAGTTATACAGAATTTTTAAACTGGTATATTTTCCAACACCAACCCTGCAAACAGTGCTCCCCTATGGTCCCATAAGACATAGGAATGTTGCCTCTGCTTTCTTTCTCCTTCCTCCTCGGTGGAAACAAGATTAAGGATCAGTAGAGTGGTGCAGTCATAGCAGAGAGACCTTAAAAACACTCTGTGGGGGCAAAGAAAGCTTGGAATTCCTTTGTCCAGTGGGACACTGAAGTTTGATTAGATCACATTTTATATACTTGCCCTGAAAAAAGGAGAAAACAGTGTTTATGGGAGGGTTTGTTGGCCAAAAGCTCTAATTTAGTCCTCCTAAGCAGAGATATCTTTATAGACTTCTGAAGAAGTACATTTTTGTTATTAATCAAATTTATTATTACTCTCTGCAGGTGCCAGTGCTGTCTGTGTCACAGGGATGTCCCTACACTTCAGGACAGGTATGTAACATGGCATTTTAGGAGAAAATATTGGCCTGATTGAAGAAAATATCTTCCCAAGTTTTTGCTGATTTTCCACCCTTGCAGAATTCTTTTTCGAATTCAAAGAATTCTTGCAGAATTCTTTTTCCAAGCAAGAAGTCAGCCAGGAAACTTCCAAAAGGCTTTAAGCATCGAGGCTGAAAACCATGCTGCTAGTGCAGCCTTCCAATCCAAGCTGACAATTTTTCAGCCAAAGCAGGCAGAGCCCACATGCTCTTGCCCTGTGAGTCAGCTCTGCTCAGATCTCAGACTGCAGAAGAGTTGGGTTATTTTTGGGTGCACAAACACCTAATGGAACCACAGCTCAGCAGGAGGTTTCTGCTCTCTTTGCTCAGGGCTGCCCTGAAGCTGAGGTGCACCCAAGGCAGTTCTGCCCCAGCTCAGGCTGAGGAGGGCTGGGAGAGCCCAAGGATGTGTTTTTCCTGCCACTTCAAAGGGCAGAGCTTGGCCCTGAGCTTGCCCTGCTCACAGAGCAGCTGTGCTTTTGCAAATCTTTCCAAAACACCATTTCAGGGAAATATTCACCAGTAAACAAGGCTGGTTTGGTCAGCCTTTCAGCTCTCAGAAAGGTTTTAGTGAAAAACATACAACGAGTTTTTGCTGACAGCTCCCTACTTCTCCAGGATAGATCAATGTATTTTCAAATGCAAACGGCTTTGTAACCTCAGATTAATATAAAATTCAAATACAATTCTGTGCTGTGATTAAAATCAAAATTGTTTTCCCCCTGCCCACCTTTAAAAAACTTTAGGGGGAGGAAGGAGGGATGCCTCCAGCATCCTGGGTTCACAGTGGACATTATTTAAAACCAGTTAGATGGCTGGCAGGCTGGCATGTTGGATAATTAAGTGGTTACTGATGAAATTGAAGTCTCTCAGTCCTGCCCCTATCTCATTTCCTTGTCCTACCAGATAACTCCATCACACAAGGGAGCAGCTTCATTAAAAAAGGGCTTTTCAGTCTGTCTGGAACACAAGGATGTCTCAGTGCTCTTGTGACTCTCATTTTCTCTTTTTTCCAGATGAACACTTGAACACACTGTCTTTATCACAGCTGGGCCTCAAATTAGTTTTAATGAAAGGAATGATTTTTAATGTGCTGATGACGATGCTCATGTGGAAAAAAAAAGTGAGTATGCTTAGGGGGAGCTGAAAACATCTGTCAGAAAACATCTGGATTGATTCATAGCTATGAGTTCTTCTTCTCTCTGGAATAGCTGTTTATGCAGTCTATTTTTTAATTTAAAAATTAATATTTTTAAAAATTTATTTTTTTAAATTATATTTTTTGAGTAAAATCCCTCCATTCCTCTGGCCACACCATTTTTACCCACCCCTCAAATACTCTTCCTTGTCCAATTTTTCTTCCTTTCAAGACATTTCTCCCATCTTTTTCTACATCCATCCCTTCCCTTGCCTGCATTCATCCATCAGATTTATCCCCTTACCTTTCTCCAGCTGGGAAAGTTTGATGCTTATGGATTTTAATATAATTCCTAATATATTCGGTTTTGCCCAGTGTCTCTTTCTTCTCTTTCTCCTGCCTGGACACTTCAGCTCTACAATTGTGCAGCCATGACTGTAACCCAAATAATGATAAATAATAATTCATTTATTCTTTGTTTTTGTTACAGGGCTGCCAGTAACTAGCTGGTGCAGTCCTGAAGTACCAAAACCATCAGCTTGGAGAGACCATCGTGAGCAAGAGGGAACACAGGAATAATCCTCCTGCAAGGGACATCACTTGCTGTTCCTGTGTATCACACCAGCCATTGTATTCTGAATTGCTTTGTTTGCATTGCTATAAAACTACTCAGAATGAAACATTTCCAGCATTCTGCTCTCCAGAAGCCTGGGACATTCACCATACAGAACCTCTTTTGCATGAAGCAGACTTTGCTATAACTAAACATTGCCAAACATCACTGATATTTGCGTTCAAATAACGACTTCTGCCTGGAGCAGTGCTGTTTGTTAAAAATATCCCTGCAGGCTAAGTATCACCTGAATGGGAATTTTTCCTATTTTGATAGGTTTAGGGTATTCACATCTCTCAGGTGCACCCCAGACACCTTTTCAGGTGCAAATGGGACACTTTGAAAAGCAAAGGGAGACTTACTTGGGATGCACTGTCCTGCCACCTTTGCTAGATCAGAGCAAGATATCCTTATTTTTCCTAAAGGATATGCTGCAGGTCTCCAGGAAGTCCCAAATTCAGTGCAATTGTCACTTCATTATCACAGAAGAAAAAAAAAGAAACAGAATATTTTTTATTATTTTTTAAAGTATATTCTATCTGACCTTAACATCTTGTTAATTTAAACCAATTTAAGATTTGGCTTTGTGTTTAGTAAAAATGCACACCACTTTTGTTCTTTTTGTTTACTTCTAACAACCTGATATTTCACAAGTTCTTTTTATAACAATTACATCAAAATAAACTGAAATATTTACCTGTCCATGTTGGAACAGTGCTTGCCTGTGACATCTGCATGCTGCTAATTCATGAACTGTTCTGGCACCCTCATGATGTACTGGCATTTCTTTAGGCTGTTATCAAACAATTCTTACAAAAAATGAGAAACTTGTTTGTCTTTTGTATTTGTTGTTGGAGGCATTGCTTCACCCTTCAGCTGAGCTTTGGGAATGAAGGAGGGAAGGGGCTGGAACCACCATGGAGGGTGGGAACAAAGTCCTTCTCCAGGACATCTGGGCTTTGTCTGTGTAAGAGAGAAAAAAAGGGAGCAAGGGCAGACTGTGCTGGGTGAGGAAAATGGTAAAAAGAAAATGGCCACAGTGAGGGGAGCAACCCTGTGCCAGCTTCCTGCTGCTGTGGGGGACACAGGAGCCTCAAGTGTCCTCTCTCCATGTCCCCAACTCCTGAGTGTCCCTGCAGAACAAGGCACTGCTCTGCAGTGATGGCATCAGCCAACCCCCTTTGCCCCCAGGTTCTGTCTGCCCCTGGCAAGTCTGGAAGGGAAATGTTCTCCTTTTGTGGCATCAATTTCTCCAACATCTCCTGAAGCCCCAGAGGTTCCTCTGTGGGGGAGAAAGGAGAAGGATGCTCTGACAGAAACACAGCCTCCCTGCAAAGCCTGAGCCTTGCCTGCACCTCACAGCAGTGCCCAAACCCTCCCTGGAGCTGTGGGGTGATTTTCCCTCCCCCAGCTGGACTCACAGCCCTCACAAGGAGCTGCTTTTGGAAATTTAAACACTTTTAACCAAAAGCCCTGGTGCTCCACGTGGGAGGATCATGCCAGGATCTGATCCACCCTGCTGAGCAGCAGCATGACAAAGCTCCCTGATCCCTGCCCTGGTCCTGCAGCTGACCACTGAGCAGCTGACCACTGAGCAGCTGACCACTGAGCAGGTGAGCTGTCAGGGTGGGAATTACTGACCCTCCTGCCAAGGAACAGCTTTAAACTTTCCATGTATTTTATGTCTTTTGCCCTGATTATTTTATAGGACAGATGTACAGGGACTTGTTCTCATCTCTCCCTTGACACAACCATCATTCTCATATCTCTCCAGCTGTAGGAAGCCCAAGAGTTCCTTAAATGCTGGATTCCAGGCAGCTCTTGGAGCCTACATTTCACTCATGCTGAAATCTGCCGTGTCACTGGGAAACAGCCTGAAGAAGCTGCTTAAACCATATTTGACTATAAAGCAAGTCACTGCATTTCGCAGATTTCCAACTGATTAACCTCATTCCAGAAACTTTCAGGGATGTGGAAGAAAACTTTCCATACTCATTTACTTTTAGCATCAGTTTTTAAAATTAATATCCATCCCAAATTTTTTATGTTGCACTTTAAAGCCACTCCCAGATGAAAGGGCAAGAGTGAAGGACTGTGCTGCCTCTTTCCTCATCTCAGTCTTTCCTTTTCCAGGCTAAACTGGCCCCAGTGACAGGATTTGCCCAGTGGGAGATGAGTTAAATGTTTTTACTAAAGTGGCTCTTGGCATGCGACCTGCAAAGCACTGAATTTGCAAGGTCTACTTCAAAGACTCTTTCAGATATCAGGCTGCAAATCTCCCACCACCACCACCTTCCCCGCACTTTCTTGTTTATTTCAAGACATAAAAACCACAGAGCAAAGCAAAGCCAGGAAATCACCCAGCAGGACAGGAGGTGGGCAGGGGCTCAGGGCCCAGGTGGGGCAGGAAGAGGCCACAGCACAAGTTCCATGACGCCACAAGCGAGATCTGGGTCACCTCTGATGCTCGTCTGCACCCAGCCACAGCAACCACATCCTCTGGAAAGTGGGGCACAAACGGGCTGGGGTGCAGGGCTGGGCACGTGGCAGGGAGGGGGAGAAGCTGTGGAAAAGAACAGCAGACGTTAGACCACAAGCCAAAGTGGAATGAGGTTAAGACATCCTCCCCTCCCAGCCCTCACCACAGCCTGCCCTGGGGGAGTTGTTTTGGGTACAGCAGGAAGGATTGAGCTATGTATAGAGTGGGCAGGGAAGGGAGGGGAGAAATGCTTTATCAAGTGTGGTGGGGAGAGCTCTTAGAATTGTGTCAGATCTCTGAATTTGCTGATAGATCTCTGCACCATTTTTACAAATTGAATCTGTGCAGAAAAATCCTTCCACTTCTTCTGAGCTAGATGAACAGAGAGGATGAAGGAAAGGGCCAGAGTCCTCTCACACTGCCAGGGAAGGAGGTTATGCATGGTCCACCTTTAGCATCCTCTCTCCTTTGTCACCTCCTGTCCTGCTATGGGTAGGAGATTAATTTCCCTGTTTTTTCATGGTTTTGTTGGAGAAAATATCCTGCCTGATATTTGTCATCTCTCATCAAACATGGCCCTGTGCACAAACTATCCTCCTTTATTTTTCTCCTCCTCCTTGTGTGACCAACGACCTGAGTGTGGACTTTACAAGGACCAGAGCTTGAAGGTATCAATGGCTTTGTTGAAGTTTATTCCAAAGTGGGAGGAGCTCTGATAGGACTTGGATTCATCATAGGTTCACAGAATCCCAGAGTGGTTTGGTTTGGAAAGGACCTTGAAGCTCATCCAGTCCCACCCTCTCCCATGGGCAGAGACACCTTCCACTGTCCCAGGCTGCTCCAAGCCCTGTCCAACCTGCCCTGGGACACTCCAGGGATGCAGGGACAGCCACAGCTTCTCTGGGCACCCTGTGCCAGGGCCTCCCCACCCTCCCAGGGATCAATTTCTTCCCAATATCCCATCTAACTCTGCCCTCAGGCAATTTGAAACCATTCCACTTTGTCCTGTCACTGCATCCTTTGTGAAAACTCCCTCTGCAATTCTACTTTCCCTCAAGAATTCTTGAGGCGACTGGAGGAATCGAAAGCAGGCAAGAAGCAGGAAAAAAGATTTTAAAAAAGACAAGACAGCTCAGTGGCTGTGCAGTTCCGAGCAGCGGCCAGGGGAGGGCTCAGCCCGGGGCTCGGCAAGGGCAGAGGCAGAGCCCGAGCTGAGCATCACCCAGGGATGTGCTGCTCCGGCTCCAGGCACGGCTCAGGGCGTCCTTCCCACGGGAAAGAAGAGCTGGGAGGATCATTTACCATCCCTGCACCCTGCCAGGCGCTGCCCGCTCTCCTAGCGCTGCTGCCATTGCAAACAAGTGCACAGGTGGTGCTCAGGCTGGCACGAGTCCTTTGTCCCTGACACAGACCAGGCTCCATCCTCGGGGACAGTGAAGACTCTGCTCCCTCACTCCTCAAAGGCCATTAGGCAAGAGATTTGGGAGCCTCAGGTTTGAGCCTTTTGTAGGTTTAATGGCTGCAGTGCAGCTGGAAATGTTAAAAAGGCGGTAAACTGGAGCCAGAATAGAATTATGAGAGGCTGAAGCCATCAGAGACCCAAAGTTCCATCTCCTCAGTGCAGCACACAAACATTTCCATGCCATGGAGTCTCAAGGCTCTCAGGGTTTACCTCTCCAGTGTTTCAGCTGCAGAGAAAATCAGACAAGCCCAAAGCAGGGTCAGTGTGAGGACAGAACCTCATACATGAAGGATCTGAAGAGACTCAATCCATGGGTGAAGGACAATGGCACGAGGCTCAAGGCCATGTCCTTGTCCTGCACTGGGGTCACAGCAACCCCCTGCAGCTCCAGGCTGCGGGAGGAGTGGCTCAAGAGCTGCTCAGCAGAGAGGGACTTGGCGGTGCTGGCTGACAGCTCGCTCAACGTGAGCCAACAGTGTGCCCAGGTGGCCAAAAAGGGCAATAGCAACCTGGCTTGTATTAAGAACAGTGCAGCCAGAAGTGATCATCCCCGGTACTCGGCATTGGTGGGGCTGCAGCTCGAGGGCTGTGTTCAGTTCTGAGCCCCTGACTTTAAACAGGACTTTGAGGGGCTGCAGTGTGTTCTGTGAGGAGCAGCAAGGCTAATAAAAGGACTGGAAAACATTTCTCTTCTGAGGAATGGCTGAGGGAGCTGGGGCTGATTAATGTGGAAGAGAGGTGGCTCAGAGGTCACATCCCACCTCTGACAGGGTGCAGTGAGGGGCTCACCCTGTGCTGTGCCTGCAGTGACAGGAGCAGGGGAAATGGCCTTGAGCTGAGCCAGGGCAGATTCAGACTCCATCAGGGTGTCAGGACTGGCAGGAGCTGCCCAGGGGGAGTCACCATCCCTCAGGTGCTCAGGAGGCACCTGATGTGGCACTGGCTGATGTGGTTTAGTGGCAGTGGCAGTGCTGGGTGGGCACTTGGGCAGGATGACCTTGAAGGTCTCTTCCAACCTTCATTCTGTGATTCTAAGTCTGAGGGGGGAGTTTCTCCATGGCCCCAGAGCAGCTCAAGAGCTGCTCCTGACAGCTCATCCCAACATCCTTGTGCTCACCAGCACATCAGTGCAGGGACACTGACACTGGTGGGACACTGACACTGGGGTGGGCTGGCTGTGTCCCTCACAGGCCTCAGTGAGCCTCTGAGTCCAGCTGGCACATCCAGAAGTGCCCCACATGTCTCTGAGGGATGTGGGAAGGTCTGTGGGGTGCTGGGTACACCTGGAGATGTGCTGGAGGACACTTCCTTCCCTTCACAACCACCACCCACAGCCTTATTTGAATTTTCCACAGCTCTGAAGCCCAGGGGCACACTGGCAACAGACTCTGTAAGATCAAAGGACAGGAAAGAGGGAGATGAAAAGGGTGGATGACAACTCAGTTTCCATGATCACTTGTTTCCTGCTTCCCTCCAGAACTGGGGCACAGACAAAAAGCCTGCTGGGTAGAAAGGAAGGGAGAGAAGTAAAGCCAGGGAGTCATGCCTGAGAGGAAACTTGGATGCAGGAGAAGCTCTGTATTTGTCACCAACACAGAAAAGGCTGCAGTGTCATAAAGGGTTTTATTGATGGAAAGGACCACTGTTACACAATGAGGCTGCAAACTCTTCCACAGGACACTCCAGGAGGAAAAAACCTTGAGCCCTGTGTTCCCTTCATCCACCAAGGAAGGTGAGAGTGTGCTGGGGAACTGCACTTCCCTTTGCCAGACTTTGCCATCAGAGGTCAGGAGCAGTTCAAGACCTGGAAAGAGAGCAGGCAACAGGAGCAATGTTACTGCAAAGCTGAGGGGATGAAATTCCCCCAAGCCCCAGTGATCCTGTGCCCTCTTGGCACAGAAACAACCAGGGATATCCTCCACTTCCCAACACCCAAGTGTCCCTGTCCCCAACTGCCTCATCTGCAAAGAAACTCCAGGCTTGGACCCCAGCCATACCACAGCCTCTGGAAAGAACAACCCTCACAGAGCCTGGGACTTCAAGCCCTTCAAGTTTCTCCTGCAAAGAATGGGGAATCTCTCTCACAAGAGAGGAATGTGGGTAGGTTTCTGTAACAGCCCCAGTTAAACTCTTAAATTATAAAAGCCTAATGAGATATGCTCAAAACCAGAAAGCCATAAATCCTCACTCTGTGCCAGCCCAGAGCACAACAGCTCAGCTACACTTGCCCAAGAGGAAGCTGGGGGATCTAGGGGACTCCTAGATTCACTTGTTCTCCCCCAAATGCACTGCAGTCCTGTGGTTACCCCTTTTGTGACCCACAGATCAGTACCTGGTAGAGCTCAGCCAACGAAATTGATGACCACGAGATGGAGAATGGTGTTGGCAAAGAGGAAATCTGCAAATGCCCGCTCTGGTGAGATGCCCTGGAACTCACCCTTGTTCTGGGGGTTGATCTGGATCCGAAGGCAAACTGCACAGCAGAGAAAGAATGAGACATCAGTGAGCACAGGAGGAAGTTAAGGTGGGAAGCACAGCCTAGCCCAGGCCAGTATGGGTCACTGGTCCAGCAGGGAAAAGTTACTCCATGGTTACTACAGATGAGCAGGACAGTGGCAGGGAATTCCCATGGGGCTGTCCTGCAGTCAGTGCTTCACAGCACCACACACCCCACAGGCTGCCCCAGTGAGTCCTGAGGGGAACAGGCCCAGAGCAGCATCACTCACACAGAAGTGTGGATATCCCCATGTCCTGCACTGGGTGTATTAGAAACAGAATGATTTGGGTTGGAAGAGACCTTAGAGATCATCTCATTCCAACCCCAGGGATACCTTCCACAAGACCAAGTGGCTCCAAGCCCTGTCCAAGCTGGTCTTGGACACTTCCAGGGATGAGGCAGTCACAGCTTCTCTGGACAACCTTCCCCACCATCACAGGGAAGAATTTCTTCCCAATATCCCACCTAACCCTGCTCAGTGGGAAGCCATTCCTCATTGTCCTGATACTTGATCCTTTGTCCAAAGCTCCTCTCCAGCTCTCCTGGAGCCCCTTTCGGCACTGCAAGAGGCTCTGAGGTCTCACCACAGCCTTCCCCTCTCCAGGCTGCACACCCCCAGCTCTCCCAGCCTGTCAGCCCTGCGCTGGGGAGAGCTGCAGAGAAACAGGGTGGGTTTGGGGATATTCCGGGGAGCAGCACCCTGCATCTGTCACTGCCGGGTTTCACCGAGCCCCTTGGCTGCAAGGACACCCGCGGTGACAAGGATCCGGGCCGGACCCATAGCTCCTGCCCCGCCGGGACGGAACGGCACGGCAGCTCGGGGATGCTGAGGGTACCGGGGGGTCCCGGCTGCCGGGGCAGCTCTGAGCGCCGCTCCGGGACACCCCCGACCCCTGCGGATCCCCGCCGCCTCCGGGAGCGGCTCAGGGCAACCCACCCGCGCTGGGGCTGAGGGGCTGCGAGGGGCTGTGAGGGGCTGAGGGGGGGGGGGCTGAGGGGGGCTGTGAGGGGCTGAGGGGGGCTGTGAGGGGCTGAGGGGGGGGCTGCAGGGCTGAGGGGCTGTGAGGGGCTGAGGGGGGGGCTGAGGGGGGGCTGTGAGGGGGCTGAGGGGGGCTGTGAGGGGCTGCAGGGCTGCGGGGCACTGACCGCCCAGGATGAAGCTGCCGACGGCGGAGATGAAGCCGCTGAGGAAGGAGTTGAAGGGGAAGGTGCCGACGCCGAGGCAGTAGCCGAACTGCAGCGCGCCGGTGAGCAGCACGTAGAGCAGGAAGGCGTCCAGCGCCTTGAGGCGCCCGGCGGTGCCGCCGCCGTACTCGGCCAGGAAGCGCCGAGCGACAGCGCGCACCGAGCCCGCCATGGCCGCAGCCCGCCCAGCCCGCACCGCGCAGGCGCCGCACCGCCCGCCAGCACTGCGCGTGCGCGCAAAGACGTGGCGGTGAGCGATAGGGGAGCGCGCTTCGGTTTGCGCATGCGCTGAGGGATCCATGCAGTCCGCGCCCCCGATGTTTTCCAAGAGCCAATAAGAGCGCAGAGCCGCCTGTTGCTAGGCAGATTAGAGAGTGTTTCCTGGCAAGGGCCAATGAGAGCGCAGCGGCGCCGCTGGGGCGGCGGGGATTGTGGGGATGGACAGGAGTGCGCGGGAGCTGCTGAGGAGAGCGATGGCGCGTTTGGAATTGTTCGTGTCACTGTAGTCAGGGGTTTGTTCGCCTTTGCCCAGGTGGAGAGGAACGGAAGTTTCATTATAGGTGATTGGTCTGCTGATGAGCTGAACATCTCGGCAGACTGGGAATGGCACAGGAGATACACCGCAGATAGTACACCACACGACCATGAAACACCGCCAACTCCAAACGTCACACCTGCCATGGTCAGAGAAACTTGGTCTGGGAAAAGCAAGATAAGAGAATGAATGATGAAAACCTAATAAACGTCAAGGGTGAAGAGATCAATAACCAATAGGAAACCAAACACTATGAACTGCGTTACTTGGGACCAATGAAGCATTGAACCGATGAGTTTCTCTGGGTTTTGACTGTATAAATACCTGAAAAATCTAGTAAAATTCATGTGTTATGGAATGATTTTCTCTGCACAACCCGGGCAATGTGTGGATGAAATTATTTCTGTGGCACATCCTGACCACAGAACAACATCGTGCCCAGAAATCAAGCCGTGCCTTCATTCTCTAACACAAAAATGTTGTTGGAGAGTTTTTGTTTTTCCCACAGGTTCAGTGACACTACCACAGTAGTGGTGGAAAACAGACCTATGTTACCCTGCTTGGACCTGGGGAAGAGGAAACCACTGCTTTCCTTTATTTTTTTTTTCCTTAGAAAATATCATGACACTGAGCCTGAAGTGAGAGCAAAACAATTTTGCTGCTTTTAGGTTTCTGAAGGGGGGAACAACTTTTCAATGAACCAAAGCAGAACTTTTCTCTATACATCCATTCTGTTTCAATCATGCCAGCCTTTCTATCTCTCCAAAATGAAGGATTATCTCAATGTGGACAGTGGACACAAAGAACATGAACTGGAAATGTTGTGTGTCCAGCCAGGTCCAACTCACCTCTCCAAAGCAAGAGGTGAGAGCAGCGATCACAACAGCACAGCCCTTCCAGAATTCAAAATTCCAGTATTCCTTAGACTGCTGGATGCTAGAGATGTGTGATGTGACATCTCACTCACAGTGAGTCACAACATCAGCAGTAGATGTAACTGCAAGAAGTGAAAAATTCCTATCAAGTTTGAGTTACTCCTCAATTCTTATCTCCACAGAAGAAGTTTTTACAGTGTGAATAAAGAGTTAAGATTTTAGGGCCTGATCACCATTGATTAGCTTGTGCCATACTAGTTTTTTCACCATTTTTGTGTGTTGGGTGTATACAGCTATGAAAACCTAATCCCACTAATGATGTATGATGCAAGTCACAATATAATTATATTTTGCAATTGCAATTTTGCAGTGTATAGATGCAATTGCATCTATACATTGCATGTATTTCCTAGATGATGGTAAGGCAAAGGGGTAGAACAGAGTGAGAGCAGCACACCCTGACCTCAGATAAACCATGGCAGAGAGGACAGTCAAGGAGCTGAGTGTGGTGAGTCCTGGTTCAGAGCATGGCTGAACAACTGGCAGAATGACACCTGCTGGACACACAAATCACAATATCATCGGGGAGTTCTCACTCTTGCATCAGAACTTCCTCATTGCCAAACATCACATGCTATTGTTTTGTTACTAGCTCTGGAAACATCAACAAACTAGAGGGAAACATGTTACAAATAAAGAGATTGGCTCTAGCTTGGAGTCCCTATCTTTCCTCTTGTACTAAATGGTTACTGGTAATTTTGTTTATTTGTTCCTGGTGTGTGGTGAAGGAATTAAACCCAACCTCTGAATTGCTGCCCTCAGGAAGAGGGAAAGTATTCTGTCAAATCTGGAGTTTTGACTCTGCAGAACTGAGATTTTCAGGAATGACTGTCCTTTCCTCCTCTCCACAGCTACAAATAAACTGATTGAGATGAGTGAGTCCTAATTTAAGTAAGGCTCTGGGGTATTTAAATTACCCCTGGGGTATCTGGGGTACTCCTTCTCACTGACTTAGAAATGAACTTGGCTCACAAGTTCTTACAAGGATGTGTTTCCTCCTCACTTTGGGTCTCTGCTTTAGGAATCCATGTTAGTCACTTTATTTCTAATAGTGAAGAGAGAACAGCAATAGCACCAAAGGGTGGTACTATTTTATACTCTAGTCACCCTCCCTGGAAGAGTTCAGGAACTGAGTAGATGTGGCACTTTGTAATATGCTTTAGTGGGCATGGTGGTATTTGGTTGGACTTGATGATCTTGAGAGTCTTCCCAACCTTATTGATTGTGTGATTCCTGCTTTCAGCAGGAATTGGACCTCCAGAGCTCCTTCCCAATCTCATTTTCTCCATGATTTGATTGGATTCTTGCTGTTCTTTCACAAGTGTTTTCCCATAAGGTGTTTTTTCTGATTTTGATACCTAATTGGTCCCTGAGGTTTGACACAGTGAGGAAACACAAGAGTGCAACACACTGCCACTGTTCTATAAAGGAGCTGAAGAGAGAGGAAATTCATTTGCCAAAAATCAGTTGTCAAACCAAGTGAAGTCAGAAGAGAATCAGACTCAGAACACTTTTTGTAGCACCCTGGATTGTTGTGGATATACTGGTAACTATCTGGAGCATTTCTTAGAGTTTGGGTGTAGTTTTTTGAAGATAGGGAAAGTTGAAAGGGGCATTGACTTGGAAGACTGAACTTTTAGTCTTCAAACTAGAGTAAAAGCCTTTAGCTGTTACTGAGGGAGTTTCTTGGTTTAGAGGACCACTCTGAACTTCCAGATAATAACTGTCCATCTGTGGTATTGAAAAGGATGTCCTATATTTCATATGCTTTGTGAGAGGGAAGTTGTTTCGTGTTGGTATTTTTTGATAAACAACCATTAGATGATGCCAATAAACCCTTGTATTGCTGGAAAAAAGGGCACTAAGGGGAAAGATTTGGTGGGAATAGTGCATTAAGAACGGTTGTGGAATCCTAGCTTATAGCTATCTTTTTGTTGAGCATTTGAAGAAGGCAATTTGAGTGTCTTGTTCAATGTGGGTTATGGGTGTAGGATGGGCTTGCTTTTCCTGGAAGTTCATTGTACTGATGTTTACTTCAGTCATTCAGAAGTATCTGAAATGAGTCTGAAATGAATCTAAAAGCAGATTAAAATATCCAAATAACATAATAGCTAAAACCTGGGAAACATGGGTGCAAAACGAATATGTCTCTTTTTAGGGCAAAGAAGGCTGCTGTCTGGGAGGAAGAGGAGGGAGAATCCACTTGAAAAACCACAGATGGGACCTTTATCCTTGAAATGCATCCTTGAACCAATCTAATTGGCTCCAGAGCCAGTCTACAGTGTGATTGTATTTCTCTGGGATAAGTCTCTGGACTCAGTTAAGTACTCACTCTGGGCATTTGGCTTTTCCCCTATTTGTTGGAGGGTGAATGTTGTCAGATCATTGAGAGATAATTTGTCCCAGGGTCTACAACAGTTCTACACCTCTCAAGTTTGCTGGGAGGAAACTTTAGGAATCATTTTGACTGAAGTGAGGACTCAGTCTTACAAATAGAGCTTGGGACTCCTTTTACATGGACAGCATTTTTCATGTGTGGTTACTGTGGCTGCTTCAGTCTTTCACAAGAGTTTTGTTGCTGGTATTGCCCTGTAATTTCAGCAAAGCCAAACTGACATGTCAGTTGTTCTCCAGCAGTTCCCAAAACAGGTTTTTTCTTTTCCTGCCAGCAGTGATATGTCAATGAACCACACAACTGTAGTGGAATTTGTCCTCTTGGGATTGGCTAACAGCCGCCATTCAGAGATCACCCTCTTTCTGCTTCTTGCCATTGCCTATTTCTTGATCCTGCTTGGAAACATTTCAGTCATCAGCATCACCCTTGTGAATCACTCCCTTCAGACCCCAATGTACTACTTCCTCAGGAATTTTGCGCTTTTGGAAATCACTTTCACCTCCACATTCATTCCCAGCACCCTGTACAGCCTTCTGACAGAGAAGAAGACAATTTCCCTGCCTGGCTGCTTCCTTCAGATGCTGTTTTTCTATTACTTGGGTACCTGCACGCTTTTCCACATGGCACTCATGTCCTTGGATCGCTGTTTTGCCATTTGCCACCCTTTGCACTACACAACTATTATGAACAACAGATTTTGCCTGCAGCTGATCCTGAGCTGCTGGGCAGTGAGTTTTCTCTTGATGTTTCCTCCCACCTTTCTGACCATCCAGTTGCCATTCTGTGGTCCCAACGTCATGAACCACTTTTACTGTGATGCTTCCCTGTTGTTGCAGCTGTCCTGCACAGACACAGCGTTCATCGAAAAACTCATGTTTATCACACTAATTATCATCCTGCCTGGTACCTTAACAGTAACTGCTGTTTCTTATGGCTGCATTGTCATCACCATCTTGCACATACCATCTTCTGCAGGCAGGAAGAAGGCATTTTCCACTTGCTCAGCTCACCTCACAGTGGTGATGGTGTTTTACAGCACGTGTATTTACAGGTACATCCGCCCAGCACAGCGAGGTGGGCAGGACTCTGATAAAGTCCTTTCTCTCTTCTTCTCTGTGCTGACTCAGATGCTGAACCCATACATCTACTCCCTCAGGAACAGGCAAGTCAAGCAAGCTTTAAAGGAGAGCATTGTGAAGATTTCTGGCTGCCTGAGGCAGTTGTGAACAACAGAGTAGCCCACCAAAGTAAATGAATTGTCACCCAGATCCAGCATCTGTACTGTGAATTAAAGATGTTGATGCTACTGTGATTAAAGATGTGAATTAAAAATGGTTTATGCTTTCTAGATGTTATGTAACTCCGTCTGTTAGCAACGAAAATATGTGAGTGCAGAAAGGATTTTCTAGTCTTCTGTTACCTAGCTTCACCTTTACCTCAGTATTTCCCCCCTTGCTGAGATGTGTTAGCCTTAGTGAACAACCAAATTCCCACTCCCACCCTCACCCCCACAGTGGGACAGAGCAGAGGCAGAAAAGAGGAAAAACAGAAACAAAAACTCTCATGGGTTGAGATAAAGACTGCGAGATGGTTTGCCTGTTTCTACCAGGAGTGAAACATACTGGATTTGGGGGAAATGAATGTAAATTATTGCTAAAATAGTTGACATTGTGAGAAACAAAATTAAATACTAAACAGCTCTACTTGCCCTGTTTCTGTGTTCAGTTTTATTCATTCATTCCAGACTGCTCCACCACTGTCCCAGCAGCACAGGGTGGGTGGGGAGGGTTATGCTCAATGCAGTGTGTTTCCCCTCTGCTGCTTCTTTCCTCTCACAATTTTCCTCTGCTCCATTGTGGGTTCTTCACAGGCTATGGAGAACACATTGAGCTGCCATTCTACAAAGCAAGTACAGAAATACCATTGATATTGTCATTTTTAGAACTTCAGCTTCCACAAAGCTGTGTTTACAATTACTACCATACACCCTATAACCATCAACAAAATTCCTTTCCTCTCTCTAATTCAGTGTAGGATAATCCTTGATCCCAAGTACAATTCATGGAACATTTTGTTTCAGTCTTATCTGTAAAGGTATTTCCAGCTTTGGGGGCTGGCTTTGGTTATGTATAGTGAATCCAGGAATCTCCACCAGTAATTCTCACAGCGGTGTGGATAGTCAGGAGAACTTGGAATGGTCCTTTCCACTTCTGCTTGAGTGGTTCTTCACTCCAGGTCTGGACATTTACCCAATCTCCTGGACAGTGAGAGTGTGGTTGAACATCCAAGGTCACTGGTGATGCTAAAACAATAAACCTATGCAAGGATGAGAGTGGATTTTTCCCAAATTCCCTCAAACTGTGATTCCCTACTCTGTGTCATTCCCTGGGTGTAATCACAGCCTGGTGTGGTCTCCCACAGAGGATTTCACATGGGATTAGCTTCTCCTTGGAGCTTGGCTGAATTCTAGTTCTCAACAATGCCAAGGGAAGAGCCTGTGACCACTTAAGTGATGCTTCCTGACACATTTGGCCAGTGGACTTGTTGACCCTACTGCCTTTGGTCCTTTGGACACTGACTGTTGCACTGACTGTGGTGTTGGTGCACCCAGGTGGGAGTGTCTGCACAGAGGCTGTGTGTGTATGCAAAAATATTTGATGTAGCAAGTGACACCAGGCCCCTGGAAGATCACTTTTCCCTAAACAAATAATAGACAATGAACTGCCAATCCCTAAAAAAAAAAAAAAAAATTACAAAAATAATAATAATAATAATAAACAGGAGAGAAAGGAGAGAGGGAAAGAAGAGAAATATATAATTATAATAACTAACATCACATTGAAATTAAAAAATTAAAACCATTTCTTCTCATGATTTCCTTCAGTACCTGTTATATTTTCTAGTTTGCTCTAGCTTTAACCCCAGCTGGCAACTAAGCACCACACAGCAACTCACTCACTGCCCCAGGGTGGGATGGGAGGAGAATCAGAAAAAGGTGAAACAAGGCTTGAGATAAGAACAGTTTAATAGTTGAAATAAAGTAAAATATAATACTAATAATAACAATGATAATAATGAAATGAGAGGGAGGAATAAAACCCAGAGGGGTCAAAGGATGCACAGCACAATTCCTCTGCTGACCAATGCCTGACCATCCCTGAGCAGTGAGCAGTGCCCCCAGCCATCCCCCCCCAGTTTATAAACTGGGAATGACTGTCTGTGGTATGGAAAATCCCTTTGGCCAGTTTGGGTCAGCTGTCCTGGCCCTGCTCCCTCCCAGCTTCTTGAGCCTCTGCTCACTGGCAGAGCCTGGGAAACTGGAAACTTGGTTAGCAGTGAACACTAAACCATCCGTGTGTTATCAATGTAATTCTTATACTAAATCCAAAGCACTGTTCAGCTACTAAGAAGAAAATTATCTCTATGCCAACCAAAACCAGGGCAATATGGTGTTTGTCATCTTGGGTGATGAAATGATCACCCACTCAAGAATTCCTCTCTTTTTCTTTCTGCTTAGGATTGAAGATTTCTAGATCATAGCTTGTGTCTGTTGGCTGGAATATCAACACTCTCTGACCCTGCAGGTTTCAAAAAATATTGCCAAGTGAGATAAGCCATGCCATTCCTTATTTTCCTCAATGGTTTTCTTGATATTTCAGATTTTTGTAAAGTTTGGTATCCAGAAACATTCATCAGTCTTTCCAGTTCTTAGAAAATGCATATTACAGTTTTCCACTGGTTGTATTGCTCTGGTATGGTTACAATATATCATTGTCAAAACATCCTGCTGCAATTCTGTGTGATGCTTTCCAAACCCAAGGAAATTACTTAGTTACAAAATTTGCTTATGGAAAAATTAAAAATACCCAGTAATCTCTCTCATAAATTATTATTTGAGAACTGCTTTAAAAGAAAATAAACAGTACAACTATGCAAGGCTAACAATGTCATGTTTCTTCTGTAATTTCTCGGTGATGATGGATCAATGATTAAATGTAGCTCTTGATGCTTTACAGGCTGTGATGCATTTCTTCTCAACTTGACACATGGCAAATGGGGAAATGTAGAAATAAAACAGTCATTGCAACATTTCTGACCCTGGAATCTGGGAATATCCCAGAAATGCAATGTTTTCTCTTCCTCCTTTCCTTGTTGATCCCCACCTCTGTGATTGGCAATGTCCTCATTTTTGTTTTGGTGGTGGCTGATAGGCACCTCCACAAATCCACATTTCTCCCTGTGCAATTTCTCCAGCTTAGAGACCTGCTCCAGCCCCACCATCCTGCCCATGTTGCACAGCTTTCTGAATGGGAACAAGAGCATTTCCATTGGCAGCTGCATCTCACAATTGTAATTCTTTTGGTTCCATAGGAGTCACTGGGGGTTTTCTCTCATCAGTGATGTTCTATGATTGGTGTTTAGCAGCATCAAACCCCTTTGGTCCAGAGCTGTCATGGACAGGACACTGCAGCTTGGAGCTTGGTCTTGGGTCAGTGCTTTCCTTGTCATGGCTGTAAACTGCTTTCTGGTTTCACAACATTCCTCCTGTGGTCAATTTATCAATTCACTTCTTTTGTGATTTCACTCCAGCAGTAAAACTCCTTCAGCCTGACTTTAATGTTGGTGATCAGCCTCTCCTCAGTATGCTCAGTACTGCCTTTCCTACCAACCCTTGTGTCTGACGTGTCTGTCTATCATCACCACTGTCCTCAAAATCTTCAACATCTGGGATGCAAAACACTTTTCCCACCTCACTGTTATTACACTTTCTTATGGAAGCTTACTGAGTGTCCTGCCAAAAACTAGGACTCTCAGAGCACTGAATAAAATCTTCTCAGTTTTTTACTCCACTGCTCATCTGCAGTCTGAGAAATAGAGAAGTGAAGGATGCTCTGAGCAAAGTGGTCAAGAAATGGGAATATTTCCTAAAGGTTAGGAAGGTGTAACCATTTTTTCCCCTAGAAGATAATGAAAGAAAATAATGTATTTGAGGAAAGCTTCTCAATAAATTTTTAGCCCTCAGACCCTGTGACATTTACCCTTGACTTTTTACTCTCAAATTGGCTAATCTGATTGACTTGAACTGCCCAAGTGAGGATGAGTCACTTTTCTGTGGAAAAGGCTTCTCTCTTTATGAATTGCCCAGTTTCCTGGGTGTCTAGTTCAGATTCCATCCAAGCAGTGATTCCCCCAATCAGCTGATTGCAATCCCACTCCTCTGAGCAGAGTCCCTCTTCACTTTACCAGAGTTGTTAAGGACAGCTGAACCTTAGATAAATAATTTAGATTTAAGGAATAATTTTTTTTAGACAGCTAAAAGTAGGTCAGAGGAATTAATCTAATTCAGAGGGAACAATTCAGTCTCTGGTTTAGGGTAACTATACCAACATGAGTATAATTTTCTCAGTGGATGTGAATGCTAAATAGTTGAATGCATAGCTGCAAGTGTGAACATTTTTTTAAAAAATTAAATTACATGCTGGTAACTTTTCACAGGTTCCACATTTTTAGACATTTCATACTCATATTTCTTTGTAATTGTCATCTCAGCTGTGTTCAGCCATTTATGTAAACTTCAAAATTTTTCTTTTCTAGACCAAACACTGATGGCAAGTGACAACATGAGTTCTACAGACATTCCTTACCCACCATCCTCTTATGAGGTTGATCTCACTGAGCAGAGCAGGATGTGCTAAAGGTCTAATGGAACAGAGGACAGAGCCTGAGGGGCAACATTTAAACCTGAGTGTTTGAATCCAGAGCTGACCAGATCGGGGTGGAGGGAGGGAACTGGGAGCTAGGATGGGCGCTGGTTCCTGAACATGTGGGCAGCGTGTGCTGCAGTCACTGTGTGTCACAGTCACTGTGTGTCACAGTCACTGTGTGTTGCAGTCACTGTGTGTCACAGTCACTGTGGGTGTTGCAGTTTGTGTGTTGCTGTCACTGTGTTGCAATTTATGTTGCAGTCCCAGTGTGTGTTGCACTTCGTGTGTTGCTGTCACTGTATTGCAGTCATTGTGTTGCAGTCCCAGTTTGTGTTGCAGTCAGTTTTGCAGTCCCAGTGTGTGTTGCAGTTTATGTGTTGCAGTTTGTGTGTCACAGTCCCAGTATGTGTTGCTGTCACTCTGTGTGTTGCTGTCAGTGTGTTGCAGTCCCAGTGTGTGTTGCAGTTTGCGTGTTGCAGTTTGTGTGTTTGTCGGGGGTTGAGAATTTCTTCCCATTCCCGTTACTAACAACAAATAGTTAGATGTTTAGAGTAATCAAAAGACAAAGGTGGGCTTGGGCGAGGCAGGGTAAGGGAACACCCAGCCCTTGAACAGTCTCACTCTCTCTTGGTTGGACCTGAGAGGAGGGCTGCTCTTGCTTTTCTGGACCAGAGGAATCCAACTGTGCCCTGTTTTCTCTTCTCCTGACTGGGTGAGCTGATTCAACCTTTTCTCCCCACGGAAAGCCTTTCCTGCTTCACCCTGCCTCGGCCCCTCTGCCCCCCCCTCTCCACACCTCTTCTCAAAACTTGTCTGGGAGGCCCCCTGCCCCCCCCCGACGCTTTGCCCGCTTTCCACTCTCCCCATTACGCCACTACCTGACCTGACCCTCGCACAGCGCCCTGCAGCCTCAGGATCATTGCCTGCCGGCCGGCTCAACAGCCCCCTGCTGCTTGCAAGTGATTACACCACGGGCAAAGGCTTAGTATCACAAGCATGTATTGGTTTTTGGTTTGTTTGGTTGTGTTATTGTTATTGCTTGTTTATAGATACTGTAAGAACGTATTTTTTTCTACCTTTGTGTTGATTTACAAGATGAATATCAGAGGGAGAAAAAAAATTGTCCTGGGGGGGTTCAACCTTGGTGTTTTCAAACCAAGACATCTTAGGGGCTGGAAAAAAAATAATTTTGTGTTCTTAGTGTGGTGAGAAAAGGGGTTGTTGAGTATATGGTTTGTTGTATTGTGATTTTTTCTTCCTAAACGGGACTGGTTGGTGATTTGGGGATAGGGTGGATGATTTGTTTTAAGGGTTTTTTAAGTTTTTGGTTTGTTTGGTAGGTTTGTGGAAAGGAGAAGTTTTTAATTTTTCATTACTTTGGGCACTGATGGTTTGGAAACGCTTATGATATATGGTGGGTTGTGTGGGGTGTTTGGGTAGGTAAATTTGGGTAATTAGGCGGGTGGGTGTGTCTGGATCCAACATACGGGGTGGGGTGTAGTGGGACGAGGAAACTAGCGGAAGAAGGGACGTGGACATTACAACCTTAGCCCCCCTGTGGTGTTTTCTTTTGGGGGGCCGGTCCGTTCCTTCGGGTTGGTGGTTTGGGTGGGGGGATAGAATTGGAGGGGGTTGACGGTGTTCTTCGGGTTTTAGGGTGTAAGGTTTGGGTGTCGGGTAGGGGTTGGGGGGGGCAAAGATGTAGGCGGGCAGGGGGGGCATTGCCTTTGGGACGCGTGCGGGGAAGGTTCATGGAGGGGCCCCCCCTAGGGAGAGGGACACCTGTGGGTACGGGGGAGGGGTGGCGGGGCTTGGGGGGGTGTGGGGGGGGGGGAGGTCGAGGTTTTGAGGGGGGTGAGGGGGAGGATGGGGTTATGAGGGGAAGGGGGGAAAACACAGTGAGGGTTTAGGGGGTTTCAAAAAGGTTTGGAGTGGTTCGTGGGGGGGGGGGCGGGCGGGTGGTACAGTCCTTAACCCCTCTGGGGGTGGGGGTGGGGGGGGGGTTGCGGACAAAGATTGCTTTCCCTCTGGCAACGCTTCCTGGGGTTGGAGGGGGGCTGCGGAACTCTGGAAAAGGGTGGATGAGCTTGTGGGGGGAGGGGTAGGGGACAAAACGGGTAAGGAAAGGACTAGTGTTGGAACAGGGGGGTGTTTGTGGGTGGCTCGGGCGGTCATGGGGGGAACGGGTTCTGGGGCAGGGAGGTGGGGGGGGGGAAAACGGCACGGTGGTTGGAAAGGCGGGGAAAACGCCTGTGGGCGGAGGGTGGCGACACGTTAAAAAATTAAACATGGGTAGGGAACGAGGGGGACGCCGGCGGGGGAAAATGAAAGCTTTAGGCGGGGGAAAGGTTGGGTGCCGGGTGAAGAAACGGGGAAGCGGGAACTGGGGGGGAGTTTGGTTAGTGGCCCCGGGGGTGTTTTCGGCCGGGGACTGGTGGGTGGCAAGGAGGAACGGTAGTTGGGGTGAGTAGGGTGATAGTATTTGGAGGGGAATTTAGTTTGCCAGACGTTGGATGGGAGGGGGGGGGGGTGATTTTTCGTTATAACAAGTGGTTTAGGAATCAAAAACGGGCTGGGCGGTAGGGAACACCCCCCTGAAACCCGGGTGGGGGTTGCTTTTGGACGGGAAGTTCTGCGGGGGGGGGGGGGTGGCCCTGGGGGCTGCGGGGCTGAGTTGCTTTCGTCCCGGCGGCGGGACCTCTGCTTGCAACGTGATTACACCACGGGCGCTGCCGCGGGTTTCGGTTTGTTGGTGGTTGTTGCGTTTGGTAAGTTTTCCCACCTTGGGTTACAAATTGAAAACGGAGGGGGGGGAAGGAAAAGCGGGGGAAAAAGTTGCTGTCACTTGTTGCAGTTGGTGTGTCACAGTCCCAGTGTGTGTTGCAGTTTGTGTGTTGCTGTCACTTGTTGCAGTTGGTGTGTCACAGTCCCAGTGTGTGTTGCAGTTTGTGTGTTGCTGTCACTTGTTGCAGTTGGTGTGTCACAGTCCCAGTGTGTTGCAGTGACAACGCCTGGGCTGAGCACTGTCACCGAAGCCTGCAGAGCAATGTCTGTGCCTCTGCCCGTGGTTTGGGAGAGCAGACCTGGAGAGGTGGCATTTCCTTTCCAGGCCTGCAGAGGTGACTCCTGCAGAGGTGACTCCGTGGCAGTTCCTTTCCAGCTGCCGTGTGTGGATTGCTGACAGAAAGCACCACCCTGGGCGCTGCTGTTTGACTTCCCTGAGCTTAGGTTAGGTTGATCCAGAAGTTTGAAGCTTCCTAAAGTTTGAAGCTGTCTGTAATCAAAGTCTGTAACTCTGTGCCCTAACGAGCCCTGCTGGGAGCACTTTGTCCAGCTCTGTTTCTCTCTCACACCCCGCACTGGGCTCTATTAAAGCTCCGAGTAAGTTTGTTTCTGCTTTTGCCTGTCGTTTCCTCAAGGCACCTTGCCAGATTTGGCCGCAGCTGGAAGGAGCAGGGAGGTGGCACTGCTGTCCTGCAGGGGCTCATTAAAACACTGACAGCCCTAATGAGCTCTGTGTTTGTTCTCCTGCCGCTCCCTGTAGCACTGTGAGCATCGTGTGGTTAATTAGGGAGCTCCCAGCTGTGCTTCAATTAATACCTGCAGCGTAATTTCTGTTTGTCTTTTGTTCTAATGATGTGGGACGGGGAGAATGGAAATGGAAACATTTTGAAAGGCAGTTAGTGTAGCTTATACCCTGGTGGGAATCAGGCAGAGGGAGGAAAAGTGTCTGTGATCAAGCAGGGAGAGGCCAGAGCCAAAGTTTGACTCATGTGCTGGCAATAAACAATTCTTATTCCAGTCTCTTATCCTCTGACTGCAACCCCCAGCACTGCCAAGGGCTTTGTTTGCAAAGCCCTTCTCTGCTCTAATTAGCACTACCTTTACCTGCTGTACTAATTATACACAGAAACGGGAGGAATGTTCATCCCCATTGCAAAAGGCCTTTTTTAATGACTGAAAGAAAAAAATCTTAATTAACAAAAAAGTCACATATTTTACTCTGATTCCCCTGAATTCCAGTTTTCTCAGGACATGAACCCTGAAAAGAACTGGCTCAGTAGGGAGATGAGTGATAGAAATTTTCAGGCACAATTAGACTAAGAAATACTTAAACAATTAAGAAAAACTGAATATCCACCTGGAGATTATGACACGTGGTGTCCCTCACATGTCTGTACTGCAGCCTGTCGCAATATTACAAGGGTAATAGTTTTAAATTAAAAGACAGTAGATTAACCTCTTAATTATTAGAATAGATATAAGGAGGATTAGCATCTTAATTCTTAGATTAGATATAAGAAAGAAATTTTTTACTATGAGGTTGTCCAAACAATGGAATGGGCTGCCCAGAGAGATATTAGATGTCCTATCCCTGGAAACATTTGAGGTCAGGGTGGATGGGCTCTGAGCAACTTGGCCCAGCAGAAAGTGTCCCTGCTCATTGCACGGGGGTTGGGTTAGATGCTCCCTTACAACCCAAGTTATTCCAGCATTCTGAGGGTGTTTCCAGCAGCTTGAGGGAGATGATCCTTCCCCTCTGGTCAACAGCAGTGAGGTGGCACCTGGAGTACCATGGGCAGTTCTGAGCTCCCCAGTGGGAGAGAGACACAGATATCCTGGGGAGAGTTCAGCAAAGTGGTGCAGAGATGATGAAGGGATTGAACATCTCTCCTGTGGGGAGCAGCTGATACAGCTGTGAGTTTTAACCTGGAAAGAGCAGGCTGTGGTGGGATGTGATCCATGTCTATTAATATCTGAAGGCAGGATGGAAGTGGGAGACATTCATATTTTCACAGTGGTGTGCAGGGACAGGACAAGAGCTAATGGGGACAAACTGAAATATGAGAGGCTCTGTCTGAGCATCAGGAAACATTTTTCTGTGAGGGTGAGCAAACACTGGTACAGGTTGGCCAGGGAGGTTGTGGTGTCTCCATGCTTGGAGATGTTCCAAAAACACCTGGAACTGGCCCTGAGCAATTGGTGCTTTAGGTGGCCATGCTGAGCAGAGGCACTGGATCAGATGACAACTGAAGATGTTCCACCTCCACCCTTCTGTGGGGCTCTAGGGTAGTGTCAGTGTGCAAGGGAGTAGAAATCAGCTCTGATTCATGCTCTGGTGACCACAGCATGGGAGGTTTCCTGTCCATGACTCACAGCTCAGTGCTTTGCAGTGTCTTCAGGGTGGGAAAGGCTAAGGTGGTTGCAGCACAAACCTTTGGGTGATGCACCCAGAGCAGGAAAGGGAAGTGGTGTTGAGCAAGGCCAACACAGTGCACCTTCAGAAGGTGAGGTTTGCAGGTTTTTATCTCCTGGGTAATTTGGATCCTAGGTCAGCAGCTCCCAGGTTTGGATGCATCCCTCACTCTACAGTGCTGTTCCTTGGTGTCAGTCCCATGGGAGAATCCCCATGGGCACATTACAGTGGGTGGGCTAGTGGTCCAGCCCCACGGGCATTATGGACATCACCAGGTGCTGGTCAGTCCCTGCAAGAGACTGGTTTACACAGACTGAGCTGCCTGTGTTTGCCAGCACTTCAGCTGGCTGTGTTTAAAAGATTGTCCTTAAGAACAAAGTTCCTCACTCAGGGCTAAGCTCTGAATTTTATTTCAGACACCTCCAGCAGAGCTGTCCTCCTACACCAGTGCTGCCTTCAAGTGGAAAGTAATGGACATCCCAGTTGAGATGATCTGGATCACAGGAATCACCTGGAAAGAAAAATTTGTTCATTTGTCATTCTGAATAGATACGAGGAGGAAAAAATGTTGGAGAGGATAGTTTAACATCAATCTGTCTGCTCAAAGCCATGAACAGCCTGCTAGATCCCTGAAGTTTGCCCAGCTGTGAGGGTGAGCTGGAGCCTCAGAGGTGATTCCATCATGGTTTGAAACCATCATCCCAGTGAGGTGTCCAAGGGCAGAGAGAACAGTGCTTCAGAAGAGGCAACTTTAGAGTTTCTTCCAACTAAGCTTCTTGTTCATTTGTGGTTTACTTGTGGTTTTTTATTGTGCAGTCAAAAGTTTGTGGTGAGATCTGTCTTGAGAAAAAGATATTATCTACATTACTTCTAGCTACTGAAGTCAAATTTAGATAAGGGAACTGAGGAAGGAACAGGTTCAGTTTCCTTTAATGTTTGCTTCTTCATCAGCACCCTTTAATCTGTGCTGCAAATGACAGTATTTCAACCAGAAAATGAAAAGGAGATGAAATCCCACATGAGAACCTCATGTCTATTTAGAATGGGCAACTTGTCTTTGTTCCTGGAGAGGATTTTCCATTCCAAAGGTTTTTTTCTTCCCTGACAGTTGAAATCAAGTGTAAGGTTCCAGGCAAACCACAGAATTTAATTAAATACATCAACATCAAAGAATGAGGCCTGAATAGAATGATGGGCAGCTCTGGGCCAAGGCTGAACTCAACTAATGGGATATGAAAAGGAAAAGGAGAAATTGGAAATATTGGTCTGTTACATAGCTAAGTAATTGGTTTATTACTGTTCCAGGCTCACCAGGCAGAAGATATCAAATTTTTGATACTTGACAAGTTCAAACCTAAACAAACCCATCCTTCCAGATGGCATTGAGTGAGTTTGTGTATCAGAGATGATGATATAAAAACCTCTAACAATATGGGTGGAACAAAGGAATAAAGCAGATTTATTTTTTGGGACTCCTGCTGTGAACTCTGAAATAGGAGTAGGCTGAGGGAGGAACAATACGCAAGTGAAAAAGGAGGATTTCCCATAAAAGCTTTCAGAAAGGTTCGTTGGTGGGTTTTCTCAGTTTTTCTTGTGGTTTTTCACATTGTCCCTCCATCTAGAGGTAAGTGTTCCAACTAAAACCTGCACTCACTTGAAATAAGAAGAGACAGTAAGAGTTTTCAAAATTATACCCTTGACCATGAATGAAACACAAACTTTTCATCTCAATGGGATGAAATTTAGCTTCTTTCAGATGGAAAGGTGACAAATAGAGCCTTTGCTTTTTGTGAAGTGCCCACTAAGTTCACTGTTTTCTGGTCCACTTTGACATCTCAATATTGCTTTCACCTTGTCTCTGCAACAGTGCATTTGCCTTAGCCATATTTTACATTTTCTCTCCCACCACCACACCACAAGAGCACCTCCTGGCCCAGTCAGGTCTGATCAGCTGATCCCATGGGAGAAAATTTCCAGTTCAAGAAGTTCAGGCATTCTACAGGTGTCAAGAAAATGCTTCATCTGAGATTCAAGGCCACTGAGAGGAGAGACAGGGTGTAAACAGGCTGGCTGGTGTTCAGTCTATCTAAGCATCCTAAAAGGAAACTAGAAACCCACATGATCTCCCCTTGGATGTGGAGAGGCTTCTGTTTCTGCAAGGCTGGATTGATGGTTTGGACATTGCTGTATCTGCCTGCTGCCTTGACTGCAAGAGGCTGCTGGAGACAAGGCAGAGCCTTTGCAGCTTTTGGGGACTGAGATCTGTGTTGAATGTCCCACCTGCAGTCAGGCTCAGGTTCTCCTAAAGAGTGTCAGCTCCTCATTCTCATGTGGCTTTGCATCCAGTTCCCAAGAAGGCTGCACACACAGGCAGGTTTGAACACTGATTTTTATTGATGGCCAGAAAGCAGAGCAGGAGGCAGCACTGGGCAGCAGGGGGAGAAAGGGAACAATGGGAAACTCTGTGTACTTGGGATCTTCATTTTCACTTTGCCACGGAGACTTTCCTTAGTGCAAAAGCCTGTGCCTGTGCCATGGGCACTTCTCTGACTCCATTGCAGCTGCCCCAGGGACCTTCTGAGCACCAGCAGATGTTTGATGCATTGTGGAGCAGGAGCACTGAGCATTTCAGTCAGAGGATGGAGAGCCAGGTAGCTCTTGGAGTGCAAACCTCCTGAGCTGTTCACGTATCCAGTGCTTAAAATACGAGATTCTGGTGTATACCTCAGGGAAGAGGCAGTATTTAGGTCCATGAGAAACAATGCCATGAGCCTTCTGAGCGCACACTAAAGGGCCACCAGAGTCACCCTGTGTCATGGAAGGAGAGAGAGGGGTCAGACAGCACAGCACAGCTCTCCCTGCCTTAAGGAACAAGGCTCCTCTTCCCTCCCTCCATGTGAAGAACCTCCTCTTCCAGCCACCTCCCTCCCTGCAAACCCAGCTCTGCAGGGTGTGTTGCTGCCTCACTGCTCCTCTAATCCCATCCATGAAGCAATTCAGGCCTCGAGGCTCTTTGAGATTCAAAAGCTCAGAAAGAACATAGACCTGCTTTAGACACGGGGAAGCATCCAAGCCATCCTGGCAAGGACATCACAAAGAATTTACACACTGGAGCACTGGCTAGGCTGGGTAGAACTTCCCCAAGTAAGTAAAAAAGGAAATTATATTGATAGTTGGGAAAATGCACCCCAATTCAGGGAGCACATCAGTTTCAGAGCTTCTGTGAGGACCCCCAGCTCATCATTCTGAAGGTCCTGGTTCCTTCTGGTGTCCTTTGACTTTCAGCTGACAACCAAGCTGCCTGTCAAGTCCCAACCTCCTCCCAGGTTTGCAGCCCAAAACAACACTTACAAGATAAGATGCCTTGACATCATACTGCTCACCAACACAGATCATAGACTCAGGCTGGTAGGTACCGAATGTCTCCTCACATGCTGCCTCATCTTGCACCTTCTGTTCCACCTCTCTCATCACATTAGTTGTCTGCCCAGAAACTGATGTGAAGCCCCAGCCAGACACTTCACATTCAGCTCCTACTCCCAAACGTTCATTGCTTCTGGGCAAGGAGATTGGTTTCACATACTTAGTGATACTGGCCTTTGGCTTCAGCTGTCAGGCAGAGAGAACATGGGGTTAGAGCTGATAAAGGATTGGGGACAAGTTCCCAGGTCTGGGGAGGTGAGCAGGGGGAGCTCCCTCAGGCAGGAAGGACGTGTTGGCCACACCTTCAGCAGCACAATGTCATTTTTGAAGTCAACACGGGAATAGTTGGGATGTTTGATCCAACGTCCAACACGGAACTTCTGCTGGCTCTGTTCTCGATGACTCACATCGTGAGCTCCCAGGGTCACAGTGACCCTCCTGATCCTGCCAGGAAACACCAACATGCTCCAGCTGCATTGGCCACAGGGACACAGACCCCACTGCAGGTGGCTGGAGGGAGGTGGTGGTGAGATGAACCTCCCCAGAGATTAGTTCTCAGCAGCTCCTCTGTGACTTGGGCTCCTTCCACAGCCCAGCTGAGGATCCCTCAGCACATCCTGACACAGGGTCGTTGTCACTGTGACTCTGGGAGCTCCCAATGTGAGTTACAATGACCCCTCTTCTCCAGCAGCAGCTCTAAGCCATGGTAGGAACCATGGCCCTGGAGACCACTGGGAGCATTCCTGTCCCTAAGGACACTCAGCCCCTGGCAGACAATTCCTGCAACTCACAGAAGATAGCTGAGCTCACAGAGATCCCTGCTCTGCCTGAAGAGACACAGGGTCATCTTTGAGCCCAGACCAGGACTGAGGCCCTTCAGAACTCTGAGACCAGAAAAAATCCCATGTACAAGAAAGGGAAGGTCTTACCCTTCTATATCCACACAGTGAGCTGCTGAGAGCACTGCATCTGAGCGAATCAGGAACCCTCCACAGGAATTAGATTGTGAGCCATTTTCAATTTTTAAATAAGCCATGTAAGGTCTGGAGTGAGGCTGAACTTCCCGTCCACCAATGATCCTTCCTGGAAGAGAGATGGGAAATGTTAATATCACATATGCTGCTATTTCCTGTCAAGTTTGGAGCTCCATGAAGGGACAAGGTCATCCTCTGCTGTCATCTCCCAATGACACCAACAGCTCTCCTTCCCTGGTGCACTGTGGAGAGAGAGACAAGCAGCTCTGTCTGGGGATGACTGACCACACCTGGCTCTGGGTGACTGAAATGCCACCAAAGGGCACAGCTCTGGTCCCTGTAATGCATCACTGGTTTCAGGCAGTCTGAGCAGAGAGGAGAGAGGAAAGTAGGAGTGCAGAGATAGGAGAGAAGGCAAGGCAGGAACCTTGCCTGAGATTGCCTGCTCGCTGTCTATCTGTGCCCTTGATGTGCTTCTCTAAATCCACCTCTGTGTACTCACCAGCCCCAGCCCAGGGCAGGACAAAAGCACTTGTGAGCAGAAGGAGAAGCAGCATCTTCTACACTGTGCTGCTGAGCCAAACCAGCTGTTACGGCCAGGCAAGAGAGAGGGACAGAATGGCAGCCTCTATATATGTAGTGTGGAGCTGAAACAGGAAACCTCAGCCTGCCTTCAGCTTGTGTCATTTGCAGCTTTTGTTCCTACAGCCCCCAGACTGTGGCTTGGTGAGGGGTTTGTGACACGTTCTCTGTGTTTTTGTCACGTTCTCAAAAAGCTGGAGAGATCTGGGCTTGTTCAGAGTAAACAGCAAGGAGAGGAATGGGGTATTTGTTGAGTGAATATCCCATTGGAGACCTTTGGAGAGAGACCCTTGGACCCTACATGTGGATTGGATCTATTTGGATTTATTATTATTGTTATCATCATTATTATTATTGTTATTCTTATTATTTTCTTTTTTCCCCTGTCCTCTGATAGGAATGGTGAGAGCTGGCCAGGGCCAGGCAAATGTCCTGGTTCTTATCAGAGATGCTGCCTGCCATCAGAGGTGCCCCTGGGATATCAGAAATCAGCAATCAGAGTAGCTAAGGGACAAGGCCAGCAGGAGCCTCACAGCCTCAAGCACTGGTGCTCTAGATGATCTGATAAGTCCATAGCAATGACAAAGTCTGAGGTCCAGCTAGGAAATCAGACTGAGTGCTCAGCTCTAGATCAGCAGCTGCTCTGGCAGGTGCATTCCCCCTCACCCTGTGTTCTAAAAAGACAATGGACTGTAGTTTGTGTCCTGGGATCCTCCTGAAACCTGTTTGGTAGAAGGGATAAGGGTGGAAAAGGAGGAGTTCCTATAAATGCTTGTAGAGCACAGGCAGCAATCCTTCAGAGCCATTGAAAAGACTGACTGAGATTGAAAAGATGTTGTTGGAGAGGAAGGAAGGAAGGAAGGAAGGAAGGAAGGAAGGAAGGAAGGAAGGAAGGAAGGAAGGAAGGAAGGAAGGAAGGACAAGGCAAGGGGTGAATGATTCACAGTTGACAAGTAGTCCCTTAAGATTGAAGAATGAAATGTGGGTGTTTGGAGTTGAATGAAAACTCTCCTACAAGAGACAGCACAGCCCCTAAAGGCACTCAGTGCAATTAGAGGCAGGAGGATACATCAGGCTAATTCTGTCCTTGGAGTCACATATCCCTTGATGTTTCCAGCTATTGCTCAGACCTTTCAGGTTAACAATTAATCACCAGCTGCTGCAAGATGCAGAGTCCATAGCCTCAGACATGTCAGATATGTCAGCCTGTGTCTGAGAAGTCCCTCTGGTCCCACTTTATACCCAAGGGAGGGAAAGCTGCCATTCAGAACAGGATTGCACATGCTGTTATAAGGATGGAATTGTTTGCTACATCCCCTTGCCCACAGAGGGAGCACAGTTCTGAACAAACATCCCTGACATTGCTGAAATCAGGTAAAACCAATCCCACCCGTAGGGGAATTAGGGATTTCAAGAGACTCTACTTAAGCCTGGAGTAAGCCAGTTGTCAGAGGCAGCTCAGCTGTTCCCTTCTTGGGCAAAAAACAGAGATGCATTGAGGTCTCTGCCTTTTCAGTTGCAGCCAATTCAACTGAGTTGAAACAAATCTAACAGATTCCTTTTCTTCTTCTCTGTCTTTGGCAAAGACAAGTCTTTGGCTGACTTTCTACGGTATATGCCATGTGCTAATGTCAACAGGCTATTCAAGCTGTGACAGAAGATAATCTTCATTTAAAATATAATTTTTAATCTGCAATGTAAGCTGGCAGTGGGAATCATCAGCCCCACACCATCCCTAATGCAAGAAAACAAGGGAAATACTTCTGTCAAAATTTGAATGACCCATTTTGGAGGCACTGGATGGCAGAACTGCTGGAGGTAGGACATTTTACTTCAAATTTTCTGTTGTGAATGTATAAAGAAAGTCCAAGGAAGAACTAAGGCCAAAACTTACTTAAAGGGCTTCAGAGTCACTACACACAAATTGCATAAAATTAGGGTTTCTTTCTGAATTAGGGAATAAATGACTGTCAGTAAAACAATGACTGCTGTGAATGTTGTTGATTTTAATAAAGAGCTAATGATCAAATTTTACATGGGTTTGGAGAGCAGAATTAGGTAGTTTCCACTTCAGCTACGTGGATCTAACAAGTTAAGAAAAGCAGTGTGAATGTGTGCTGCTAGAGACAGCAGGGAGTTTTTAATGTCATTCTCTATCTGTCATGCATAGGCTATACTGAGATATCACTCAAAAAACCTGTTCTTTCATTCCTATGCTAATGGAAACAGTCAAACCCAGAAAGATCCCTTTTAAATACATCAGACCATCAAATGTCTGAGAATATTAGGAGTTTCTTTATGGTGCTTGCGTGTTAAAGTCTTCTGTGGCTCCAGGATCCCCAGCTTGCACCTTTGTGTTCACGTCAAACCCACAGACAAAAATGTCCTGTGTGAGTTACAGCCTGGAAGGGAAACCAGACAGGGGCAGTCTGAGCAGTGACAGTCGTGGCAGAGTTGTGTGCACTGCTCTGGCTTTGGTGGTTTGTCCTTCTCTACATGCCAGGTCTCTACATGGTCCATGTGTGAACAATGCAAAAGGTGTTTCCCCCCTCTGTCCCCCCAATGGATACGTTTCTGATGCCAAATTGCATTTTGTGCCTTGAGATTTGCTAGTGTAGGGCAGTGGTTGGTGGCTCCTTCGGTAAGAGATGAGGAATTTGAAGACACAGAATTAACAACCCCTTTCTCCTCTGTGGCAGGCTGATCTCTTCTCTCTTTCAGTGCATCAGTTTCCCATCCCGGGCAGGAAGATCACACAGAGCTGCCTCAGCTGCTCCAGCCCTGCAGGAATATCCCATTGGCATCACACACAGCAGCACTCCTCGGGGTAATGGGATTCCTGAAGCAGTTGGGACTGAGCTTCACCCTCTACACTTCCTTATCATTCTCTATGGGTATCTCTACCTCAAATTATTCCTTCTTGCTTTGCCTGTCTACAGACAGAATTTTGGTTTGTTTTGCTTTGGTGCTGCTTTCTTTGGTCTGTGGCTGTTTTGGTGGACAGGAGTTGGCTTGGGTCTTCCCTTCACAGCTTCTGCTTGCTCCATTTGGCAGTGCTTTCCCCAAAGCTGGGCTCTTTGAGGTATTTCTGCCCCACTGACAGCTGGGGATTGATGTGAATATGAGCCAAAGCCTCCCACAGCCTGAACTTCCCTGCTTTTATCTGAAGTTGAGTTGCTCTGAAGGTAACTTCACATGTCCTGGAGGAAAGCTGCCTGCCCTGTCAGTGCACTCAGCAGGAAAAACAGTGCAAGGAGCAATGCCCACTGCTCCCTAGGGTAGCAAAAGAGTTTTTTCTTTCTTTGGTCTGTGGGTGTTTCAGTTGTGATCTGGGCGTTCCCCTCACTGCAGAAAGTGTCTGTGGGACCTGCTGGGAGCACAGAGCTGACATGTGGGGGAAGGGAATATTCTCAGCAATAAACCCTGCAGCCATGATGGAGCCAACCCTTAAATTAAATGCCAGCTCCTCTTAGCTGAAGGCTTGGTCACTGTCTCAAGCAATGGCACTCAGAGGGCACTGACACCATGCATTTCCAGCACACACAGCCATTGCCTTCTCAACTTGCTCAGCTCAGCCTGTTCTAGTCAAACCCTTTGATCCAGCAGCTCTGCAGGCATTCCCAAGAGACTCCTTGTTTGATTCCTGGCTGAAGCATGTGGTTTTGGTGCAACAGCTGTGGCTCTGACTGTCTGTCCATTTGATTCCTCCAGATGGGGCCAGCAGAGGAAGGAGATGCAGGAAACCACACTCTGCTGACTGAATTTGTCCTCTCTGGATTGTCCAGCCACCCAGCACTTCAGCACTTGCTGTTCTTCACAATCTGCTCAGTGTACAGCATGACTCTCATTGGGAACCTCCTCATCTGCATGGTCACAGTGCACCCCACCCTCCACATGCCCATGTACTTCTTCCTCAGGGTCCTGTCCTTCCTGGATATTTCCACAGCATCAGTCGTTGTCCCCAAGATGCTGGTGAACCTCCTGTCAGAGGACAGGAGCATCTCCTACCCAGGCTGTGTCACTCAGCTCTACTGTGTGGTTTTTTTAGCAACCACGGAATGGTACCTGCTGGCAGCCATGGCCTATGATCGCTATGTGGCCATTTGCAGCCCCCTGAGATATGCTGTCACCATCACCAGCAGGCTTTGCCTCTCCTTGGTGCTGCTGTGCTGCTGCAGTGGCACTGCTGTGGCCGTGGTGCAGACAGCCTGGGTGTTTGCTTTGTCCTTTTGTGGGCCCAGGAGGATTAACTACTTCTTCTGTGACATTCCTCCTCTCATCACCCTGTCCTGCTCTGACACCTCCATGTATGAAAAGCAGATCATCTCAGCCACTGTGTTTGTCATCTTCACTCCATTCTGCCTCATCCTGCTGTCCTATGCCTGCATCATCTCCAGCATCCTGAGGATTTCCTCTGCAGAGAGCAGACACAAGACCTTCTCCACCTGCTCCTCACACCTTACTGTTGTGACACTGTACTGTGCCAGTGGCACTTTGATTTACTTACAGCCAAAATCCAGTTATTCACAAGACACCAAGAAAATCCTTGCTCTCATATACACAGCTGTAATTCCCACATTGAACCCCCTGATTTACAGCCTGAGGAATAAAGAAGTGAAAGAAGTACTAATCAGGATGATGGCTGTGTTGGTGAAGAAATAAAGATTTTCTTGTCCATTAATGTGTGGATTAAAAACCCTATTTACATTTTCGGTGGGTTTTAATGGTTTACTAGCTCAGTAGAAGCTGCAGGCACAAAAATCTATTTCACACTTTATTCTTTATTCTCTATTATTTGCTTCAGAAGCAAATTATTTATAATCCCTATCTCAATTTCTTGCTTAGGAGTCCAAATGTCTGTACACAGACATTTCTTCTAAAACAGAGCATCTGAAACCAACCCCACTTCCCATGTTTAATTTAGGTATCCAGGTTGGAACTTCTCACTTCCATTGCAGTTCACCTCACCCTTTCACTGAAGAAATACTCTTTCACAGTGAATTTTTCAGGCTAAGCATACACTAAGTGGCAGGGATTAGGTGTTTTGCTTTGCCTTTTTTCCCTCCTTGTTATATTATATTATTTCCATCCCTTCCAGCAGAAAAGAAGTTCTCTGAATGAAAGTGATAAGGAAATCAGTTCACTTCTTTCAGAGACTCATGTTTTTCATTTGAGGCATGGGGAATGTAAAGGAAAGGAAGATTAACTAATGCTCATTCCTTATTTCCAGCAAGAACTCAGCATTTCATACAATGCAGTGCCCACACACTCCCAGCACTGTGCAGTCTGAGTCATGGGGTGAGAGTGTTCTGCATGTCTCAGCTTGAGAAATTCATCAGGCACGAAGAGTTTCAAGAGGATTAATGATTTTAATCTGTAAGGGCACACAGAGATAAGGGCTGCTACAACCCAGGAGTATTTATTTGGGAGAAGGGAGGAAAACAGCATTAGCTTCCTCTAACAGAGAAGGAAAAATTGAATCCCAGACTGGTTTGGACTGGAAGGGACTTTAAATATCATCTCATTCCAGCCCTCTGCCATACACAGGAACATCTTCCAATAGACCAAGCTCTTCAAAGCTCCATTCAACTGAAACTTAAGTCTCCTGCATGGCCAAGGAAACTTCTGGGTCCATGTGAAAATGTGATATCCCTCTGTATGTGCCAGTGCACCTGGAGTGGAAAATTTGGTCAGCAAACTTTGGTTATATGAAGAAAGTAACTTTTCCCCACTACAGACCTGTGTCTCATCCATGGAAAGTTTGTCCAAGGACCTCCAGCAATTTAAATAAGTGTCCTGCCAGTGTAGAGCAGAGTCTTTGCTATCAGGGGTGCATTTTCTCTCCTTCAGGAGGCTCCAAGGGAGGTCAAGCCCTGAGCCATGGCTGAGCCATGAACTCCTCAGCCAACCCAGGAGTGCCTCAGTGAGTGTGTGGGGTTTGGACCTTGCAATGACCACATGAACAGCAGGTGGCTTTTCTGAGTCTCATTTATCAAAGAATAAAGGTACAAGGAGTGTGAGTACAAGGAGCCTCAGGCACACCTTTCCCCTGGCATGTAACCTGACCAACAGCCTTATTCCCTAAATCTGGCAGCCTAAGTGAGGCTTCTCTGAGCTCTCCCTGCTGGGCAGTGTGGGGGCATGGCAGTGACCTCCCCTTGGGCTGGGACACCTCTCAAGGTTGCTCCTTTGGGCAGAGACAAATTTCTGCTAATGACAGGTCAGCCAGTCAGGGCACTATTTTAAAATCCTATTCTGGTCATACATTATCACAGCCTGCAGCCCCAGAGGCAAGGAGCAGCAGGTCACCCAGCCATGCTGCTGGGAGAGGGGCAGGACTTCCATGTCAGGTGAGACAAGTGAGGGATTTCCACTGCCAGGAGGTGTCCTGGCACCTGCCACTTCTCATCCTGGGCAAACGGTGCATTTTGGTTAACCATGCAGAGAGGACATGTTGCACTGAATTACCTCTGTCTTAAAGGAAGCCTCAGAAATACTATAAAACAGCTAAATGAGTCATTGGACATGTGGTGTTGGTGCAGTACTTGATTCTTCACTCTAGAATCACAAAATGAAATTTTAGCATTGTTGGAATGTGCTGCTTCTTTAATTTAGCTTATGATATTAAAAGTCAGTGTTGAGTTTCATTTTTTATTAACATTACATGTTAATTAATATACATGTGTATATTTATTAGTATACATGTGTATGGAAGGAAGGCAGGAAGGCAGGAAGGCAGGAAGGCAGGAAGGCAGGAAGGCAGGAAGGCAGGAAGGAAGGAATTGTTATATTTATTGAATTATCAAATTTACATTATACATGATCTGGAGAATTCCAAATGATGGGTTTCCATCCTGTGCATTCCCAGATGAGAATGTCTCTGGAACATGGGAAGTCAGAGGCTGTGGGTTCATCTGTTTAATAGAAGCAAAGATTTTCCTAAAAAACAATAGGTTGCAATGTACCTCTAGAGGTCACATAGTTCAGGAATAATATGAGTTACAATAAATAATAAATACAATAAATAGTTATAAATAAATTCATGCACCTTAGAGCTTAGAGCACCTACTCCACAGCCCCTGGGGCCCTTGTTAGCCTACCATGGGAGGCATACAAGACACTTCTTTGCATTTGAGACCCAAAAGACTGTGCTAATTCTGAATTTGAGGTCATTTGTTGGATGGCTTGAGGTTCAGCAGCACTTTCTGTGGCAGATGTAGGAATCTGTAAGATTTCTCCTCCACACAACATCCTCCATAAGGCAATGTCAGATATTCCTGCAGACAGAATCTTCTCTTCTCTGCATCCATCCTGTTCCCCCAGGTCTCTGTCAGGTGGCCCAGCTTTGGGCATGACATTTCCTAAAAATAAGATTTTAGCTCTATAAGGATCTACAAATAAATTTCAATGGAAACAATATGGGAGCTCTGCCTCCTCACTTTCCACATTTGTCCTTCTATAGCATAGTGTGCAGAATGCCTGTTCTGAGTGGAAGAGCCTGAGTTTGTAGGAGACCATGACTGTGTGAGGATTGCTGGGTTGAAACTGGATTATGGAGCAGAGCAAAGAGGAGAGGAATGGTGAGGTGAGAGAACCTCCAACCCTGAAACAGCCTTGAGTGATCCCTGGGACAATCCAGGGATCCAATCATGGGGAGACAATCCATGTTGTGTAATGTTCATCAGGATGCTTCATTCCAGGAGTTATCCTAAAAGCTACACAGTCCATCTAAACTGAGGGCAAGAGAGGGAAAGGAAGTGTAATAAACCTACAGCTACTCTAGCAGTAGTGCATATATACCCTTTGTAACTATGTGGTAAGCAGACACAAAAATCAAGTTTACCTGACTGGTTTTCAGATGTGCTAGCTTAGAAATAAAAATACACTAGATTGCTGAAGTGAGACATGCTGGAGTGGAAAGCTGAGCTGTGATTTTCACCCTTGCATGCTCAGTACCCAGAGTGGGACATGGTGATGTCTGTGCAGGTGATTTATTATAACTCTTTTCAGGCCCTAGACATTACACCATACTGCACACTCCATGGAGGGTGAGAAAACATGGGACTGACCTTCCTAAACTGATGGGAGGTGAATGTTGTCCCCAACTCACTTCTAGAATATTGCTCACTTACTGAAGGAGCAGGAATATCAGTGATGAACACAGTTTTCTCATGGAAGCACCAGATTTGATGTCCTTGGATCTGCTGCTTTCTGTATTCCTCCTGCTTTCTGTATCCCTCCTGCTTTCTGTATTCCTCCTGACAGAGATATTTTCCCCAGTGTTCTCCTAATGGCCTTTTTCATCTCAGTGTTTCTCAAGGTGTAGATCATGGGGTTTAGCATTGGAGTGACCACAGTAAAAACAACAGAGACCACCTTGTCCCCAGGGTATTTCTTATAGGGTTGGGCATAGGTGAAGATGCAGGGGATGAAGATCAAGCTCACAACAGTGATTTGTGTTCCACACGTGGACAGAGCTTTTCGCTTCCCTTCTGTGATGAGCGTCCTTATCTTCAGCAAGATGGCAATGTAAGAAATAATCAAGATTACAAAAATGGTAATGAGAATCACTCCACCGTTAAACACCATCTGTAGCTCAGCCTTGTGAGTGTCAGTGCAGGCTAGTTTGATGACTTGAGGGACATCACAGTAGAAATTGTCCAGTACATTTGGGCCACAGAATGGAAGCTGGAGAAGCAAAGCAGTTTGTATAATGGAATGAAGAAACCCACCGAGCCATGCAGTTGCCACCAACCCTGTGCACATCTTCCAGTTCATGATGGAGAGGTAGCGCAGAGGCTCACAAATGGCCACATAGCGATCAATCGTCATCCCCACCAGCAGAAAAGCCATTGCACCTGCAATGAAATGGAAGAAGAACATCTGGAGGAAACACTCACTGAATGAGATCACTGAGTGTTGGGTGAGGAGGCCTGAGAGCAGTTTGGGAGTGTTGACTGAGGAATCACTGATGTCCAGGAAAGCCAGGTTGGCCAGGAGGAAATACATGGGGGTGTGGAGCTGTCGATCTGCAGCCACAGTTGCAATGATGGTGAAGTTCATCAGCCAGGTTGTGACATAGATGAGAAAGAAGATCACATAGAGACAATACTGCAGCTTGTGACTCTGTGTCAGGCCCAGCAGGACAAATTCTGTCACAGTGGTGGTGATGTTGTTCAATTCCATTCTTTCTCCCTGCACCAACAAGAGCAATAAATATAAATGTGTGTTGGACTATAGAATTATTAAAACATAGAATCATGGAATAATTTATGTTGGGAGGGATTTCTGGAAGTCATCAAGTCTCACAAACTCTGTGGAGTGATCAGGTATATAACCAATCTTACAGGAAAAAAAACAACCAAATTCCCTTACATTTAGTGAGAATTTAGGATGTTCCAATTAGTGTCTGTTGCCTTTCATCTTATTTTTGTACCTGCCCTGCCATCCAGTGTACTGACTACCTTCCCCATTTTGGTATCCTGCACAACTCCTATCACTGCATACCTTCATATAAAGTCCCTCTCTGTTTCTCTTGTAGGCCTCTTTCTGGTACTGGAAAGCTGCTGACAGGTTTCCCAGAGCTTTCTCTTCTCTCCATACACTAGATAACCTCAGCTCTCTCAGCCTATTCCAGCCTCATGACCATCTCTGTAGCCCTCCTTGGCTCAGGAGGTCCATTTCTGCAGGTCCATGTGGTTTTTTTGCTTGGGGCCCCTGAGCTGAACACCATTCACCAGCTGGTCTCTCAGAAGAGTGGAGAATATGGGTAGAATTATCTCCCTTGACTTGCTGCCCATGCTGCTTTTGATGCAGCCCAGCATAGGATTGGCTTTCTGGGCTGTGAGCTGACATTGACAGGACAGATGCAGTTTTTCATCCACAAAATACCCTCAAGTCCTCCTCTGCAGGGCTGCTCTCAGTCCATTCATTGCCCAGCTTTGGGATTGCTCTCACCCACACGCAGGATGCTGTATTTGGCCTCATTGAACTTGCTGAGGTCTGTCCCATCCCACTGCTCTCCTGTTAAGGTCCCCCTGTATGGCACTGTCTCCCTCTATGACATCAACCACACCACTCAGCTGGTAAAGCAGCACCTCTGCCTGGACTGAACCTCACCTACAGCAAGTACTTGCAAGTTAGGCTGAGCTGAAGCTTATCCATGCAGCTGCAGGGCTTCTCTGTGTAAATGTAGGCAAAAGAGTCACCCACACAGGACCCATTTCCCTCATCCTCCACTGCTATCATTTTGGCTGGCTGGACATGGAAGTCCACATCAGGGTGATCTGTGCATTGAAAAATAAGTAATGACAAGGGAGGAGGCTGTCTCAGCTCCCATCAGAGTTAGGAAGTCTGGAAAAGGAATGTGATCACCCTGAAGGTGACATCACAGTGGTCAGGAAACTCCGCCTTAGGCTCCGTGGACTGCTCAGTGTCAACCCCAATTTCTTTCCAAGTTCTGGTCTTTCCTAATGTTAGATTATTGCAAAGATCTCTGCAATACAGTCCTTTTTCAAACTTCTTTGCAGTCAGATAAATGGCATGAGTTAAAATCACAAGAGACAGTGTTTCAAGTTTTAGAAAAATAATATCTATATTATTTTTCTAATATATAATATAGATATTGTAAAAATATATAAAAAATTTACATATATATATATATGTATATATATGGCTGCTCACCTGCACCCCCAGCCCAAGATGACTGAGCCATTTCCCTGATGGGAAGTTACTACCTCTATATATGGCTCCTGAAACAAAAATCTAAAATTCCTTACAAGGAAAAGTCATATGCAGAATAAACCATAACTTTTTAATTTTTGCCTATAAACTTTTCTAAGCTATTCCCAAAATGGAATTTCAGAGAACTGTAGAAACCAGATCTTTCTGCACATTTCCAGTGCCTTTGGTGAATACTCTGCAGGGATTCTGTAATTTTTTTTCCCCATCACAGTTAGTTCCTTAGTGTCAGTGAATAATTCCATTTAAAATCCTTTTAAAACATAATCCTATTTTCTGCTTCAAAATTGCAGATTTGTTCCACAGGTCCAGAAAAGAAAGCCAATTTTAGTGTGAAATCATGTTTTTTAACAATCCACAGTTAATACTGTATTTTCTTTGTTCTCATTTCCTGTTAAAAACCAGCATTTCCACAGAAGCTTGGGTGAGAGAAAAAGCAATTTGCTTTCAACTCTAATCCAACCTTTCTCTTTTGCCTCAGTAATGTCCCTAACATAAAACTAAGACTGAGCTACAGCAAAAACCAGAAATACAGATGTCATTCTCAAGTTACAAGATAATACAGCATGGCTCTACTCAGAGGAGCAGGAGATGCAAACTTACCTCCAACAGAAGAGTCCAACAACCTTCCCTTCCAGGAGTCCTGATGCCTTTGTTAAGGGAAATGATGGGATTCAAGAAGAAAGCAAAATCTCCAATCACCTTGCACTTCTGGTCATTCAAAAACAAATAACAATAATATAATGAGCAAAACTAGATTTTGTCACTGTGGGGCTAATTAGAAAGTTCTTGGAGTGCTTCACGTCATGTGGATCAGGACCACGTGCAAGGCAGGAACCTTGTGATAATTGGAGCAGAACTAAGATGGGAATTTTCTGTGCAGGAACTAGAACTGAGGCTGCTTATGTTGTAAGCAGAGCACAGCCCTTTGGCTTGAGGCAGGTAGTATTTATTTAAGTTTTAACTAGTTTGCTTGCTCTGTAGTCAGCAAAGAGAAGCAGACAACACTGATGGGCTGTCCATCTGAGATGAACCCCCTTTTGTGGGGTGCCTGTCCCACTTCAGGAGCACCTGAAGGGTTTCTGCTCTCTAGAATGTCCCAGATGACTGCAGGGGCTGGCAGACATGGCATGGGAGCATCCAGAGACACAGCTGGGGCAGCAGCTGGTGGCCAGATCTGCATCCCACAACATCAGGAAGGCAGGAGCTGTTGTACAAATCCATGAGAGATGGACAGGGGAAGGGGTCATGGGGTGTTGACAGAGTATAAAAGGGGATGGTTGGGTACAGCTTGTGAGTAAAATGGCTTTGGGACAGCAGAAAGGAGAGCAATAAATACCTATCCACACTAACCTTCCCTATACTCCCAGGAACCATGAAGGCAAAGCAGACTAGCATGTTAGCAAGGATGAAAAAGAAACATTTTTATGTGAAAAATAACAATAGCCTTGTTAGGTCCTTTTGATTTGTCATACAAGAAACCCTTTGAAGAATTGGACCTTAAAAAGGAAGTAACTGCACTGAATTACAATTATCCTTGTCAGTAGCTTTCCTTTCCCTCCCTCGTGCCCAAGTACTGCTAATTTCAGTTATGAGGGAAGTGCACACCTCTGTCCATGTGTTTTTGAGAACATGTGTGTGTTCTCCAATGCTGGCTTCTACCTCAATATAGGTCTGCAGGAGGAGGGTGTGGGATTTGGGAGGTACATGCTTGCCTGGGATTTCAGCTTTGGATTTACAGTTTTTTAATCTGTGAGAAAGGACAGGATAATCACAATATGCCTTAAAATCTCAGAAAATTGTCCCAGTCAAGTCTGAACCGTGGTTCAGTGGAAATTAAGAGGTACAAGGAAGGGAAATACCAGCTTTAATTAGGAAAACAATGTCTTACAATTTGTGAAAGAATGTGTAAAGCAGACTAACAATACAAATGGTGCAGAACTATGATTGGTACAAGACCTCAGAATTAAGCTTTGCTGTGTTTAATACTGTGTTGCAACTTAGCAGTCAGCCCAGAGCTAACCCCAAAGCAAGGCACCAGTGCAGGTTACTCAGCTCTGCCAGAATGAGACCAAAACTCCAGGATCAATCCGGTCACAGATGTCACCTCCTAGTGCCTGGAGAGATGTGGCTGTCACAGCCAGACATTGGACTTGCCTGTACAAACTGATACCCTCACAGGGGTGCTAGTGATCCTCAGTGCCTCCATGTGTTCCTATTGCCTCTGATGGGGACCAGGGACTGCAGCCCTCGGCACACACAACACCTTCAGTGCCCAGAGGGGTCACTGCCCCCATGAGTACAGCCCAGAAGGCCCTTTGGGGCCCCAGGGGAGTGAAGAGTGCAACCTCTGTCAGAGTCCTAACAGCATGGCAGTGCCAGGGTACGTCTGCTTATTTGGGGACATCTGGGCAAAGGAGCCATAAAAGGCATAGAGATAAACCAGACATGTGATGAGAACAAACCTGATCAGTCACCCAAAGGGGTAAGGATGTGTGAGGCTGAGAACATTTATTTACACAGTAGGGAAGTAATGGGAGACGGTCATAAAACCTGACCAGTTAGCATTAACAAGGCAAATAACAAACAAATGGCATCACTCACACCAGTTGGTGAGCTCTCCAGAAGCTATAGGCAGCCAGGACTTTGCAACTGATAAGGATGCAAACCTGAGGGTCCAGGATGCTGGATGAAGACAGTAGGATGTCAGCTGTTGAGGGACTATGCAGAGACAGGGAGCAGCCAAGAGGGAGTTTAAAAGGGGTTGTAAGAGGTTGCTTGGGTGTAAACCTGGGCCAGTCAGTGCTGGTCTGGCTGAGCTCTACACTTCACCACCACAGCCTGTCCTGGGTTACTTAATCTTTCAATAACTCTCTCAGTGCAAACCTCCCAGGGTCCTATTTGTATGCTGCAAGGACCAAGTGCCAGCTTCCAGGGAGCCAGCTTGCGTGGATTTGGGGTCAGCAACTGAAGTCAGGTAGGGGGACAGGGAGAGCAGAGACCCAGCCTGTGGTAGCAGCTCCTGAAGCCAGTGAGAACTCACCCTACAGCCACTGTGGCAGCAATACTTTGTGTCCACAAGGACAGTTGCTGGGGGGTAAGCATGAGCAAGGGGAGTGAGGAGCTCCCTGCCAGCAGCTGGAGTAGGACAGCTGCTCACAGCATGTGTGATTCTGTGATTCTGGGGGAGGCAACTGTCTGTACATCCCACAGAGCACGTGTGCATGTGTGTATCCACCAGCTGGCAAGCAGGAGACTCCAGGTCTGGGCAGGGTTATCAGGAGGGCAAGGGATCCATGCTGGTACCTGGAGGTACCTGCAAGTGTTGTGTGCCTTTGGGATGAGTGCCTGAGTGCTGCATTTTGGTGTGCCAAGCAGGACCAGCTGGCATGTAGGGGACCTGTGGGATGGGTCAGGAAGCTGCAGTCCATGTTGGAGTGCTGGGCAGACAGGGGGGTCATAGCAGTGCTCAAAGGATTCCTGAGTGTGCATGCTTGTGAACCCTGAGGGTGTCTGTGAGTGTGCCAGCCCCACAGTGAGCTGCATGCATGCTGCTTGTGTGCCACGTGTCTCATTGTGGGTGTTCTGCTGACAGCAGCATCTTGGCTGGGGCAGTCTAACAGCCATGTCAGTGTCATTTGTGTGCCATTTGGCCACATGTCTGTGTGTGACAGCAGCTCAGCATCAAGCGCTAGCTGAACCTGCAAATAGGAAAGGAACAGCTGTGTCCTCAGGGCTCTTGGCACAGAAACCCTGGGTGCCAACCCCAGGCTGGGCTGTCAGTGGCAGACAGGAGGGTCCTGCTGAAGGCAGCAGCTGCTCTTCACATGACTTAACAAAAGCACTCACCTCTAAAGGAACACAGACCCCTGTCCCGAGGCAGAGGGGCACAGCAGTTGGCTCAGATACACCTGCAGAAACCTCTGCTAGCCCTGAGCATTGGCATGGCAGCATTCAGGTAACACCATACCTGTACTCAGGATCAGTCTTGCAATGTGAGGACCAGGGCTTCCTTAGGGTCATCAAAACTAGACACAACCAATCTAGATTTCAGCCTGCTGTCACCCAAACATGCATCTTTGCTGGTTCTACAGCAGAGAAAGGGGCATGGGGTGTGTGTGAATTTATCATGATGCAAAGTCTTAACTGCACTCAGAAGACAGTGCTCCCAGATCCTACATACAGATTCAGATGACAGAAGCTCATTTAAACCTGTGATATATTTAAACCAAACACCATGCAGAGGAAACATTTCAAAAATCCCGAGTTCCACATCCAGGCAGGGAGTCCAAGGCCTGGGAACTCTTCTCAGTGGCAGTCTTCTGTGGGACACAAAACACCTCTTTCAGAAGAGCTGAGGTGACAATTCTTCTCCAGCCATACTTGTTTTCATTTCCACTCACAACCCAAAGCCATTGCAATCACCAAGGTACATACATGCATAGAAACAACCAACTGGGCTGGCTAACCACCTTGGCTGACAGAAGGATGCTGCAGGCCACAACATCTGGGGAAGCTGACTGAAGCCTGAAGCTCTAAAAACTCAGCTGAAGTAACTAAAGCAGCACTGCTGATTGTCCCCATTGTCCTGGCCCACAAGGAACTGAGTCTGTATCTCACAGTAGGTCAGTCCCCTCTCACAGGCAGGAAACTGAAGTAATTTTCTGACTACAACATGGCATAAACCAGAAATATCTGGACTGCTGTTCTGGATGGTTTCTAATTTCAAGAGCAGGTCTTTTTATCTGCCTGAAGTGCCTTTTAATAGAATTTGCTAGGCCCAAGTTACATCACACTAGGAATATTTCTACGTTAAGTACTGCTACCATAAACATTATTGCTCTGTGGAGTTCACAGCCTGCAACCCAGTTTAGGATGTGGAAGTGTGTCAAAGGAAACATATGGATAGATTTCCTGCACTGTGAGATGATGACATCGCCATCTTTTCTACGAGGGAAGAGGTACTGCTTCCCAAGGCAGACAGGCAGCTTGGATACTCAGTGCCCAGTCAGGGGGAACACCCTGAACACAAGTACAGGGTGTTCATCATCCCATGATGAATAAAATCCATTATTTTATTTATCATAGGATGAGTAAAAGAAAAATACCCTGGTGTGAGGTAAGTACAGTGAAGGCAATAGCTGAAATGCTCCTTTAGACTAAAGCAGTGACCTTCCTGCCTCACACAATGAGGTACCACCCAGTTTTCCTCAGCACAACCTTAGATGTAATGGTCACTTAGCCAAGGCAAAGCAGTCCAGGGGCCATAGTCTGATTGTCACCCTTTTCCCTACAGGCTGGCAAAGCAGTTCTCCTTCATCCCTGCCAAAGAAAAAGGGGTTTGGAACCCTGGAAGGGTGTAACTCGTTGGACTAGACTCAACTGAAGGTACTGACACATCAACTTGGTACCAGCCACAAGAAAAGTGATGGCAGTCACCAAGTAATCTGTATTCAGCACCCTTTGCACTCCTCTAAAGATGGATCTTCTCCCACAACCACTGAGACTGAGAAAGAGACTTAGGCTCTTCTGCTTTGCCTGTGTCATCATGGAAGGAAAAACAGGAAAGGCAACTTCCAGTTCCATGGAAGAATTACAGCAGCATTACAACCTGTTTCCTGCTGCCACCCATCTCTGAGAGACATTACATCCCCCAGCTGCTTTGCCAGCAGCTCACACACACACCATGGAAAAGGGAAGATGGGCAATTCCACAGTCACAATCCTGTGAGGGGCTTGTGCCCTTCCCCAGCTGCAGGTAATGTTGAGATTCAGAGGGCAGTGAGAAGGGTGATCCTAAACTGGCGATGCACACAGGGAAAAGATTGCTCACCCTTTCTGTATGGGGATGGGGAAGTGTCAGAGGCAGGGCTCCCCAGTTTCATGGGAAGGCACAAGAGCTCACAAAAACAGGGCCCAGCCCAGCCCAACTGGGGAGGCCTTAAGCCACAATGTCCTTCAGAGCTCCAGCCAGGTCAGGGAAGATGAAGTGGTAGCCACTCTCCAAGGTGCGTTTTGGCAGCACCCTCTGTCCCTCCAGCAGCATGACTGCCCGCTCTGCCCCAAAAACAGCCCGCACTGCCCAGGCAGGCATTGGCAGCAGGGCTGGGCGTCCCAGGGCTGCAGCCAGCTCCTGAGCAAAGGTGCCATTGGAGGTGGCAGCAGAGGATGGGGCTACGCCATTGAGGATGCCTTGCACAGACTCTTTCTCCAGGGCATGGCACACAATCCCAGACAGGTCCCGAATGTGGATCCATGGGAAGGGCTGCAGTCCAGAGCCCACGGGGCCTCCAAGGCCCAGACGGAACGGCAGCAGCATCTGAGCAATGGCACCACCACCTCGACCCAGCACCACACCTGGGGGGAGAACAGAGTGAGACCAGGTGCCTCTGCCCAAAGGGAAAAAGCCCCTTCACACCCAGACCCACAAGCAGGAGAATCCTTAGAGGGCTGGACTGGAACAGGACCCCAACAAGGAGAGACAGAAGAGCTGATGTCCTTTACCCACCTCTTCCCACTCTTGTCCCGGCAGTAAAGCAGAGTCACCCTTAACAAGTGTGATGCCCCATGCCCATCTCACCTGATCTCACCACAACTCCACGAGCTGGGCTCCCAGGGATGAGAGCTGCAGCCTCCCACGAGCTCACCAGGCGTGACAAGAAGTCAAAATCCCCTCCTGGACTGTCTTCAGTATACTCAGCTGTGGGGCTGGGGGGTAATAACCTGCAGGGTAACAGCAGAAAGGGGGTCAGGGTTAAATGATGACACCAAGCCCCCCTTCCCCATCAGACATCTCTCCTCTCTCCAGGAGCCCAGAACTCCTGTGAGGAAAGGCTGAGAGAACTGGGATTGCTCAGCCTGGAAAAGGCTGACTGCAACCTTCCAGTACCTGAAGAGAGCCTACCAGAAAGCTGGAGAGAGACTATTTGCAAGGGCCTGGAGTGCCAGGACAAAGAGGAACTGCTTCAAATTGAAAGTAAGTTCAGATTGGCTATTAGGAAGAAAATGATCCCTGGGAGGGTGGTGAGGCCCTGGCACAGGCTGCCCAGAGAAGCTGTTGCTGCCCCTGGATCCCTGGAAGTGTCCAAGGCCAGGTTGAACAGGGCTTGGAGCAACCTGGGATAGTGGAAGGCATCTCTGCCCATGGCAGGGGGTGAAACTGGAAAGTTTTAAAGGTCTCTTCCAACCCGAACCATTCTGGGATTCCAAGAGTTCAACCACTACACCAGGGACATCCTCATATGAACAGCACAGGGTCTCTCTGAGGGCAATGCTGGTAAGTTTTTAAACTACCAATGTGATCTACAGGTTCAGTAGGATGCACTAACATTCAGGCAGCCCCAAAACCCAAAGAGGTCTGCAAGCAGCACACTGAGCTGACTGGAAGGCACCTGCTTTAATATTGGGTATCACAGAGGATAAACCATGGAAGCTTTAAAGAGTGCAGCAAGCAGAAATACAAAGTTGGAGATAATGCAGAGGGCTTCAGCTAAGGCCTTACTTAGACAAACTGGTTCTACAGGCTGCCTAAAGGCTTTCACAGGAAAACACAGAAAAGCTTCTGTCCTAATGACATCAAGCGAAAGCATAGGGACCCAAATTCCTCTCCAGCAGTACTAAAAAGCTTATCAAGGCTTGCCTAAGCACAGTGACATTGATGGCAATAAAGCTGACACTTCAAGGCAAAACATGTGCTCCTGTGGAACTGTGTTTCTGTCTGCAGGTCAAACCTCTCCAGGTCAGCACGGCTGAAGTCCTGGCCAGGCCCAACCAATACCTACGCCAGTGACGAGGACCCAGGCTCGGGGTGGCTGCTCAGCAGCAGCAATGGCTTTGGCCAAGGTCTTCGTGGTCTCCACCCGGCTGCGGATGACTTCCTGGCAGAAGGCATCACCCCATCTGGAAAAGGAAACACCAGGGATTGTACACCTCACAAGGATATCCCAGGAAGCACTACCACCAAGGGGGACCCCAGCTGACAAGTACAGGAGAGGTCACAGAACTCCCCCTGCCCCAGAGCAAAGGGAGGACATGTCATCTTACAACAGAAATGCAGGGGAGCTTTGGACTTCCCTTCCCTCAAAAGATTGTGGGGTTTGGACTGCCTTAGGGACAAAGTCAGGAAAGGAGCTAGACACCAAAATTGGTGTTCCTCTGAGAAGTCAAACTTTGGTTCTGATTTTGCATTATCAAATGTAGGCACCCAAAGTCCTTTGGGAAATGTGGAACTAATTTTTCTGGCCTCCAGCTGTAGATCCAGAAGGGAACCTTTCTTCCAAAGGTCTCTCAGAACCTACCAGGCCCACTAAAATGTTTTGGATACTTGAGGATGCACATGTCAACAGTTAGTTAACTCAAGAGCTTCCTGGTCACGTTGTTTCCTCCCTTTCTGCATTCTCTGACACCACAGGACTATCTCACCTTCACCATGTCCCAACAGCACTATGGGAGATCAAGTTACCTGCGGAGAGGGTTGAGGACATTTTCACCAGCCAAGTTGACCACAGCATCGCACTGGGGCAGTCCAGAGCGGGACAGCTCTTCCTAGGCAGGAGTAACAAAGACATCACACATCAAGCCTCCCCTCTGCTCAAGCCTTCCCTACAAATAAGCAGGGCAGGCTCCCAAAAACTCCAGCCAGTTTCTTCCTGACATTTCCGGAGCACAAGCACGAACGGAGAAGGTTTTGGTCCCTGGAGCTACAGCAGTACCCATTCCAATGACTGGGACCCATGGAGCACCCAGCAGCCCAAAGTACATCCCCAGGAGCCAGAGCTCCCACGGCAGAGCCCCTCTATGCCTGGAAAGCCAAGGCACGGAGGTTTGTTTCTCAGCCCTGTCAGTTCCCAGGTTGTGACCGGTCCCATCTCATACCCAGCTGATCCGATCCTTGCCGCCTTGCCGGGACACATGGGTCACTTGGTGCCCTCGGCTCCGCAGCAGCTGCGTCAGGGCTGTGCCCACGAAGCCTGTCCCGCCGCCTATGAGAGACAGACAGCCCGTCACGGCTCTGCCCCGGGCCGCCCCTCACCGGTGCCCGCAGGGGATGCACCGCCGCAGCTCCGCCGGGCCCTGGCCCGCGCACCGCGGGGAAGAGGCGGCCTGGCTCCAACCCAGCGGGCAGCACCCGCAATCCAGGAGCGCCTTCTCCAAAGCCCCGTCCCGCTCACCGAGCCCCGCACCCTCACAACCCCGCGCCCTCACGGCTCCGCTCGCTGCCCCCCTCACTCACTCACCCACCACCACCCGCATTGCGGAGCCGCGCATGCGCCGAGCAGAGCGCCACAAGCCCGCCGAGCAGAGCCCACCGCGCATGCGCCCCGCGCCGCGCACGGCGCCCCCTAGCGGAGGGGAGGCCCTTAAAGGGACAGCGCTCCTCAGCGTCGCGCAGGGCTTGGCAATGGGCGGGCGAACCGGTGTGGAGTCGTGCCGGGGAACATGGGGGGAAACACGGAGAGCGGCCCGGCTCCCAGACACGGGGAACAGCCCGGGGCTGAGGGGAAGACTCGGGGAACAGCCCGGGGCCAACGGGGAGCGGACAGGGACCGATGGGGGATACACGGGGAAGGGCCCGGGGCTGAGGGGAGGCTGAGGGAACGGCCCGCGGCCCAGAGGCTGCGTTAGGCACAGCGCTGAGCGGAGCAGCAGCGGGGAGACAGCAACCCGAGGAGCTCGTCAGGTGGATTTATCGGTTCGTTAAAAGAGCAGAAATGTGTGCCCAGAGAAGCTGTGGCTGCCCCTGGATCCCTGGCAGTGTCCAGGGCCGGGTTGGGCAGGGCTTGAAACATCCCTGTATGGTCAAGGTGTTTTCAGCACAAATCCAGAATGTGACAGCAGAGGAGCTATTTTGAGGAAAACTACCTCTGTCCTAGAGAAAAATGACCTTCTGTCTTGGACCAGAAGCTACAAGTGGTGCACAGACATGTTTGTATGAACAAAAATCAGTTCCCACCTGCTCTGGCCATCCTCAGCACTCTGGACTTGGAATGTTTGCCATGGAGAGGTGATGTGCAGTGCTCGAGGCTACCTCATCTCCAGCTGCCCTGGAACAGCCAAAACCCTGTGGATTTCCATTATCTATCAAGATTCAAGGATTACTCTGCATTTACACAGAATTCATCCATACCAGGTGTAGTAGGAGTCACAGACAAATAAATCAGTTCACTCTTGTTTGACTTAATTTAGCTGTGGATGTGTAGGGTGAGAATGCCTCCACCTGAACTGGCTGTGCTCCAATGCACAGAAATAAGGTACTGCCAGAGTCTGTTGTGTCCTATTTTAGGTGTTCAATACACTTAAATACACTTCAAATTGTCTGATCCAATAGTATTAATTATGGATAAATTTAAATTGATAAATTTAATTGATAAATTTATGGATAAATTTAAAATGCTGGTATCTTTTGAATGCCTATGAGGCCTCTAAATTACAACTCAGATGGATTTTAAATGCCTAAATATGGTTAAACTAAACCTTGCTTTTATCTGCTCTAGACTCTCTTGGATTTTTTTATATTTCCTGCTTTTACTGACCATGTAGAAACACAAAAGACTCTTGACATAAAACACAAAAGACTCTTGGATACTCTCTTGAAACGTCTTGATGTCCTTTATTTTACATTCTAACCATCTGCCCATACCAAATTGGATACTGTGTTCATTCTCAGCTTCAATAAAGGTGCTAAAAAAACCCTTTCCTTTTTAGCTGTTTTTTCAGAGACCCTTTTACCTCCTTGTTTCGGAGGGTGTAAATGAAAGGGTTGAGCATGGGAATAACCACAGTGTAGAAGATTGAGATGGTGTTGCTTTTGCTGGGTGAAGATGTGGCTCCAGGTTGAGCATACATGAAGAAAACTGTCCCAAAGAACAAGCAGATTGTCACCATGTGAGAAGAGCAGGTGGAGAAGGCCTTGTGTCTGCTTTCAGCTGAAGGCATGTGGACAATTGTGATGATTATGTAACCGTAGGAGATAAAAACCACCAAGGCAGTGCCCACAATTATTGATCCACACACGGCCAGCATTACAAGTTCATTGACAAACGTGTCGGAACAGGAGGCATGAATCACCGCAGCAACATCACAGAAAAAGTGGTTTATTTCTTTGAGCCCACAGAAGGACAAACTGAAGGTAAAGCCTGTCTGGATGGTGCAGTTGATGCAGCCTGACAGATAAGAGCCCACCACCATGAGAACACAACGTCTTTTGCTCATGATGACCTGATAGAGCAGTGGATTGCAGATGGCCGTGAAGCGATCATAAGCCATCACAGCGAGAAAGAAAGCTTCTGTTGTGCCAAAGAGAGAGAAGAAGAACATTTGTGAGGCACAGCCAGTGTAGGAAATGTTTCTTCTGCCCAGTAAGAATGCCAGTGTTGCCCTGGGAGTGATGACAGAGGAATAACAGATGTCCAAGGTGGACAAATTCTCTAGGAAAAAGTACATTGGAGTGTGCAGCTTGGAGTCCATTCGAATGGTGAGGATCATGCAGAGATTTCCCACCACAGTGACAATGTACATCATGCAGAAGAGAACAGAGAGCAAGAGTTGTGATCCTGGCTGGGATTTGAACCCAACCAAAGTGAACTCGGTTATCCTGGTGTGGTTTTCCATGTTTTCTTTCAGGTGATGTTCCAAAAGGAAATTAGGATGCAGTAGATTTCAGATAGTTTGCCTGGAGAAGCATTTATAGAAGAATAAGACGAACAATGTGATATAGGAAACATAGGAAATATCAAAAATAGAGAGACAGATGAAAAGAGTAGAAAATTCATTGATGTAATTTAAAAACTAATTACCCTGTAATATTATCTTCAGTGTAAAGAAACATTCTGCATGCAGCTTATCCAACCTATTTTAATTTAATAAACTTTACAATCAACTAGAAACAGACATTTCATTCTACAGTTAAAGAGCCATTTAAGTTTTAACTGGTCAGAAAAAAATCTCATACTAAGATTGCAACTAACCCACAAAACAAAAGAACCTCTCCCCTAAACAAAAGAACAAGTGAATATGCTTCTTCAGATGATGCAAAACAATTTTAAATATGTATGAGCCAAGAAATGTATTTAAAGAATGTGGATAATTGTTTAAAAAAAAACCCAAGTCTGTTATTAAAAAACCACCTTTTTATGTGAGAAGCTGAGCTTTTTCTTTTATAAAAGTAGTTGAAACAAAACCTTCAAATGTTGCAGTTTCTGAAGTTAAGTTTTCTCAAATGTTAATTCATGTAGTATGTTTAAAATTGACTCATTGACAGAATGTTTCAAGTAATTCCTTTCCGATTCTATTTAGTAATTCTATTTTCATAAGTTAGTTGTCCTCTCACCTAGGCTTGAATATATTCTATGGCTTGATGCCTACATTACAACTCACAGTTTGGATGCCTCTAAATTCAGTGGACAGAAATAAACACTCCAACTTTAGAATATTTACCATAGAAGATATGAATTGTGTTTTAAAATTTTCTGGTTTTCTCCATTGATCTAAAGGGAAGTCCAGCTCAGGCACAGACAGCTATTCTGTATGTAAAGAGATGTATGTAGATATATAAAGCTGAGTGCTAGAAATACAGTTACCTGGTATTTTGTTTGATTTGCTGTCTTTTCCGTTAGTTAATTTTTCTTAACCAACATGTACCTAATCTTTTCAAAGCACTGAAATAATTTTTAACACATTACTTCAGCTATTCATCCATGGTCCTTGAAATGTAAGCTCAGCTCTAGGTACCCTCAGAAGCTCTGTTTAATCCTTTGTTCTTATTTACCCACAAGTCTTAAAAAGGGGAACTAAATCTGGAGGAAGAATTTCTCTTTACATAACCTTGCTCATCAATATTTTGGCTAGTTTTCCTGGGGGTTTTTGTGTACAGAGAAGTCAAGTTCAGGCAATCAAGGTCAAGTATCCAGTCAAAGCCTATTCAAGCCTGTTGTCTGTAGTTTTCACAATTCCTAAATTGTGAAATTCTTCCTCTATTGTCGTAAGAGAGAAATAGATACATTCCCAGTGTGATTCTTCTAGTCTCACCATACCTGCTCAAAACAGGAGAAAAACAGTCCCTTAGAAGTATCTGTCTTTGTTAGGAAAGGAATAACGCTAGCCAGAAGAGAATAAGAAAAAAGAGATACTTTTGTCCACAATAATGTAAAAGAAAATGTTAAAATTGAATGTCACTATGGTCAGCCATTTAACAGATGTGTGGTCTTGGCTTACCTAATTGATCTTATTTTTAAATTGTTATTTTTATTCTGGTTTTAATGTAACTGTCAATAATTGAAATGTAATAGATGTAAACTTAGGAAATAATTTCATAATAATCAAACATATTGCCCATTGAAGGATATCCTACATCCTATCAAAAATTTTTTAATTGAAATAACAATTATTACTGCTTTAAGTAAATGGCTTTTTAAAGAGGCTAACAAAAACCTCAGCTAAGAATGAAGATGCTGGAGATACTTTTTTAGCCAGTGAGAGGGAAAGATTTTTGATTCACCTGAGAAGAAGTCACTGGAACTGTCTGTCTCTTGGTTGACCAAACAGAAAGTCTAGGATGTAGACAAATTAAATACTGGCTTCCTGTTAATGTACTTAATTTCCGGAAGAGCTAACTGTATTCATAAGCTCTGATTACTACATGCTATGTAATGAAAAAAGGAGAAAACAATATTTTTAAGTCCAGTTTTGTCACTACATTTAACAAAGCAAAGCTCAGACTTCACACACCACAATACACATACCTTTTAATAATATGGTGATTAAAGCCAGGTTTGGTTTTTTGGAATTCAGGTTTCTTGAGCATATTGCCAAAAAGTACTGAACATTTTTTTCTACTCACCTGATTTTTCGGTAGTCTCTTGGTAATCAATACATCCCTGGCCTTTCATCTTACTGGTTCTGAGGGCATTCTCCTTAGCACGTTGCTTATATATACTTTAATAGATGCACATAAAACACTAGGGATTCAGTTCCTAGAGTCCTGGGCCTTCCCAGCAGACATCTGAACCCCAAATGAGATATTTTTCCCTTGTGCCATTTTTCTTCACCTGCAAAAGGAGAAAAACCAGGAATAAAACACAAACAATAAAGTGTAATGCTGTTTCTGTCTGTCTTTTACCCCTACTTTTTTCACAGTTTCTTATGTAGAACCCTTCCTGCCCCCTGTAGATTTCTTTCTGCTAAGCAAAACACTGTGGACCTAATCAAAACCTCATTAGCCATTAGAATCTTCCTGATCATCAAAATAGATGCCATTGCCTTCTCCCCAACCAATATGCTTCTCTAAATAAAAGCAAGTTTTCATTAAATGACCAGCAGGGAAAGTGTACTCACCATCTAAAATTTGGAAATATGATTGAGATGAGGGTTCAGCCTCTAAGGGAACACTGGTCTGGAATCCAGCAACCACTCCAGGAAGGGAAAAAGCATCTCCCAGCCCCTGTGTGGGTATCTCAGACACCCCAGGACATGGCTGTTTTTCAATAAGCAAACTTGCATTCTTCTCAGAACAGGAGCATCACATTTAGTTACAGCAGACTATGTTAAATTTTCCTTGTTTTGGCATGTGGTTTTAAATAAATCTACATGAAATAGATGTTTCTGTTCTTGATATAATGGCTTCCCAAATTTTGTGGCTGACAATAGATCAATATCTTCTAAAACCAGACTGTTTTACATTTGCACACATTCTTGTCAGCTCCCAGAGGTGGAGAATTAGATTAAGAGAGATGGGAAGTTTCTCAAAGCTGAAATTGGACTTGTAGTCTTACCTACTTTACTTGTGGGAGGTGACTTATTTACAGCACTTTAAAGGCACCCAACCTTGAATTTGCAAAAGTGGTTTTTAGGAAAACTTCCAGAAATAAACTTAGATGCAAGAGAGAACTTGCATTCTCAAAAAGTTTGTGTTTGTGTAGGACTTTTCTGAGTTCTCTCCTTCCCTAAGAACACTTAGCAACCCCTGTTGAATAGGTTATGAACTATTTGTTTCAGGTTTTCTGACAACATTATTATTACTGTATATAAACCCATCATAATTGGATGATAATCCTCTTTGCAGCATATTTGAAGGATTTTCCTGACATAATTTCAAAACAATCACCTTCAGATCAGTGCTTTAAAACCAGTCAATGTGTGTAGCCAAATCACTGTATTCAAGAACTTCTCACCTTGCAAAATTTCAATGGAAAGCTCACTAAGGAGTACTGAAATGCAAAACTCACTAAGGAGTACTGAAATGCTATGGTTTGCACTTTATATATGAAAAACTGAACTAAGAAAAGAAATAGATCAGGTGATTATTGGTGTATCAGTACTTTAATATTGATTTTTAATGCAAATCTAAGGAACTACTGGATTTTTTTGGGCAAAATTGGAGAAGTCAGTCTGCTAGTACAGAGCACAGAATACCAGATACTATGGTCGTGTAAACTCAAATTTAATATGGTCACATGGAGATGCACTCTGCTGACAGTTTTATTTATTTGTTTATTTATTACAGAATATTAAAAGTTTTGAAGCACTGTGATAGTCTGAACATGGAGTAGTTTTCTTAGAGGCAGCATTTTATTTCTTTATTTATTTTACAATCAGATTTTCTCACAGATAATCCATGTTTAACTCTGATTCACCAGCTGTGTTTCCAGACTCCTGCATAAGATCATTACTCCTGATGCAATACTGCTGCATCCAAGGCTTGTGCAGCCTGCAGGAAATATTGAAGTGATTCATCATTTCAGGTGTGTCTGAATTTCTTCATGGAACACATTATTTGGTGTGCAATATAAGGTTATTTAGGGTACCTCAGTCCTGTTGTGAACCTGAGACAGAGCCCAGGTTACAGTGCAGTTGTCCCATGTGAACAGCAGGAACTACTCACATTATACCTTCTCTAATATCATATAATGTCAAATAATCCTTCTTCTTCAGAGGATTATTCTTTCTATCCTGCACCAGGTATCTAAGAATGTTAAAACTACTCATCCTTTTCTGCTGCCTGTTTCTTCCAAGGGATAATAGTAAAATCTCAGAGTTAATAAATCACACATAGGTATCTAGTTTTTACATGCATTTTAGAATGTTTTCTGGACTCTATTCTATCTAGGACAAACAAATCTGGGGTTCATTTGCTAGCATTTCCAAACCTCTTTAAAAACAGAGCAGTCATTCAGCCGGAGACTTTTAAGAAAGGGTGACAGCATAGATTCTTAGGGGTAAAACAAGCAAAAAAAAATCCCAAACCCAAACATCTCAAGTCAAAGGCATAGTATATGCATAGATCTAACTTAGATACAGTAAAGTCTAGTTCAATAAATATGTATTTAGTGTGTGCATGAATAGGAGAGTTTCACTTTGGCATGGGTGAAGGTCTGGACCTCCTGATTTTAGCTCATCAGCACTGCCAGTTGATCTTCATGAGCAAAGCCTTTTCTCCAGGACTCTTCCCTTGATTTCTTTGGTGTCTCTTCTGCAAGTAAATGTCCTTCTCAAGGCAATCCTGACTTCTTTGTTTCTGAGACAATATATGAGAGGATTCAGAAGTGGCACAACCACCGTGTACAGGAGTGACACCAGCTTGTTAGCCATAGGTGTACATGAGCTTGGGGTGGGCGTAAGTGAAAAGGGTGGTGGAGTAGAACAAAATCACCACAGTCAGGTGGGAGCTGCAGGTGGAAAAGGCTTTTTGCCTCCCCTGAGAAGAAGGAATCTTCAGCACAGTGAATATGATGCAAATATAGGAGGCAACCACAGTACAAGGAGGCACCATGATCACCAGCAGAGCCAGGATGAAGTCCACTAGCTTAGCCAAAGAGGAGTCGCTGCAGGAAATATTCAGCAGGGGTGAAATATCGCAGAAATAATGATTGATTTTGTCCACATCACAGAATGAGAGCTGGGCTATAAAGCTCAGCTTGATGGAAGAAGTGGTCAAACCACACATCCAGCAGGCAGCTATTAACTGAGCACAGAACTGCTGGTTCATGATGAGTGGATATCTGAGAGGTTTGCAGATGGCCACGAAGCGATCATAAGCCATCACAGCCAGCAGAATATACTCAGTGCAAACAAAAGTCACAAAGAAATACAACTGTGTCAGGCACCCCCAGAATGAGATCTGTTTGTCGTGAGAGAGGACATCTGCGAGCATCTTTGGCTCAATGACAGAAACATACCAGATCTCGAGGAAAGACAGATTCCCCAGGAAGAAATACATGGGTTTTTGCAGGGTGTGGTTTTTTCGGATGATGAGAATGATAAGGAAGTTTTCCAGCACAGTTAATAAATAAACCAGAAGTAAAGTAGAGAAGAGAAGCAGCTGCTGTTCAGCAGTGGTGGGAAAACCCAGGAGAATGAAATACCTGACTGTGGTTTCATTCCTCCCATCCATCTGTAGAAGAAAGTTGAGCCTTATCCACCTGAAATAAATTAATACAATGACACCTAACTACACAGGCTTAAATTCATTGCCATATATTAACACCACCACTTAAAGACACTGTAAAAATTCAGACATTTTGTTGCTGGGTTTTTAGAAATTAATTTTGTGAATCTTATCTGCTCGATTCAGAATTTTTCATTTTAAAAGTTAAAGCATGCTTTTTACTTTACATTTCATGGAGATAAATATGCATTACAAGTCTTGTTTCATCTAAGACAAAGGTCTAAAATAAGCCAGATGAACAATGCTGTTATATTATCCATTTCCATAAAGAAATTATAGGTTATGAGCTAATAAATAGACATTCACATTGCCAATGTTTTCGTTTCTACCTCTAAACATTTCTAAAGTTATATCATGCATATTCCATGAACCGTGAGGGAAATGTGAAGCACCACAAGGATATATTCATTTTGATATTAAAAAAACCCCTCCAAACACATCTGAAGGAGCCCACTAGAGGTTTCTACATCTAGCTCTGAGATACTTACATATAAATAAAATCTACTGAGATAAAAGGTACACACAGCATCCAGGTACAGCACAAGTGAGCAAATTATAATTCTGGGTCAGGTTTGTTTGCAACTAACTCAGATTAATCCTTCAAAAATGAGAATGACCCAGTCTGTGCTACTAAGAACAAAACTGTTCTCGACCTTCTGTAGTGGGAATCCTCTGCCTCAGCTGATCCTGGAGAGAATGAGCAGCAGGGTGCAGATGAAGTGTAGACTGATGTGTCAGTTGTATGATTTATACCAACACTGATAAATCAACACTTTATTTACCTTTGGTGTCTCATGAGATTTGATTAAGAAATTATAGATAGCCTCCCAATGGAAGCAATCACTGAAAGAGGAGGGATGTTATTGTTTCCTCTGTGATTCCATGCAGAGTAGAAGAAACTGAAGATTTTTTTCTGAGACACTGAATAATGAAAAAATACCAGCTATTTTCTACTAATTTTTATAAAGCCTTTCATGTTCTCCTATCATAGATATCTAAAATGGCTGTTATTTTGTGAATTACTGAAGTTCCCATCCTCATTCCTGTGAAGAAATTTGACATAACTATTTACTTGGTGCCTCAAGTTTTTGAATCCTAGTTTCCTGTTAAGTTGGATCAAGGTCAGAATGCAATTTTGTTCTTTGATGCATACCAAGAAAAATACATTAAGAGAAGGCAGGTATGTTTATTGCCTTTTCTACTCCTCAGGAATGATGTGTGATGTGTTTTGCAGAAACATCTTTTACATAGTATTACCATCCTTTGATTTTATCTGAACATGTAGATTGACTTGGGAAAAGGAATTCTTAACCACTTGATGTTGAAAGAAAACCCTAATAACCATTTTCAAAGCCAAAATTTTATTAGACTTTCACGAGATTCAGACAAATTCAGTGCAAAGCCTTTCTTCCAAGCATTGCATTAGTGATCAGCTGCAGAAACTCTGGAGAGAGCAGCTGTGCTGCACAGGACCTTCCATAAAGTGTCCTTGATTTCCTGGTTCCTCAGGCAGTAAATTAATGGATTTAGCATTGGAGTGACCACAGTATAAATGATGGAAATGAGTTTGTTGAGGTCCAAGGAGTGCACACTCCTGGGCCTGGCGTACATGAACAGCGTGGCTGAGAAGAAAATGATGACCACAGCCAGGTGAGAAGCACAGGTGGAGAAAGCTTTCCTCCTGCTCTGGGCCATGGGAATGAGCAGAATGGTGCTGATGATGCAGATGTAAGAAACGATGATGACAGAGAGGGGGATCAACAGAATAAACAAGGCTGAGACAAAGTCCACCATCTCTGCCACTCTGCGCTTGGAGCACGAGAGGTTGAGCAGAGGGCTGATGTCGCAGAAGAAGTGGTTGATGACTCCAGCACCACAGAAGGAGAGCCGGGAAATGAAGAAGACTTTTAGCACAGACAGGAGAAAGCCAAGCAGCCAGGAGCCCAGGGCCAGCTGCAGGCAGAGCCTGGGGCTCATGGTGACAGTGTAGTGCAGAGGGCTGCAGATGGCCAGGCAGCGGTCGATGGCCATGGCAGCCAGCAGGGCACACTCTGTGCACACCAGGGCGATGAAGAAGTACAGCTGGGCCAGGCAGCCTGGGAAGGAGATGCTCTTGTTCCTCTCCAAGAGGTTGAGCAGCAATTTGGGAACAGTGACTGAGATGTACCAGGCCTCCAGGAAAGCTAGGTGGCCTAGGAAGAAGTACATGGGTTTGTGGAGTTGGTGGTTGGTTATGATTAAAGTGATGATAATGATGTTTTCAGTGACAGTCAGCAAATACACTGTAAGGAAAATGACAAACAGCAGAGTCTGTAGCTCTCTGCTGGCAGGGAATCCCAAGAGGATGAACTCGTGGATGATGTGGGTGTCATTTTCTGGTATCATGATGACCTTGAAGACCTGGAATGTATAAGGAGAAAAAAGAAAAGAAATAAGGAACATTTTGTGTTATCTCCCCCAAGCATCCTCTTCATACTGGACTTCAAATTCACATTTTAAGGACAGATTCCACAGCAGCTATTTAACATTACTTATTATTTATTATTTGTTCTCATTTTCCAGTATAGCCAGTGGAGATTCAAGCAGTACAAGGCAAAAACCTAGTTTAAGTGATTTAGCATGCCAAAGAATACAATTTGTATTCTATATCACAAAATACATGAAGTTTGATATTTATTCCTCTTCTTTTCTACTTCTTAGAGAAGGTTTCAAATAACCTTTTTTTTTACCTATTCCTGCACATTCCTATTCAATAATCAATTTATTTTCTAGAATGATGTTCAGAATTCATCACTCACAAAATATTTTTCCTAAAAAACATTAGGAAAAAAATTAATATTCTTTAAAAAAAGAAAAATTAACATGTATTTTTGTGCTTTCATTATTTATTTGTCTTTGAGTTTCAAAATATCCATTTCAAATTTGATTTTTCCCTTGCATATGGATAATCTGTGTAGAATCACTCTAATTACAAAGCTTACATATTTCATTACAAGTACATCACTGCTGCCAAATAATTAAGTGACAGAATACTAAATACTGTTTAATTTTTAAGGATTACTTTCACATCTCCCAGCCTTCCATGAGATTTAAACTGGGGTAAATGCTGACAGGTAAGGCAGGGAACTCATTTTCCAGTATAGGCAGTGGAGATTCAAGCAGTATAAGGCAAAAACCTATTTAGCATGCTATAGAATACAAACCATAATTGAAAAGTGCCTGAATGAAAATGATATCATAAAGAGAAAATAAAAATTATGGTTCCACATTCCAGTATAGGTTTTAAAAATTCAAGATCTGCCTTGTAATACCTGAGAATATAGACTGGCAATAATTTAATTTAAAATTTAATTTAATTTAATTTTAAAAGGATAATGAATTGCAGCATTTCAGGTACCTGTCCTCAAATAACAGATGACTATCAACTTCCATGTTTCAAGAATGAAGTGTTTCAGGGTAAAAATAATGGTGAATATTTTTTACATTCCAGTCCACTGGAAGTGAAATACAAATGCCTTTTTTTACCAGATAAATAAGTTCAGAAGTACTGCTATTCCATAGAAAACACAGAGAGAATGAGGGAAATGTTATATTTAACTTATACTCTCAACAGAGGTCAAAGGAGTTTTAAAAACACATAAAGTACAATAAGAAATCTCCACACTTCTAGTCTTTTAATCTGTTAAGTCCACCTCCTTTTTCCTTTCCAAGCAATCCCTCTTCCTTCTCTCCCACTCTGAGAAATCTGTCCATGTTTCTCTTGAAAACTACTCATAGAATCAACACAGAATCCCAGAATGGTTTGGGTTGGAAGGACCTTAAACCCATCCAGTGCCACCCCTGCCATGGCAGGGACACCTCCCACTGTCCCAGGCTGCTCCAAGCCTCTATCCAGCCTGGCCTTGGACACTGCCAGGGATCCAGGGGCAGCACAGCTTCTCTGGGCACCCTGTGCCAGGGATCCCCACCTTCACAGGGAAGGATTTCTTCCCAATATCTAATCTAAACCTATTCCTCCTCAGTTTGAAGCCATTCCCCCTTGTCCTGTCCCTGCAGCTCCTGACAAGAATGCCATTTCCAAGACACTCCCAACTTGTGTTGGTATTCTCAGAGCTCAGGTGAGATCAGATGAGAAGAAAGACCTCTAACAAAGCTAGAGAAAAAGAAATTAAATGTTGTCTGAACGGGAGATCAATATCTATGCTTCTTTCTCTTTCATTTAGCTCAAACCTTACCCTTTGGTTTTCTGTTTCTCTCTGAGTGGCTGAGAGCTGCTTTGTGGAAAGCTGTGAGCATTTCCAGCTCCTGCAGGCTTCCTGCAGCTCCTGCTGAGTGTGAGATCTCCCAGGATGGGAAAAACATCACTCAGTATATTATCCTTCAAAGCCCAAGAGAACTGAGAACAGAATCAGTGGGAATAAACTTCCCTCCTTCTTCTAAACCTCAAGGTGTTGCTCTGCTGGTGGTTGGTTGTTTGCTTGTTAATGTTTTTTATTTGCTAACTAGCTATTGCAGAACTGTTCATAATTTTTTTTTCTTTCTCCAAAGTCAGTGCTGTCTGTGTGAAAAGGCATCAGACTAGAACTCAGGACATTTGTACTTTGCTGTCAGCTCATGATGGGTAGCTTTGAGCAAGAAAACTTCACCTAGCAGTGCCTCAGTTTCTCCATACATTAAATAATTATTACACTGGCCTTGAAAATCACTTGAGGTTCCACAGAGAAAGCATGAAGTATCAATTACATTTTAGGTGTGAAAGAAACCATTCAGAGGGGAAATCCTACAACTGAGAGTGAGATACAGCCAAAAAAAAAAAAAAAAAAAAAAGACACCTAAAAACCAGTGACAATAGTGCAAATTTCCATATGTGAACTACAGGATTGAACTCCCATTAAAGTCATCAGGGAGAGAGTCAATAGAAAAGAGTCTGGATGGTGTTTCACATCATTCCAAAGCAACCAAACTGTTTGGGATTCATTTTCCAAAATGTGTGTCTTTTCAAACACTGTTGAGTGATCTTCACAGCCTTCAGCTCTGCATTTTCTGGGTTGTATCTCCCAGACCTATGAAGATGTTTTGGATACCTGAGGCACAAACCATCAGTTCCCTTCTGCAGAGCATTAAAATAAAGCAGATGTATCCCAGACACAGCTTTGTGCTGCTGGAAAACCCATTGCTTGGGAAAATTAAGACTTCATCTCTGGAAATCTCATAAGATTCATCTCTGGATTCTCATAAGAAGTAGAGTGCAAATAAATGTAACCCAGGCAGACAGTCAGAATCTTCAGGCCTTATTTCAAGGTATTGTCAAACAAAAAAGGAACAGTGAAGCACTCCAGAAGAGACCTCAGTTAAGTTTTCAGGCAAGCCTGCATGAATTTAGCAAATAAATTCAATTTCTAACTTAATCCAAGGAAATACTGGGTTGTCCATCAAACACAGCTGTATGCTTCATGCAGAGTTACAGCTCTCAGCACTCACACAGTGTGTCTCATGGAACTGAAAACACACTTTTCTGGACTGTAATACAACTTGTAGTCACTTCAGAGAGCTCACAATGATACAAGACAGAGCACAGGGAACTCCTGGGTGAAATTCAACCAATTATATGGATTTAATTCCAAGTAAATTTGATCAGAGGGGCATGGATCACTTGGGATGAGGTGCTGTTAACAACATGCTTGGAGGCAAACTTTGTTTTTGTTGTATTTCTTGATGCTCTGATGAAATTCCTGTCAACAGCTGGAACTATGGAGAGACATTTAGAGTTGCACCAAGCATGATTAAAGTGAGAAATAACCAGTTTTGGACACAGCACTTTTGGATGCCTGGAGACCAGAGCAGGAGGATGAAATTAAGAAAAATTGAGTATTTGTAAGTCTAATCGTGACCTGCTAATTCTCATCCCCTCTTCCTGCTTCTCATTATTCTGTTAAATTAATGTTCCTTCAGGGATGTAAATAGTAATAATGGTGAGTGCAAGAGAACTCTGGAAAACATTTAAATAATTTTGCATCTGTGACCACTTGCCTTCATTTTTATGCCTTATTTTCTTGTTCCTATTCACCTACCCTTTCTTTAGCCTACCTTTTCCAGTATTTCTTGTACACTTTCTGCCTTCTAATATTTTAAATTAGAAGTAAGCTCCATTTTTAAGGATGTAGGACATTGCATCCTATACCTAACAGAGTGGCACCAACAGAACAGAATCAACTTATGAATAATTCTTTGTAGACAACTGTATTTTCCATAAATAAATGAAGAGAAACACTCACTGGGGTAGCTCTCTTAAGTATCCTTTAGCTCTGGTGTATCTAAAGCTCTCCTTTAAGATTAAATTAATTATGCCCTGAAAGTGTTTATTTCTCTCCTGTGACTACAAGAAGCACTTTAATTTCGGTGTGGTTGGAAATGCCTATATTGCATATATTTACCTCTAGGGCAACTCTTAAAAAAGAAACCACCTCCATTCTAAAAAAAAAATAAATAAATAAAAAAATCTCCATATCGGAAGTTTAGGCAGTCGCCTTGTTGCTCATCAGGAATCCCAGAGTTGTAGAGTTGGGAACAACTGGTTGTTGCAGGTCTGTTGTTGTTTTGCCATTAGTCAGGAGCAGCACTCCCACGGCAGGCACAGAACGGGGTGGAGGCACAAGGTCTGGCCCTGAGCCCATGGTGACACCTGGGTGACATGCAGGAAGGATTCGCTGTGCTCCCCGTGCTGCAGCAGGGGGTGAGCAGAGGAAAAGAGAGCAGGAGCTGCTCAGGTGTGGGATTGGCAGAGCCATCGGTGAGTGTTGTGCCTGGGGGTGATATTGTGGTTGGGGCTAGGGGGATGAAAAAGGGGATTACAGGAGGAAGAGAGCAGCTGGGAGCAGGAAATGGTAATATTGACAAACACAGAATGCTGCAAAGAGTCTTTCCAGAAGCTGTGAACAGCTGTGAACGGATGGAGAAGAGAAGCTGAGCTGGAGAAAAGGATTGTGAACTTCGACTTGGAAAGAAAGAACTGCACTGGTGAGAGACACAGGAGAGAACCCAAAGAATCCCAGGAATCCTGGTTAAAAAGAAGAGCTAGAGAGAAAGAGAGAGAGAGAGAGAGAGAAAGAGAGAAAAAAAGAAAGAAAAGAAAAGAAAAGAAAAGAAAAGAAAAGAAAAGAAAAGAAAGAAAGAAAGAAAGAAAGAAGCAAAAAAAAAATCTGATTCAGAGAAAATCTAAAATGAGAATGGTTTGAAAAATTTTAAATGGTTTACTGTACTACTATTTTAAAATTAGAGCTCAGTGGGTGGAATATCTATTGTAAAGATATTTATGTATTATAAATACCTAGATGTAAAACTTTCTATCTAGAAAAACTAACTTTTCTCCATATTATGTCCAGACCTGCAGTGCAAAACAAAAGCCTAACCGAATATTTAATAACTACAGTATTTTCTGCCTTTTTGTGATTTTTGTTTTTCACTTTGCTGTCAATCCAGAGCTCACAATCTGTTTTTCAACACTGACAAGATGGGAATCACAAAATTACAAGGACTGGCTATTCTAGTGACAGCAGGAATCACTGGTGCAATCTGGTGGGTGTTCAACCTTTGATAATTATTCTCAACTAGCACATATTTCTGTTGCCCAGACTGAGACATGTTCCTTCCAACTATACTTATAGACATACAATGTAAGCATTAACACAAAACTAATAACTAATTTTGAATAAATTCAAAATCCCCTTTTACATTCAAAAGATGCAAATAAGCAAGTGTAGAAACTTTTCAGCTCTTCTGTGAAATTCTAAAAATATGATGAATTTGGTTCTGTATACTCCTGTGAGCCCAAGTGTGATTTTCCATGTTTACACACCACAATGACACCTCTACTCTAACACAGTGATCCTGGCACAGAGTTTGATTAATGTGTGCAAGAGAACTCTGCAAAACATTTAAATAATTTTGCATCTGTGGCCACTTACTGTGGAGTAAGTACTGTTTATTCTGCACAAGAATGGTTTGGGTTGGCTTGAGTCTCCCTTGCCTCTCCTGTCTCTGTAGCAGCCTAATTCAGCAAGGCTTTCCTGGTGTGTGTTCAGCACTCTGGAGCCTGAAATGAGATCAAGTGGGGTTAATTCAGAATGCAGAGTTGTTGGAACAATATTGAAGAACTGTTGCAGTTGGAGGAATTAGGACAAGCTTTTCCTCCATCAGAAATACTCCAATTTTTGTTGACAATACAGTTAGGCTCCATCAGAGGAGATCCCACATCCTGCCCAGAGCAAAGGGATGCTCTACACACCTTGCTTCACAGGACAACTGCACAGTCAGGTTCTGGCATCAGCTGAGACCAAGCTCTGCTGGAAAACAGACACATTTTGTTTTGTGCAAGTATTCTTGGGCAAATGAAATCATTCCCAGGTGTTCAGAGTTAATAGATCTTCAGATAACTTGAGGCTAGACAGCTGCCTTGAAACAGCTGAGCTCTGCAAATCCTCACCACCATACTGATCCCACAAATCTGTATTCTGTCAGGTTTGGTTTACAGTTTCAGTCACAAAGGAAATGGAGGAGAGGGAGGTTGGTGTTTGGGGTTTTTTGGGGTTTTTTTGGTAATCATTGACTCATTCCTTTCTCATCCTGTCCAAGGTATCACTACCCTTTCTCCCCAGCCAGAGACAAGGAGCACACAGCCTCCTCTGAAGGAGATTCAGTTCTGTAAGTTCATTCTGCATTTTTGCAGGATCCAGCATGTCTGTCATTCTAGGCTGTGGGGACAATGCACATCCAAAAAGACCAATTCTTCAGCAGAAGATCCACGCCCTAGAAGTACAAATTTCCCTTTTGAGATAAGCCATCCTGCAGTGAGCAGCTAAAAGGCTGACTGCTCTCCTGTCAATGCCTTGAGCTGGATGAACAGCCTCAGATTCCAGAGACCTAATATGACCATAATATTCCAGAGACCTAATATGGTCCATTGATGCAGCTCCCCCAAAACCATGATGAAAAAACAACTTAATTCCACCTGGTTTGGACACCTGGAAGCTGGCTGTGTCTGCACAAGGGAGTCATCCAGGCTTCCTCTGTATTCATTAATAAAAAGTGGGTCCTTTGGCATATTTTCTGCTCCCTCTGATGTACTGTTCTCCACAAACCTGATGAGAACTAACAGATTCTGGCTGTGGAATCAAGAAAGAGTTTAATCTGGTAGTTTACCAGACTGAAACTTCCTCGGTTTTTAATGCATGATTTCATTTAACTGAACCACCATTTAACCACCTTTTTTTGGTGTTTTTTTGTGTTATGAATTACTCTTTTCCTATCCCCACTGCCTTTTTGACTTAGGCTTCCCCTCTTCATCACTTCTTTTATAATACACACAAAAGAATATTTATTCTTTTATAATATGTAGCTCTCTGGAAATGCTGCTCTAAGGAGTCCAGCATCTGCGACTAGAGGAGAAATAAACTTTAATGCCAATAAAACAATATGACAAAAACAATGCATTATTTTTGTAATTAATTTGAAATTTAAAAGATTCCAATATGAGAATTTCAGCATTTGCACACCAGCACCACTCCCCTCCCCAAAAGGTTAACATGGCTAGCTATCTTTCTGATTTTGTGTATATGTGATTCCTTTCATTTCCCTGTATTAGCCTGTTTAATCTCTTACTTTTAGTAAGCGTTTCCTGTTTTATAGAACCTGTTTTTCCTGCTGGAAAATCGAGGGATGAAGCTGGGTGGGTTCCCATTCCATGACCCATCTACAGGAACCTGCATGAGCAAGGAGGATGGGGAGCAGTGTCACCTGCTGTGTGTCCTGTTGACTCCCCAGTGCAGGCATGCAGGCAGAAACCTGCCAGGAAAACACAAACTGTGCAAAGTGTTTGGCCTTGCTGGCTCAGGTTCTCACTGTGCAGAGGCAAAACTGAATTTTCCAAAGATGCAGTACAGAAGCAGAGCCTGAAAATTATTTTAAAAGGGATTAATTTGCATTCAGCTTGACTTATACCAGCTGAGTTGTCTGTTAGATGTAGTTCACGTTGTATATGAAGGTGAAGTAATATAAATAATATAACAGTATTTGTGATGGAGTCTGACTGGATACTCACTGACATTGCATCACTGCTGAAATACATAAAGATCTCTTCTGGGGCTCATCTCTCAGAAAATCTGAAACTTCTGTGCCATGAAGTATTGATGTATCTTTTATTTCTCCCTCATTTGCAGACAAACAGACTTCAGTGAAACATCTCTGATGTTCCCATGGTAAGTGTAACTCCTGTGGCTCCATTAACAGAATATCACTATCAATGTTCTGATTCTTCTCACAAACACACTCAGCTCTGTTTCTGGCACATAAAAGTCAGGAGAGCTCAGAGCAACACTGAATGAATAGGAAAGGATGCCTTGCTAGGAAAGGTACTCCTCCAGAAACCATTTTCTAATGGCTTTTTTCTAATTTCTTTTTCTAATTTTCCGCATAGATGCAGAATCTTTTATTTGTTTACTCTCAGAAAGGAAACTGAGAAATTATGGTGAATGTTGAAAACCTTTTGGTTTAATTTGATCTTAATTGATTTGTTGCATCCCCTGTCAGCACTCCTTTCAGAAGCTAAAAGTCAAGAGGCCTTGGCTGATACTGTTTTTAGTGGTAACAGTCAGCATCATACATGATGTGTAAATGTCTGTGGAAGGAACTTTCTAGGTCACTGGGATAAATTATTTTTTGGAATTGCCTATTCTAGAGCCATTTGTGGTAGAGAAAAAACAAACAAACAAAAAAAAAAGTAATAAAAGAATTAATGCACACAGCACAGGGAACAAGAAGAAGGAGGTGAAAACCATGGTGAAATCAGAAAATTGGTATAATTGCTGTCCCAGAAACAGTAAAAACCAGGGATTGACACCTATTTGAGGTGTTTGCTCCAGGATCAGATGACTCATAGCTTAGATTTTGCTGATCCTGCTGATTTCAAAGGGAAGCTGGGGTGATTCACTCACAGATCTGTGCTGAAGAAGTTCTGTTTGTCTTCCTGGATTTCCTAAGCCACCTAGACACCAATTTCATTCTCAACTCCTTGCAGGAGACGAGATGTGCTGCTGTTGACACCCTGGTTGGCTCCAATTGTCTGGGAAGGCACATTCAGCAGAGACATCCTGAATGCTCAATATGTGCAGAAGAACTTGGTCACTGGAGTGGTCACTTTTGCTGTTGAAAAGTATTGGTTTGTCATTTATTTCTTGGCAAAGAAATTATTCTCTCACCTGCCAGTTGTGCTGCAGCACTGCTCGTGGAGCAGAAGTGAGGAAACCTTCCAAAGACTGAGCTTGGACAGCTGTAGACTGGGAGAAATGTGACATGTGAGTGTCACCTGCCAGAGTAAGGCAACTGGCTGTGACAAAATCTCCTTGGAAATATAACTAGCATTTTGACCCCTGGAGATAAAAATGCTAGTTTCTAACAACAAGTTTTCCCTTTAGCCTGCACTAAAAAAATATTAAAATTCTGTGAAGCTGAGATTTTATTTGGTTTCTATAAGAGTTTAAAGTTAAAATATTAGCTCTAGTGAAATCCTGCTGTTACAGCTTGCATGTTCTTGGGGAGGTTCTTTTTTGAGTTTCTGAGTAAAGAGCTATACTCCCTCTATCTCCACTAGCATCCTAGAGTTACATAGAGACTTCAGGTATTTCAAGGCAATCAAAACTATTTCATTGATAATTTTGACCCTCTCCTATGAAAACAGGCTGGGAGAGTTGGGGTTGTTGAGCCTGGAGAAGACCTTAGAGCTCCTCCATACCTAAAGGGGGCCTGCAGGAAGGTGGGAGAGGGATTTGTTACAAAGGTAGGTGATGACAGAACAAGGGCGAATGGCTTTAAACTGAAAGAGGGCAGAATGAGATTAGATATTAGGAAGAAATTTCTCCCTGTGAGGGTGGGCAGGCCCTGGCACAGGGTACCCAGAGAAGCTGTGGCTATTCCATCCCTGGAGGTGTCCCAGGCTGGACAGGGCTTGGAGCAGCCTGGGACAGTGCAAGGTGTTCCTGCCATGGCAGAGTGGGAATGGGATGATCTTTGAGGTCCTTCCAACCCAAACCATTCTGTGATTCTGTGTTGATTCTATGATCCTCTCTAGCAAGTTAAGATGTTACACTGCAGAAAGATTGCTGGGTGACAGGTAAATGGGAAGAATGAGAATTATTCACATTATGCAGTGATATTAGAGAGCAGCACTGGGCAGATGTCATGTTCTGTGCCTGCATGGAAGTACAAAAGAACAACAGAGTCTAGTAAAAGCTAAAATGTGGGATAATGTGCAGCAGCAAGGGGAAGGTTTGAAGGGCAGCAGCTCTGTTAAATAAAGAGCACTAACATAAGGGAGCAATGGATAGAAAAAGACAAAGAAAACAATCTTTTAAAACCATCATTCTTCAGCAGGAGGGGCCTCTCTCCATTCTTTTCCTTTCCATGTCTCTTAGATATGTCCAGTTCATAGAAGGGTTCATGAGATCTGCCAACAAGTACTTCCTTGCTGGGCACCAAGTGAATTTCTACTTGTTCACAGACAGTCCTGAGAAGATCTCTCACCTTCAGATGTCCCCTGAGAACCACCTGTGTGTCATCCCAGTGCAGAATGACTCCAGGTGGCAGGACATCTCCAGGAGCCGCATGGATATCATCAGCACGTTCATCCTCAGCCAGTTCCAGCATGAGGTGGACTACCTGTACTCCATAGACATCGATGTCCAGCTCTTGGCAGACATTGGTGTGGAGATCATTGATGCCCTGGTGGGAACAATCAGCTCCTGGCAGTTCATGGCAAATCCTGAGGACAAAGCCTATGAGACACGCCCTGAGTCCCGAGCTGCAATCCCCGAGGGACAAGGGGACTTCTACTACACTGCAAGCTTCTATGGGGGAAGTGTGTCTGAGGTGTACAAACTGACCAGAGCCTGCTCCACAGGGCTCAGGGAGGACAGAGAAAATGGCATTGAGGCTCGGCGGCACGATGAGAGTCACCTCAACAAGTACCTGCTGCACCACAAGCCCACCCGCCTGCTGTCCCCAGAGTATTACTGGGACTCAGAGCTGAGCCCTCCTCCCAGCATCCTGGTGAAGAGGATGTGCTCTGTGCACAAGCAGAGCTAGGGACAAACTGCTGGAACACAGAATGCAAAGGGTTTCCTCTTGACAGCCCCACTGAGTTGAGGGTGATGGGCAAAGTAAGTTTCCCTCTGTTTGTAGGACTGCACACCTTTCTGCATTACTCAGCCCACCAAGTGAGTCTCCTTAGCTAGAGAGAGACTGCTAAACCCAGAGATTTCTTCTGGTGAAACTTCTGTTTCAGCTTTTTACTTTTCACCAGCTCTTTCATGTGCATGTTTTCAAGCACAGGCTGCTAGCCACCCTGAGAACATATTAAGAGTGACAAGGACATACCCAAAAGGACAGGATTTAGGCATTTGAATAAAGTCAGTTTGCAAATCTACAAATGGATCCCCCAGATTATGGTGTGCAATTATACTTGTCTTCTGCTGTCTTATATTGTTTGCTGAAAAGATAAAGTCCTAACAGTATGATAATTTAAGAATTTGAATGATATACTACTAGCTTCACTTTAAATTCAGCCATTTTAATTATCATTTTCAAACCAATCTGATGGATGATGTCTCAAAAATTAGGACACATGAGCAAACCAGGCTAGGCAGAAGGTTGAAGTGGATGAGACTATCATTTGTCTGGGTTATATATTTGTCAAAATATCTGCTATGAACATGTTGCTCTTTGCTCCATAAATCTTGTTTGGTCTTTTAATGGTGTTGTCTGTTTTATTGCAGTTGTGTTCCTTAAGAGTGGTTTCCCAGAGTTGAAAATAGAACAAGAAGATAACATCATGCTCAAACCTGGTTTGTCCAAAACCTGGGCAGTAAAAGGTTACTGAAAAAGGGTCAGACAAGAGGAATCTGTGTGATATGAAGAGCTTTCAGATAAAGATTGGTGTGAAAGTTCAGCTGAAGCATTCTGGTGAATTCAGTTAGCATACTTAGGCTAAAGTAATCAAATCATTTTAGATTAATTGAATGGGACACAGATTGAGTTATAAAGCTCAGCTTCTTGATACTTGCAGAAAGGTGAAATACAGATGGATTTGTAGCCAGGGAACATAACACAGGAATCATGGCTTGTTGCCTTCAGAGGTTCACTCTCTGGTAGAATCTGTCATCCAAGTGTTAGAAGGAAATTCAGAGTGATGCATCCAAAAGAATTCCCAAGAATGAATCAGTTTTCTCACCGAGGGAACAGGGGGCTGTGCATTTTAATTGGCACCTGGAGGAGGAAGAGGCATGTAGCTGAACCTGTCCAGGGCAGTGGGATACTGACAGAGCAGCCCAGTGAATGCAGAAGGACTGGCTGTGCCAAGGAGATGCTGTGATGGAACAGGAGGAGTGCCAAGCTGGGCAGGTGGAGCAGAGCAGGAAGTCAGTGACAAGTGGGAATCAGAATGGAGCAGCCTGTGATGCCCTAAGGACAATCTCTAGCATGATAAATTTGTTTATCCATGATAAATCAATGACTTAACATGGAAATTATGGCCTCTAAACAGAGACACCATGCTGTTGGTCAGCTTTGACAGGACCAGGGCACAGCATAGCCAGGCTTCTGAAAAATACATTTGGGCATGGCTAAGTAATGAATGGAAATGGATGTATCCTAAAAGGATAGGACAGCAATCTTTAGATTGGGGTTAGTGGGCAAAATATGAAGCCAGAGCAGCTTAGCTGTATGTAGAGTGAATATAACTCAGGAAGGAGACAAAGGTCAGTCTTATCACACTATTCTCCACTGCCAATGAATTTTCCAGCTGTATACAAAGCCATGTTCAGAAATGCCTCCAGCAGTGCTTGTGCTCAGTTCTGCAAGTCTGCTGAACTAACCCCACACACACACAGCCTCCCCCAGCCCTTCCTTCCACCCAGCAGCTCTGGCAGTTGGCATTCCTGTCGCTCCAGGAGGTGCCTGCAGCACAAATCCAGGCTGCTGCTTCCATCTGCTGCCCGCAGCGTTCATTGCAAGCTTCTCCTCGCCTGTGAGCCACAGGAACAGCAGCAGTTTGAAGCAATCCTCCCCAGCCCTCTTGCTCTGGGGTTACTCAGCAAAAAGGAGAACTTCAGCAGAATTTAAACTATGGATTTCCCAGATCACAGATGATGTTTCACTGCTGTCAGACATCAGGAAACTCTTGGTGACAGCGTGTGACTGAATGAACCTGAGGAGGAGGTTTGGCCTGAATGATCTGCTCCCTCGACCTGCTGGCCACACTTCTTGTGGTCCAAACCAGGGTGAAATTGGCCTTGTGGGCTGCATTGCCAAGTCATGTTGAGCTTCCCCACCCCCAAACCCCCACATCTTCCTCCTCAGGTTAGTGTCAATTCATTCTTCACTCAGCCTATTCCTGTGCTAGGGATTGCCCTGAGCCAGATGTGGACCTTGCACTTGGCCTTGTTGATGATGAGATTGGCACAGACTCATCTCCCAGGCCTGCCAAGGTCCCTCTGTACAGCTCAATGCCAGACTCAGCCCAAAATGTGCACAACTGCCTCACACTGGGGAGCCCAGAGCTGAACACAGCACTCCAGGTGTGTCCTCATCAGCACTGAGCTCAGGGCAAGGATCACCTTTCCTGACCTACTCTGCAGCTGGACAAGAACTATTGACCACAATTGTGTGAGTGTGACCATCCAGCCACCTCCTCACACAGCAAGTGATCCACAAAGTGATCCATCCATCCATCCATCCATTCACCCATCCATCATCCATCCATCCTTCCAGCCATCCGTCCATCCATCCATCCACCCATCCATCCATCCATCCATCCATCCATCTATCCATCCCTCTATTCATCCATCCATCCATCCATCCATCCTCTCCAGTTTAGAGACCAGGATGTCCAATGTTTTGCACAAGTCCAGGTGGCTGATGTCTGTTGCCCTTCCCTAGCTCACCACTGCTGTCACCCCCTCAGAAAAGGCTGATAAATTTGTCAGGCACTATTTGCCTTTAGAGAAGCCCTGCTGGCTGTCACTGCTCACCTCATTATTTTCCACATACCTTAGCACAGTTGGCAGGAGCTCCACGATTTCACCAGCCATTGAGGTGACACTGACTGGCCTGTAGTTCCCTGTGTCTTCCTAATATCCCTTTTATAGTATTTGGGTTATGTTTCCCCTTTTCCAGTCCATGGGAACTACACCAGACTGCTGCAGCTTTCCAGGTGTGATGCACAGTGGTTTGGACACTTCCTCAGTCAGTTCCCTCAGGACCCACATCTTGGCAGACCCCACAGACATGTGAACCTTCAGGTTTCTTAAATGTTCAAACTCAGACTTACTCTACAGCAGGCAGCTCTTCATTCCCCTAATTGCTGCTTTTACCTTCTGCAGCTCATGGTGTGTCTGGAACACTTGCAGGTGAAGAAAGAGGCAAAAACAGTTGTTGGGTACCTCAGCCTTCTCCACATCCTGGGTAACCAGGTTTCTCATATCCTTCCTGACAGGATTCACATTGTCCCTGGTCTTTCTTTTATCACTGCTGTTCCTATAGAAGCTTTTTTTTGTTACCCTTGATGTCCTTGGCCAAATTTAGGTTTTTCCAGTGCTTTAGTAAATATGCCCAGGTGAATCCTACAGCCTCCTATGTCAAATTCATCAAAGATCCTTTGTTGCTGTCTTCCCAGGCAAATGTGGAGGAACTTTCCAATGTGATTACCTCATAAAGCTGGAATAGACTGTGCTCTGTAGGACAGATCATGCTTTCCCCCATACACACTTCTTGCTCTGTGCACTTAGGCATTCACTTGTTAATTCAGGCAACCAGGACCTCTTTTGTCTTCCTGGTAACCTCTGACATGGAGTGTTTTCCTGATCTGCACCTAAGAGTTTGGTAAGAGTTTTCTCCACACAGCAAAACATCAGAAGGAGCACACTGTAGGTGTACACTGAAAACTGTGTGTGTGGTTATCAACAGAGCAGAGCACAGATGGTGTTGACTTCCATAGTCCCTTTGCTGAACAAAACCTTGATTTCAGGAAGTTTTAATCCAGTGTAATTTCCTAAGGTGTTAGGAGGAAAAGGAGGAACCAAGGCATGGAAGAGGTTTGTTAATCTCTGGCCAGAGGCAAAGCAGACCTCTCAGGATGCAGGTGCATGTTGGCCTCAGGAACCCAAAGCAATGTCCTGACAGCCCCTGGAGCTGTTCTGGAGTTTATAAAAAATCCTAACTCTGTCCAGCTCTGCTGTTATAAGGGTGTAGCATCAAAAGGGTGCAGTGCTCCCAGTCCCATCTAGATTTGTATTGATGTGATCCTGCCACTCCTTCAGAAAATGAAATATTTGTGTTTACTAAAAAGCTAAGAGCAATTAGCTGGAGCTAACGAGGACTTCTGCAATTAGACTCACCCCTGAGATTAAGAACTTTCCTAGCTGGTGATTCTCTCCCCAATTCTCTACAGCCCAGTATCTCCCCCAGGAGGGACTCAGTAAACACAAGGGCCTAGTTAAAACTTGGTGAAACTCTAATGCCTTGGGGTGAATGCACTCAGTGTGTTGGAAAAAACTTCATTGAGAAGAGGGAATAGGAAGCAAGGGACTTGAGCAGGGCACAGGGGAAGAGCTGGAGAAACTGCAAGTCAGAATAAATTCAAGATATTTATAATATCAATGACTGAAGACTGACATGCTGCAGTTAGTTCCTGATGTGTCCCAATTTTTAAGGTCAAAATAATCTGCTCATTACTATGAGAATAACTGTCTTGTTTCAGAGCAGATTTGCTGTGAGACCTGAAGCATATACCTGTGATGTCCAGGGCTGGTGACAAAGGTCAGTTCTGTGAGAAAGGCAAAGGAGGGTCTGCCAGGTCACAGAATCACAGAAAATCCTGAGCTGGAAGGAACCTGTCAGGATCATCCAGTCCAGCTCCTGGCCCTGCACAGGACACCCCAGGAATCACAATATGTCTCTGAGAGCATTGTCCAGACACTTCCTGAGCTCAGCCAGACTTGGTGCTGAGCTCACTTCCCAGGGGCAGACTGTTCCAGTGCCCAGCCACCCTCTGGGGGAAAAGGTTTTTCTTGGTATCCAACCTAAAGCTCCCCTTACTCAGCTTCATGCCATTTCCTCAAGCCCTGTCACTGGTCATGGGAGTGAAGAGATCACTGCCTGCCCCTCTGCTGCCCCTCAGGAGGATGCTGAAGAGCACAGTGAGGTCTGACCTGAGTCTCCTCTCCTCCAGACCAGATGCCCTGCCACAGACCCTGCAGGGTCAAAGAAACTTCTCCACAGGAGTGACATCCATGACACACATGATCCCAAATGGTGTCAGTGCCCAGCTGAGGCCTTCCAAGGTGATGAGGTGACTGGAATGTCCCTCTGCTGAGGACAGGCTGACAAAGCTGGGTCTGGTCAGCCTTGAGAAGACTGAGAGGAGATCTTGATCAACACAGTATCAGCATCGTCAGGGAGGCTGTGCAGCTTGGCATTTCCCCCCACAGGAGCTGATCTGTTGTTTGTTAACTGGGCAGATAATTCAAACAGGACAAGCTCTCCTGTAGGGAGTTATTTTGGTAAATAAATAACTGCTCTGGCACCTCCCAACTGCCCAAAAACATTTTATTGTAGTGAGATCTGGAAGGTAAGCTGGATTTCTGACAGATAGACATGTCACTTTAGGAATTTTATAAAAGGTACACCAAGCCTTCACAAAGCAGGAATCTGTACATTCCATGGACATGTGTGGAGTTTCTCCCATGAGTAGGGATGCTGCTTTGTGGTTACTCCCCTGGGGTTAAGTGAAGGAATCTGCACATTATCATCATTTTAGTGGTAAATTGATTCCTAATCAATTCTATTTCTTTTGCTTACTTCAGTGTAGGTACCTTGATACAGTGTGTTTTATGTTGTGCTGTAATCTACTGGTAGCTCTTTAGGTTTATAATTACTGTAGTAAGTAATTCTGATTACGATCTTTCATTGGTTCTCTCATGTCTGTTTAATAAATAATCCATTTTTATAATTGGACCTGATTTTCCATCATTAAAACTTGCAGGCCAGAGTGATTCCTTACATTTAAACTTGCCAGAATCTGAGGCTGAGGCAGGGCTTGTCTGAAGGTTCCACTCACCCTGCAGGGTGGTTAGACCAAGCTCTGCCCAGGAGGAAAGGCACCAGGCAGAAACTGCTGCACAGGAAATTCCACCTGAATATCAGGAAGAATTTCCTGCATGTTTGAGATATTAATAGAAATTTGCCTTCAGGCTGTTGAGTCAGGCCTGGAGAAGGAGATGCCAAGCTGTATGCATGTGGTTTATCTTTATCTCGTGGCAGTTTGGGCAATAAATATTCATCATTTGGAATGCAATCTGACTCCAGATCCTGTGTGCAGGTGTTTACAAACACCCTGTGTGGCTGAATTCCCACCACAGCCAAAACTCATCAGTCCATGAAGTTAATGGGATTTGGTGACCAAATCTGCTGTGAAAGTGTAGCTGTCATCTATAGTCCACAGGGACAACTTCAGATGGAGACATCTGGCTATTCTAATGACTAAATAAAAATGTTCAGCATCAATTTACATGCCCAGGAGTTTTGTATCTGCCTTCCAAATGCCATTCCAAAACAATAAGTGTCTCTTACAGCAGTTGTAGCTCCCATGTATGTCAGAAATGTCACACCTAATCAGTTTGGAATCCATGCTAATAATCACTTGATAGATGTTGAAACCATCATTCACAGAGTACATGTGATAAGTCCAAGGTGAAATAAATTATTCCTGAAGAACAGAATTTCTAAATTTATCTTAAAATCTCTATTTGTTTGTGTTTAACAACTACCATTGAATCACTCCTACTTACCTTCGGTACAGTGAAAGTAAAGATATCATTAAAACAACAACCCATGGCCTTCCATTGTAAGAAAAAAATTAAACATCCCCTCAGTACAAAGCCTTCAAGTCATATGGTACATTATTTTCTAATTACATCAACAGTGATATAAAATATATCTCAAATACGCTTTTATATTTTAAATCAGAGATGAGATTTGGAAATATGATGAATTAAATCTCTTATAGGTCACTCATTTTCTTTTTTAATTAATGCTTAAAAATATTGTACATTTTTCAGGGGGGTTTTGGTTGTTTTTTTTTACAAATTAAGACATTATTAGAAACAAACATGTTAAGCTTCTGCAAAGAGTTATACCTTATTATTTTTCTGTGGAATTACAAACTCACAAGACAAAAAATTCATACGACATCAAATTAAGAACACCATACTTTTATGATGTTTATATTTACAATTATTTCCAGGAATGAAGGATTGACTTAAGGAGTAATTAATGTCCTTAACTTCCCAATATCATTTAAGTTTTGAGGATTTAATATAAAGAATTTTATTAACAGTTACAGAGCAGTCCAGTGATTAGGTTCTTCAACTATAAAAAATTTTAGTCTAGACTTGGTGTAATGTTTAAAACAATGACTCTGAAATTAAAGAAATATCTTTGGGGCAGTGGAGCAGGAATGCAATTTTGCACACTTTTTTTTCCCCCCCAATAACAATCTCAGAATTAATAATTAGTACTCACTAATTTCCTGGGCTCCACATTATAGCTGGAATTATGTCCTCTCCTCTTCCCACACAAATTCACTACACATTTTCAGGAAATAAATGCAAACTGATGAAAACTTACTCTTCTCAGTTCTTTCAGTCTCCTGAATATTACTATTTTGTTCACAAAGTCAGAAGAAATTTAAAACATGATTTTAAAGTTTCTGACAAATAGCAAGGAGAAGAAAAAGGGGGGAAAAAGGTTTATTTATTTAAGATTTTCTTAAGTAGGTGGAAGAAGTTTCCTCCCAAAATCTTAACATAGCTTCTAACACTCAGCTGAAAATCTCCATTCTTCTCCCTCTTTCCTCCCCAAAAGCTAAAGTATTCTTGGGAATTAACTGGAAATTAATTTAGAGTGAAAAATACCACTACAGACACCTGAGACAATGCAAATATTCTATTTAATTTCCACGCTAAACTAATTTTTCTCCATTTTTTCCTCAGGGCTCCCTTCACCTCCTTATTCCTCAAACTATAAATAAGAGGATTCAATAAAGGAGTCACCACAGAGTAAGAAAGTGAGAGGAACTTATCAACAGAGGCACAGTAGGTGTATTTTGGCCGCAAATACATGGAGCCTGCAGTGCCATAAAAAAGAGTCACAACTAAGAGGTGTGAGGAGCAAGTGGAAAATGCTTTCTGCTGGCTTTCAGCTGATGCCATCTGGAGGATCGTGGAAATTATGCGAATATACGAATAAAGGGTCAGTAGGAAAGGACTCAAAATAGCAAAGACAGCCACCACAATGACTTGGATTTCCCTTGGGAAGGTGTTGCCACACAGCAGGTCCAGGAGGGGTTGAATCTCACAGAAGAAGTGGTTGATGGCAGAGCCACACAGGGGGGAGCTGAAGGTGATGGTTGTGTGCACTAAGCCCACAGCAGTTCCACAAATGTAACTTCCAAAAATCAGATTTTTGCAGACCCTGCTGCTCATAATCACTGGGTAATGCAAGGGGTAGCAAATTGCCATGCAGCGATCAAGTGCCATGGCAGCCAAGAGAAAACACTCAGCAACTCCAAAGAAAAGGAAGAAAAACATTTGCATTGCACATCTTGTCTTGGAAATACTGACTATCCCCACCAGCAGATTCTCCAGAATAGTTGGGATAATGACTGACAGATAGCAGATATCCAAACAGGACAGCTGAGTGAGGAAGAAATACATAGGGGTATGAAGGGTGTAATCATCATTTATTGTGAAAGCTATCACTGTGTTAGCCAGCAAGGTGAGAATATAAAGAGATAATACAACTACAAAGAGCAAAGGTTGCAAATGGGATATTTCAGAAAAACCCAGGAGTCTGAATTCACTCACTTCACTGAGGTTCCCAAGAATCATCCTTTTTTGGTACAAAGTAGAGCTCTCTTCGTTCAGTGTTCAGCAGCTGATGAAGTTGCAAACAGCCTGGAAAATCTGCAATCAAAATACAACTGCTTGATTGAATAGACAAAAGGATTACTGACATTTAGAAACTGTTCAGATTTTGAAAAGATCTTCTGAACAGATTATAAAAGTTTCTAAAGAGAATATGGTAGTCTTATGCATACACTTTTTCTCTATTTCTGACTGAAATAGCATTCTTCTTCTCTCATAGCATTGCTTTAAAAGTTTGCACATTTACTGCTCTCTCCAAATGCTCAGCTACCATTTTTACCCTGTAGAACAAGAAAAAAATTATAGCAGATATCTTTTTATGGACTAATGAGTTCAAGTTCCAATGTCATCAGTAGCAACATTTAAAGATAATTTCTCTGTTACCTGTTGTGGAGTGTGGTGGAAGAAGAGGAAGGAAAAAAACCCTAAATTATGAGGTCTCCAGAAAAGCATTCTGCTCTGAGCTCTCTGCAGTGAAGCAGGAGAGATGCTTCTCCACAGTGCTTCACACTGTATATATATATATTTATAAAGTCCACTGAGACTGGCTAGTGCTGATTGGAGCAATAAGGAGCAGTTGTTAGAGGTTGGCTAAATGTGATGCATGTATATTAGTTGATTCACAGACACCTCTCAATTTTAGATAACTTGGAAAGCATTTCTATATAAACTCAGATATCCTACTGCAATACTGAGATCTGCCTTTTACTTTGGAGTAATTATTATTACTTCATAATGCAGCCAAATTAATGACAGAGTTGTCATATGAGCTTACCATGCTTATGCTTTCTCAACAAAGGTGAAGGTGAAGCAAAGATGCAGTTCAGATTCATTTGGGGATAAGAGACATAAGATCAGCTGCTTACCAATCTTCATTTTTATTGTATCCTATTAAAAGGGGTTTTTTATTTGGCTGTTGTTGGGTTTATTATGTGATTTCTTATTCAGATCCATTAGCAACCCTGCATTGTCTCTGTCAATGCCAAAGAGATTGATGTCCATCTTTCCCAACCAAAGGGCTGTGTGAACTTAGTGTGAAAAGCAGTGTGAATTTAGTGTGAAAAGCAGTGTGAATTTAGTCTGTTAACTGGCAAGACATTTCAATCAGGCACTAATCATTGAAACAAACCTCAGTTAAACCCAGAGCAGAGTAAATCTGCATCCAGGCTTGACTATCCCTAGGTGTGACTGTGACTCCTCGAGCTCCTCCTGGCCCCTCCTGACCAGAACACAGCCCATGGACTTTGATGTTTCTCACTAGATATTGGTTGTTTAAACGAGTACAGAAAAATTCCCCATGTAATGTTCAGGAGATTTGGATCAAAGTGCAGTCAGAGACAAAAGCAATTTTTTCCAGAAATCTGAGGGTTATATTTTATTAAAAGTTGAATTTCTGACTGATATTCACATTTCCAGTGTTAAGACATCTCATTCAGCCTGATCCATTCTCACCTGGCCTTAGACATGTCTTTGCCCACTTTTATCTTTTATCATGTACTCCTTGCAGAGTGACCTCTGCATCACAGTCATACTCTGTGAACAGCAGAAAGAAAGTGATCATTTGAGGACCACCAGTGATCCTCAAAAGACCCCTACTCTAATGTAAATAAGCTCCAAGAAATTATTTAAATATGTAAATGAACTTGCAGAACCTTTTAGCATATAGCTGTGAGTTTGGGGAAGTTACACAGATTTAACCTAGTCTGTTAGCTAGGTGTGGTGTGTGCAGTTGGAGGATATCCCCTGCCATGCCCAGCACTGAAATAAAGTAATGCCACTCTCTGACACTAAAATCACAGTGTTAAACAGTTTTATTCCTGACTTTCAGTGACAAAAGCACGATTCTGAAATCTGCTGAGGTGGTACTCTGCAGAACTGGAGTCCACTGACTGTTTGCCTGCTTCAGTTTTGGGATTTTTCCATCATTTTATTCTGCTTGCCACATGAGAACATTCCTTCATGGTACCTATAGTGAAGATAAATGATTTTCCCTGTTGATGTCCAGATCATCACAATTACAAGTTCTACTGAGTTATCAGATGATATCCACTCATCTTAGAGTTGCACTATCCCAGTGGGGTATGTAGGGATTGGGGTGCAGAACAAAGAACAAAGCCATTTGTGACTCTGTTGTAGAGGAACCCTAGACAAAGGAGAGTGCATTGATCCACTCCCCACATGTACTTTGGGATAAAATTGCCCAATATTTTTGTTTGCTAAAATGCATAAATAGTGAAAAGTTTTGAAAGAGCATGGGCATGTTTAGAGGAGCAATCCCAGTGCTGTAATAAAGTAATGGATGTTTTCTAATACCAGAAGTAGTATTAGAGAGCTTGATTTATCCTGATGTTTTCAGTGACAGTGAAATGATAGCTGTATGATAGTTTGGTCAAGCTGATCTCAGCATTCTTAAACACTAAAAACAGGAGAGCCTCCTTGCTCAGTCTTGTCACTGACCAGCAGCCCCTCCTTGCTCAAGCCATTCCTGGTAAGTTGTAAACAAGACACATCAGGAGCTGCTGTATCCCTGCTTAGGCACAGCAGTTTTAGCAAAGCTCCCTGAGCAATGGCTGGCTCAGAGTCCATCCCTTCATCCTATAAAATGTCCACTATAAAAAGTCCATTATAAAATGGACAGACTTCTAACACCCCCCTTCTCAGAGTGTGTGTGGAGGTTCCTCCCATGAATGGACACACCTGTCAAGGTTACTCCTTGAGACTGAGAAAAAGAGAGTTGTCTAGGCCTGTTGGCAAGGGTGGGTAATACCAATCTCTGCTTAATATTTATTTTTCTAGCTTGAATATGATTGCTTCAATATTGCTCCCAAATATTGCACTGTATTAGTAGCTATAACAATCTCCACTGTGAAATAAATAATTCTGACTAAAGCCTTTTAGTCCAATGATCAGCATCATCATCCATTTAAATCAATTGTTCACTCATGTCTGTGAAAGTGTATAGAAAGCAAGGACACCTTTGCTAACAAACGCAGTGCAAATCCTCCATTCTGCTCGAGCCAGGGCCATATTGTGACCCCAACACTCCCAGAGTGTCCTGAGTGCTTGTCCAACAGGCATCTCTGGGGCATGGAGAGCCTCCTCTTCCTCACTGAAGGGTGCTGGTCTGTGAATTGCACAAAGCGGCTGCGGAGATCATAGCCCAGCTGGGGGGATGTTCTCTGCTTGCTCAGCCTTGGTCGGGTTTGCTTCCGAGCAGCCCTGAGCATGGGAGGCTGCTTGGATCTGGTGTTGGAGGGCCCTGCAACTGCATTATCCACTGGGGCTTTGTCACAATGTGGAGGACTTGTTCTCTCCCTCTTCCTCCTGCTCAGTGAGAGCTGGCAGCCTGTGCACTGCACAAACCGCAGGCAGAGATCGTAGCCCCGCCGGGGAGATCTTCTGTGCTCTCTCAGCCTTGGTCTGGTTTGCTCCCGAGCAACCCTGAGCATGGCAGCCTGCTTGAATCTGCTGCTGGAGGGCCCTGGGACTGCTCTATGCATAGGGGTTTGGTCACGGCGTGGAGGACTTGTTCTCTGCCTCCTCCTCCCCCTGGCTGAGGGGCGATAGTCGGTGTGCTGCACGAAGCGACTGCGGAGGTTGTAGCCTCCACGCACCGATCTGCTCAGCTCTCTCTGCCTCAGCACGGGCTGCTCCTGAGCAGCCCTGGGGGAAGAAGCCCACTGGAAGCTCCTGTTGGAAGTCCCTGAAGCTGCAGCCTCCCTGGGAATGTGGCCACAGCTTGAAGGGCCAGTTCTCCTTCCTACAGAGTGGTCACAGTCCATGGTGTCCCCAGAGCAGCTGTAGGCATTCCTGCCCCACAGGTGAGTTCTGCTCCGGGCCTGCTCCCTGCCAGTGTCTTCCATGTCCTGCAAAGAGAGCTGTGGAGAGTTCCTGCCCTTTCCTCCTGAAAGGACCACAGTCAGTGGGGAACCCCCAGAAGTTCTGGGAGGGGACATGTTGGAGCCTTCCAAAGGCTCTTCTGAAGGGCTGCCAAGGCCAAAAGGCCAAAGGCACACCAACAGGATGCATCCAGGTGGGATGCTTTGAGAGGAAGCAGCATTGTGGATGTGAAGAATGCTGCAGTGTGGGAGGGGAAAAGGAGAAAGGCTGAGATCCTGGAAAGAAATCCACTGGTCCTCTGGTGCCCCAACCCACCTCCCCGGAGTTACCTTAGTCCTACGAGGCAAACCCTGCTGGCCTAAAGAAGCCACCTGCTTGCTTCTGGCTGCCCACTGATGGAGGAAGGAAGGGGCATATGGTGGTCCCAGGGAGGAAGAAGTCCTTTCTCCAATTTTCAGATCAGAGCATCTGGAGAAAAAAAAGAGTGATCTCAGTTTAGGGCTGTTGTTGCAACCTCCTCTGGGGTTCAGTCCTTTTCTTCTAGAGGCTTCTGTGACAAGTGGACAGAAAGACTTAACCAAGGGCACTAAATGGAAAATTCAGCTAGGGGGTCTGCTCCCAGCAAAACCTCATCTTTATACCTTCTACAGTCTCCATTTCATAAATTCACAACTTGTTTGGGTTGGAAGGGACCTTAAAGCTCATTCTGTTCACCTCCCTGTCATGGGCAGGAATACCTTACCAGGTTTCTCCAAGCTCTGTCCAACCTGGCCTTGAACTTCTAGGGATGAGGCACCCACAGCTTCTCTGGGCAACATGTGCCATTGTCTCACCACCCTTACACTGAAGCATATTTTCCTAATATCTACTGTAAACCTGCCCTCTGTACTGTAAACCTTCATCCTGTCCAACTCTCCCTGATAAAGAGTCCCTCCCCATCTTTCCTGGAAGGCCCTTTTAAGTTCTCTCCCTCCTCTCTACATAAATCCAGCATCAGAGAGCAGACAGGTAGCAGGTTACATCAGGACAGCAGCCTGAAGGACAGACATGGGGTAGTACAGATTTCACAGCACTGAATGATGCAGGTAGTACTTACATTCAATGAGAAAAACACTCAGGAGCATGAGAAACAAAACAACAAACAAGGAAAAGGAAACATCTTCTGAACACATGTGAATCCAGGTTATTACCTGGCATAAAACAGCAGGTAGGCTTGCTGCCTGAGAGCTATGTCAATGCAACGAAGCTCCACAGACTCATCATCCATCTGGTACCACAGTCCATTGCTGGCCTGTAAAAAAAGGCAAGGATCTCTTGCATCTTGATCTCTTGCATCTTCATGCAGAAACCTGCATGGTTTCTCTCCAAAAACATAGGCAGAAAACTACCAAAGAGTATCCAAAACAAATCCAGTCCAGCCCCTAAGGAAACCTTCTGCCCAAAACCTTGGCTGTAAGCAACATTGATGGGAAAGTTTATCTTCCCCAGCACACATTTTTCCCCATTGGAAGGAAGTTGCTGTTTACCTTTGTGTAGCAGAAATAGTGTCCTCCATGGCAGCTGACCCCACTGTGCACCAGGACAGCATACAAGGAGTAAGGGAGTGGTTCTCCATCTGCCTGAGACATGTATGGGCGAAGATCCAAGTACTCAGGATAGTCCACAACCTGCAGAGAGACCAAGAGGGCTCAGAAGTGCTCCTGATCTGTGACATGAAATAGCCTACCAAGTCCAGGGGCCAGAGGTGTGTAAATACATCTTTGGGGGTCATGAACTGTTGGTTTTCCATCAAGCAACATGTAATGGTTTGGGTGGCAGGAAACTGTTGTTGGCCAAAGCAGCTCTGTTGGAGAAGAGCTTCTGTCTTCCCAAGGGAATTCTCTCCCCAGAAGGGAACATGACTAACCCAAGCATACTGCTCTAGGAAATCTGCTCCAGGAAGAGACAGTTGCACACCAGCTGTGTACACACCTTGCTGATCTTCCCACCGGTGAAACAGTCAAACCTTTTCAGACACACCGTGAGAACCTTGGGTGCACAATGGACTGTGAACCTCTTGGAAGCAGCAACATTCTTCTTACACCTTGAAACCAAGCACAGAGCCCAGTGCTGAAATGCACCCAATCCTCCCCCAAGGTGGCCAGAAAACCTTTCCCATCCCACACATCCTTTTGCTGTTCTATTCACTGCCATATTTAAAAAAGCTGCATCTCATTTGTATGCAGTAAACCCCCATGAGATTATGACTTCTGCTCAATGACAGCCCCCTCACCCAGGATCTGGTGCTCTTAGTAATCATCTTACGTGTCACATTTAAAGCAGTTTTCACCATCCAGGTGCTCAGGTGTCACAAAGTCCTCCAGAGCTGCAGTGAGGGATGAGACTGCCTGGAGGAGTGAGAAATGAGCACACTGAGCTGCAGGAAATTCCCTCACCCAAGCATTTCCCAGGAGCTGACAAGAAGAGCACTGTAGCTGATGCTGAAGAGACCCACCATGAACCTGCAAGCAGTGTCTGGGAGGCAGGAAGAGAGTGTGACGCTGAACATTTCCCTGTGTCCCAGGGGCTCCTGGAGCCCTCAAGAGCTCCCTCTCTGTACCACTGCTCAGTTCAACTAATGAAAGTGTGCAGTGGTGAAAATCCAACCCATCAGCCTGGGAGCCAGACAGTTGGGCAAAGGGAAAAAGGATGAGGATATATCGAGGGTGCAGAGGGGATAATGCTGCTTGTCCACCTTAAAGAAAACACCTACAGAGAGAGCAGTGCCACAGCCTCTGCAGGAGGACACCATCCATTCCCCTTCCCAGCCACCAAAATCTCTTGTGTTCACAGTCCCCGTTTTTAAGACAAATGTTGACTCTGGAAAGCTGTAGGGGCCTTGGGATGTCTTGAAGCACAATTGCAAGCCTCTTACTTTGATATCCAAAGGGACATCCAGGAAGGCTTCATAGGAATCAGAAATGGCTTTGCAGCTGAAGCAGGTGACTGGAAGGAAAAATCCAAATGCTGAGCAATGGGGAGCTGACTGACATTGCCCATTTACACTTGTCTGTCCCACCAGTCCCAGCACCAACTGTCAGGCACAGACAGACAGAAGGACACAGGCAATGTCAAAGAGAGTAACAGCTGTGGAAACATACCTCTGGATCTCAGAAAGCCCCCAAATATTTGATGGACGAGGGTAGTGGATTGAGAAGAGATGTCCAAGCTGGAAACAAGTGGTAAGACAGAGCATTATCTCCTCCAAGAATTTGGCTTTGCCTGAAAGCCCTCAGTTTAGGTTTCCTTGATGGGAGCACATCAAGCAGTCCAAAGGGTTCAGAACTTTGTAAAGGTAATTTGCTTGTGCTTACTCGCTGCTGGCACTCAGACAAGCTCTCTGCATGGCATTGACAGTACAGGATAAGAAGTCATGGGCATCTTCCTCCCTGCCAGGCTGAAAATGTTCTCCTATGCCTAAGAAAGAAGAAGTTTGTAGTTCTCTCCCACAAGAAGGGAAGAAAACCTGTCAAAGCACCTGGAATGACTTACATCTGAAAACCCTGAGGACAGCCAAAGGCAGGATGGCACTGACAGAGGAATGTAAGACCTTGTTAACATGTGCTTCCATGATGCACATCATGCAGAAGCCTCGCTGGTGACCTGAAGAGGGAGGCAGGGAAGGTCCTCAGGTTAGCAAAATACCCATAGCAGTGGGAAAATCCTCCTCTTCCACTCCCACTCCAGTGTGATACTCCACTCCTCCCAACGTCCCAATGACACCAGGGCATTTTAGCATGCAGAAAATGTTCCTAAGAGGGATCCTACAGTGACAGAAGTATTCTGTGCAATAAGCCAAGAGGGTTTAACTTGCAGGAATAGAACCTGGAGCTAGAAAGAGGTGCCTTTATGAAGAGTAAGACAGCTGGATAGGACAAGTGGCCTCCAGGCTTGAGTATTCAAAGCTCACGGGGTTGACAAAGGGCTGCTGTTCTCCTACATCAAATTCCAGGTTCTGGGAGGTTTTGGGGATTTGATTAACAGATTTTCAAGGAGATGTTCCTAAAAGTACTCACAGGCCTGGCTGTGCTCTCGGGAGAGCAGGTAGTTGGCCAGAGGGGGGGTGTAGGTCAAGCACTGCAGGACAGCATTGAGGAAGCACGTGTTGCCCACATTGAGGAGTCCTGCTCCAGCACTCTGTCTTTTCTGCCACACCATGCAAATCTTCTCAGGTGGAAAGAGGATCCTTTTTGGAGGAGCCAGTCCCTCGGCAATGACTGCAGAGAAAGTCCATTTGAAAAGAGATGAGATGATGAACAGAAGCATATTTAAACTTTGAGTTCTCTACACAAGAATTCAGGACAACCAGTTCAAACCTCCAACTCAGTATGAGGGGAAGCCTAGCACTGCCATTGAAATGTACTGGTTTGGAAAAGTCTGTTCTCCTGCTCTACTTTGCCAAGAGTCCAACAAACCCAAACTCTGATTTCTGGGCCTCAGGCTACTTTCCTTTCTCACTAGAGTTGTAGACTGGATTATCAGGTCAAGCTTTCCCTTTTCCTGATTGTAACTTATTGAAAACAAACAAGTCCGGAACACAGAGGGTAACTCAAAGGCTGTCAGATCTCTCTATGAGCAATGATATTTCAGTCTTGTACACAGTGGCAGAAGAGAGGCAAAAGACTAATTATAAACAACTGGCTCAGTCTAGCTGCTCTCAGGAAACATCCCAGAGCTCACTCTAGGTTGTGATCACATCATTCTGGGATCTGACCACCAGCCATGAATGTGGGGATTCACAAAGTCCAAACCTGCTGGTGTAGCTGTTACTCACAGTAGCTGCTCCCTGTTGTGGCCATTGCCTCTCTCAGGAACAGAAGGCAAAGCTTTGGATGACCAAGGATGTCAGGACATGCTCCAGAAAGAGATCAGTGCCAATCCCATCACCTGATTGCAAAGAAATTACTGCAGCTCACCAAAAGTGTAAAAACTCCAAATAAACACAACCTATAGAGCATCAGCCATCAAGAGTTTCAGTGGTGTTTGCACCTCCTGCCCAGCTGCAGGCTCACACCCTAATCATCACAGACAGAGCCCCAGTTCACAGAAGGTTCAAATGTCCTTTTGAAGTGCTCCAGTGCATGTTAACCTCTCTGGCTTTCCCACCTCCTATGCAGCAGTGAGCAGCTTTCAGCCACTAATTTAATTATTGCCTTTGCTGCTCTCCTTTTTCTGTCCCACTCCCTCCTGCAGCACCCAAGGGTGGTTTTATCCCTGTCTGACAGGTGGATTTGGGAATTATGAAATCAATCCAGACTCATCCACGGGTTCAGGAGGGATTTTTGGTGGCAAATCCATGGAAAACAGGGATGGAGAGTGAGAGGAGAATTCTCAAATTTAGGAACAACAACTCAACACCCCCTGAATAGGAAGCAAATTCCCAAATCTGATACCTGAAAAATGGGATTTTCCATTCTCCAGCAAATCCTGGGCTCTGTGGGAATTAATCTGGCCAAAAGGTTGGGAAAAAGACTGACTTTTTGCCACTCTAGCCCAGCCCCTCAGACTAGAGTCACCCCCTACTTACCTTTCCTAGGCTATAGTAAAGAAACAAGAGCCAGCAAACAGGAACTCTAACCTAGCCCACATCTGGGCAGCCCATAAAGGTGTAACAGGTCAGCCTACAGCTAGGAAGGTATAAACCTTTTATCCTATAAACCTTTTACAGACTTTTACCCCATATCTCCTTCCTCTATGACCCATCCCAAGAGCCAAATCATAATCACCTTGGAGAGGATGAAAGTTCAGGAGGACAGTAATCAATAAATTGTTGGAAAACAGCAGGTCCATGAGTAACCAAGGGAGAAGCTGAGTTATCCTGAAGGCCAGCTCTGACCAGCCAGCTTTCAGGACACAAAGCATTGGGCAGGTGAGGTCACAATCACTGGCCAGGTGCCATTCTGTGACAGGGGGCCACAGAGGGATGTGTCCCCTTGAGGCCACAGAACCACATGGTTCCTGGGCACAGAAATCCACAGGCTCCTCTCACAGGTGGAAGTCAGTGGGACTCTCCTGTGCTGCTGCTGGAGAGCTGTTCATCAGCTAATGAGCTCCCACTCCTTCCCCAAAGCACAGAGCTGTAAGCAAGCTTGGTCCCAGTTTTGTCTGGAGCACAGGCTGCTGGGGGTTTCTGTTCCACCCCTCCCAGGAACAGCACTGTGCCTGGGAGGCTCATGAAGCAAAGCTCCCAAGCTCTTACAGGTTCATTTCCAATCAATTTGATCTGACCTCGAGGTACAGCCATGGGCTGACCCTGAACTGGCACCACCAGAGTGACCCTTCAGAGTCAGACCTTGGCTAGCTCCCAGCCCCAGCCAGCTCCATGTTTACTGCTTCCTCCAGGGCTGGTTAGGTTTTGATCAGACACAGCTTTAGCCAGAGTCCCACTCGGGATGGCTGGAGGCAGTTTTGTTCCTGCTGTGTTGGAAATTATATAACTTCTAAAATTGTTTTGTGAGTTTAGTCTTGTTCATCTTTGCTTCAGGGGAAGGGAATTGAAGTTTCTTTTCAGGGGACTCCTGATGAGCTGAACATCTCAGCAGACTGGGAGTAGCACAGAAAATACACAAAATATAACAACCATTAACAAATATAAACTCCAAACATCACCCCTGGCATGGTCAGAGACACCTGGTCAGGGAAAGACTGAGAAGAGAACTAAGGAATGAGGAGGAAGTTAGCATTGGAAGTGAAGAAATCCATAACCAATAGGAAACCAAATACTAAGAACTGTCGTAACTTGGGACCAATGAACACTAAACCAATGAATTTCTATGGGCTTTGAATGTATAAAGTATGTGAAAAATCTAGTAAAATTCATGTGGGATGGAATTATGATCTCTGCACAAGCCAGGACATGTGTGGATGGAATGATCTCTGTGGCACATCCTGGCTGAAACAACTTCCTAGTCAGAATAAAGTAACCCTTGATTCTCTAACACTAAAATGTTGTGGGAGTTTCTCTTTTTCCCGCAGTTTCAGTGACACTCCCACCAGAGGTTTAAGCTGATCCCTCTGAGCCAGGCTGAAGCTGCACCTTTGGGGAGGAAGGTGCACTTCGTTTTGATGCCTCATTAAAATCCCTACAAGATTTGGACAAAAATCAAAGAGTAAGCGACCAAGAAGGCTCCCAACTGCCTTATACAACACGGACTTTGCATTGCGATTGCTCCCTTCAGGCTGGAACACTTCCATTCCATGGTCAGAACGCTGCTCGGCCTGTCTGAAGCCAGCCACACTCCATGAAGAGCTCAGCCCCGCTCTTGGTCACAGGGCACCCCCGAGGTGACAGCAGCGCTGCTCTGCTGCAGAGCGGGAGCAGAGCGGGAGGAGGCCGGGAGGAGGGAGGTGGGATGGAGCGGAGCGAGAGCCGAGGGGCGGGCGGGCCGGGCTGGGCAGGCGCTGCGCGGGCAGCCCGTCGCTATGGTGACGGGGACCTTCCTGCACGCGGCGCGCACGATGGTGTCCTGGGCCGTTCTAGTCAGGCGCTGCGCGGGCAGCCCCGTCGCTATGGTGACAGGGCCCGTTCTAGTCAGGCGCGGTGTGAACAGCCCCGTTGCTATGGTGACGGGGAGCTTCATGCAGGAGCTCTCTGCGCTCCCCAAGTGCTCCTCATGCCCCATCCTGAGCTTCCCCACCGCCCTGCCTGCCCGAGAGCATTCCAAGTGCTCCTGATCTTCCCCATCCTTCCCTTCCCACCCCCTGCCTGCCCGAGAGCATTCCAAGTGCTCCTGATCTTCCCCATCCTGAGCTTCCCACCGCCCTGCCTGCCCGAGAGCATTCCAAGTGCTCCTGATCTTCCCCATCCTTCCCTTCCCACCCCCTGCCTGCCCGAGAGCATTCCAAGTGCTCCTGATCTTCCCCATCCTTCCCTTCCCACCCCTCCTCCCGAGAGCATTCCAAGTGCTCCTCATGCCCCATCCTGAGCTTCCCCACCGCCCTGCCTGCCCGAGAGCATTCCAAGTGCTCCTGATCTTCCCCATCCTTCCCTTCCCACCCCCTGCCTGCCCCGAGAGCCATTCCTTGGGAGCCCACAGACTGCAGCTTTCCAGCAGGAGCCTCAGCTCCCAGATGTGCCCAGTACATCTGCTGTAAATCTCCCTCTTACCTTGATTGCTAAATGTAGCAGTCTCAGGACTACTGTGTTTCATCCCCACATTTATTTAGCCTTGGTTTTTGTGTTGTACAGTGTGGCTGCCTCAGTGAGGCCCTGTGGTCCCTCCACCTTTACCTGCCTGGCCTAGCTGTCCCCAAGCTCTCACACGGTGCTGCTGACTCCAGGGCTTGTGTCATACATCCTTTCTAGAGGATGATTTTTTCAGCCAACTCCTGTGGAGGACAGCAAAGCTTCAGAGATGAGCTCAAATGTCAGCAGAGAGCCTGGGTGTCCTGAGGCTAAAGTTGCCTCAGCCTCACCTCATTCCAGTCAGCAGTGGGTGAAGTTTGGTAACCTGTCTGTGGCATCCTTGTGGGGTGAGGAAGGCCACAGAGGGTTCACAGGGGTGTGTGGGAAGGGTGAGGGAAGAGCTTCCAGGTGTTGTGGGTGAGATCCAGAACACTTCAGGTTCAGTGTTCCAGGAAGGACCTTCACCCAAAGCCTTAGTGGCCTTGGGTGTTCCCACTGCTCCTCCAAGATGTCAGAAAAGGAATCAAAGCACAGAGGATTTCTAGTGAAGACACTAGGAGGAGTTGGACATGTGTTCTTCCATTCCATAAAGTGAGGAAAATGAGGGGCCAGAGTGAGAGGTGAGGAGTTTCCAGAGCCTGCTAACCTCTGCTGAGTGCTCTCCCTGGCATGCAGGGATCCAGTGCCTCTGGCACAGACCCAAAAGCTGTGTTGCAGATCATGAAGCTGAGCCAGGACAGAGCAAATTTTTGCAGTAGCCAGGCCAGGGCATGGCCAGGACCTGGAGGTTGTTCTGTACCACCTCACATCATTTTCTGGGGACAGGGGCAGAAGTCCCTTCTGGGTGGTGGCCTGGTCTGGACTTGCCAGGCTCCACTTGGTGGATGATTGCATGTGAATTGTTCCACTCACTCCATTATTAATATTGTTGCTGTTACTGTTCATTTTCTTATTTCATTGCTGTTTCCAGTATATTGTTCTTGTCTCAACCCAAGAATCTTTCCCTTTTGTGCCTCCAATTCTCCTCTCAAGCCCACCAGAGAAGGGAGGGGAAAGGGAGAGGGGAGTGAGTGGCATGTGGTTTGCAGTGTTTCGGTGGGAGCACTGGATTGGAAAATACCATTCCCAAACCACAACAGTGAGTACATAAACACTCTGCATCTCTGCCCCTCATCTTCTGCAACCATGAGCTCCAGCAGCCTCCAAAGGGTGCAGCACTGAGGCCTTTGCAGTCCTCACCCTGCTCCAAACATGGGAAATGTATAAACAGGCTCAGAAGGCCTTCTTTATGGCATTGAACTCCTGTCAGCTTCTCACACTCTTTGCCATGGTCAGCAACTGCTCTTGCAGTGCTCAGGAGTTTCCCAGGTTTGTTCCATTAGCTAAGGCTTGTGTGCCTTAATGCATCCCCCCAATCTGTTGGCATGTGGCATTTTTTCTTCCTAGCTTTGATGTGCCAGTTTTCTCCACCCTGTGGTGGCTCTTGGCACCCTCTCTGACTAAACACTCCCTTTGGAGTGACTCCTTCCCTTTGTGCCAGATTTCTCTGCCCACTGCATCATTTCTGCAGGTGCCAGGCATGGGTCCCTTCTAGCATGATCTTCATGGTCCCTTCCAACCCAAACCATCCTGTGGTTCTCTGAGGCTGTGGGCCTTCCCTGCCCTCTGAGGGCACTGTGCCAGAACCTGGAACCAGCCACTCTGTGACATCAGCCCCAGGGCTGTGGGTGCCATGGGCCAGGTGACTGGAGCAGGCACTTGGCTGCTTTTGTTTCTTGTGGCTGACACATGCCACTGGCAGTGATGAACTTGCTGTACCTCTTCATCCTGCTGGCTGTGTACAGACCTGCACATGGCACTTGGGACACCTGCAGGTAAGCAGCCCTAGGCTCTGGGAGGGTGCTTGGGCATTCCCTGGATTCCCTGCTTGTCCCCATTGCCATATCATGTCTTCCCAAACCCCATGTGGGAGCCTCCCTGCCAGTATGCTGGTGCTGGGGCAGAAAGACCCAGCCTTGGGCAGGGCAGTAACGACTTTGTGCTTCCAGAGGGACCTGCGGGCTCAGGCCCATGGCTTCTGGCTATGACTCCATAGCCTCTGAGTACAGCATGGCACGCATCATGGGTGGCAGAGGTGCCCTGCCAGGGGCCTGGCCCTGGATTGTCAGCATCCAGGATCCTAGGAAAATAGGCACTGGTCACACGTGTGGAGGATCCCTCATCAGCCCACAGTGGGTCCTTACAGCAGCCCACTGCTTCCTGCAGGCCAGGTAAGGGGGAGCAGGGAATGGGGGAAATCCCAACAACACAAACAGCTGCCCAGCTGCAGCACCACATACCAGTGCCATCCTGTTTCCTTGCACTGTGCCCAGCGCCTCGGCACTGCAGAACCCAGCTGAGACTGCTCAGAGGGCTGGGCTGGTGCCACTGCCGCCTAGCAGCCTCCAGCTTGACCCTCCTGGAGCCCTAGGCATGCTAGGGCAGTCCCACTCTCTGTTGCTCTGCTTTCCTCCCTGCCTTGGGAAGCAGAAGGCAGGGAAGTGCTGAGCTGCCACAGCCATGGCTCTGCTCCCTCTCACCCCTGTCTGCCTTGCAGGAATGTCACCACGTGGCGTGTGCTGATCGGGGCCACCCAGCTGACTCACCTGGGCCCCGAGGCACAGGTACGCCACGTCAAGCGGCTCCTGGCTCACCAACACTACACTGCAGCTTCACAGCAGAACGACATTGCCTTGCTGGAGTTGGACCAGCCTGTGGAGTGCAGTGACTACATCCAGCCGGCCTGTGTGCCCAATGCCTCGCTTACAGTGTCCGAGCTGAAAACTTGCTACATTGCTGGCTGGCGTTACACCAGTGCAAGAGGTGAGGGCCCAAAAGGCCCTGTGCCCTGAGGGCAAGCTGAGCACCCTGGAGAAATGGGTTGGGTTTCCTGGAAGCAGAGACCAAAGTCAGGCTGTAGGATGTGTGCTTCTGGAGAGATGGGCCTGGCCTGCTCCCCAGAGCCAGACAGAAAGGACACAGCACGGCAGCAGCTGCTCCAGAGGCAAAGCCAAGCCCTAGGGAAGGACTTCACCCCCAGACAGGGGAGTGAAGAACTGGCACTGAGTTGCTGGGTGCTCATTCCTTCCTGTGCTCACAGCTCACGGACCCAGTGATGTCCTGCAGGAAGCCAGGGTCCGGCTCCTCGATGCCCATCTGGTTAACAGCAGCCGCTGGTACGCTGGGAGCATCCACACCCACAACCTGTGTGCTGGCTACCCCCGGGGTGGCATCGACACCTGCCAGGTAGTGTGTGCTGGGGACAGCCAACCCCCACCATGCCAACATCGGCCAGCATGTGCTTTGCCTGGCAAATCACTTTTCCACCTCGGGGTCCCCACCACTGGTGGTTTCTTTCCCCCTTCCCCGTATCTGTAAGTCCTTGCCCAGTGCCCGTGTTCCCAAGGCCTGGCACTCTGTCCAGAGAGCCCATCTGGTGCTCTGGGCAGCCCAGAGGTCCAGCTGCTGGATCATCCATCCTCTGCACATCCAGGATCCCTGTGCAGATACCACAAGGGGCCTACTTTACAGACACCCAGCCTGTTCCCAGCTAAGGTTCTGGCGGCTCCAGCATCTGAGCAGACCTTTTTTGTGGCAGGGGCTGCAAGAGAGAAGCAAGCCTCTAATGCTGGGAGCAGCCACCCAACAGCACCCTAATCCTCTTCTGTCTGCTGCAGGGTGACAGCGGAGGGCCTCTGGTGTGCAAAGATAACAGAGCCAGCTACTTCTGGCTTGTTGGAGTGACCAGCTGGGGAAGAGGCTGTGCCAGAGCAAAGCGGCCTGGAGTCTACACCTCCACTCAGCACTTCTACGACTGGATCCTGGTCCAGATGGGCCTGTGCCCAGCTGTAACAGCCACTGCAGCAGCAGTGCCAGCCTTCACCTCAACCCCGTGTCAGCAGCCAGAGCCAACACCAACAGAGTCAGGCTGCTTTACTGCCACGCCACAGCCACAGCCAGATTTAACAGCTGCTCCAACACCAGAGCCAGCCTTCACCTCAACCACCTCTGAGCAGCCAAAACCAACCTTCATCTCAATCCCCTCTGAGGAGCCAAAACCAATCTTCACCACAATCCCCTCTGAGCAGCCAAAACCAATCTTCACCTCAATACCCTCTGAGGAGCCAAAACCAATCTTCACCCTAACCCCCTCTGAGAAGCCAGAGCCAACTTTGACCTCAACCACCTCTGAGCAGCCAAAACCAACCTTCACCTCAACCACCTCTGAGGAGCCAGAGCCAACCTCAAGCCTCTGTGAGCAGTCAGAGCCAACCTTCACCTCAACCAGCTCTGAGCAGCCAGAGCCAACGTCAGTATCATCAGGCTGCTCTGAACCTACTGCACACTCACCCACTGCTGTAACAGCCACTGCAACACCAGAGCCTGCCACCTTGGAGCACCTAAGGCCGCTGCCAATGCCATCAGCCTGGTTAAAACCTGCTCTGCATCCATACAAGATGCTGGTGAAATTCTTAACTCGGGTGCACGAGATCCTGCAGGGCCTAATGGAAAGAAAGACAGGAGCAGCAGGATGAACAGGATCCAGTGCAGGCTGCAGTGGACTGTGACCATTTCCTACTGGGGCAGTGCCTGCTGATCCAAAGGCAGCCTCAGGGTCAAAGGTGTCCTCTGTCCTGCCCATCTTCCTCCTCTGCATGCAGACAAATGCTGAAGTTGATTTAGTTGCGGAAATAAAGTTGCCCATTGTCACCGTTAAGCGTGTGTTTTCAGAGCAATTTGGTAAAATAGAAAATTTATTATTAGAAAGATGAATATCAAGATGTATTCACATGCAGGAACTGCAGCCCTGCACTCCCTCCAGTTTATTCTCTACTGTCTTGGAGGTGTCAGCTGGTTTAGTCTCAAGGGTCTTGGAGGACTAACTGGCTTTTTTATTTTTTACAATGCAGTTTGCTTTTTAACCCCTATTTATGCTGGTTTGGGTTGTAACCTCCCTTTTTTGGAGGGACCTTGTATGAGCCATCTGCTCCCCTACTCACCCACATCATCACTCTCCCGGTGACACTGGGGTGCTCCTAATGACACCATCACCCTCCCAGACTTCCCCAGCTCCCCATTTTTGCTCACCCCCAAAAGAAGGCACAAAATGAGTGAAACCCCCCCAGTTTCTGCCCCACAGCAGAGGGGGAGTGTGTCTGAGGATGGTGCTTTGTCTCCTGGAGCTGCTTTATTGTCAACATGCACATTCCAGTAAAGAATGCTTGAGACCCAAGGTGGATCTAATTTTATTTTATACTAATTTGGGCTGATCTGGAGAGTAGGGAAAGTCGTCATCATCATTTAAGACTTCATGCTGTCATCTAAATATTCCATACAAACACAGTTAATAAATGACAACACAGATTTTAGCACATATATATTGTTGAAATTCATATAGAAATCAAATAAAGAACAACAAGCAGCAAATCTTATCCCTGCATAAAATACCATTTTCCAGTTTCACACCATGGACAGATCAAAAGCAACAAATACTGAATTATGCAAGCCAAGCTATTTCTAGCTTGGATTTTTCACTTTACCATCAAGGGATATGGCCACTGCCACCCCTTTTAAATTTGACTGAATTTTGTCCATGTAACAAGAGCAGAATTTGATCCTTCTACTGGAAACTGCTTTGCTGGTGCTGCTGCTCTGGTGATGAACACCCTCTATGCTGAGCTACTGAACACTGTTTACTAAACAGCAAGGTGTGTTCACAGTTACTAACAACCAGGAAAGGAAAAGCCTCTTTCACAGACTGAGGTGGATTGAGCTGAATAGCAATAAATATCAAATCTACAAAATGATTGAGAATCATATAGAAATGGAGAAGGCAAATGTACCAAAATGAAAATAGGCAACATCAGACACTACCATTCATTAGTAGAATTCTCAGATATGTAATGACTGGGCACTATCACTTTGCTTTTATTTACTTACAATGTCTCCAAACGAAAATTTCATTTAGTTGCAGTGTAAAACATACCATGAAGTTGAACTACTGATCTCAAGTTTCCTTCACAGTGAGTGGTGATATGGTCATTAAAATTCCACATGTGATCCACCACATCAAATGCTGAGGTCTAGTTTTGGACAGCATAAATGATCCTCATGTTTATCAGAGTTCATGTGAGTCAAATTAGCCAAATGAATTGCTCTACCTGAATGATCATGAATGAGACACTGGGAGCACACTGAGGGTGCCACAGTTACTGGGAAAGAAGGATGCATGCCACCAGGAAGGCCACTTTGCCAAGGGGTCACTGGGAGAGAGCTGGACTACAACTGAACACTGTCACATACTCTGTTCTGCTGTTCTGGACATCAGGAGCAATCCAAGATCTGAGCTGCACCAAACCGTGTTTCAGCTGGTGTTACATACACCCTTTTTGGCTTCATATTTGAATGTTTCACTACTCTGTGACTAAGGAGCTGATCCTTGCCTTGTGAAAAATCATCTTCATACATGGAAGACAGTGTAGATTTGCAATGAGCATGCTGAGAAACATCATCAGGGCAGGAATCTCTTTGGCATGACAGGGTAATCTTACTGCCCCTCCAAGTCCTATTAGGCTACCTAAATTGGATCTGGACAGAACAATTATACAAAAGGGATCATTCTTCCTGAAAGTAGCAAAACCAAGTTATGACTTTATTGTGAAACAACTCTGTCAGGGCAGCAGTCTAACACACAGTTTGTCAGCAACAACTCCTCTTTCTTCAGCTCTTAAAAGAAGTGATCAGAGTTCGTTTTTCAAAGTTTGGCAGGAAAACTATCTTCCAATTTCACTTCTAGAGTGCCCATACTTGGAAAATCCTTCTGTAACTCGAGATCACTGGTAGACTGAGTCAAAGCCTTGGCCTTTATTTTTAAGCCTTTCAGCTGTATCCTGTTATCACTGTCTTCATCGTCAGAGGTGGGACCTGTTTCTTGAATTTTCAGGAGATCTCCAGTACTGAAAGTCTTCTGTGTGCTACTGGAACTCATTCTCAGGGCTTTTTGTGGAAGGCCTTCCTTTCCCAAGCTAATCTTCTGAAGTTTTAAAGGGAGCTTGTTTTTCTCTGCTGCAACATCAGTGCAGTCAAGTGGACAAACCTGGTCTCTTCTGGTTTTCTTATCAAAAGGACTAAGAGATGACAGGGACAGGTTTTCTTCTTGCTCTTTAACACTGTAAGGAGGAGTGGGGACTTCAAATGTAGCATGAAACTGAGAATAATCGACCCTGAAAAAGCCATCTTCTAGAGACATCACTGGGAGGAACCTGTGACCCCAAAGGACTTCATTCTCTGTGTATGAGGTCCTAGCTTGGCATGTCATTCCTGTGGAAATGGACAAGAGCATGGCATTCTCAGGTGAGCAAGGACACTGGCATTTAGAACCAAAAGTACATGCTAAGGCTGCCAGGGAAAAATCAATTGCCAGGACAATTGAAAAAAGCAATTTTATAGATTACGAAATGGGGCAACTGTTCCTGGACAATCTTCTGCCAGTCAATGGAGTGCTTCTAATTGACTGACTAGATTTTTTTGCAAATATTGGATTAAATAATGCAGGTGCAAAACCAAGCAAAAGCAAAATAAAAAGTTCAACATTCTTTCAGTCTTGGCCATAGTCCCAGAGTGGCAGGCTATGTCTCCTGGACATATTGGCCACTTTGGGAATAGGTAATGCAGAGCCCTGTGGGGAAGGGAAGTCTCTTATTGGCTGGTGAAAGCCACTGAAGCTCTGCAGCATATGGTAGGAAATGCTGGAGCATCCAGGACTAACAGCTGCCTTGCTAAAAATATCAGCACTGAAAACGAAGACTAAAAATCAGAGTATGCTTATTATTCTAAGTCTTACCAGTAGTCTCAACGATTCCTTCAAGGATGACAACAATTTCAAATTGCTCACTTCTTAGTGATCTTTGTGAGAGAGAAAAAAAGGGGCTCTCTGAGTTAATTTCGTGACAGATTGTTAAAGGGGAAACTAAAAACAGCTGGTCGGCTCCAGTTCCAAATCCAACATCCAGTTCACACTGGTCTAGTGGCAGAAATTCTCCCTCTGGTGTCTGTCTGGACTAAAGATAAAAACAGGGTTTAGTAAGCACAAAGGCAAAATGTGAAATCAGTGCAATAAAGTTTAAATCTGCCTCTTCCATGACATTACCATCCACATGTCTGGGGGCTTCATAAGTAGTGCTAAATACTACAAGGTTACTATGCAAGACCAATTTTGACTTTTCTTATTATGCCAGTAAATCTCATCACCACTTACAAACTTTACTATGACATAAGACACTTCATACATACATAGATATAGATAATACATACATATATAATACACACACACATATATATATACTTTGATAACAATGTCGTGTACCACACCACATGCCTTGTAATGGATATTCAACATGAATATCCTGTGGCAAAAGTTCCTGTTGATGAGACAAAAATCTGCAAGCTGGGCACATTTTATTCTGTTGTTTGAATTCACCTTTCATTATTTCTCTATGTTGCTAGCTTTTGCTTGGCAGACACTGTGATGTACTAACTCAAAGGCAAACATCATAGTAATTGTGCAGTATGTCTGGTAAGTGGCATTTTCACAAAACCATCCAAATTGATACTGATGATGCTATCATCCCTTGTATGTACCATCTACTGTGTATTGAACTTAAAAATGAACTTATTACTAAGCTAAGTGCCTCATTTTTCTTCCCATCATTTCACGGGTCCAATAAAGATACTGATATGATAGCTGCCCTCCACCCCATAGTGCTCCCTCCACATTTTTCTGGTATTGAAAGTATAACTAAAAGTTACATCAGTTGGCCAGGCAGCTCCTCACCTGATTGCTTTGAAGGTCTCTGATTGAAATTGCCCATTTAAATTAGAAGTTTTGCACAGCTGATATAAATCCTATTTAAAATCCTTTCTGCTTATTATTTGATTTAAAAGCACCTAACTCTTTAAGAAGATGACTACTGATTATAAATAAATAAATAAATATTATTATAAATTATACTATCATAGAAGAATAAATAAATAGTTTTAATTTTGTTGCATTTGTATTGACAAATGTATTGGTTCCTCTGCTTGGAAACACTGTTCACTGAGAGCAAGCCAAAGGCAGCACTTTTGCCATCAACTTAGATCTGATCAGTATTCCTTTAAAAAAGTTTTTGTCTTTAAAAAAATTTCCCAAGCAACTAATATATCTTCATATTGTCTCTCCTCTTCACATGTACCTAAAAATGCTTAGAACTGCCTGGTATTTCCTGGAGATTACATAACCAGTCAGACAGCTGCTAGAGTACAGCTCCTTATTAAATACAATGCAGTATTTCATTCCTGTGCTATACGTTTGCTTTGCCACCGAGGGAAAAAATATTCTTCCTACCTAAGTAACAAAGTTCTCTCCTACACAGGAGGACAAGAGTCAATTCCTCCATTACTGATAAAGACAGAGAAAGTATCAGCTGATTGTGTGTAAAAGCATTTTCACAAATTATTTCTGATTCGAACCACAGAAGTGCTATGAAATAAAAGCGATCAAAACTGCTGCTATATCTGTTATATGCAAAGGTGTAATCAACCTACTGCAAAACCACCTTTTCTCTTTTCCTGAGGCAAGCTGCAGAGCTCAGCTGCACACTGCGCCACTGCTTTTGTTGCCTGGCTGCTGCTCTTGCAGTGGCTGCACAGATTGACTGGCTGTGGATGATCTTCGCTCCAAGGTAACATGAGCTCTACGAAGCAACATCTAAATCTCAAAATTGTCCCCAAGTTTTATAAAATATATTTACCTAGACAAAAATGTGCACCTCTGCACTAATTGCTGCCTGGCTGACTTAAGAACTGTGTGATCTACAAACCATTTTTCTTTGTGGAAGAGTCGTCGATCAAATCCATTCACTAGTAAACATATCCAGTGAGGAGGATTAGAGGTAACAGATCTGGGAGAAAGCAAAAGGTTGTGTTTGAGGCATTCAGTATCTTACATACAGGATTGATTTATGCAGGGCACAAAGAATTTTTAAAAGAAGTTTCTTTGGTGAATAAAAAGAAGTTAACCTGAATGAAGATAGCTTAATAGCTCAAATACATTCAGGCTGAGTGACCTTTGTGTGTTAGATATATAGCTTTACTCAAAGGACCACAAAACAAGGCAGAGGACTATAAACTGTCAGCAATTAGCGTGGAAGGAACACTTGTGATGCTTTATTTTGACCATCCACATGACACAAAGACAAGTTTTGCAGATTTGAGCACACGTTGAACAAGGGCACAATTACTTAGAAATGCCCTAGCTTGCCATTTAAATGTGGTCAGAGATGGATGATCTAAAGGTCTCAAAGAATTTCTCCAAAGGTTAATTGCTTCACAGCTAAGGGGGAAAAAAAGAAGAAAAGATTGCTGTGTCTTTAACTTCCAGCCACTGGATCTTTGTTTTGGTTTTTATTACAAGGCAGATTTCCACTGCATCACCACTCAGTCTGTTCTAGTGTCTGATCAAACACATTGTGCTCTTCAAATTGTCACTCCCATCCTTTATTCATTCCCTTTGCTTTTCTAAACCCTGTTGTTTATGCACATCTCTCTTTAACTGTACATGATGTAGTTTTATTATTATTAACCCTCTGTCAGTTCACTCATTAGAGAACTCACATAATTATGTTTTGATTTCCAGGTGGACTAATTAAGCCCTGGAGCAGAAAAAGTAGGATGCAAAAGATGCAGCACCCTCATGCTTAATTTAATATTGTAGCCTAGAAAATGCTAAACTAGTACATGCTCATTGCTCCTCCCCCACACTTAGACTATCAGCTGGCAAGAAGTCTTATTATATTTTATATTACTGGAATAATATGATCTTGTTACTCTGATATCATTGTAAAGGTTTGTGTGGAGTTCCATTCCAAAACCTGAGAGGGAGGTAATCAAGAAGACAGAGCCAGGCTTTTCACAGATCTGCCCAGCAGTAACAAGAGAGACAACAGGTATAAGTTGAAACAAGGGAAGTTTGGATTGGATTGAAGAAAAACTTTTTCATCATGAGGACAGTTAAGCAGTGGAAAAGCTTGCCCAGCAATGCTCTGCAGTTATTTTTCTTAGAGGTTTCCAAAACTATATTGGAAAAAGCCCAGAGTAACCTGGTCTGACCTCCTAGTTCACCATACTTTTAGCAGAAGGTTGGACCAGAGACTTCCTGAAGTTCCTCCCAACCTGAATAATTCTGTAATATTAAAAAAGATTTTTTTTTTGCACTTTCTGCCCTGCTAATCAGCTTATTGAAATCACAATATAATGGGTCTCCTTACTTATTCCCAATGCCTGTCACCTGCCATTTGCAATTTCTGTTACAATTTTGTTTGCTTTCAGCTTATTCAAAGCTGGTAGTAAGTCCAGCCTAAAGAACAGGTGCCTGCTGGTTATAACCCAAAGCTCTATGGCTCTCACGCTTCACAACTGTATTTTAAAAACTATTGTTAGCACATGTGGAAAACAGGCTATGATGATTTTATATTCCTGAACTTTCTGAATCAAAATGTCCTATACTAGCTGAAACACTACATAGATGATTTTACACACCAACACTATCATGTTTACCAATGACATATGTAGTCACATCAAGAAAAGGTAAAAGTAAGTACCATAACTGAGTTTTAAAAATACAGTACTGAAACTGCACATTTTTAGCAGCTAGTTCCAAATAGCTTTTTTCTATTTCTTGCTCCAGGATTTTGCTTTTTCCAGCTTCTATAGCACTCAATGTAAATTAGAGAGACTTGGGTTTCTGGAAAAGTTTTTGCTGAAGCACACACAATTAGCCTTGTAGCTGTTTTCCAAACTCTACATTACTTAGTCCAAAAAGAGCCTCAGAGTTTTCCAAGATATCACTATGCTGCTGCACAGTCCCTGGACCCAAAGAAAAGCCAGCCCAGTGAGGTAGCACCATTGTAGTCTACTGAATATATTAGGGCATTTATCACCCTGTCAGAAAATGCTATTCAGACAGACTTAGATTACTGTATTTTCATTACAAAGATAAATCCTCAGAGCTCCACTGGTCCAACCAAAACACCACATTCGCTACTAAATATATCTCCTGTCTCAAGTACAAAAATGGGATGTGCTTCTTCACATTCCTTCACTGTGACACCACTACAAAAAAAAATCTAGCTATCTAATCAGGTGCAGGAGAAGTACAGCAAGATCAGCTGCTGGCAGCACTGCAGGGAAGAAGAGGGGACAGAGCTCAGACCACAAGGCAGGATTTGCTGGAGATAGCAAGAGAATTTTGGCACAATCACCTTAAGTTTACAGGACACACCAAGCTACTTCAAAGCAGCTGATATAAATTCACTGAGCAGCCACCACTGACCACTAGAATGGTGTGTCCAGTTCAGAGGGCAGCTTAACAAAATGATGAGGATTTACAGAAAATCCTATGGGAAACAGATATGGGAACTAATACCACACCTTGCAATGAGGACTGAGGGGGCAGCTATTGCACATTCAATTTTAAACCTTCTTCTGTTCATAGCTTGTATTTGCCAAAGGTCACAAAGCAGCTGGAAGACAAGGCATGGGCATGATGATCATACCAAAAAAAAAAAAAATCAAGAATTGCTCACTGATTCATTGGCCTACACAAAAGCTATCCTAAGACACAATAGTCATGCAGGTCCATCAAATGTCCCTGAGTTTTCTGTCCCAGTCATCTGCATATCAGCAATGTGCAGCAATAGAATTGTCAGCAGAAAGCACATCAGGTTGGATATTCAGTGTCTTATTTCAAAAGAAAATGAGTTACCCTATCTGTGAAAAACAATGGGACACCACTGTTATTCCACTTTGACTTGCATTCCATTTTGAATGATGGAATTGAATACTTTAGACAAACTTTCTGCTGGAGAGCAACAAAAACCATGATTCAGCTGGCTTTGCAATTCCTACAAAAATTGCTCCAGTACAACTCCTTACAGCTTGTTCCCATATATATATCCAACTTCTTTTTAAATCTTAGCAGATTCTCTATTTTAACTGGTGTTCTGTAACAGGAAAAATTAACAGCTCACGCTAGCATTCAGCACAGAACAGAAGGAAAACAGCCTTTCATATTTACCACTGCTTCATCACCTACTGCTTCATTCTTGTTTATGCAGATTATTAAAAAGGCCAGTTGCTCCAAAGAGATAATTAGTAGATAGAGTACAGAACATTTATAACACTCAAATATGATATCCTGAAATTAATGTCATCATTGGGATCCAGCTTTTGACAGCTGAGGAGCTCCAGACAGAGCTCCTGTGCTCCTGTAGCAAGACAGAACTGCTGTGAGATGCTACATTGCTTAGCCTTGGCATGCCATACAGGGTTTTCTTCCATTCTATTCCAGTCCAGTTTATCTGCCGGACGTTCATGCCTGCCAAACTCTTCTGTCCTGATTTTTTTTTTGGTTATGGTCTCCTTTGAATTCCAGTTCTCTTGCATTCTGAATTATACTGACCATTTTCAGCGATTAATAAACAGATACTGGTGACAATCAAAGGGTGTTTCCACTAAAGAACCTATACAATCCCTCTGAAATGCAGTGAGGCCATTAGCTGGAACACTGGGATAAAGAACTGCAAGTCAAAGCTCACCAAGTTTCCCCAAGGGGAAGAGGAGGTCAAGGTTGATCTTCATCCTAGTTTAACGTCACCACAAATCAATTCTTTATTCCCAGCCATCATCTGCTAAACAGCATGCCTTAGTACCTCTCCTTGCAGCTATCCTGCATCCCGACACATCCATCCACCCTGACCAAACTGGGTTTCTGAATCTCACAATTCAGGGGAAGCTCACAATCCCCAGAAATGCCTCTGAGAGGTCTCCGATCAGACCTTTTTCCCCTGTGCCTGCTTGGCTCTTTCATTGCTCCTCCTACGGATAGCTACACCTAATTCTTCCCTAGTCCTTCACACCACCGCAGTCACATCCTCTCACCCACCTGCCAAGGGACAGGACAGCTGCCCCGGGGCAGTGCAGAGCTGCAGGGGCTGCACAGGGGCTGCACAGGGGCTGCACAGGGGCTGCACACCTGCCTGTCCTATGCGCACATCGTTACACTTGGCCAGCACCCTGCCCATGTCGCCCACCGCCACGCAGCTGCCCTATGCCACCCTCTGTCGCGTCACCCTCACCTTGATGAGCTTGCAGCGGATCTGGGCAGACACCATGTGGCTGTTGCGGAGGTTGCCGACACGAAACATGAGGCAGAGCTTGGCATCCCGCTGCGAGATGACCGCGGCACGGCTGAACATGAGCGTCTCCGCTCGCTTCTTGGGCTGGGACATCTTGATGAACATGCAGCCGATGAGGAACGCATCGACAATGGAGCCCAGCAGCGACTGGAAGAGGAAAAGCACGATGCCCTCGGGGCAGCGCTCCGTGATGTAGCGGTGCCCGTAGCCGATGGTGGCCTCGGTCTCGATGAAGAAGAGGAAGGCGGAGGGGAAGTTGTACACGTTGGCCACGCACGGGCTGTACGAGTCGCCGTGCGCCTGGTGCAGGTCCCCCCGCAGGTAGGCGATGCCCCACCACATCGAGGCCATGACCAGCCAGGCCACCGTGTAGGTCAGCAGGAAGATGAGCAGGTTCCAGCGCCACTTGAGGTCCACCAGCGTGGTGAAGAAGTCGGAGAGGTAGCGGCTGCTCTCGCCGCCCAGGTTGCCGTGCTGCACGTTGCAGCGCCCGTTCTTGTCCACGAAGCGCTGCCGCTCTCGGCGGGCGCTGCAGCTAGCAAGGCCCACGGCCTGGTACTCGTCCCCAAACTTCCTGCGCACGGCTGACATGCTGCCGGCCGCGAGGTGCTCCGCGGGTGCGCTGAGGATGCGGCGGGGCGGGAGGGGAGAGGAGAGCGCACCGCGCTGCCTGCGCGCAGCAGCCCCGGGACACGGGGTGTGCCCGGAGAGCCGCGGAGCGGGGCGATGCCGGCGCCGCCCGCCCGCGAGCAGGGCAGGGGAAGGGCCGGAGGAGCCGCGGGCAGACGGAGAGATGCCCGAGGGACCGAGCAGCCGACGGGCAGAGACGAGCTGGGCTGGGCTGGGCTGGGCGGAGCCCGGCTGGGGCGGGGTGAGCGGAGCCGGGGCGGAGTGAGCAGGGGCTGGGGCGGAGTGAGCAGGGGCTGGGGCCGGGCGAGCCGCGGAGCTCGCCGTGTAACGCCGGGGAGCGGGGCGGGGTTGCCGTGGCCCCCAACCAGCCCGGCCGCCCACCAGGCCACCGGCAGCTTGAGGAGGGAGGGATGAGGGCGTGGGTAGAACGGTTCTGAGGGCGCATGAGCGAGGTGCGCAGCGGGCTGCGGGGACGCGAGTGCCGGCGGTGCTCCGCGGCCGGCCGGGGCAGCCTCCAGCGCCGCCGGAGCGCAGAGCCAGGCCCGCTCCGCAGGTAACGCTGGCCCGGCGGCAGCGCCGGCCCGGGGCGAGGCGCGGTGGCTGCAGAGGCGGCCGGGCGGCGCCATTTTGCAGCCCGGCGGCACCGCGCTGGGCTCTGCGGCTGCCGGCAGCCCGCGGCTCTGCCGGGCTCGCCTGGCGGGCTCGGGCCGGGGCTGAGCACTCGGGGCCGTCCCTGGTGGGTGTTGGTCGGGGGCGTGTTCGCCGAGCAGGTCGGGCAGGGATGTCTCGCTGCTGGCGTGCGGGCGGTCCGGTGCGGAGCGGAGCCTCGGTCGGTGCGCGGCCGGGCTGTGAGGCGGCGTGGGGCCGCCAGTCTCACCTCCGGCACTCAGCGCTCCCCGAGCTCGGTGGAGCTCGCAGAAAGCCCTTGCCGGGGTTGCCGGGGCGGGCTCGCTGTGCTCTGCCCATGGGCTGTCAGGCAGATCCCCACGTCCCCTGAGGGTTGTCCGGCTGTATCCATCCCGGCTGTGTCCAGGCCCGAGCGCTGAGCCGGAGCTGCGGCCCTGCCCTGCCCTGCCCTGCCCTGCGGGCTCGGAGGAACGGTCTGCCCCGTGGTACCCAACATGAACCATGTGCGATCTCCTCCATGCTCTGCTCAGCCGCCAGCGTAGTGTCTCTTCCCGTGCTAGAGTAGGTACGGCACCCCTTGGCAGGCAGCTTCACTCAGGTTTGGACAGGAGGAGAAATCCCGTGTGGCTGTCAGCTATGGCTCTGTCAGCATACAGAGGTGTTTTCTGAGCTGCTCGCTAGGGTGATGAAAAATGTGAAACTGCAGTTGCTTTCTGAAGGCAATTCCAGCTTTGAGTGATGCTCTCTGGATGACAGAAGCTTTGTGTTGTGTTAGGCTGTGAACCACAATAGGTTCAGTTTACAAGGTGGTGGGGATGCCATTCTTCTTGGCTGGGACAGCTCGGTGAACACACAGCCGATGCATATTATACTGCTGTGCCAAATCACACTGTTCTTCTCTTTGATCTCCTACTTTGACCCCATGGAGAGCACCAGTTCAGGGTATTTAGCCCTTTCCAAATATTAACAGTCGTTTTCCTAGGTGAGAAAGGTGCTTCAGGCATTTGGTCTGGGCAAGAATATGTGTGAAAAAAGAAACACAGTTTGGGTAGATACTTTTAAAGAGGAAAAGTGTATTTGAGCCTATTCGTACTGCACTGATGAGAGGACAGATTCATGGTGTTTGAGATCCATCTTGCAAAATCCCACATTCAGGGACTGATTTTAATACCTTTGGGAGCCAGCCCTGGGTATGGAATGCTTTTCATTCTTTGGAGTGTTCATTCCAGTCAGTCCTCTGTAACGGGATTTTCACAGAGCATGGAAAATGCCTCTAGGGGAAGCCTCCATTTTGATTGCTGTGCCTAACTCGACTAATTCTGATGCTCCTGAGTTTGCTGTCAGGGTTTTAAAATGCTAAAATGTGTGTTCTCCAGATTCCTGTGTGGGCTGCTTTTTCACTAAGAATCTGGAAAATAATTTGGCCTTCCGTGGGGCTTGGTGCTGAATAGGTTTGACTGTAGGAAGAACACATTGTTGCAAAGATAAAGCATGCAATGGAAGTTCTCTTTTGTAATAATTTGAGAAGATTTAAATATGTGTCAAATGAAATGCCACAGTCAGGGAACCAAAACAGCTGAATGAATTGCCTATACATTTCTTTTGGCATGAAGTATGTATGGGGGGGTGAAATGTTTATTTCTTCTAAGCAGTAGGTAATAAGAGTGTTTAAATAAAGGTATAGTATATTTAATACACTGGAGTACAGTCAGTGGATTAGAGTGAAGTTTCAACACTCAGTTCATTTACTTAGAGAACTCCATTTATGTTGTAATGCCCAGATGGATTAATTAATTGTAGTGGTGGAAAATATGAGGTGTAAAACACAGGTGACTGTTGAGCTTAGTATTTCACTATGTTGTAGAGAAGCTCAGGAATCCAGAAAATGCTAAATAGATATATGCTAATTTGCCATGCAGTACTATGGTATTTTCAGGCCACTAGTCAAAAAAAATTTGAGTTGGAAGACTATCAAACTTGTTTCATACAATCAAAATATTTTGTAGACTTATCTACAGATAGAACCACGAAGAGCATTTTTAAATGGTATTTAGCAAAGAGTTGGAGTATGTGTGCTGTTATGGAAGTTTATTTTTATGCAGATGTAAGTCCAAGGAATTTTATAAGCATGAACAAGATTATAAGTGTCCTGAAACACAGTGTTACATTGTGGACTGGCCATTATAAGCATAGATTCAGTTTCGGGGTCTTCTGGTTTTTTTTAAAGATTACTCTGGAGTCATTTGCTCTCAGTGGCAAGAGAAATCTGCAATAGAAGTACCTAAAGTAATTTCTGAGCAGTCGAAGTAGCCTTATTTTTTTATAACATTCTTAGTGACCAAGGCTGATAGAGTGACAGTCCTACTAGCTTTAACGAGCTGCAGGTACCTGTAGCATGGTCTTCATCAGAATTCCAGGAACATGGAAATCTCTCTGAGATGTGCTTTTAGGAAGCCCCAGATCATCTTCTTGTGGCATTTTCCTGCCTGTTCTATTTCTGTATAGGATATTTTGCAGTGCTTTTAAACATCCCTTCTTTTCTGGGTTGGTTTTTTTTTTTTTGATAGTTTTTTAGTTTTTTAGTTAACACTGTCTGTCTTGAGAGAAGCTCTCTTTAGCATCAGCTTTAGCCAAGATACAATATGGTTATATAATAACCTAGTATTTTCCATTTGTGTTACTTGCATAGCAGAGTAACTGCAGAACTCTGCTTGAGTGAGGTTAAACTGAAAATTTGAGAGAAAGATGTACTAGGAATTTGCTATTTTTACATATTTGACATTTTTCTCACATGCTTGAGCTCAGGTATTATGTTTGCTCATTTCAGGACTGCCTCTGAGTCGCAGTCCAGAAAGAAGAAACAATCCTGTTGCTTTAAGTCGAACATTTGTCTCTGAGATTAAGAACAAAGCCATGCCAGTGCTTTCGGAAGACTCAGGTAACTAATCTGCATGCTTTCAACAGAACAGTGACTGAAATCATACCATATGTGTTTCACACCAAAAATTAATTCAAATTGGAGTAAAATATAATAGAATTAAGATAATTCAACTAGAGGTTTTTTTTGCAATTACCTATAAGAAGGAAGGTGGAGTGTAAAAGGTGATAATTAATAAAGTTTGTCAGGAAACAGTTTCCCAAGAGCCCAAGAGCACCTGAATGTATTCTGATAGACCAACTTGGACCTCTGAGTGTAACAGTGCCTTCTGCATGTGCTTATTAAAGATCAGCCCATAAATATCTGCTGCTTGCTGTGTCACTTCTTAATGTTTTCTGAACAGGGGTTGGTAAACTTTGTTAATATTCTTCCTTTTAACTTAAAATAACACTGATTTCATTCAAGGCTACTTTACTGGCTTCTCCAGTATGCTGCTCAGGGTGAAATCATACATACTAAATGATACTTAGCATGAAAGCAGAAGTGACTTTGAGTCTCCTGGGTCAAAATGCACTCTGAGGTTCATGGAGAGAATAGCCCCAGGAACAGATTTTAACTCCCTCCCCCCCCCCTTTTTTTTTTTTTTTTTTTTTTTCCTTTTTATGTTTGGTCTTGTCTTCCCAGACATAGTTCACCAGGAAAAACCTAGCAAAAACTTGTAAGCAAAGTTGCTGGGGAAGTAGAGCTGCTACCTGTGCAATAAGGGAAGTCATTCAGTCATTTTGAGAGTCTGCTGTGGCACTAAAAATTCAAAGGTTGTAAGAGAGCTAGTTGTTCTGGAAACAAAGGGTAATAAACATGAAGTGGGAAAAGTAAAAGGTAATTTCAAAAAATACATATTGCTTTCTTAGCTTTTGCCTTAATGTGATGCTGTGTTTGCCATTCACGAAGGGAACATTGCAAAATGAGTGGTAGATAAACACAAATCTCTCCACCAATGTGCTAACCAGGTAAATGCAGTGACTGGTTTAGTCTGCAGTAGAAGGTTCTGTGGGAAATGCTATGTACAATGTTTTTGTTCTGTCCTGAATCTAAACTTAGGATTGCATGAAACTTTGGCCCTTTTGACATCTCAGCTAAGACCTGATTCAAATCATAAAGAGGAAATGGGATTCCTTAGGGATGTCTTCAGTGAAAGGAGTCTCAGCTACCTGATGAAGGTAAAAGTTTACATTTATGTATGTATGTTTTCTTTGCAGTTTACTTTTTCTTTATTCCTTTGCTTTATCAACAACTTACTTTGCCAAAGCTTTTATTTTTTAAGAATTCGGTACCAACCAAAGCATATGTGTTTAAGCACAAACATTAATAATGTTTGACAGCATATTTTGTTCAGAAATAAATTTTTCTGCTCTTCATGCTGAAATGATGATACAGTGCCCTGTAGCTAAAAAGTAGTGTGAAATGTCTTCATTTTTTCCCTTATGATCCTAAAGTCTTAAAAGATTTTCTGACTGTCTGAAACTACCATGAGTCAAAAGAAAATTAAAAGACTCCTAAAGAAAACAAAAATAACCCCAAAAGAGATTATTTTTCTGACACATCTCAGATAAATTATGTTCCTTAAATAGAAATATAATCCAGTGTAGGTATATTTAGAAAGTTTTGTATCTCTTTGTAGAAACATCCCTGAATAATCTTTTTTCAGATTCATGAAAAGCTCCGTCATTATGAAAGACAGAGTCCAACTCCTGTTTTACATAGTGCAGCAGGATTAGTTGAAGATGTGAGTAAAAATTCTTGTCTCATAATTTTCCTGTTATTTAAGCCTGCTTTTCTAACAGATCAAAGCTTTGCAATTGTACTATATGTGAACATATTTCTCATCTGCCCCAACTATCTTAATAATCTGTTGGCCGTGATTAATCAAGGAAATGAGAGCTCAAAAATACCAGGCCATGAAATGTCTAGTGAAGATGGACACATTCAGGTGGAATTTAAGGAGATTATTGATGGCTTTCATAAGGGAGAGGCTGCACAAAGCATTCAGTCCTTTCTTGAGAATAGGCTATCCCAGCTGGGCATTCAGTCTTACATTCAGACTTTATTCCATTATAACCCAAGCAGCATTGCTGTTGACATAGAGTGGTTTGGGTTGGAGGAACATTGAAAGGTGATCTCATCCAACCACCCAGCCCCAGGCAGGCTCACCTTTCACTAGATCACATTGCTCAAAGCCCTGTCCTACCTGATTTTGAGCGTTTCCACTGGTGGGGCATCCAAAACTTCTCTGGGCAGCCTTGTTCCCAACATCTCACCATGCAGATGTTCTAGCATCTCACCACCTTCATCATAAAAAAGAGTTCTTCCTTATATCCTAACTAAATCTTCTCTCCTTCAATTTAACACTGCTGCCCCATGTCCTGTCACTGCAGGCCTTGGTAAAGAGCTTTTCTCTTTCTTGTAAGCCTCCTTTATATACTGAACAACAGCAGTAGATCTCCCCAAAGCCTTCTGTTCTCCAAGCTGAACAATCCCAACTGTCTCATCCTTTCCTCACAGGAGGGGTGTTCCAGCCCTCTGAGCATTTTCATGATCCTCCTGTGGTTGCACTAACAGTTAGGTCCTTGTGCTGGGGACACTGTGCTCTAGGTGAGGGAGTCTCAGGAGAACAAGAGTAGAGGGAGAGAATGACCTGGGCTGGCCTTGCTGCTCTTTATGCAGTGTGGGACACAGTTGTCTTTCTCAACTGCAAGCACTCATTGCCATCACATTAGCTGGATTTTTCATCCACCAGTATCCTCAAGTTATTCTCTGCAGGGCTGCTCTCAATCAATCATCACCCAGTCTGTTCACAGAGCAGAGTTGTGTCTTAGGTTTGTGTGCAACATGATGCCTGAAAATGTGAAATTTGCACTGCATTTGATGGCTCTTCACAGGCACCTATTGCCTGCCATAGTGTAGGAGAGGGCAGTGGAAGGTTTGGGAGCTGGAATATCTTCCTTTCAAAGTCAGAAAACCCCAGTGCCCCATCTTCCTGTGCAGCATACCCCTCTGCCTTTTCCCACATACACTGTGCCACCTCCACAAAAGTTGGCATTGCTGCCTGTCAAGTCATAGAAAATTTCCATCTTCAGAATAGCAGAGAGGTTTTTTGTAAGACTATATGACTTCCCTATTTAAAACCCTTAACAGGGTAAGGAAATGTCTTTTGCCTCAACCCATTTTCCCTTCCTCCTCCCTCCCCTGCATTCTCTCTCCTCCCACCCAGTCAGCCCAGTGCAGAAGTGCCTCCATTACTTCTCTAATTTTTGTTTAAAAGGCCTGAGACTCCAGGGATATTTTGGTATCCAGATTTTGCAGTGGAACAGGGGAAGTTATGTTGCATGTTCCCCACAGGTAATACTACATGAATGCAGAAAGGTTTAAAGTGCTATACCAAATAATACAAGCACAGGAGTGCTGTCTCACACATAATTTGTGTATTCCATACAGAATTTAAAATTTCAGAACATGCCCCTGAAATGATATTGATAAAATACTCTTAAAATGGATGATTAGGGATTATGATTCTGATTCCTAATGCTGTCTTCTGTATTGTCTAATAAAAATAGCTGAAGAAGTTTTGGTTTCTTTCAGGTTTCATGCACAGTGGAGTGGGATCAGTTTTGATCTGTGCCCACTACTTTGATGGAGGATAATACTAGCAAACACTCAACAGAAATGTAAATAAATACATGATGTTGTTTGGCAGACTCCTTTAATTTTGAAGTTGTAAATTTTTATTTTAAAGGTAATAGAAGAGTTGCAGACAGCACCAGTGAATAATGAAGAAAAAGAGCTACTTCAGTTGTTGTCAACACCACATCTCAGGGTAAAAAACACATTGGAGACTTTACAAAATGCCTTTGCAGACTTGCAATAGAACATTTTGTAACATAAAAGTTACATTGAAGCATCCCTAGGAGAAAGGAAAAACCTCCTGCAAACTAGTTCTATTCCACTGGGATTTCCTGCACAGACTTTAGGATGTGAAGGAAATTGAAAAGAGGCACCATCAGCCTTTTCTGCATAATGGACCATGCTGTCTTCCATTCCTGTTTTCTGAGGGACCAGAAAAGAAAGGATACCTTTTTGCTTTTCATAGTCCACTTTTTTTTTTTTTTTTTTTTTTAAGCTCAGCTTTGTTGTTGCCTGGATTTATTTTAAATATTGATATATACCAGTATATAGTTTACATGATGGGTAAGGTAATTGCTAAATATTTTTTTGGGGATTTGTGGTGAGGATAGAAAGGGGGAGGTTTAAGTTTGCTGTAATGCTGGAAACATGAGAAGTGGAAATTGTAGTGTGACTCCATTACATTACTGGTTTTTATTTCCTTTATGCAGGCAATGCTTGTAGTACATGACACTGTAGCACAGAAGAACTTTGACCCAGCCCTTCCACCTCTACCTGATAATTTTGATGATGATTTTGATGAGGAATCAGTGAAAATTGTTCGGCTAGTGAAAAATAAAGAACCCTTGGTACATATTAGATAATCCATCTCTTGTCATAAAACTTTATAGTACAAGTGTGTTATTGTGAGTATGGAGGAGCTACTTGAAGATGTCATCAAATAGCCTTCAAAAACTAGGAGTGTTCTGAAGTTAGTAAAATAACATTAAAAAATTTGGTAAATGCACCTTCACAATTTTGCATTTAGATGCTTTATGGGCATGGCTTTATAATGCTGCTTAGCACAGGAAACACAGTGAAGAAACTATATGTTGAAGCAATTATGCTTATTATATGTATTAACTATTTTCATGCTGTAGCTAACATTCAGTGACTTAATATATTCACCTGCATATGAAAGTCAGTGATGTATGGTAAGAGTATGTTTGATACCTGTAGGTAAGCATTATGTTGTCAAGGTTCTAATTTTGTACAAATGGAAATGGAAGAATTGATTTCCTAAGAAGAAACAGTTGTGTTGGGAAAGAAATCTGCTTTTTGTATATCACAGCAGTAGAAGGGAGCAGGGACTGAATTCCTGATGAAAGCTTTGTATTGTCAGCAGAGGTAGGAGAGGAAAAAAATCTAATTACTTGGCTTTCGTTGTTTTTATATATAAAAGTGCTGACTGTATTATATAAAAATTCAGAAGAGGAAGAGAATTTGTTTCAATAAGCTGTTTTGCACACTTGAGTGACTTTGATGTCCACAATAATGCAGCAAGTGTAAGCACTTAGCAAAGCCAGCAGAAAGGAAGGTGTGCACACCTTGTCATAATCACTTGAATAATGGTGGAAATCATCAAGGAGAAAGAGAAAATCCATAGAACAAAGTAATTCCAGTTTAAAAGACGTAATAGCATATGCATTATTTCACTGGTTGCTGTATTCAGAGCAGATTTCTTACACTTTTTGGGTGGGGGGTATGTTTTGTTTCAGGGAGCTACCATCAGAAGAGATGAACATACAGGAGCTGTGATTGTAGCAAGGATCATGAGGGGTGGTGCAGCAGATCGCAGTGGTATGATTGCAGTAGTGAATTTCTCAAGTTGCATTTGTAAACCTCTAAAGTTTCCTAAGCATGCACTTAGCATTTCTGTATTCCATCAGTAAACTGTTAATCTAATTACATGTGCTTTTTATTAAAATGGCCATTAGGAAAAATGAAAACAGAGATGGAAGAAGTAGGTTTGAGCTTTAGAATAAATCAAAAAATGTTTTTTATTTTTAATCTAGCATCTTGGTTTATTCAGTGTATCATGTGGTGTTTTCTGTTTGCTTCACTGGGAAATTCTTCTATGTCAGTTAACAGTAGCTATATATACAAGAAGTACAACATCTCTCACTGAACTGGATAAACAAACCTAAAACTTGTAAAGCCTCTTCATGGCTTGTTCAAAAAAAAAAAATAGTTTAGCATTCTTTCTGGGAGTGTGTAGTGTTGATCTGGCAGCTGGCAGACATGTCATTTCTGACTTTACAAGATTTGGTCACACTCATGAAACTATTCCAGTTTTGCATACCTAATACTGATCCAGACAGTGATTTTCCAGAGAACCTCTCCACAAGTTGCTTGTTCATGCTGGTCTCCTTTGAGACTGTGCTGCATGGAAAGAAAAGTGCCATGAGGAATAAAGGCAGGAGACTTTGAGGCACATTTCCAATAAAACCACTTGGCTCTAGTACTGAATCCATCAATCTGGATGAGGGAGGAAGTACATGCTAATGACTTTTGCTTGGTATCAGAGGAGTGGTGCTTTCCAGTCTGTAGACCTATTTTAATTGACTTACCATCTTTTCAGGTCTTGTCCATGTTGGAGATGAACTAAGAGAAGTCAATGGTATTACTGTGCTTCACAAACGACCAGAAGAAATAAGTCAGATTTTGGTCTGCACTGATTTTCATTTCAAGATCTTTTCTGTTTGGTGATCTAGTAATTACAGTAGATGATGAAATTTAACCATGAGTTTAAAATATAGAGCTAAGAGATGCAATCCCTGCTTGTCTTTGCATTAAGAGTTTTTCTTCTCCCAGTGGATTAGTCTTCTCCTTTTGACTTCAGAAACTTCTGCGAACTGGATTGGTACCAAGTAAGATACAAATACAAAGTTAACATGTTGCTCTGTCAAGAACTTCCCTTTAATGCTTTGTTTATGACAAGCAAACTGCAAATTATGAGTACATTCCTAGAAGATGGTTCATACTGGGGTATGTTAGGAAGCTGAAGAAAGTCTTTTCTGTGTGTTCAGTAGAGCTGTCAGTCTGTTCTTTACCAGCAGATTCCTGGCCACACAAGCAAATTCTTGCTTCAAGCTTCTCTAACATGAATACCCACAAATTTTGGTAGAAAGTGTTGTAGCTCTTATGCTTCTTTATCTCTGGCTTCCCTCTTGTGGTGTGGTTCCCCCTTGTCTTGGTGTGGAGTTAGTAACACAGTAAGAAGACTGGCAACACTGAAGACTGGCATCAGTTCCATCACCTAATTTCAATTTAGATCAAAATAATCCCAAATAATGACAATAACTGCTTTTAATTTGGGGGGCAGGGGGGAGCAGGGGTGTCAAAATCACATTTTATTTGTGGGGACCTTGGGCTATTCATCTGTCATGTGTAATTGCTAATTACATCTGTCCCTTGTGAACTAATGCCTGAAGTGTAACACTTTGCTTATGGTTTATTTTTTGAAGAAAAGCTATAGATGTTTGTGTTTGCTTTTGAATCTGTGCAGAACTGCAGGCTTCTCTACAGCACAGTTCATCTCATGCAAAATAATGCACCTAAAATGGATCAGAGAAACCCATTCCAAAATTTTGAAGGACCTAGAAGTGCTTTTGCATTTACTATAACTAATAATTGCCATTTACTAGCAAAGATTTCTAGAGTGAAAGCAGGTGTTTATTTTCTAGATGTTTACATTTCACTCTAGCAAGTTAGCCACTATATGGAAAAAACACAGCAGTATTTTTCAGAGCAGCACTTCAAAATGATTAGTCTACAAAAATTAAATCAGTGTCATACTAAAAGCCACAGAAGTATTTCATGTCCTGTGAACTGTAGCCCAGAAATTAAAGCAGTTGCTAAAAGCAATCAAAGGAATTTTAATTGAGATCTTAATATGTTTTAGCCAAGTAGTTAGTGTGGATGTCTCCATGGGCAAGACACTGTTGAGGAGTCATGGAACATCATGATAGTCTCTGTAATGCATTAAATAGTGGATTAGCTTGGCCTGTTAGAGTTCTGAGAAGAAGAGCTGCTATCTCCTTAACTGGAGCTTGAATAGTCTGCATTGTATCCTTGTCCTGCACTCAAAGTAAAAAACCATTTCTGTTTTTCTCAGGCTCAGTCTCGAGGGTCGATAACATTAAAAATAATTCCAGCCATCAAAGAAGAAGATCGCCTAAAAGACAGCAAGGTACAGAACTGAAATGCTGAAGCACAGATTCACAGTCTGACATCTCTGTAAATGCAACAGTCCTGCTGTTTCAGTGGGAAGTGCCACAGACAGATAATTGAACTACAAAAAGAGGAGAGTGGTTTCTTGTGCACTACCCTTTTATTCAATAGAATTACTTGGATGACTCTTCCCCTCTTCATCTTGGCACATGTTCTTTTTTAGCATTTCTGAAATCTGGCCTCTTCTTTTTGTAAGAGGCTTCATGTAATTAAATTTGGTGTTCTGCTAGTCTCCTCTTACCATGGCAGCTGCAATCTGTCCATTAGCTCTGGGCATTTTGCCACTTGCCTGAGTGAAAATGGACTTATCTCCAAAAAGAGCTGCATTCAGCATGTGACCCCATCAGCCCACTTCACCTGCCTGCCTTGAGCAGCAATAATTTACTGCTCAGCTGGTCCCTTGTAAGGTTCCTCTGTCAGTCTCAATGCTTCCTTACTTTTGGTTGCTGATTTTTTCCCTGAAGCCCACAAATCACTTTCTGAAGTGGTTCTACTCTTTTGTGTTAAATAGTGTTAAGATACAAGTACAGAGTTGAAGAGTAGATTTTGATGCATTAAAGGAACATTTTAAGGACTGTCTTTACAACAGGGCAGTTTTGTCATAAATCCATTTTTATTGTTTTCTCCCTCCCCTAATTCCTTTTCAACCATTTCTTTATTGAATTTCGTACTTAAAGTAGATTGTGATTTGTGTTTCTTGGGACTTAGGTCTTTTGAGTCTCATGTTCCACAATGCTGATATATAATAACTGTGTATGTGCTGGAAAGTTAATTTATTTTTCTGCATAAATAAGTCAAAATACAGATGCAGCTTGCTAGGTGTCTGTATTTTTGAGTGCTTGAAAGAGGGATAAAATGTATATATAGTTAGCAGTGTTAGCATTGGGGAAAGCCTTTCAAAGGCAGTTTGACATTCCAGGTAGGACAAGAAGAAATAACATGTTAACTTCCTTTTAAAGGTGTTCATGAGGGCTCTTTTCTGCTATAATCCCAAAGAAGACAAAGCCATTCCTTGCCAGGAAGCTGGGCTGCCATTTAAGAGGCGACATGTCCTGGAAGTTGTGAGCCAAGATGATCCCACGTGGTGGCAAGCCAAGCGTGTTGGGGACACCAACCTCAGAGCAGGCTTGATCCCCTCGAAACAGTTCCAAGAAAGGTTTGTCAGCAAAGATTACAGATTTTGGGGTTTTTTTCTTTTCACATCTGTATAGTGTCACATTGATTTTATGCTGGGTTTCTTTCACAGAATATGAAGGGCACAGTCATGCCAGGGTAAATACAGCTGCTTAGAGGAAAGTGCTAAAATGCTCCCTCTTCTCCGATTATATAATAAATTTCCTAGCTTGATTTGGATAGTTTGCCATTGACTTAACACTTTGTGTTTTGACTAACACTTTGTAGCATGAGGACCGAAGTACTTGCTAAACAAACATGAATGAAATCAAATGTGGAATATCAATCTCATAACCCTCTTGGCTTATGGAGACACTGTGTTTCACAGCCTTGTACTTCCACAGATTTATTGTAGTTATTTTGAATTTATGCATATAATAATAGTAAGAAAAAATTTATCTGATCTTTCTTCTGGCACCTAAGAGAGTATTTAGCTTGGACTGGGATACCTTCTAGAGCTTGAAGTTTCTCTGCTTTCACAGCAAGATAACTTGTACCTTCTAAAGCAAAAATATCCCTCAGTTCTAGTCTTTACAGTGCAGAAGTTCTATATTTAAAAAGGAATCTGTTTTAAGCCACTGGTGTCACTTTGTGATTCTTGCTCCACATCACTCTACATATCTTCTCTGGATTGTAGGTGTTACACAGGTAACACCTACAGGTTTTTATCTCAGAATGGAACAGCTCTGATTCTGTTGCTGGCCTGCATGATTTCCAAAAGGTTTCTGATAGAGGACTTGACTCCCACGTGAGCTCCTTTGAAACACTAGGCAAATTCTGCCTGAACAGCTGTTTCCTTCTTCCTGGGAATGCATATATGTCAAAAAATGCTGCTGCACTGCACTGCCCTTTTTCTCAGATGTTGTAAACATGTAAAAAGCTGTATGTAGGAATTAGGAATATAGAAATTGCTTTAGTATCTGTTTCCCCTAAATGACTGCATAAATACCTGAGCAGCATCTTTTGTCAGTTATAAAAATTGTTCTGTTGCAAAAAAACACTTGGGAAGAAATTGTGATTTCAGTTGCCAGCAGCGAGGGGTTTCATGGGGTTGGATTTTTTGCTGGATTCTTGGGTATTTTTGGTGTTGAGCAAGTAGGAATTGAGATCTGGTTGGTGATTTTTAACAAGAAAATTTTAGTTGATACATTAGTTCTTACATTTTCACACTAGTTGGGTAACTTGGTTTGTTTACCAGTAAATAACAGAAAATTTCCAACTGATATGGCAAGCAGTGGATAATTCCTACACGTGCATAGCTGCAGTGACTGTTCTGGACAAAGGTTATCTACTTCTCATAATGTTGTAACAAAAGATCATGTGGGAAAAAGGGAAATAGAAAAAAAATGGATTGATAAAGTATTGATTTCTATGCTCCAATATATGAAAGCATAAAATGTTTTAGAATCATCTCTCTCATTCCCTTATCAGTAACAACCTAGACTGTCACAATTTTGAAGAAAGTTGTTTAAATAGCTGAATCAGAGACATTTTAAATTTTTTGAGAAAAAGCACTATTTCATTCTTTATTTTCAGTGCTATGTGTGTAACATGCTATAAATTCTCTGCAATTCTGAGTTTACCTGTGTAAAATAGAATTCTTTTCTGTGCAGACGACTGACTTACAGAAGAACAACAGGCACTCTGCAGAATGCCAGAACCCTGAAGAAACCATTATGTAAGTCTGTTCTCTTCTTTCAGTGATGTTTTAATTGATACTAAGTTCTCAGTATTTTTCTGTTATTTCATTAATGATGTGTTGGAGTGTATGTCACCACTGATTGATATTTTGATTACAATCTGCCATGGATTGATATGCATGGACACAAGCTGCCACAGGGGGGATTTGGGTTTGAGCTTTATCCAGTGGTGCCAGTGCCTGTTATTTTCAAAAAGCATAGCTGTACCTCTCTTCCTGCTCTCAAGAACACGAAACCTTACGTATTTAGAGGTCTTAAAATTTGCTAATGTTCACCCTTTATCTGTGGTTTAAAACTTGAAAGCTGCAAAAATAACCTAATGCAGACTTCTTGAAATTCTTATATAAGTCCATGAAACTACTCTAAATTCGTATGAAAATAAACTGTAGCTTTAAGAAGGATAAAAATCCCTGGAGCTGGAAATGCAATCTGTATTTCAGGCTTAATGTTACAGAGCTGGTCTCAAGTAGACTTTAGAGTGATTCCTGTTTGCAGCTCTGAAGTCTCTGTCACTGAATTACTCACAAAAAAACCCACTACTTGTGATGAAATTACTAGTAAGTGATGAAAAGCAGAAGCAGATTATCCCAAAGTGTGTTTCTGTTGCTCCTGGGTGCTTCAGCACAGGTGTTACTGATGTGTTACTGCGGCTGTGTGAAGCCAGGAATTGTGCTAGGACTGCCACCCTCATGTAGACAAGGAATCTGGAAATTATCCCTTAGAGTAAGAGAAGTGAATTCCTGCCCATGGTGCATGGCACTCATCATGAGGAGGTACAGGTGTTCTTGTGCTACAGGGAGGGAAAATGCTCAATCAAATTATCAAATAGCGTTACTGATTTAAATGAAGCTTTTCCAAATTAGTTTCCACTGCATTCAGATTAGGAGACATGTGATGAGGATTGCTGATTAAGCTTTATCACAGATGTTTTCAAGACAGTTAAGCTGATAAGTGGTTATAATACTAAATTTCAGCCCAAAATTCTTTAATCAGTTGATAAGGGTATTGAACTGCAGCACGTCTTTTAAGATAGAAAAGCCTGTTAAACAAATCAAACCAGAAGAACCTTCCTTTCCATTTTCTCTAATTTTGCTCGATTATTTGTCCATCTTTTAATATCATACCAATTCTGCCTTTCATGCTAACTCTAGATGATCAATCTTCTGACAAAGGTAGGTACTCTTCTAACTCCCTTTCTGTCTGAATATAAACAACCAATGTATTTTCTAAAACACTTGATATGATTCCAAAGGGAATATATTGTTCCTAGGACATTTTCTTTATGAGTTATTATTTAAACTAATTGAATTCAGATTGTTGACTTAAGTAGCAATACCTTCCAAGTTTGCTTCTGATTCAAGAGAAAAGATTTGTCTTCTGATAGGTATTTACATGTTCTGTAGGCTTCTGAGTGAGGTTCAAAGAGCTGCAAATTAAATGCAGTCTTTGTATTTAGTATGTTTAAAAAATAGAGAAATATTGGGGTTTAACATTTTAGGGCACCAAAGTGATTTGTCTTCACTGTTCATTTGGACTCTTTTCTGTGTAATTTTATTTTCATTATGAGCAACTGAGTTTGGCTAATGCAGTGTACATGTCCCTGTACCAAACACCAAATATCAGGTATTTCCTGTTGAATTCGGTATGCTGTGATTTTTTTAATTTTTTTTCACATTACAGTTGCTTCTTGAGATTCCTATTCCAAGTATTAATAAGCAATTAATAATAAAGAAGCAATAAATAAGCAATAAATAAGCAATCATAACTTAACCTGATCAAAATGAGGGGGTTAGAGTTCATCTTTGTCATTTCTGATTCCCTTTTTTCAAGCCCAAATGAGTATCAGAAGAGCCAATTTTTGTACATAATCATACTCATTTATGAAGTTATTAATTAAAAAAGAGTTTTATGGTTTTGGAGTTTTCTTTTTTACTTAAGCCCGAGCATTACCCTTTTACCAGCAGCACTGATCAAATGTCATGAATGCTGAAAAGCATAAACTCTGGGAACTGTAAATACCAAGATGTAAATTTCTGTAGTTCAATATCAAAGTCAAGGATTTTTTTCAAATACAAACCACTAGCCAAGGCAAGTATTTTTTTGGTATGAGTAATGTTTATCTGAAAAAAGTAAGTGCAAACAATGCAGGATATAATATTTCTTTCCTTGCCAATGAGTCAGACATGTATCACACCCATTGTCTAAGATATCTCCCTCCTCCTTCTCACTCCTCCTTCCCCTTCCCCACACTTCCCTGCTTTTCCATTTCCAGAGGACTGTGACTGTGAAGGATATTTCAATGGACATTACATAGGTGAGTAACCAAAACCCCCTTACCTCATCCCTAACACAGCCACCCTGAAAAACCCAAAACCGAAATGAAAACAAAAACATCCCACCAAATAAAACCACCCAAAAAACCCACCTCCACATTAACAAATTAAAACTGCACTATTTGTAATTTCCCATACATTCATAAACTAGATTATCTCTGTGGATGCATAATTGGATTTTGGCATGAGCAATACTTGGCAGTTTAAGGTTCTTTGGGGCTTTTATTAAAAATTGGTTTTCTTTCTCTTGGTTTATTCTATAATATTAGCATATATGCACTGATATGATTATAAACAAAATTTGTGGGAATAACTCATATCTGAAGACAATAACTTGTAGCTGAGCAAGCTTGAAAATCTGGCTAAGCGGAGACATATTAATATATATCCTGTGGTTTTCTGCCCAGCTGGTTTGCGCAGGAGCTTCAGGTTGAGTCGTAAAGAGAAGGAAAACAACCTGAATGAAGGCAAGCAAGCCGAGCAGGCAGATGGAGCAGAGCTCCTCACCTATGAAGAAGTCACAAAATACCAGCAGCAGCCTGGTGAGCAGCACAGGCTGGTGGTTTTGATTGGTAAGATACCCAATTGGGTCAAAATTTTTCATCTTTCTCCCTCTTCCCTTATTCTGCACTTTGGGTTGGTTTGGGGGTTTTTGTGGTTCTGGTGGGTTTTTTTTAAAAGGTTTTTCTGGGTTTTGTCAGAACTCACTCTTTTATTTTAAATTCCATTAAAAAACAACGAAAAACAAAAACCAAACAGAATAAAAACAAACAAAAAACCCATAAAACCAAACAGAAAAGACAAAAAAAGAAAACAAGGAAAAAAAGGAATCAAACTCACCAAATCCTTCTTAAAATAGTGATGCAGAGCTATTTCTCATTTTGCTGATTCACTTTTTCCTTTGGTTGTTACTCCAGCATTGGCTTAGGCTGTCAGAGCTATTGATGAAGAGGTAGATGTTGGAATTATCTAACAAGATTTTGCCTGCAATTCTAATTCAGCAGGTTTATCAGCCTTGTGTTAAGCCATTTCCCAGGATGCCTGAGAACTCAAGGGTATCTGATAGAACCAACTGCTAAGGTTACAGATTTTCTGACTTAGTGTCTGCCAGGTGTTTGTCTCACAGTTATTCAAGGAATTCAGTTTGTTCCTGATGTTCTGTAAAGCAGAATCTGACAGAGCAAGTCACGAGGTCTCTCATGAACAGCTTCCTTCAAGCACACTCCTGAATCATATTATTTGTATGAAACTGATATATTTCTTTTCTGCAGTATTTCATTTCACACAGAAATCACTTTTATTTCATTAGGTTGTTTGGGGGCCAAATTAAGTGAGCTCAAGCAAAAAGTTGTGTCAGAGAACCCACAGGAGTATGGTGTTGCAGTTCCACGTGAGTAAAATGGACTGATTTGTGTTTGGTGTGTTTTTATTCCATAAATGCTGTCTAATCAATGTGGTGCCATCTGCACTGATGAATGATAATTTGTGTTCTGACTATTGATTATGTGCATATTTCTGAAGTAGTTCAAATTATTTTTCTCATTTTAATGTACTGTGTTTGCCCTTAATAGGTGAATAAATCATTATGTAACTTGGCACATAAGCATTTTGGAATTCTGTCAACTCAGTGGGGTTTTTTAAATTGTCTTTTCCTAAGTGGGCAGATTGCATTTTCTCAGTGTCTGTTGAATTAAAAACTTAATACAGGAAGAAAAACTGGAGTGTGGCTTGCAAAGAGAGCTGATGAGATAAACTCATTTATCTTAAGAGTCAGCTAGAACATTGTGTGTTTAAAAGAGTGATTTTCCTTAAGAATAGCATAACAGCTGCAGTTCAAAAAAAAAAAAAAAAAGCCAGCAATAAGCCAAGTGAAAATTTGGGCAAGATTTTAAGTTGTTGATTAGTATATCTAGGCTGATCAAACAAGCAAGTTAGAGTAATAGAGAAGTTAGTGATTCTTGCATGGCTTTGTGGTTAGAGTTACACTGAATTTCCTTTACTGGATTATTTTCTTTAAAAAAAAATTTATCAGACACCAAAAAAAAAAAATCCCATTGATATTTGTACTCCCCAACAAGCTACTTTTGGAAACCAAAAAATTAACATTGAGGGCACTGTTTCTATGTTATTTAAGACTTTTAAAAAAATTTCAGGCAGACTTCAGTAAGTTAGCAGGAGAAATCAAATGGCTAATTCCTACTTGAATTTAAACATGTACACCAGAAAAAAACCAAAATAGCAGACATTACTTTCATGGTCAGGCATAGATTTGTAGAGTGATCATCAAAGCTTCTCCTACAATTACAAAATACAATAACAGTTACAAAAAGAAATTACACCCAAAGTAAGGGACTCTCATAATCATGCAAACTTCACAGTACCTTGGGAAAACAGCCATCAATAGTCTTACTGTAAATTCAAAGGCAAAATAATAGGACTTGATGTATTTCCTGGTTTTATTTTAGAGCTTTCAAAGAAAATGAGAGTCCAGGATTCCAAACAGTTCAATTACACTCTGTTCTGTAGGATTTACTCTACTGCCTCCACCAGGTGTAAGAAGTGTTCTTCCTAATTATTTCTGTTAGTTACAGCACTCTTGGGAGCAAAACAACTTCATGTGCAATCATACAGCTTTTGAGATTGAGTTTTAAAACAAAATTCTATGGTTTGATTTACATTTTGTTCATTTCAGTTTGCCACTGTGTAACTTTCTTTGTTTGAGGTCATGAAAATGTGACTGGAACTAGGTAGAGAAAATGTTTGCAAAGCTGATGTGTCTCCCATGTTTTGCTTCCATTCTCTTCTAGATACAACCAGGTCAAAGAAAAGTCATGAGAGAGAGGGAGTAGAATATAATTTTGTTTCTAAGCAATCATTTGAGACAGATGTGCAGCAAAACAAGTGAGTTCATTTTTTTAAAATATTGGTATAATTGACTATTTAAAAATATTGCTTGTTAAATCTTACATCATATGATTACCAAAATCAGGTGACAAGTTGGACTGGAAGGATTCAGTTGTATTAGAAGGATTCAGCTTTCTAAGTAAAAAGCTCTTTATTAAGTCTGGACTCTTAGAGCAAACTCAAAAATTTAGCTTAGAAACAAGTTAGGAATAACACCAGTGGGAAGATCCTAAGTTAGAATTTAAACCTGCATAAGTGTGTGATTGGTCAGATTTGAATCTAGTGAGAGTAACAGATATTTATCTGGGCCTACTCACTCTCTATTTAATATGAAGGGTAAAAAGTTTTATTCTCAACTCTACTTGAAAGTGTGTGGTAGAGTGAATCTGTAACTGGCTATAGTGGACTTTCTGTGAGGCTGAGTGTTTCCTCAAATTTCAGGTTTTTACTAGTCCCCCAAAAGATGGGAGAATTGTAGTTCATTTCCTTGCCAGCTTTGTTCTATTTTCTGTGAAAAATACAATTTCTTCTTCCCCTTTTTGTCAGTAGTGCTGATTAGCTAATACTGATAGATAAAGAATTGCTACTAAGCAAGGAAGGAAAACAAGAGAGAAAAAAATTAAATCCCTCCCCACCTACCCCTGATTTTCTGCCTTTCTCCTCCCTGTTTGACCACTGTGACTTCAGCAAACAGCTATCAAATGTTCTAAGTTAAATATTCTTAATATTTTCTGCAGATGGTATTTTAAAATGTCTTGACTTTTCAGATTTGTGGAACATGGAGAATACAAAGAAAATTTGTATGGTACAAGTCTGGAGGCAATCCGGTCTGTGATGGCCAAGAAGAAGGTTTGCTTGGTGGATGTGGTGCCTGAAGTAAGTTCTGCAGCTTGTTTTAAAGAATGCAAATATGATTTACTGTGCTGCCAGCCTAATGGATAATGCTCCATCCATTACTACCTGCCCTGCAAGGAGCAGTGATGCTCACAGCTTGTTTCCTGGCTCTTGGGAAAGCAGTGCAGTGCTTACAGTTCCTGGATTTCTCTTCAGTAGTTCTCACTGTGGGATTTCTCCCTTGCTGTAGGACTAATGTGCATCACTGTCCCAGCCTGCTCAGGTCCTAGAGAGAATCCTCAGAACAGAGTTGGTTTTTACATTCCAGTTCTGTTGCTGTCTTGCTTTGAGACAGTTCAAATTGGTGGGCACTCTGAAATGAGTAACCTTCCCCTTGACCAATCCCTTCCCATCAATAAGGAATGAGATATGACTAGATAAAAGTGAAAAAGTAAGTTTACTGACAAAAAGAACACCAACAGGCAAGAGGGGGGAAAAAAGAAGTGCTAGATATCAAACTCAAAGGTAACAGTTCCGATTTTTGGGGGCAGACAGATGCAAAATACAGTAACATTTTGAACACCCCAGGAGGAGAAAGAACATGGTAAGCAGTGCCACTAGACCTGCTCCTAACACCTCCATACTGTGAGTTAATACTTGAGATTTTAATCCAGATTTTGTAACTGGGCTAGGAAAAGACTCGTGGTACTACCTCAGATGAATTGTAAGTTTAAAATTTGCAGTGTTTGACTGCTTAACTTGCCCATGAAGTCAGGTTTTTTTACACTTTCCTGAGTATTTTTTGCCATGTCCTTGCTCCTCAGAACTTGTGCCATGTATTCCTGTGTGCCAGCCAGGACACTGGCATGAAACTGGAGTGCAGAGCAAAAGATTCCTGTGGTCAGTGTGTTATACACAGGACTGGACAGGACAGTGTGTCAGCCTGTCCTGGTGAAACTATTGAAAGGTTTATCATTGACAAGCAGCAAAAGGAAGTCTGGTAACAAAAACCATCTGTTCACAGGCAGTGAAGCACTTGAGGACTCCTGAGTTTAAGCCTTATGTTATCTTTGTGAAGCCTCTCATTTCAGAAAAGAAAAAACATGTCTTAAAATCTCCCATGTCAGAAGAAATCTCAGCCCCTCTTGTAAGTATTCTAACTTCTAACCTCTTTTTTTTAGACACAAAAGAGGTATTTGGGCTAACACTTCTATTACATGAAAGAGTTCTCTTCCATGGCAGGGGTTAAAGTGGGGCACTGAGTAGGTCCTGTGCACATACAGCCTTTCAGATGGAACTTTAGAATGGGATTTCTGACTCCTTGTATACTCAAGTTTTAAAGTAACATGAAGCCAAGTCTTCCATATGGATCTGTGTACATCATCAAGGCTGCAGCAGGGGAAGCTGGCACTGAACTCAGATAAACCAATAATCATTTTACATTGCTGATGAGCAGCCCCATCAAATGGTGAAGTGCCACCCACCCCAGTGTCACCAGCCTTCACAAACACAGCATGGGGGATGTCCTATGAGGATCAAACCTAGATCAACTGCAAATGGGTGATGTGTAAATCTGAACAGAAATACAGTGCATAATGGCATCACTTTGGGTAACCTTAAATTTGGATGTCACAGAACTTAGTTCACTTGCTTAGTTTTTTTGTAAGCCCTCAAAATTACTGAACATGGGACAGTGTATGCAGCATTCCTTTTCAGTTTTTGAGGAGTGTGAGTTCCATGTCTTAGCTTAGGCAGCTCTAACTACATAAAATGCAGTATCACCATTTTATGTCCATCCTGTAACATATTTCCCCCCCCTTGCATTTTTTGGAACAGCTACTAGTAGCATACTGCTCCTTGATCTCAGTTTGAGTATCTTCAATACCTTTTCCTAATGGTAGCAGCTTTTGTTTCATGTTCTTTCTCAAAGTAATGACTCATTGTGCTATTGTACTTCAAAATGCTAATAACTAGAAAGTCATACTGTAAACTCCATACCAACATCTTGTGTTGACCAGCAGGATGAAGAACAGCAGGAAATTATTAATTCAGCAGCATTCATTGAAGAGCAGTATGGGCATTTAATTGACACTGTACTGGTGAAAGAAGATCTCCAGAGTGCATGTAATGAGCTGAAAACTGTGTTAGAGAAACTAAACAAGGATTCCTTTTGGGTGCCAGTCAGCTGGGTTAGGTCATAGCTTGTTACCATGTTTGAGGGAAAGACTGTATAGAAATGTCTTGTAAATACATTAATTAGAAAAGGGAAATAAGTTGAATTTGCTTCCAAACTGCTGCTCTGATCTAGAAGGCAACACATCAAGACTGTATGAGGAAAAACCAAACAGAGTCCCAAGCTGACACTGCCTTTCTGAGTCAAAGTTTTGAACAGCAGCTGGCATTTAGAAGTTGATACTCAGACTAAATAAGCCAATCTTCTACTGATCTTTCGACTGTAAATAGTGCATTTTGTTACAAGGAAGTTTCACAGAGGGTCCCACACTTCCAGAGCATTTTAGTGCTGAGACACTGACACGATGGAAGTTTTGCCCTCTGGCCACAATTCTAGCCACAAATTTTGTGGCTGGAGCTAAAACCTCAGAATAAAATACCCTTTGGGAACGAGCTGCTTTCAGCTGGGTGGGAAGAGTGTTCTTTGGAGAGTGGTTATACCATGTCTGGCCAGCAAAACATGCTTCCCTTCACAGAAGCATTAATTGAAAATCCTTTCCCATCAGGCACTAAAAACAAGGCCAGCTCTAGAAGGGGTTTTTATGTCCATCCCATTTCCCAGTACTCCAAGTTGTCTTGCACAGGTATTACTCTCCTCATCCATAGATTTTTATAGTGTACATGAAAACAACTGCATATGGTTCTAAAATAGGACATTTAACAAGCTTAGTTTCTACAAAACATCTTTGCCTATGCTACCTGATGGGATACAGCCTTGACACCAATGTAACACCTCCAAAAAGGGCACTAAAAGGTGGAACCTGAAGTAATAAATAGCTGAGCAGCAGGTCAAAATCATCACCTTCCAGCATTTATGACTACTTTTGTTCTAAATCTGATAAAGTTTTCCAGAGCATCTGATTGGCCTGAAGAAGAAAACTGTTAGAGGAGCTTGGATATATATTTGAGGAGACTTGAATATACAGTATTTTTAAGTGGGTCTCAGTAAGATGCAGGGATGATTCTGGAAGTACCTGTGCTTTTTAACTGGGGGTGTGAGGGGAGAGCATTGTACAGGTGCATGTTAGCTGTAACTAGTTCTGTTGTCATTGCCTGCTGAGGTCTAATATTTCCTGTGTATTGTGCCCTTTAAACAAGACCTTTTGCTGTACCAGTCTTGTTCCTTATATCTTTACAGTATGGTGTTATTCTTGTTCCATGACATTTAGCAGAACTAAAAGTTGCATATTAAAAGCACATTTCTTACACACCAGTGTCCCTGAATCTACATTACGTCTGGCCCTAAAAATTGTGTAGAAGAGTCACCTCATCCATCTTCTCCACTCCTGTCCCTCCTCTCCAAATGGCAGTTTTCATGGCTGGTCCTGCAGTGGGTGTTGAGGTTCTGTTCCAACTGCTACAAAAACAAGAACTTTTCTCAATCAGATCTCTGCCCCAGCTTGTCAGACTGACCTCAGCAAATCCTTCATGTGCAGAGCTCTCAGCTCTGTTCAGCACAGCCACCAAAAGTCATTTGGCTTCTAGACAGGCACATTGCCAAGGGAAGTTTGTGACAGATGTACCTTGATCCTATGAAAAATTGTGTTTAATATTTTAAGAACTATCTCAGTAACAGCATTTCAAACTAAGTCATTCTGTGAAAATATTAAATGGCCAGATTGGTCTCACCCTAGATTCATAGTTCAGGTTACAAACAGATTTTTATAGTCTGCAAGACATAAAAATGTTTAGAAGATTCAGATTTAATTTAAAGAAAACTAAAGGGTCAGAATTTATTTAAAGCAAGGTTGCTATCATGACATCTTAAAGTATTTTGAATGACTAGCAGTAAATAAAGCTGCATGTTTGTTTTATGATCTAACATAGTCTAACAGTAGAAACATCCATTAAGAGAAGCAAGGCACAAGTTACATTTTTAATTACTTTAATGGAAGTTACCAAAATACAATATTGCCATTAAAAGTGCAAAAGGTAAAAAGGTAATTTTGTAAGGGGATTGGTGACAGACAGACTCATCCTAGTGGAAAGTCTTCCATAGGCAGTATGGAACATTTTCTATTAAATTTGATTGGTGAAAAAGGACAAGGGGATGGCTTTGCAGAGAAGTGAGGGATTTTCCTGACAAATGTTCATGACAACACTAACATTAACCAGAAAGTCACCTTACTATCTGGGGACATGTAGCAATTTTGACTTTTCAAAACCATCCAAAATCAGGACAATGTGTCCACTGCTCAGGGGAATTCCTGAGGGTTAACTACCTGAAGGGAACTTGGGTGGCTAAAAGACTCCCACAGCCATCCCAGGGAAGAGAAGCTTTCCAATAATATTCAAAATTGAATACTACCTGATTGATGCTAAGGCAGGAATTCCAGCAAAAGTCCATGTTGAATGTCATCCAGCAAGAGTACAACACTCTAAGCAGCACTATGATTTAATAGGGAAAAAACTGAGAGCTACAGGAAGAATACCTGCAGATAGCAGTTGTGCAAAAGGGAAGGAGAAATTGTATTTTGTTAACGAATAAAAATGTATTTTGCTAATGAGTTTGTGTTTTGGATCTGCACAACTGATGGCACATCAAACATGGCACAGAGCAGAGCTTGGAATCTCACCCCCATCCCCTTTTTTTAAATTGTTTTTGAAGTTCCCTCCAGTCAGGCACATTTAAATAAGTGGACAATGTGCAGCACAAGAGCCTTTATCCTGCTGTGCTGGAGATTCCATTAGCTGCACTGCCTGCTTCCCTGGGCTTTTATCCCAAAGCCTTGGTGTCTGCAGGATCCTCATGACAAGTTCCTCACAGGCATGGTGCACTCCATCCTGTGTCTTGGCACTGGTCTCTAGAGGAGGGGGGAAAAGTTATTTCTGGGGATCAGAGCAAAGAGGGGATTTTTTAATGAGTGAAACTCCTCTCCATTCTCTCTTAAAGGTACACTGAAGTTGAACAGGATAAACAGAAATGCATCCCAGTCTGAAGCATCACATTTTTCCACCTAAAAAAAAAATCCCCAGTTCCCCATTTTCTCCATACTGGAGAAATTGAAATTGTTTTCAGGTTGTGACAGTAAATCTACAAGATAATTATTCCATAACAAAGCTGAGAAACAAAGAATACAGAGGGAATTACATATTGTCCCCTGTGTGTTTCAGTTTCTCCTAGAAATCTTTTCAAGAAGATTTCTCTTTAGAATCTGTTTGTTCCCCATCTTTATATTCTTCACATTGTACATTTTATTTTTTCTCTAAGAATATTGTCTTTTGTGTAGTTGCAGCAGAAACCTGGAAATGAAAGATTAGCCAAGGTCCTTGCTGACACCAGTAAGGAGAAAAATTTCAGTCTTCTGGGCTCTGAATTAAAAAATCCTGCTAGTTTCAAGAGAATATAAAATCCATGCCTGTACAGTATATGCAGTAAATCTATTTCAGAGAAAAGTGCTTTTAGTTGCAGTCAGTGCAGAGCATCTCTGCAAGAAGCTGAAAGCTACATCCATGCATATGAATTACAGCAAAAGGAACCCATATTAATTAGGGATTTTTAAAAAAGGTATTTAAAGCAACCCATCAACCTGAAATACAACTGTACATTCATATTAGCAATACCAAAATAAACATGAATATAGATGTTTTTGTCACAGAGGTGCATACCTGTACAAAGCAGGGAGTGTTTCCTAGCAAACTGGATTCCTCCTTTTCTCTCTATTTCACGATCAGACTGCAGAGACAAAAGAAAAACATGACTAAAACTACAATTGCCACTTTTAAGAAGCACCTCACTGCAGAAGTGAGGTTTTGTTGAAAGGAAAAAATGTCTGTAATACATATTAATCACCTGGATTTCCCCACTCAAGAGCTCACTGCTAGGCTGGCTGCTTGGGGGTCAAATTGAACAGCAGCAACACCAAACCACAGAATCACAGAATCTCCTGAGCTGGAAGGGACAGGATCATCAAAGCCCCAAGAACCACACCATGTGCCAAATCAGTAGGAAATGAATGTGCTGCTATGTTCTGAATCAACTAGAACTGGCAAGATCTGTGCCAGAAAGGCACAGCAGTCACATAGTCAGAAAGGCAAATCAAAGGTTCTGAAACTGAGCACACTCGGAATGGGCAGAGGAGAAGCCAGCTGAGGAGAGCCACACTGAAAACCTCTTGTCACAAGGCAGGAGCAAAGCATCTCACTGAAGGCATTTAAATATGTCAGAACAGCCCAGGAACAAGCAGCACCCAGTGCACCTCACAGCCACAGAGATGCACACTGCAGAGCCAGCTAAAGAGCTCAATTCCCCTTCCCCAGCACCTGCAAAACAGACTCTGGTCCCAAAGAAAGGAGCAGCTGAGCTGTTGTGCTGCAGTGAACTTCACAGTTGGACAGCAGCTTGGGGCAGACCTTTGCACCATCTTAACTGAATATCCTCAATTGCATCTCTCCAGGAAAGTTTCCATTAAAATCTTTAATATCTGCTTCTAAAATGATAGAAATGGAGCTTTCCCAACTCAGCTGCAGAGTGTATTACCTCCTCACACAACAGATGTGTTCCTTGCAGCATTTATCTCACACTGATATGCTATGATGAGTAAACAATCCAGGGAAGAACAGAAAAGGATGCATTCCCAAACTGACCTTATCAGTTTTACTGCCAGCCAACATCTTCCCAGAGTTGCTTTTGGTGCTGTACATTTCCAGCTCCTTCAGCCAGCTTTCTAGGCCTGTGAAAGTCTCTTTTCTTGTAACATCATACACTGGTGACAGAGGAAAAGGAGCTTAACAGCTGTAGAGTCTTGAGCAATGTTTACTTCATTGTGACAGAACTTAGGCCACACTGCCTAACTACTGCCCAGAAAAAATAAACTACCAGGGAATTACAGAAAGAATACAATATGAAATTCAAAAAAACCCTCAAAACAACCATATACTCTGCCCAGAGCTGGAACACATTGGGCTGTGCTCACCCAAAGTCACTTAAAGATTACTCTGCAAGTCAAAATCACACTTACCAATAGAAATACTCTACCTGCTGGTAGGTCTGAATTGGGCCACACAGAGTATTTTAAAATAGGTATTTTGTTGCCTAATTTAATTTGTAAGTACACACACACTGCTGCTAAAAACACAGACTGAGTTAAAAGCTATTCTTGGGCACTGGTAACTTAAATAACTGCATTGATGTAAATAACTAAGGTTTAAAAATCATAGTTAGGAAGAGTATTTTGCACAGCAAGGTTCAGATTAGTTTTCACAAACCCTGAAATTAGGAATCCTTTTGTTTTCTAATTGCTGTTGTCACACAGAAAAGGCTTAGCTATCCATTACCTGTGTACAAACCTCAAGTCTTACCATAATCACAACAATCACATCAGTAGTTTCTGGGGGAAAAAAAAGTAAAAACATCATGGGGAAAAGAACACAACACAAACCCTGGTTAGCCTTATTACCAGAAAATCACCAAGGTAATAACTGCAAAGCTGATAATTCATCCATTCAACAGCTTGCAGCATGACATCTCTTTTTAATTTAAAATATTTTGAAGCAGCAGTTTTTTCTGCCAGTGGTTTTGCAGGACAACCTCCTCTTGCAAGGACATGCACATTTAGGAGTAACAAGGACCACAATTTCTGTAATCATGCTTTTGTTCCATTTACTTCATTCCTAAGCCAACTCCTTGAGCTCCTCAGTAATAACTGGGAGTCAGAGTCCTAAAGCACTCATGTCCTGCTGTATCCTACAGAGGGAGGGGGAAAAAAACCCAAACACACAATATCAAATGTATTTAAAACAAAAAAAAGGTATTTTAAACTAAACAAGATGAGCAAATTTAAAATCTTCCTGACCAGTAAGGATACATGAAACATTAAGATACGAGAATGAGGAAAGCAGTCAGAAAACAGCAGCAACAGCAACAGAAAATGGTTAGGGAGTGGTAGAAGAGCATGGAGAGGACTTGACTGCAAGCAAAAGTGATAAGCAGAGAGCTGTAACAAGGGTGAGACAATAAGAAAGTAAAAGGGACTCTAGAATAGATAAATTTTCAATCAGTAGTTTCATTCAGTTATTACTGCTGTATGTCTCAAACTCATGAATAAGTAAGAATAAGCGAGGCACTAAGAACAATATGAAATTCAAAAAAATCTTTAAAAAAACAAAAAGGAAGCAACAAATCACACAAATATTATTTTTTGAAAAAAAATTATTTCCTTTTATGTACAGCTTACAATTGATAGACTAACAGCTATATAGTAATTTTTTTTTTTAAAGAACCTAAAATTAGGAGTATACTTACCTAATTCGATTAATTGTTACTAAGGAGATTGTACTTTAGTTCCAATTACTTAATGAGTAATGCCATTTTCTTTCTCAAATACCTACACATAAATACCATACACATAAAACCTCTCCTTCCTAAGGCTCTTTCATTCCACTTGCTTAGAAGAATAAAATGTTTGGTTTATATCATAAATAATCCTGATCACACAGCTGCAAACAGATTTCCATTTGCAGATGCTGAAAATACAGCAGCAGGAGGTTTGGGACAAATGCTGGACTTTCCCAGTAAATCTGAATCAACCTTTAAATAGCTCAACAACAAGGTTTGGTTTTGGATGGGTTTTTTTGCATGATTTTAACCAAAATAAAGCATCTGGTGTATAATACACACAGAGGTGCTACACAGCCCTGCAGGCAACCAACCTGTAATGTTGAATACATTGAATAATTGAATCCAACCCAATAATTACCCAGAGTAAACCTTTCTGTGGTTTACTCGATTGATTTGTTTAGGTCCTGCAGGCATGGAGCTGCTGCCTTTCTCCAAGCCAACATCTTCACAAGTTTAACACTTCCCAGAGCCTTTGAGCAGCTGCAGGACAGAGCAGTCAGTGTCTGCTGGAACTGCAGGAATCCCAAACCTTGACTGAGGAAACCTTCCGAATTGTTTCTGTTTGTCTGTGCGATCATGACAAACATCCCGCACGCCCTGCAGCCTCAGTGTGCAATGGCAACGTGCAGAAGAGTTCAGCAGAGAGAGGAGCAGGAAGACAGAGGGGGAAAAACACAAAAAGAAGCTCTTGCAGCTCGTGTATCTCAAACCCAACACATCCCCACCTGTCAGACAGGACCTACCCAATGGCCAGCTGTACTCACGGCCCTCCAGCACCGTGCTCTTCACTTTAAAATCCACACCTGAAGCGTAAGAAAGGCAGGTTTGTCAGCAGCAGCTGTCGAATGCCACCTCAGCCACCTCCCGGGCTCGCACCATCGCTGCTCCGCTGGGCCCCAAGCAGCCCAGCCCGGGCTGTTCCCGGCTCACCGCCGTGGGCTGCAGGCGCTGCTCGAGCCGTGCAGCTCCGCGGGAGGCTGAGGGGAGAGAACCCTGGGCTCGGCGCGGCGGCACAGCCCCATGGCGGCCCGGCAGCTCTGCCCTGCCCGCAGCGCTGTCCCCGAGCGGCAGCAGCTCCAGCGGGAGGCCCGCGGGCTCCATGCCCGCTGCACGGCTCACGGCAGCGCCCGGCGGTGCTGAGCGGTCCGCTCGCTGCTCGCGGCGCTCCGGCCCCGGCGGCTGACGCGGCTCCGCCTCTCGGGAGGGCCGGGCGGGGCCGGAGCGGCCCGCAGCGCCCAGGGGCTGCTGGCTGGCGGCGGCTGGGCCATGGCCGAGTACCAGATCTCGGTGGAGGAGCTCAACGACCTCCTGGCTAACGGCAGCGGCTGCTACAGCCTGCCGAGCGCGCACAGCAACGAGGTGGTGCCGCGCATCCACGTGGGGAACGCGTGAGTGCGCCGGGGAGAGGAGCGGAGCGGAGCGGAGCGGGGCCGGGAGGAACAGGCCTGGCTGGGCCTGAGCGGCGGGGCTGGGCTGAGCCGGGATGGGCTGGGGGGTTGGGCTGGGTTGGGCAGCAGTGCTGGGCCGGGCTGGGCAGGGCAGGGCAGGGCAGGGCAGGGCTGGGCAGGGCAGGGCAGGGCAGGGCAGGGCAGGGCAGAGCAGCAGTGCGGGGCAGGGCTGGGCCGGGCCGGGGGGGGGGGGGGGGGGGGGGTGGGGTGGGGAGGGGGGCTGGGCTGGGCCTGAGCCTGGGCAGGGCAGGGCTGGGCAGCAGTGCTGGGCTGGGCTGTGCCGGGCCGGGCCGGGCTGGGATGGGATGGGCCGGGCTGGGCTGCGCAGCAGTGTGGGGCTGTGCCGGGCTGGGCTGGGCTGGGCTGGGCTGGGCCGGGTAGCAGTGCTGGGCTGGGCTGTGCCGGGCTGGGCTGTGCCGGGCCGGGCTGGGCTGTGCCGGGCCGGGCTGGGCTGGGCTGGGCTGGGCAAGGGCAGGGCAGGGCTGGGCAGCAGTGCTGGGCTGGGCCGGGCCGGGCCGGGCCGGGCTGGGCTGGGCCGGGCAGCAGTGCGGGGCAGGGCGGCAGCGAGAAGCGGCTGAAGGGCGGGCAGGCTGCAGGTGCGATCTGCTGGATCCCCGCGGGGTTTGTTCTTTGCACCATTCCGATCCTATCTTGTTGATTCTCTTCCCCTTTTTTTTGCCCATCTTTGTACACTTTTCCCCAGTGAAATTGGGGATTTTTTTTTTTAAATATATGTGTAGTATATTTTTAAAATATATATATAGTGTATATGTATAGTATAGTTGGGGGTTTTTTAACATATGTATAGTATACTGGATCCCTGTTATTATTTTAGGCTTGTTCCTCCTAAAGAAATAGGAGTCAAGATCACAGGCTGTCATGAACTTTCTCCTAAGCCAAACCAGATGGTGTTTGTCACTGCCTGCTGATGCAGCACATGCACTGGAGATGGGACTAAAATCATCCAGTCTGTGTCTGACAGCCACCATCTCCTTATATCTACAGCAGTTACCTGGAAGAAATACAGTCATAGCTTGCGAGGTGATTTGTGCAGTAAATAATTTAAAAACTACTTTGAAGGTAGTTAGCTACTGCAGAGTAGTTTTCATTGTTCAGTAATTTAATTATAGAGTGTGGACTTTAACATGTTCAGATACAAGGGTGTCTAGGAACAGAGAATGCATGTGTAAGTTGCACAGTGGAAAATCTCTGTCTAGTAGAAAACCTTACTGTTTTCTTTTTATGTAGTGCTTTTTATGTAATAACTAACAAAATAGTTGAAGTAGCACTGCAGTTTGTAGCATAAGAACACTTCAGCTGCTAGTTGGACAAACAGGCAACGTGGAGTTGTATTGTCAGTGCTTTAAAAGAACACTGAAAAATTGTGGAGGGCAGCAAGAAGTAAGAAATAACTTCGTGGCTGAAAAATTATTTCACAATGGGAACAGACAATCTACTTAATTTGTCAAGACTTAGGAGGCAGTAATATCTTTGAAGCATCCACAGAGAGTTAAGATAGTGCCGAGGTCTAGTTGAATAGATGGATGTTCATTAAGGTTTGGACACTGTATGGTGAACTTTGATATTCTCAAACTGGAGATAATATTAACTCTTAAGAGGATTTTTTGTGTCAAGTGGAGTTATGGTATATACTGAATTATAAGTAGCATTTGCTGTATTAGTCATTCTGAAAGAATATGATTGTTTTCACATCATTTTGATCTTTATGTCCTGCTTTTGTACTCCTGCTGTGTAAGGATAAGGCTGAAGAGCAGCCCAGTTTTCTGACTTGACTTCTGTGAGCTGCTGGGGAAGTGAACATCCTTTGCATTCAGTTTCCCAGGCATTGAGACTCCAACAGTGTGCAAGACATCAACAAAGATTGTAGTGCTCTGTGCCAGTGAGCCATAGCTTGCTTTGGGGCCTGAATTTGCAGTTCATCAGCCTGTCTTGTTCCTCTCCAGCATCTGCACAGAGCTTGGAACATGTTTCAGATTTGCTATCTTCCTCCAGTGCAGTGCACTGATGGTGCTCATGTCTTAGCTCAGTTTTGGCCTTGCTGAATCTCAGAGCAGGCAGGTGAAGTACTTTACCTCCTCCTGCAGGAGAGTCAGAGCCTGAGGGAATAAAGCAGAGCAAAGGAATGTGGTCATTTAATGTGGCATGCAGATCCTTGCTCTGACTCAGGTGGATCAAACCCTTCTGCAATATAGAGTCACCTTTAGGACAAAGAGCAACAGAGATTTGATAACAATAACAATTCACAGAGCAGCCACAGTAGGGGGATTGGAATTCCAATACGTGATATAAAAGCCAAAGAATTTGTACAGGAACTCACAGGAAAAGATTAAAACCTCTGAGTGAGATTCAGAAACTTCTGTTGGTTACCTTTAGGAATATTTTGCACAGGGGTGCTGCTGTCTCTCCTTAAGAGTAACTCATCTTTAGATAAAAATGACAGCATAGAGACATTCAGGCCAATCAGATTACATTGGGTCATAGTGTTGAATAACTGTCAAATTACTTCAGGTTTTGCAGGCAGAGCCAAAGTAATTGATCTTCCAGGCAACACATGAAAGTCAAAATTAATAAAAATGCAGAGATAAAATGATAAAATATTTTTAAAATTATGGGTTTCCATATTACCATAGGCAATTCTAACCTCTCAAGAAGATTAGACAAGATTTGTGAAGACAAGAGTAAAAATGTAATATCCCTAAAACAAGAATCGTATAGGTGATAGACTAACACAATTATGTATTTTTCAAACAACAGCAAAATAACAATTTGGGATGCACTGCAAGTGCACATTTTTGTGCTCCTGTATAAGTGAAGATGTGTTGGAGGGAAGAGTTGGGAAGAATTCATATTTATCAGGGCTGCAGGTGACATCAAAATGGGGCAAGAGGGAGCAGCCAGCACACTGGAGGGTGGTAGGCTTTTTATCTTTTTATGCTTGTGAAAACCATTGTTTTGCCTGAAAACAAGCAGGCTTAGATTTCTGGACTCCTGACTAAGGGAATTTGTTTGTGGGGTTTTTCCCAGACAACTGGAAACCTGTAACGATCCTAGCCATGTCTCCAGAACTGTATTTGGTAAAAATGTTCTGGTTATGAATGCCCAATCTTAGTTTTTCTGTCTGCTTTGATTGATGTGGGTAACCCATGAAGCAGTTCTTTGTTCTTAATGGGCTAGGTGTGTTGTAAGGAGTATGGAGGGCATTCTCCCCAAATTAATATTAAATTCAGTGATAATAGGGGAAGTGTTGGTAAGGAAACAATTTTGCATGCACAGTACAGTGCAAATTAAAATGCAAATAGGCTGGCATTTTTTTGCCATTAAAGACTTGGTTTGTTTGCTTATAACTCTATATGCCAGTAATTCCATAATTGTTTGCTTACAATTCCCTATGCCAAAATCATGTATCCTTAATTGCTGATGAATTGTTCTCCAAAGCCTGTGTTTTGTGGCTGGTGAAATAATTCATCTCAGTTCAAAAGAAACACTTCTTCCTAGTGTTACTCACAGGACGAAGAACTCTAAATCTTCCATACTGAGAATGGACAAGACTCTGATTTCTTTTCAGGAACCAGATGAAGCTGATGTTAGCATCTCTGTGCTATTTGAAGGAGCTAGCATTTCAACATCGAGCATGATGCAGCTGGAATGAAATGTTAAGGATGAGAGAGATCCAAGGACTGTTTGGAAAGGGAGAAACAAATGCCATACAAATGCTGTCTTTTTCACCTCTAGCTGTGTAAGAAAATCATCTGTAAAATCTGCAAAAATCATTCACTGGGAATGAGTTTGCCTCCAGGGAAGGCAGTCTGTTGGCAGATTCAACCATGATTTTAGGATGGGAGTTCCTATTGATCCCAAATTCTATATGCTGATCTATATAATATTACTTAAACCATATACTCACCCTACTAAGCATAGGAACTCAATGCTGAATTAACACTTTTTGGTTTGGCCTTGCTCTATAGGATTTTTGTGTTGAAAGCAGAATTCTCCAGACACTGAAACTTCTCCCCTGGCACAGATGATGTCCTGCCAGATGGAAAATCTGTCAGCATTTGTTTGGGTAATGAAGTCTTACAAATATTTGGTTCATTGCCATAGTTGCTTGGCACAGACAGCAGAAAATGTAGAAGCTTCAGTCATGCATAAGTCTTCATCTGCTTACACTAGAATTAAAGGGGTGAGCAGTCATCAGGAAGAAAGGAATTCTCAAGATGTTCATGGCCTTGAATTACATCAAAATTGTGAGTGAACTCAGAGATTCATATACATGTAAACCAACTAATTTGGGTACTTATTTTAAATTTTTAGAATACCTGAGTGTCCAGCCAAAAGCCCTGGATGCATTGCCATCTCACTGAAACTTGTCTAAAATGATACTTCACAAATGCTTCTCTGGAGTTCAGCTTAATATTAAGACTTCTTGTGTTTGCAATTTACAAGTTGAGCTGTTTTTCAAAGTTTTTCAAAAATATTTCTGTTTCCATATCCAGTTAGATCCATACTGAAAGCTGCTTTGAAAATCAATCTGTCTAGGCTTCCTCTTTTCACAAGGTGTGCAGGAACTGAGTTAAGCTAAAGCCTTCTGTCACATTCTGCTAATGTTGACCAGTGGGGCTTAGATTTTACCAGGAGACCACATAGTGTGATAAAATATATGGGGTTTTCTTTTCTTCCCAGGAAAGTGAGGCAAATATTGTGACTGACATAGGGAATAATCAGATTCAGAATGAAAAGCAGTGGGTTTATGGCAAAAAGGAGTCAATGCTCTCCTCATATTATTTAATGGTTAGCTCCTCTTGCTATAGGTTGCATTCCAGGGCTCAAGCAGGGATTTGTGCATGATCAGTTGTGTTACTGAGCAGATGGATTGTTTGCCGTTGTACAGCCTGGAGCTTTTATCAAAGCTTATGGTTTTTATTGGAAAAACTGAGGAGTTGGAAAGGATTTAGCTGACCTGAAAGCACTGAATGCTTTCTTAAGCACTTTAACATCTTAAAAATCACTCATCTGGATCCTTTTACATCCAGATACTGATTTCAGCTGAGACACTGAAAATTGTAACACTTGTGATGAAAACACTGAGTCTCAAAAGACTGAATTGTATCCCTGTGTTCCTGGCCTCTGGATAGCCTGGACAGATCTTTCCATGACTTCAAAGGTGTTAAATAGCACAGGACTACACCTCTTAGTAGCCCTCAGATGAGTCTTTTGAAGATGCAGGGACATTTACTCAGTTACTTTCTCCCTGTGGCCTGAGAAGGAGCCAGTGCTGTTTCACAGTGCTAAAAATTGCCTCCTAAAATGTCAGTTTGTCTGGACTGTCTGCTAAAGTAGCAAGTACTGCTTATCAGGTTCTGCAACACTGGTATGTGACAGGAGAGGCTTTTTATAACTGGTTTTTGAATTATCGGATGTGGATAATGGTTAATCTTAGAAGTTAATGGTTTGTGTTATCATCTCCAGTATTTTCCTGCTTTGGTCAGGATTTTATATTCAGAAAGTTAGAATTTTATGCCATAGTAGGATCTAGCAGCTTCACTTTCATGTGTGCTTTCCTCAGCCAACTAGCATTCTCTCATGCACAAGCAGTCACCATGGCTCTCAATATTGTTTTGAATTTATAATCTGTAGTTAATTCACTTTTGGGCACAGTATATTTGGCATCTACTAACAGACAAAAATCAAAGGGTTTGGTTATCAGTACCTTCTGAGAACATCATAAGTACTGAGATGATTCACCAAATTCTAATCATTTTCTTGACACTTCTTGTCACGCAGGTTCATAGCCAAGAACATTATGAGGCTGCAGCGTCTGGGGATAACCCATGTTCTGAATGCAGCAGAGGGGAAATCATTCATGCATGTGAACACTAATGCAGAGTTCTATGAAGGCACAGGCATCACATACCATGGCATTAAAGCTAACGATACACAGGAGTTTAACCTCAGTCGCTATTTTGAGGAGGCAGCTGATTTTATTGAGAAAGCACTTGCCCAGAAGGATGGTAAGGCAAACTGAACTATCTTTCTACCATGTTTTCTGTGCACTGCTTATGTTTCTTAGCAATTTACTGTTTGAGATGGTTCTTTGCTCGTATTATCAACAGAACAACAAGTGAAAAATTCACATAAAGGCACAAGAGTAAGACAGCTTATTCTTCTGTTTATATATGTAGATCTCCAGTATATGGCAAAGGGAAGTCTGTGACTTCCTCTGAAATAGGAAACAGCTGCTGCACCTTATAATGGTGTCAATCTGAGAAGAAATGTTTTTATTTTTCCTGGTAAGTGTTAAATCACATTAAAAATACTTTTAAAAAAGTAACTTCAGGGTCTAAAAGTTGTTTTAGGACATTAGAAATTACAATTCAAATGCAGAAGTGATACAAGTAATTCAAGTACTGAAGAGTAGTCACATAACCTGTTACATGGATTTTTTTCCAAATGTACTGTAAGAATAGAGAAATAAGAAATAAGAGACTGTCACCTGGCAGTTTTTGTTACATTAAGTCATTACATTATTTTATGTGCTGATTGCCTTTATTTCCTAGGATTGCAGGAAAGCTGAAGGTTATATTTGCCATGTTGTTTATTGCCACATTTCTCTGTAGTGTGTTTCCTCAGAGCAGAAATCCTAGGACACAGTGCAGTGGGACAGATGGTGTTTGTGTTGACTATTTCAACATAGGAGTTACTTATTTCCACACGTGCTTCATTTCTTTCTTGCTTTGTGACTGAGCATTAAATAGGAGGAATGAGAACTCCCAGAATTCTAGAAGTTCTTTCTCTGAAATGGGCAAAGGGGTACTGGAGCTGTGATGTGGGTTTTGACAGATGGAAATAAATTTTACATCCAGTTTGGTGGAGTATGAAAAATTCTAAAAATTGAAATGCAGCTCTGGCAGTTAGCATTGTGAATCACTGAAGCAGGCTGCAAGAGGAAATAAGGGTGTGCTGTGCCATGACTGTACCTGCTCAGTTTGATCTAAATGGTTGCAAGGTCAATCTGAATTTGCATGGCAGTTCTATTTGCTGATTCTTTCAGTTTTAGTAGTTGTCTGCCATGCCCACCACTGTTTTCATAATGGTGCTAAACAAACCTTTGTAGCTGGGTGATCTTGGAGCCAGTCTTAAGATAAACTGGCTACTGCAAATTGTTAGTTTTGTTTGACCTTGAGGTGTAGAGTAAGGATAGTGAAAAGAAGAGAGATATAATATTCTCCCTCAATTTCATTTTAGAGTTCTGGAAGGCAGCCATTGACACTGCCTTTCACAGAGAAAGGCTAGAAACCTTTTTCCTTCTGACAATTTGTGGAAAAGTCAATTCTCTTCCATGTATATGATCAAGAATTTGGCTAATTTATGACTACTGGCTCTCAAGAAATGTTGAGAATTACTTGTTTTAGGTCTTTTACCATGCTAGTGATTTGCCTTGAGCAGCAAAGTTTTTGCTGTTTAAGGCAAATGTGGTAAAAGGATTTCTGTTGGTGTGATTCAGAGCAAGTTGTGGATATGATAAGTGTGTGTGTGTGTGGTTCAGCTGTTTTCATATCTCAAAAAACTATTTACTCTGGGGAGTAGCCTGAGGCCACCTGTCCCACTGCATTTGGAAAGGGGAAAATTTTTGTGTCTGGAAAAGCAGGTCAAAGAGGAAGCAGCTGAGAAACAATAAAATCAGGTTCAATTTCTCCAAGGGAGCCGTGGCCTGCTTTTTTATTTTTGGATACCTAGCTATAGGATTTACCCTATGGTGGGCTAACCTTCACTGGATACCAGGTGCCCACCAAGCCACACTATCACATCCCCTTCTCAGCTGGACAGGGGGAGAAAAATACAACAAAAGGCTCCTGGGTCAAGATAAGGACAGGGAGATCACCCAGCAATTCCCATCACAGGCAAAACAGACTCAGCTTGGGGAAGTTCATGTCACTTAATGCTAATCAAATCAGAGTAGGATGATGAGTAACAAAACCAAACCTTAAAAGACCTTCCCTCTACCCCTCCTTTCTTTCCATGTTCAGCTTCATTCCCTGTTTTCTCTCCCTCATCCCAAGCAGCACAAGGGGACAGGGAATGGGGATTGCAGTCTTTGCTGCTCCTTCCTCTTCATTTTTTCCCCTGCTCCAGTCTCACTCACAGGAGACATCCAAGAGCTTCTCCAATGTGAGGCTTTACCAGAGGCTGCAGTTCTGCATTAACTGCTCCAGTGTGAGTCCCTTCCTCCATGGGGCACAGATTGCTTCAGTGCAGGTCTTCCACAGCTTCACAAGTCCTGCCTGAAAACCTGTTCCAGCATGTGTTCCTCTGTCCATGGAGCCACAGGTCCTGCCAGGTTCTGCTCCAGTGCAGGCTTCCCATGGAGTCATGGCCTCCTGTTGGGAATGTCCCCCAGCTCTGGTGCTGCCATGGGCTCCCCATGGGCTGCAGGTGGATCTCTGCTCTCCTGTGGACCTGCATGGGTTGCAGGGGGACAGCCTGCCCTGGTCTTCCCTACAGGCTGCAGGGGAATCTTCTCTCCAGTGCCTGGAATACCTTCTCCTCTTCTGTCTTCACTGACCTAGGTGTTTGCAGAGTTTTTTTCATATATTCTCACTCCTCTCTTTCCCCTGCTGTTGTGCAGCAGGTTTTTTCCCCTTTCTAAAATAACATTACCCCAGAGGTGCTACAGCTAGCCCTGTTGGGTTTGGCTTTGGCAAGTCCATCTTGGATCCAGCTGGCTCTGGCTATTTTGGACACAGGAGAAGCCTCTGGCATTTTCTCACAGGAGGCACCTCCCTGTAGCCCCCCCACCACCAAAATGTTACCATGCAAACTCAGTACAACCCACCTAATGTATAGAGTGAGTTCCCTAATCAGCTGGGAGCATTTTATTGGTGCTGATGAACAGCATGATTGGGTATTTCTGGCTCTTGTTTCTGCACTATAGCCAGCTTCATCTACTGGAGTGTTAATGTGGCTTCATAGATGGCCAGAGAAGTAGGCAGGTATGATGCAGCAGGGAGTTAGCATAACCATTGGCAGCAGTGCAGCAAAAAGGCTGAATATCTCTGAAGAGATGCAGTACATGGCAAACAGCATATTTGTTTTCAGTGTATTTTAAACTTCCTTTATTTGTGCTCTTTGGTGCTGCTCATCTTTAGGGGCAAAGCTTGTCTAAACCACAAAAGACTAGAGAAGTGCAGTAAATAGTTTGACTCTTGTAATATAGTAGCAAATACGTTTTAGTGAGATAGTTTGCTATACAACCTATTTTTTTTGTTTTGCACTATCCGTGGTCACAGACTGTGTAGCCACTGACAGTGACAGCACCTTCCTTCCAACTTCTCCATGTCTCCTACAGCGTTTGCAACCCACAGTTGTCAAGCTGCCAAAGGACTAGCATTAATAACTCTATATCCTAGCTATTTCATAGTGCTTTTCAGCGCTCAGCTCCACTCTAACCGCAGCTGCCCTGTCTCCCTGCAGGCCAGGTGTTCGTGCACTGCCGCGAGGGCTACAGCCGCTCCCCCACGCTGGTCATCGCCTACCTCATGCTGCGGCACGGCATGGACGTCAAGGCTGCGCTCTGCACCGTCCGGCAGAAGAGAGAGATTGGTCCCAACGATGGCTTCCTCAGGCAGCTGTGCCAGCTCAATGAGAGATTGGTGAAGGAGGGCAAGATCAAGCCCTAGAACAGAGCGCTGCAGGGCTTATTTTTTAAGTTTCTCAGACCTTTAGAGGATGTCTTCAATGCTTTAGAGACCCAACTTTCAACCGCCAAGCTAAAGGGAGACAGAATTCCTGCTTGTCTAGTGAAAGTGTCTTTCTTGAGCTCTGTGACTGTCTTTCAAGGTGGTACAAAATTGTGTCACTGTTTGGAGCTGTTGCAATAAAGAGATGTTTCTAGAGGGGTGAGGGATAACTCCAGGGATAACAGCTGTCTTCACATGTATTTCAGAGCCCCTGCAGACTCCATAGCAGATGTGGTTTGCACTGACATTGAATGTGATTCCTTTAAGCCTTGTCTTTAATCTCACCACAGCACCAGTTTCTGAAAGTCCCCACACCTCTCTTCACTCATTCTTAATAGGAGCACTGTAATTTCTTTTTCATGCACACGGGTGCCTAAAGTTTGAATGTAGGAGCTTCAAGGAATGGAGAAGCATAAATACAAATGCACAGATGCACTCACTTGGAAAATGAAGTGCATGCAGTGTTTTGTGTGGGTTTATGCAATACACAATGTGTGATAGTAAAGCCACTCAGAGCCCATTCTTGATGCACACTGTATTTCCAAGAATAGTTATATCTCTTGCTGTTACTATTGAGATGAAATAGTCTGTTACTAAATGCTCTTTTATTTTTATTTCAAAATCATCACTAGATAAAAATGCCAAGAGCAAATGCTGAGGGAAAAACTTGAACAAGGAAGAAATCATATTTAAAAGTGCTTGTAGTTTATGTGTAATTAAGTCCTAAGTATCTGAATATAATGGCTTCCAAAGCTTGTGTGGAATTACAGTATCTTTATCTCTTTACTGTCACTGTTTAGTAACACAGATTGCAATGACCACACATGCAGATTACTTCCAGTAGGGCAGCACAGGTGTGCTTTCAAAGCAGAAGAACACTCTTGACTTCTTGGATTGCTTGCATGGTGTCATTAAATAGAAATGAGCATTGTAATGTACCACATTGTATAGGAAATATTTACTTTCTATTGAAATAAATGATGTCTTGATTCTGTTTGCCATACAGATGAAATGAGTCATTGCAGTGTTGGGAGAGGGAACTTTGTTTGCACTGTGCCTGACTTCATGTGTAAATGTGTTCCTGTGAGTTACAGCTCTGTATTAATGCAAATGATCCCCACTGCAAACTCAGAACTGTTGGTTAAACTAACAGAAGCCTGGATGACTGTGTTCCATTCTTACCTGTGCTTTAATGTAGTTCTAGAATGAAAAATCTTCACACTATTTTAAACAGAAACACTATGTCTTAGTAGTGTAATCCCAGATCTAGTTTTATCTACTCAGTTTAGCAATCAGTAATCACAAAGGACATGCATACATTGTTTTACTCCTGTTGGTGGGGTTGTGCAGGGGAAGTTCTGTATAGATTTCCTTGGAGTTAAACTCCAGAGGTGATTATTCTGCCTGAGCACCAGTTTTACTGTTTTTCCTTCCACAGGGTGGATCTGCCAAATCAAGTAGCTTTTTCTCTATTGTGTCCTTCAAAGTGACACTTAGGGAACACTCTGCATGAATGTTTCCTGTCACATCTCTACAGTCAGTCAGTATTCAGTGCTTGCTTTGAATCAGGATGGTTCAGTAATAATAAGCAGTAATCAATCCCAGTAGCTAATTACATATCTCTTTGCTTTCTCCCATTAATCCATTTAATCAGGAGTAAATTAATTGCTTCTTCAAAATTCCTAGTTACTAATTTCATGTGTGAAATAGGAGTAGTGGCTTTAGAAATAGGAATACTGGCTTTTTCTACAACACTGACTTTTCATAGTGCATAGATTACCCTTTTAAAATTTTTACTATTGGCATAGATTTTTTTTTTTTTGTCTTGTCTCACACCATGTATTCTTAACACCTATGTGCACTGAAAGGGAAAAAAAGGGAAATTCATGTGGATGCACTTTGTCTTTCACCTGTTACTCGGAACTCAAAATTCCAGTCCATTTGAAAGCTGAGAAACCATGAGGCATTAGAACTTTGTTACTCTTGGGTAGATTGTAAGAAGGCTAATGACTGTCTGATTGGAACCAGAATGGTTTATTAAAATTGAGTCTGTTTCCCTTGTGGCTATGTTTCTGTAGTTGTCAGTATCAAGAAATACTGAAAATCGACACAGAGGGGAGTGTGTTCTTATATTCAAGATAATCTTTTACTTCATGGGACATTGGTCACTGTCACGGTGACTCTGACATATTTGTCTAACAACTGATTTAGGAAATGTTTTCTAATATGAGGGTAAAGAGGTATAAGTAAGACAATGTTATAAATTGGTTTTAAAAGTGAGGTGGTACGTCATATTTTAAATTACTGATAGGCAGCTCAGTCATGAACCCATTTCTGCTTTTAGAGTAGGCTAAAAATAGTTCAAATGTCAGACCACTGCTCCTTTAATGGATCATACCCTTCCTCTTTTAGTCTTGCTCTCCAACTACAGTCGTGTTGCAAATTCCTCTGCCCGTTTTAGCTGGCCAGGAAGATCTTGTATCCTTCTACTCCATAGTGATATGCTGTATAGTTCTTCATTTCTCCTTGTGATTGTAGAAGGAAAGATTGTATAAAACATGGGAATTAGAGCTTTCTTTCCGTGTAATATGAAACAGAGAAAATATTGGAAGAAATAGAACTTTGTATTCCTCTGAAATTGCAGTGCACCTGCCCTTGGCTGTGAGATATTCCTTACAAACATTCTCATTCAGGAAGATACATTTTAAAAGAACTGTTTGTTGCAAACAGCCACACTGTTTTTGGAGCTGAAGCTTCTTGGCCACAGCTATAGTAGTGTAATCAGGATTTCCATTAATATGTTTATCCTGAACAGCAGTGTGGTAATTTTTGTGTAGATAGTACTGTGGAGAAGGGATGGTGTCTCTGTAAAATATGCATCTATCATGGAACAAAGATATCTACCCTGTCAAGTCTAGCACAAGGAAAGAAAAAGCAATAGCTTTTGGCAATTAGCTTAAAACTACCTTTTATTTTTTTATCTTAGTTCTGCTAGTTCACGATGTTTTTAGCACAGAGAGACTGTCTGGTAGAATCTTTCTTAGTTTAGCACAGAGGTTTCTTCTAAAATTACTTTCAGGGCTTCACCAGTGAGTAAAACTATAAATAAAACAAGTCTGAGAGGTGTCATTTAGGGATTTGCTGGTGAGAATTAGTGTATTAATTTCTTCTGCAAATAAATCCTGGGAATAAGTGTTGGTTGCATGTTTTAATTTGAATTCCAATGTCGCTGGCTAGCTGACTCACCAGATGGAGCTGTAGGCTTGTTATTCTTCCTTAGAGAGTCAGCACTGGATCCCTGACCAATGCTATTGTGTGAATCCAGTGTATTCTTATCACTGAAAAAACAACTACCAGAGTGTTATCAGTCTGTGGTAGGAGAATACTAAAAATCCATTTATTTTGTCTACTTGCAGGAGATCACAGCATTCAGACTGTTCTATTCACATTGTATTTTGTGACATTGCCAAATTCTGATGAGATAGCTAAAAGCTGATTGGGAAAGGCTGCATCATGGAAAAAGAAAACACCTCTGTTTGAGAAGCAAAGTTCCCAGTCGTGTCCAAACTGAATTCCTGGGCAGTGTGTGAAGCATGAGCCATTGTCCACAATGCTCAAATTGCTCACAGCTTAGGGCTTGGACACTGAACAGAACCCCTTTGGCCCAGCTGTGGGCACAGGGAGCACCTGAGCTGGAAGTGAGTGAAGCAATTTCAGCAAGTGGTTCAGATGTGTCTTCATTGCAGTGCTGCAGTGCAGGCGTTTTGGGACAGATGCTTGAGTTCAGCAAGTACAGCAATGGACTCAGACTGAGTACATGGTGCCAATTAACTCCTTGTGTGTTAATTAATGTGTCTGATTCCTTCTCAGAGTACCGTACTGGTTTTGGCTGAGTTGATTTTATTCCCAGTGTCTGCTAGGGGCTTTGGGTTTGTGCTGAGCACAGTGATGATCTTACAGAGATGGTTTTGTTGTTGCTGAGCAGGGATTACCCAGAGCCAAGGCCTTTTTGGCTGGGGAGGGGCTGGGGGTGTGTGGGAAATGGGGGAAACTCCCTGAGACAGCTGATCCCAAGGGACCAAATGGAAATCTCAGACCATTTGGCATCGTGCTCAGCATATAAAGTTAGGAGTGATGGTGTTTGTCTTCCCAAGAAGCAGTTCCACGTCCTGCTCCCCTGGAGGTGTCTGAACACACCTGCCTGCCCAGGGGAGGCAGAGAATTCATTCTTTGCTTTGCTTTGCTTGCATGCCTGGCTTTTGCTTTTCCTATTCAAATGTCTTTAGCTCAACCCATGAGCTTTTGCCTTTCAGATTCTCTGCCAGTCCCCCTTGGTGGGCAGTGAGTGAGAAGCTGCGTGGGTTTGGCTACTGGCTGTGGGCAAACCACAACTCGTGACTAAGGCTGATATTTTTCAGCACAGAAAATAACATCTCAGTTCTGAATATAAGGGCTCCAGCATCAGTCCCACCCTGGTAGGAAAGGGTTCATTCTGGGTACATACTATCCTTGATAAGTCTTTTTTTTTTCCTGTGCTTCATTAACAGTACAAAAATCAATTTTTTGTGGAGGGCTGCAGCTGCAGAAAGGATTGTGAACAGGCAAGCAGCTACAGTATGTGAAAGAATGGTTTTGTAGTTAAGGAATCTGAATGTCTGTGAGATTTGGGTTCTTTTCTGGCATCTATTAGGCTGCCCTCCCACCTTATGGACAGGATGTTTTAAGCCACAGGCTAAATATAGGTTCTGGTTTTTACATTCAGAAAAATCTTTGGTATTATTTCTCTCAGTGGGTTATACAGATAAATGTTAAAACAGTTAATACAGGGGATTGCTTAGGTACTTGAGAGAAACTACATCTGAAAAAATTTTATGTTTTATGTGACAGTTGAGTATTCTAAATGAGATTCTGTCTACTAGGATTGCTCTGACAATGATAGCTTTTGGAAATATTCTTCAGGCAGATATTCCATTAAAAGAAATTAACAGAAACTGAGTTTTGGTGGATACATACAATTCTGAAGGCATTTAAACAGGGGAATAAATAGGTAGCAATGGTTCAGTGATTACCAGTACTCAACTTTGTTCTGCTCTCCTGTCCTGCTTTTCAGCTGAGCTCCATGGTGCCACAAGCTGTGATGTCACTTTGGACAAGGTGAATAGCCATACATGGTGCTATTCCTATCTGACAAAAATAATACCAAAATCTTTGTTTAGTTCCTCGTCCTTCAGGACTTCAAGTCCTTCACAACTTGTTCAGTTTAGCTCTAAGCCAAAAATAGATTTACTTGTAAGTAAGTAAAATTAGGCTTAGAAGAACATTTGCAATAGTTGAGAGTTTGGGTTTCCTGTATTGGTGAGACCATCATTAACTGCTGTGACAAGAGGAGGAGGTTGGTAATGAAAGATAATCAGTGCCACTGATGATGATGATGGTTATAGAGAAAAAAGAAGCAGCATATTGGAGGCAAATGATTGTCTGTGACAAACACAAATATTTGTTACAGACAATAATTGTTGTTTATAATACAGACTGTACAAAGCAGTCTGTATTAAAGAATGTATTAAGAATATATGCTGACTGTCTGAAGAGAAAAAAATCTTGTAGGAGGAAAATAGTATGTTGTATTTCTCCATAAAAACAGAGTAATTTCTGAGATGGGAGGACGCTGGGCTGGAGGAAAGGAGGAAGAGGAGCAGACAGTAAGGGCACACTGTTGTATGAAACACAGTGCATGATTTCTTTTAGACATTCTTAGGAGTATTTGGAAAGGAGAGCACTTCTGAGAATGCTGATTCTAATTCTGGGCTGAGCAAAAGACTAGGAAAGGAAAGCACCTTCCAATACATTGCAGATGACAATATTTTAGGAAAGGACCATTGTAGAGAGCAGGTGTGCTAAAGCTCATCCTGGTGCATCTGCTGTGTCTCTGTGTGTGGCTGAAGAGGTGAAATGTCCTCGGGTCACTGTTTAACATCAAGGGCTCTCCAAGGCAGAACACACCTATATTGTAAATTTGGTGACACCTCTTTTCTGTTCCCCATCAGGGGAATTGTCAGAATGATGTACAAGGCATTCTGAGTCTTACAGTTATCGGGGTAAGTCAGAATTGGTTTTGAATCTCTTCTACAGGAAATATTTTCATGAGAAAGTATGTGACAAGCATGGCAGTAACACTCACTTGTCCCTCTACTGCTTTAAGCAAACGTTTTGTTCCCAGCAGCTGTGATGAGCTCAGTGTTATCTCTAACCTTACTAAAGGCTGAGGTGCTTTCTGATTAATGTATTTAGCCTAACATCATTTGCAAATCCCTTGAAAGTGGATGTGGTCTTGAGACACAGAAATTACTATATTATCACCACTATCATCCCATTTTTGCAAGGAAGATGAGATTTTAAAACATGATACATGAATACATGTCAGGCACAGATGCCCTAGACATAAAGTCATCAGTTGTCTCTTTTTGTTGGTTCTATCATGACTGGAAATCAGTCTGGCCATGTTCTTGTGTTTAAAATAAACGACTGTCCTGTGCTCAACACTTCCACAGAATGTCAGCAGAAGCAGTAGTATGCAATGAATTTAAAGCAAATGCAAACATGTGTTAGGATTTTTTTCCAAGTGTTAAAAATGTGAGAAAGAGCACATCAAAAACTATGATGTGCAACATTCTGGCTGTTTACCCTAAAAAACATACTCCAAATAACTGTTTTTATGGAAAAGTAAACACAACAACTTCTCATATTGAAATAAAGCTCTTCCCTGTTTCTTCCAGTATATTTGTGAAACAAAATGTAGAGCTCCTTGTTTCGGAAAGGGAAAAATGCTGCCCTAACCCTAATCATTTCTCTGCAGAGACTGAAAAGCAGTTTGTAGATTTACTTACTTTATACAGCAAGCAAAGGGAAAAGGAATAGCAAGAGCAAAAATAAAAAGTCTGAAAAACTTTTGGAAAAGACAATAGCCAAATATGGATGGAGGTAAAAGCAGGATTTAATTATCCCATTGTTAGAAAAAAACTGCAGAAAGACTTGTCAGGTTGCAATTCATCGTAGTCTTGTCTATCACCATTTGTTGCCAGGCTCAAAAATTAAGTGAATATGAGAAGTTTTTGCATGAAAGTTGTAAAATATTGTCACCAACCCACCCCCACACACCCATTTTATTTCACCCTGACAAAAGCTGAGATGAATGAGTTGCTGTCTGGCCCTTCCCACTTTGTGTAGTCATTGGCTGGCTTGGTTCTAAAAAGGATTTTAAAAAGGGGAATAATGTGCCTTTGCCTGGGATCTGGGACTGTCAGGGTGCTGAAAAGCTGATCTGTGAGCTGCCAGCATGCAGATCTGCTGGGCTGTGTGCGCTGTGTGCATCGTGACACAAATCCCATTCCAGTCTGCGGGAGGCTGGCAGGTGTTTAAAAATGATGCTACAGAAATCATTCCTGAGATCACTGAAAACACAGAAACACCGATGGAGCAGACTTTCAGCAACAACAATACAATGAATCAGGCAAAACATGGAGGAAGACACATACAACAAACTCCAGACCTTAACGGTAAGAAAAATCTCATTTTTACTGTTTTGGATCATAGCAGACAATATGTAAAAAATGCTTTTTATCAGGTATGTTTGTTTATTAACACTTTCAGGTGTGGTCCAACTGCTTTAAGTGATAGGGATTGATATCTACTGTTGAGGAAGTATGAGTATAAACATTAGAAAGAATATATTGGAGTTTACTGATGAAAACATCACTGCTGCTCTGCCCAGCTGCTCTCTGCAGACAACTCCAATACATAAAACCTGAAGTAGATAGTACTTACCACTTCTCTGTGTTTTATGTTTCCAAGCATTGTGAGGAAATACCACAAGTCACTTTTCTCTCTTTAATATTAAGATGGGGGAATGGGCTGACAGTGGAGACAATAATATAAATTCTTAATATTTAGGGACATCCACACTAGTTGTGACTAAGATCACACATTAGAAATGGCACATGGAGGTTGTGTTCAGCTGGATTAGAGCAATGCTTCTCACTGTGCTTTGCTAACACAGATCTTCAGTCAGATTCCAGCAGCCAAAAATGTTCCATGATCTATTGTCACTGTGCTTGACCAAATGTTTAACTTTAGCAGCAATGCAAAACATCTCCTCCTTTTGAGGAGAGACAGAAGGTGGAAAGCTAACACCAAACAGAGAAAGGTAGCTTTAAAAAAGTTTTCTGCTGGAAAATAGGGCAAACTTGGTCCTCCAGACACACAGCATAAAGCACAGAGCAGCACAGCAAACTTAGAGTTTCCACTGTTGTGCATTGCAGATCTCAGCCAGCCTTCTTTTTCTGGGGACACCTGGAAGGCAATTGTGAATTTCTGCTGCAGCTGTCAGTAAAGGCATTTAAAACCATAGGGTTAACAATATTGTAAAAGAAAGGAAAAAAAAAAAAAAAAAAGAAAGAAAAAAATTGAAAAAATAGGAAAAAAAGGAAAAAAAACCCTCAAACCAAAAATTCTAATGCTTTTGAGGGTGTGACCTTAAAGTGTTCTTTAATTCCTGAGATGGGAGCACTCTGTTTCTCCCAGGCAGCCCCACCAGCCCCAGGTCAGAGCAGGTTGGTTTTCTTGTCACATCTGAATACCTTCATTTTTTAGCCTCTTAACTACTCTAACATCAGGTGATGGGAATCTGCCCCACTGATATGTGCATGTTTTTGAAGTAAAAAGGACATTTGCTTAGGAAATCAAACAATGAAGGTCACTGGGCAGTTGTTTAAGATACCCAATGGTCTTGCATGTTCATTTTGGCATCTCTAACATAAAGAATCAAAATTATGACCCAAAGTGGGCAGACCTGTCTGGAACATACGGGGATGCACCAGACCATGAATGATTTTGCACTTTGAATCATTTTGCACTTTGTTCAACCTGCACATGACAGGACAGGACATAATGCACATAATATAAGCTTATAGAGCTGAGGCAAAGGCCTGGATATTTAACAGTATCTGCCTGTGCTTTATGGGGTACAAAACACCTTATTCAATGCAGTTTTTTTCTTCCAGACAGACAAAATTTTCGTAGATGCTTAGGGAACTCTGAGTTCACATTGCCAGTATTTTTGTCACAGCTGACAAGGATTGTTTAATTTCATTAATGCAGTCCTCCAAACTTCTAAAAAATGAAACCTTGCTAGCTGAACTTTGACAGACAGAAATCTGAGCACCAAAAGTCCTGTTTCTGTACTCCACAGGAAAATCAGAAATTAAAAGGTCTGTACAAATACTGTTCTGTCACTACTGATTCAGGGTCAGAATTCTCTTTTGCTGAAGTAAAGAGGGAACTTTGAAGTGTTCCAGAGTTAAAACTGTCCTTTTGACTAAGAGAAGAACATTATTATGTGTTTATCTAGATGAAATTATTTGATAAACACTTAAAAATCAAATTTTGTGTCTTCCCAACAAGTCAATTAACCAAGAATATCATTTGGGAAAAGAGACACTTTTGAGAAAAGTTATGTCCCTACAACTGGAAAGTTTCTAAATACCTAATGCTAACAAATCTTGTATTTTCTAATGCTTCTTTTGCCTATAGTTATCCATTGAGAAAAAGGAGAGGAAAAAATCTGTAAAGTTCCTAATAGCCAGAAGATGCCTCTAGCTATCTGAATGAAACTATGTGGGCCATGTGGAATTACCACAGAGAGTAGTGAACTTGGAAAAACTAGTGCCTGGATAGTGGGAATTCCTTAGTGCTGCTGTTACATGCAGTGATTTTTCTCACCTGGAACACATTATGCAAGCTAAAAATCACTGAAGAAACACTTTTTTGTGGCAGAAGGATTTAAATCTGGAGTTATCATCTGAAATTAATAGAGTTAAAGTAGAGCCATGGGGGAAGGGATTGCCCATGGGAAAGGGAAGCCAGGAGATCACTGTCCAAATTTCCCATGAAGCAGCAGCTACTGCTGGGGCTGAACTCCCAAAGCTCCATTTCCTCCTGCACAGCACTGACATGAAATGTCTCTGGTGGATTTTATTCCCCCATTTGTATATTGTTATTCAAGGGTCTCACAGCCAGAGCAGCCAAATAGCCACAAGCTGCACGAGTGACTCTTTGGCAACATTTCTCCTGAAAATCTGTCCTTCCAGACATTCCTCTTGTACCTATCTCAGAGAGACACCTGCTGCAGAGACCAAAAAGTGCTTTCTCAAAGAGGAAGCAGCCAGTAATTAATGAAGTGACTCTTGTTTGCAGATAGCAGCCAGTAATTAATGAAGTTACTCCTGTTTGCAGCTAGCAGTCAGTAATGAATGAAGTGACTCTTATTTGCAGATAGCAGTCAGTAATTAATGCAATGACTCCTGTTTGCAGCCAGCAGTCAGTAATGAATTAATGCAATGACTCGTTTGCAGCCAGCAGTCAGTAATGAATTAATGCAATGACTCGTTTGCAGCCAGCAGTCAGTAATTAATTATTGCAATGTCTCTTGGCAGACGCAGAGTTCAGCTGCCGCGAGATGCGCACCACGCGCTACCTGACCGACGGTCCTTGCCGCAGCCTCAAGCCCGTCAAGGAGCTGGTGTGCTCCGGCCAGTGCCTTCCCTCCCACCTGCTGCCCAACTCCATCGGCAGGGGCAAGTGGTGGCGGCAGAACTCGCTGGACTATCGCTGCATCCCTGCCCACACCCGCACGCAGCGCGTGCTGCTGGCCTGTCCCCAGGAGGAGACGCGGACTCACAAGTTCCGAGCCGTCACAGCCTGCAAGTGCAAGCGCTACACTCGCTACCACAACCAGTCCGAGCTCAAGGACTTCGGCAAGGAGCCTGCCAGGCCTCAGAAGAACAAGAAGCCCCATCTGTCCAGAGCCAGGAGCGGCAAATCTAACCAGCACGAGTTAGAAAATGCTTATTAGGAGGTGGCTCTGGGTGGCACAGACTGGCAGCTCTGGATGTTTTGTAAACCATCAAAAGGCGCTCAGAGGCCACAGCATGATGTTCTGACTGCAGTAGGTTCCAATTCCTTCTGCTAAGCTGGGTCAAAGGCTCATGTAGGCAAAAATCAATCAGATTATAGCACTTATGGTCTGATAAGAGAATGAGATAAAGCGAGCTGGAGGGAGCTGGAGGGACACCTTGGAGGTTCATGCGAGTTTGTGTGTCTGGTCTGAGGAGGAAGGCAGAGGAAAGTGAAGCTGTTATGGTGACAATCAAGCTTGGCTAGAAATCATTCCACTCACTTGATGTGAAAAGAACACTGAGATCCCTTTCCCAGACACGTGCCATGATGCAGGACAAGCTCGCAGTTAGGGAAGCACCCGGAGAGTTGGCACTCTCTGAATGAGCCATGGAGAGTTAGGGGCAGCAGGGATTTCAAGTTATGGTGAATGAAGTCAAATTGTTGGGAAATTAACATATTATCAGATGTCCTCATGCACCAGGTGTTTCCTCTCAAACACAGAAACCAAAATCTGACAATAGTGTCCTCAAAACAGAAGTAAAAGTGTGACAAATCTATTTCACACTTTTGATTAAGAGTGTGGGACCAACAGGTTCCAAACTGAGATTTGGCAACTAAAACCATATTGATTTAGGAACAATGATTTGTTTTAGGGACAGTTCAACAAATTCTACGAAGTGGAGCAGACTTATGAAACAGATGCTCCTCTCAAACCAGATAACCTCACTGATGTTTGTCCTGTAAACAGCTAACAATATACATAGTTTACCATGAAAGATTCTGATTACTCCTTATTTCCTAGAACACATTTGACTTTAATATCAGCTTAGATATGTCCATTTACATTTTCTGTTCTGTAGAGTTTGGATTATCCTGCACCACACTTTGTAGCCCTATAACTGTGCAAACCAGGCTCTGTGTGTAAGGTGGTGGTTCTGCATTAAAAGTGAGCCTCTGCTAAGTCGTGAATTCCTCTAGAAAAGTCTTTATGCAGCTTTGATAAGTCTTTAGTTTGGCAGCAACTTTCTTTTACTTAGCTTCTCAACACTCAGACTAATGTTTGTGTTTTTACATTAAAGAATATTGTTAGAAAGTGAATTGTATACGTCCTGTAGAATTTATGCTGAAATAATATAAGCTGTGGAAATTTGCAATGTTGATAGATTTTTCAATTATTTTATGTGGGACCAGAACCTAGAGAGAAAACGTATCATTTCAGAGAGAGAATTACGTATTTATTTTTTTTCCAGAAGTTATTTATGCAATGTTTTAACTTGTAGACAATGAGGAGTAATACTGCTTTAAAAATATTAGTCTGTTATTTTTAATTTTAAATACATTGTTAATAAAGTTGAAACAATGATTAATTATAGAAAGACTCCTTGATTTTCAGCTCCAGCATAAAGCTGATTTCCTGCAAAGCCAGTGATTTACAGAACAGTCAGGGTGTCAACTCCACTTTCTGTGCTCAAAAATGTTGAGGTCCTTATTTCCAACAACCCACACATCTCTAAAGAAACTCCATTCTGGCACTTCTTGCTCCAGTACAGGATATTTCATTCCTGGGCAGATGAGTAGCTTAGAAGTATTTCTGTATTCTCATTTCTGTTTTCCCTGGTGGAGTGACATTTCCTGATTCATATGTTCACAACTGGATAAAGCCACTACAGAAAACAATAAATCTGTGAACTGTCAGTGAAGATTTCTTGATTGAAATCTGATTGCTTCAGGCTTCTTTCATTGGAAAAAAACATAAAAAGAAGTCTGTAATCCCCTTGCAAGTGCTGCCAAGCAACAGTTAAAATTTTTTACAATTTGATATTGTAGATTTATGCTCATTTACCATTTAGTCTTCAGGAAACATTTTCCAATAAAGTCAGAGAAAACTGAGCTTGGAGTGCACAAAGCATTCAGATCGTTCAATGCAGATGTAAACATGAGCAGCTTTTTCAAGACAAGCAGTATATGAGGTGTCCTTTCATTACTATGATTCCATACATCGTATAAAACCCAAAATAAACCATTGTCATAACTGCCACAACATTTTCCAGACTTGTCTTTGACTTCATGAATTTGACACTTGGGGCTTAATTTGCAAAATTCACTACTAACACCATGAGCACTGCTGAAGTGAGAAAAGCAGAGCAGTTCTCTGGCAAGATGTTCCACAGTCTCTAAAGCATCTAAAGTCACTGGAATATTGTTTTTAAAATGTTGATTGTGATAAGCCAGTGAAAGAGACTTGCTCCACTTCATGTCAGGCTTCACTCTGGGTTTCAGGCAATTCAGAAGCACCAGGCCTGCTGCAGGTGAACCAGGAATGTCCTTCTCCCAAATATTTCACCTGAAAGAGGTTCTCTTCCAAAAAAAAAAAAAAAAAAAAAATTCTCCCATATAATTCTTGTCTACCAAAAGTGCAAATGTTTCCTGCTGTTGAACTGCCACTCAGAATCTTGAGTTTTTCTGCCTTACAATGTAAGGATTCATTCTTTGCAACTTAAAAAAGCTTTTACGAGCATCCCAGTGGATCCTGGGGCACTTTTCCTGCTGTATTTCCTCTTAACACCCATCCTGCTTGCAGGGACTTCTCACTGGTTTAGCCACAGGTTCAAAGGGGATGAGATGAGCAGTCTGCAGGTATCATTGATCCTCTGTGACCTTAGTGCTGAAACAGTCACCTCCAGCCACCACTTCTGCAATTTATGTTATCAGGAAATATGTATATATGAAATTGTAGTGTTTTGCAAACAGCTGGAGAAATCACAATATATACAATGTTTCAGAGGTAGACTGCTACATTCTCCTCCACCTCCACATCCCTGTGGGTTCTTTTCAGACAGAGGATTTGGGGGTGTTTATTCATTTATTTCTTTATTTATTTATGCAGTCATCCTCCTTTTTTTTAACCTCTAATATGCACGATTTGAGAGGAGATAGCATCCCTAACTGTGGGTTTTTAAAAAGTGTCTGTAGGAAATTGGAGTTTCTCTTTCACACAAAATTGTATACTTTCAGTTCATTTCAGAGAATGGACAGTGACCTGATATGTGCTCCTTCTACAAAAACATTAGATATGGATTTTCTTCAGAACTACAAACTCTCCAAACAACAGTTTTCATTGGAATTTTTGCAATAAAATAGCACAATTGTGCGTGATTTAAATGCTGCTAGAATGTAAGTAGTAACAGATCACTGCTTGTACCTTCACTTGGCTGAGAACTGAACCACTGCCACAATGGGAAGTCCCCAGAAAAGCAATCAAGGCACTTTTTTCAGACAAAATTCATGATTTCTCCAAATCTGCTTTACCCTGACAATTTGTGTAGACTGTGGCACATTCTCTACAATATACTCACTGTCTTAAAATAGTTCACTGTGCTTACTTCATTTCTTTTTCTGGCAAAAACACAACTCTGCTCTTATTCAGTGAAAAATAAACCTCCCAGCAGAAGAATGAGCCTGCTGGTGTTCATAAGGCCCCAAAGATTTTGCACGAGGTTCAGCTTTTTAATTAGAAATTGCACAATAAAGAACAGAACTTTTTATTCCAGGGCCCAGAAAACACATTACATGTGTGTTCTGCAAGTGTGGTTGAGAAAGTCAGTGTTGTGAAACACGGAAGGAATAAACATGTATTTTTTTAGCCACATGACATCAACTTATAATTAGCTTGTTTCTCTCAAATTAGTGCAGCATATGGGCACACAGAACAACTTTTCTATAATAAACAGCCTCGAAAGCCTTAAATTATCATATAACATATTTATATGGAGCTGGAGCTTGGATTGAACATACTGTGCAGCTGAAACCTGAAATTTGATAAACTGGAACTCCCCTTGATGAGTCTACTTTTAAAATAACTCAGCATTTAAAATAAAGCCAGGATTTAAAATAAAGCTGCAGGACTTGCAGCATATGCAGCCAAGGTTATTTTGCTGTACAAAACATTGCAGCTGCTCCCCTTTCAGTCTCAGAGCCATCAAAGCACAATTCAGCTCAAAGTTTTTTCAAAGGGTTGACATTTCTCTTCCCACAATTGTGGAAATTCAGTTTGAATACTGAATGTTGTAGTGTCCAGCAGCAGATTTTTGTGGACAAGGCTCCACATGATGCCTTGTTGCCATTTCATTGAATTGGGAATATGGTGCTTTGCTGTATTTTTTCATATTATTCACCAAAATGAATTTTACTCTTGCTAGCGTATAATAAACATAAAGTGTCTGATGACCAAAGGGAGGAAGCAATGCTGATTCTGCTGTCTCTCAACCATTTCTGATGCTGTATCCTGAACTGGTTATTCCTTTCAATCCTAAAAGCTTTCACTGTTCTTTTATGAGAACAAATTCTTACCATAAAAAGAGGATAACAAAACTAATCACTAAAACCTGAACAGAGGTAAAACTCATCAGCACACACCCTGCTAAATCTGAAGTAAAACAAATACAAAGAGAATCTTCAAAGCATCTCACCTTTGTCACATCACAGTGTACAGCTAAACTGAACATTGCAGGGATCCAGGGGCAGCCACAGCTTCTCTGGGCAGCCTGTGCCAGTGCCTCCCAGGGGACAATTCCTCCCCAAAATCTAACTCTCTTCCAGTTTAAACCATTGTCCCTCATGCTGTCACCAGACTCCCTGATACAGATACTCCCCATGTTCCTGTAGATCCTATTTAGATCTACAGAATCTAAATAAGATGATTGCTCTGAGTTCTCCTGGAGCCATAAACATCCATTTTAGCCCTCCCAGGTGAGGCAGTGTGCCATGTGAATCAGATTTTTTTGCCCCATATTGGCCACTTAGATTACAGCAGATACCAGCAGGTCTCTCACGACATTTGGGAACTTTAAACTGAAATTGTGAATTTTCTTAGGAACTTGTGCTTCACCCATGCTGTGAACACATTGTCCCTCAGAGCAATACCATAAATTTCATCTCAAAGAGGAGTACTCAACTCAACAGAGACTCAGCTGAGTCCTGAGTCCCAAATGGTCCCAAATCCTTGTCTGAGTCACAAATCCAACCTCATGCCTCTCCCTGCTGAAGATTCCCACATGAGGCTGTTTGGAGTGTTAACCCTAAGACTGAAGCTTTCTAGTTCCTGGCTTTCCAGGCAATTTAAATATACTCTCAAGCCAAGGAATAAAAGGGTATTTATTTCATGGTTACCAAGTCCCTATATTAAACAGACATCATTATCACTCCACTAACAATTTAGTGCTTGTAGCGTGACGTTATTTCAATTAAGAAAACAGCTCAGCTCTGGCTAAATAAATAAGTGATGTCATTCTTCATTCAGACCTCCAGATTCTTCGGTGTAAAAACTTCCCTTAGGAGAGCTTTTGGGACACGGTGGCTCCTCTGAGACTATTTACATCTCTCAATTTCTCTAATCTCTTCTTCCTTCCTTCCTTCCTCCTGTCTATTTCCTTCCCTTTCACTATAAACTGGGCAGTATTTAACTCTAATGCTTCCAGTCTGCCCAACATGCTTTTAAAATTGGGTGGTTGTTGTTCTGTTGTTTTGTTGGGGTTTTTTTATAACCAGAAATAAAGCTTAATTTAAGGTAATTACTCTCCCATTTGGAGAGTTTTGCTATTTGCAGGGTCTTATTTTTTTTCCCTAGTCAAATTAGCAGGAGAAGTTAGTTTTAAAAGTGATAGTTTTCTCCTAAAATTGTTCTTCAGATTAAGGGTGGCGCTCAAAACCAGAAACTCCTCACTCATGCTAAATTTCTGCATGTCTAGAAACAGAAGAAGTGCTATCAGGGAATTATTGAGGGGAGGAAGAGGACAGACAATGACATAGATTTCCAATGAATTGACAAAATACATGTTTAATTGATCACCAATTAGCATGGGCTTCCAAATAAATTAATCTTCAAATCAGAGCTGTCCAGAGCCCTCCAAGAAGCAAAAATAGGCCTATTTGAAAATATACATTTCTGTAGAACTGGTTTCTTTTTCAATAACATCTCTGATATGGCATCGAGAGCTCACAGTTAGTCCTAATTATTGAACTTGCAATGGAACAACTGTACTTTGTGGAAAAAAAGAGTGTTGATAAATGCAAATGTTCAATGGAGCATAATCCACTGATAGGAATAAGTGAATGGGATATCCTTAATGGGAAAACCAGCATAATTCCAGAATTCAAGCATCACATCCTCAAACATATCCCTTTCTCCTGTTTGGAATGCTGTCTGCAAGGATTTTTAACTAGTTTTTCATTATTTTGGGGGTTTGGAACATCAGCATGGCCATTGTGTGTGCAACTGGTTTGCAGCACAGTCTGAACTGACAGTTTGCATATGAGCAATAAACTCAGTCCACATCCAATTTCCTTTTAAGCTACACAGCCCTCAAATATGTCATTCTGTTTTGCTCAGCAGTCCCATCACTCTCTGCTTGCTGAAAAACACCTCTGTTATTTTGATCTGTTACAGACAGACACACCAAAGGACCTTGGATTTACTTGCATTTCTCTGCAAACAGTGGAAATATAAATTCTAATATGAATTTAGGGTGCAGATAGAACGACACCTGCCAAAGAGCATTCATGCAAATGTTTTTATGGGTGGTCTTTGGGGAAATGGCTAAAACACAGCTGGACCTGGCTGTCCAGGGAGACCTCACACACAAGTCAGGTGAAAGGCTGGTGCAGAAAACTTTAAAAAAAAAAGAAATAAAAAAAGATCAGTAAGATGAAAGTCATGCCCAAGAGATAACAGCAACTGATATGGGTTTCAGTGGAGCTGTACTGATTTTTGACATCTGGATCCCAAGACAGTATTTAAAGGACAATCACCCAGATTGTCCTTATGCAGTTTAAAACAAGATCTTCTACGTATGAAAGGCCAAAAAAGCCACACTAATCAGCCAGAACAAACCCAGTGAGCAGTAATAACAAAAGTATTCTTTACACCTGCAGCCCGTGGCAATTTAAAATCAGTTAACTTTCAAAAAATTCACTCTGAGTTACTGGGAACTATATAGATATACTTAGCTCCAAGTAGCACATACATAAATGATACCGATTTGAAAGAAATAAACTAAAATAGAATAAGATAAATATATTGCAATTGTGTGGCAATGTATTTGTTATGCAAGAAAAGCAGCTGGAATATTGGCAAGTTAAATCAGGAAAGCTGAAATAGGGTCTGAGTTACTAAGTCCATTTTGTTTGGCTGACCAAAGCCATGAGACCTGTGCATGCTTGGTGTTTTGTGTCCTAAATTACAATATCTGGCAAGGAAAAAATTGGGTTTTGTCTTTGATCCTCAGTTAAAGCAGACTGAGAAAATCCCTTCATAATTGGTTAATAGTTCATGGGGCTAAAATCATTGTTGTAGCACAATCTGTGGGAACAACACAGGAGAAACATTTCCTGCAGAAAGAATGCTGAAGTTTAATTACTGCACATCACACCAGAGAGAATTTCAATTTTTAGGGCCCTGTGTTCAGGCAGTTACTAGGTAGCCAGCTTGTAGTGGAATATTGATGCTTTAGTCTAATCTCTGCTGTGCCAGAGAACAGTGCAGGGGCCTCATTCTCATGATGGGGCAGGAGGAATTCTACACATTTCTTAGGTCTTATCCTCATGTACATTGCTATGCCAGGCAGTTTAATTAATAACTGTCCACATCTTGTCATTTATCATTACCCAAACAGGAGGTGAGGACCCTTCCACATGCATGCTGTACAAATAAATTAAAGCTGTCTCCCCCAGTCTCACGGGTTTGCTGCTGTCACTCACTCGTGTTGTCCTTCCTGCAGTTCAAAGAATTGCATCTTATCTGCTCCCAGGACTGGGCAGCTATTTAGCTTGTGTAGCACAAAAGCACATGCAAGCCTGCTGGATAATCCACCAGCAATGAGAGAATTAAATTATTGAGTGTTTTATACACCATAAAACATTTACCACTAGATTTTAAATGTACAGCAAGGAAGGCTGTTCCACAAGCAAAGAAATGCATAGAAATGCATCCTTGAGATAATATGGAAACACCACAGTCAGATAATGATGTCAAAATAAGCTTTTTCACTGACTTCAAACATCATTAGGGCAATATCTGATTTTCATATCACAAAGCTAAATACTAACTAGTTCAGTATAAGTAAATTGCTCTTCTTTCTTTGAAATCACAGTTGCCATTCTGTGTATGAATACTCAGAGTGGCTCCGGATACTGGACAAGATTTTCAAGCCTAAAAACTTCCTCTCTGTGAATGCAATTTACAGGAAAAACCAATTCCAACTGAAATGAGAAGGTGGACATAGCTAGAGAGGTAGAGTGATGGACACACTTCCAAACACAATCCATTTTTGGTAAATAAAAATAAGAAGTTTATCAGACATGCTCTATCTTCAGGGACACGGCATGCCAGGGACTGAACACAGGGAAACAAGAGTCCCACAGATATTGTTATTTATGTTTAAATAAAACCCCAAACAGAACTCCATTTACTCTGCACAATAAACTGAACTGTGAGAAATTTTCACATTAATTTGTGATTGCAGACAGAGTTTCCCATGTCTGTCCAAGACAAATGATGGAGCATCTCTGGTTGGTTTTGCAGCAGGTCTGGCTGATGCTGGAGCTGCCTTGTTCATGGCTGCTGAGGGGCAGCAGTGAGGGATGAACTCCTGCAGGGACTGCCAGAACCTTCCAGACAGAAGGAAGGTGCTGCCTGCCCTTAAATAATCATATTAAAGTATTGGTTAAAGCCACTAGGATGGTTCAGGTCACACTTTCACCAGGAAAACAGTAAAGAAAATAGTGGGATGAGGCAGTGTGAGCATATTGAGTGTCCCAGCTCTGTCCCACCCTGCCTCTGTGTGAGGGTGATCCTACAGACCCTACAGACCCTACAGGAGATCCTGTAGCACAGGGGAATTGGTGCTTCCTTCAAGCCATACACCCAAATTTCATGGGGAGAAGAAATGCTCAGACAGACACAACACACAGATCAGTGCCAACAGGAAAATCATGCTCATGAGATTCTCTTGTCTAAAATGTCCCAGGGACACAAAGCACCAAGGAAAAAGGTGTTTTGACCGAAGGAAAGAGACTTTTCACATTCGCAGAACCCATGGCAGACTTCAGGTGTCAAAGAGCTGAACTGGGAGCACATTTTAATAATGTGATCTGTGGTAATTCTGGCCCCTTCTGGCTGCAGTAAATTGCCCTGTTTGGCTGGAGCCAAGCTGAAATAGCACCTTGGGCATGCAGCAGGAAATTACCTCAGAATATACGAAGCCTCAGCCTCTAGGTGATAAGTAAGGACCCAACAAATTAATCTCATCATCTGCATTCATCTTTGGGTGCTGCTCTGTGCCAGGCCACAGCGTGTGGGCTGGAGACTATTTTTTTCATTTGTCTAACTGAAATGGGCAGTTTGAGTTACTATGATACAAATGTTCTATTCTGTGCTGTCTGCAGCGTGGATTGTTCTTACTGAAATAGGAAGAGGGATCATGTCATATTTTACAGACACGTGGATAAATGATTGTGAGCTTTCTTTAGTCAACATAGTCTGAATTATACATTATATAAGTCTGGTGAAGGGAATTTATGGATATCCTCGGTCTATTTTCCTTTAATGGCAAGAATCTTTATTAATAATTGTAACTTAATTATTTATTATGCCATTCAGAATCCACTAGCTTTTACACTCTATCTTTGAATTGCATTCCTCACTGTATTGTTAAGTCCTTTCAAGATCAAAAATCACATCTAAGTGAAATGGAAAAAAAGTTTCCTTAGACTCGTGATTGAAATTTAGGTATGCTATTAAAAAAAAGAAAAAAAAACCCACATTACTTCACATTACTTTATAGAAAACAACCCACCCTCCATTTCAAGGGAATACATTTCTTTTTCCAAAATATGTCAGTAAATTTTGTTGTCCTATGAATGTTTGAGCAGCAGAAAGGACAGAATCATTCCAATTCTCCCTTTTTTCCTTGGCACACACAGTGACTCCATTGCAGACATAAGAGAGGCAAATCTTTATTTTGTCTGTATTCTGTCTTTCTTGTGCTCATTTTAGAAATAGCAAATTGAGGATTTTGGTGTTTTCTCCCAACCTATTATTTATTTTGAAAACTAAATGCTTTTAGGCACAGGAAGACCATTTTGTGGGCAGAGTTTTTAGACTCTTCAATAAATTTATGAATATGTGCTCAAGACACAAACAACCCACAGATTACTGTGAGAAATAATCCTTTTACTATAATATCAGTCCTTAATGATTAATTTCTAATCCTTGGCAAATGACAAAAAGCGTGGCAATAACCAGAGGAGACTATATGTAATATTGTAATATATGTATAATGTATAATATGTACATTATATATGTATAATGTATAATATATTGTAATATTGTAATATATGTAATATGTAATATATGTAATATTATGCATTTTGCCAGCCCATTTTCTTTGTTCTGCAAACAGCAGCTACCAATGTATTTAATAAGTCATCTCTGAATGGTGGTCACACATGAGAGATGTACCAAAAGTTAATTTTCTGTTTGTCTCTGCTTCCTAGAAAAGGCAAATTATTCCTCTTGGATGAAATCTAAGGCATGCAGAGATGGCAGCACAAGCAGTTTATGGTGGTACAAAGGTGAATATTTCTATTGCAAGAATTGTTATTTTAATTCTTCTACCCTTTATATTTGGGAATAGATTCTTACCCCACAAAACCATTGAATCAATGTCTCTCAAACAAGAACATTCTCCTGGTATTAGGCCATGGAAAGAAGCTTCCAGGCAAAAGTCTGTGGCAGATGACACAGAAGGAAAAAGAGGTTTTCTTGTTCTAATGGGTTGTATTGTAGGGGACACAGTTTCTGGACAGATTCTTCCTGAATATTCCTCAATATCTGACTTTGCCGTCCTGTACAGCTCTGCTCTGCACAAACACAGAGTTACCTGGCTTCAAACTGAGCTGTAGGTCCTGGCTGTGCTAACTGCCTGAGGAGAAGCAGCACCAGAGGGCAAATTCCATGAGAGAGAGACCCTGTGCAGCATGAACTATGGTGGAAACCTGGGAGATTGGAAAACACATCTTTATCTCTCATAATTTATGAAAAACCCCAACCTCCCAGACCTCTGAAGGCCTAGGATTGACTTCTTTGGTGAGAAGATGGTCTTTAGTGAGAAGTAATTCTTATTCTTGCAAACACAGATCTAAAATCAGTCAAGGTATGAGAAGTTATAAATCAAAGACTTTTTTTCCTTTGCTTCCATGGTTAAAAGCAGTTTAACACTTTGACTCTAAACTAGGAACAGTTCTTCATGTTCTAAAGGGAATTCAGTATGTTTGTACATATTTGGATGGTTAAACAAGTTGAAACAGAAAATGTTCACTGTTTCTGCACAGTGGATGAGGCAAAGCTACTACCTTACAAATAAATTCATAAATTCATAAATTAATTCAAGTGACCCTTAAAATCTATACACACTAATATTTAGTCCAGGATCCCCTACTGATGGTACATAAACCCAACTGATTTACATATGGGCTTCCAATGTTAATGTCATAATGAAGGGGGAATAGTTATTCCACCTTTGAAAGTCCAAAGCTCTGTGGCACAGAATTCTACACTTTGGCTACAAGGCCAGAGAAAACTGCATTTTTGCAAGGAAAGGGGAGAGGAAAGGTCAGCTGCTCAATTATTCATTGGCCTCTACAAAAGCATAACACTTCTGAAATTGTCACTGAAATAATGACTGCAGCCATAGGGACTAGAATTCAAATAGTAGGACAAGAAGTTTGGTTTTTAATTCTCTGAGCAAGGGAAAACAATTCAGGTTTATCTTATGCTTGCTCTCCTCTTTTTTACACTTTTCTTTGCTGGAATACACTGCACCAGCCTTGGATGGATCTGGCTTGGTCACCTGCCTGTTCTCCACTGTGGGGTCACTGTGACATCTCAGAAAGCCCTAAACTGGTGAATTCCCAAAGTTTTCTCCTCACTCTGGGATGATGCTGGCAGAACACTCCATTCTCTGCTCTGTTCCCTGTACTGGGTTGGCTCCTGGGAGGTGACCAGGAGAGCCAGGCTGGGGACACAACACACCCTCAGAGCTGCTTCTCTTGAGTGACAGCCCAGCCAGCCTGGCTTCAGCAAAAATTCCTCTCTTCAAACCCTAATTACTGTGCTGGCAAAGCACTCCGAGTGGTTTTTCTAATTGTTTGTATTTATTTGCAACGTCTCTACTGCACAGGGTCCTGTGATAAATATAATTCCACTCATGGCTAATTCGATGCTTTTTTGGGGGTAGAAGGGAGAGTAATTTCATGGTAAACCATAATTACTAGTACAAGAAGTACCTTAATTGCCAATCCAATCTGAGGGAGTAGCTGAGGCTCAAATCAGCCTAATTAGAATTCTACTTGTTCATAATAAATAAGTGGTAATTACTAATTGGATCTAGCCTACAGTATTCTAAAAGTGTGAATTTAATGTTAGTTTGTGTTTATTTTGGCCGTTTCCTGCTTGCATTAGACTGACAGTCTGGCACAGAGGAGACATCCAAGAGCTTTTAGTCTTCTCCTGCTGTCAACTCCTTCTGGCAGAGACCTCTGGCAAAACAGACAACTTGATAATGCAACCTATATCTGCTGAGTGCTGAACATCCAATATCTTGAATATCCAATTCCAGCTGCAGGTGCAGCACACAGACTCCTACAGCTCTATGGTAACTCAATCACCACGTGGAAAAATACTTCTAGCATTCAGCTCCCTATTCCTCACCTTTTCTGGTGAAACCACATGTGTTAAAAATGTCTTGTGTTATTATTTGGGTCATTCATGGCTTCTGACTGATGCCAAATTAAAAGGGGAACTGTTATTACAATATACTGATAACTTGGCTCCAGCTGTTCATCAAATATGCATTTAGTCACAAGCAAAAATCACATTCTACCTGAAAGGAGGTTGTAGCCAAGGGAGGATCAGCCTCTTCTCCCAGTGACAGGACAGGAGCACAGAGCCTCAAGCTGCACCTGGGCAACTCTAGGTTGGACACTGGGAAGAATTTCTGCCCAGAAAGGGTGATCAGACCTTGCAAGGCCCAGGGAGGTGACAGAGTCACTGTCACTGGAGGTGTTAAGGACAGATTGATGTGGCACTCAGTGGGTGACAAGGGGGTGTTGGGTCTTGGCTGGACTCTATGAGCCAGCCGTTCTTGTCCAGCCTGACAAAATAACAGAATTGATAATCCTTCTGTGATAACAGGAGGATGGATTCTGTGGTAACAGAAGGATATCTGCCACACTTCCCCCCACATTTTACTGACCTAAATAACTGAGATGCTCTTGTAGGCCTGAAGCAACACTAGTAAGCATAAACAATGCATAATAAAAGTATTTCTTCTGTGGTTTGCCCTCTTTTTTTTTTCCTAGGAACTCACTAGTGGGTAATGGGAAGATTATCTCAGACCTACAAACACATTCCAACTTGGGGTTGGTACAAGTGTTCAGCAGATTTGACAATTAGAACACTTTAGTAATAAAAATTCAGAGATTTGTCATCTCCAGTGACCTTTACCAGTCTACTTTAGTCTCTTTCCTACTAATGGGGAACTGAAATTTGTTAAATACAGCAGCTACAGGTGCAGCAGCTTTGTATCTTAAAGAATCCCCTGAAAAACATGGGTAAGAAGTAACTGTGGGAATCAGAACAGACATATTGTGGCATCACCCTGGTCTTGTAGGGCTCTCTCTAATGGGTGAGAGTCATGTTAACTGGTCACACTGACTGGCCAAAGGACAAATATCCAATCCAAACCCCAAATGTCAGGGTGTTTAAATCTGTCAGCATATATCTGTCATATATCCCCCTAGCTACAGGCAAACACAGTGTAACACATCCTTGGAATGGAGCAAATCAGTAACTCCTCTTCACCCCATTTCTACCTTTTTTTCCTTTTTTATTCTTTTTTTTTCCTTTTTTTTCCTTTTTTTCCTTTTTTTCCTTTTTCTTTTTTTTTTTCTGATTTTGCATCCTTCAGAAATAAATAGAATTCCTTGGGTTTTTTGGCTTTTTTTTTTTTTTTAGATCAGCTTCTGTTCTCATAGCTTCTGGGCAAATAGTTCCTTATTTGCAAGAGGGCTTAAGGCCCTGGGAACCCAGCAAGGGGCAAGTGGAGGAGCTGCTCACACTCTTTCTTACCAAGCTAAAAATCACTTTTTCTATCAATCAAACCCTACATGAGGCCTCCTTCAACTTACAGGCTCCTCACCTTTGTGTTATGATCCTGCCAGTCACTGTCGTGGCAACCACTGAGATCATTCCAGCTGAGAAAACTCCTACTTTTTTGGGGTAGCCAGTTGCTTGACACTTTAAAAAAATAAAAATAAAGCATCCACTTGAAAAATTTTACCTTTTTTTTTTTTTTTTCTTTTCAGGCATGGAACTAAAAAGAACAAGACATGTAGTACCCCGGGAAAACGTGAAAATTAAATTTTTTCTCCATAAACTATAACTGTTACCTCCTGAGTCACAGTAGGAACCATGGTGCCTCTCTGTCTTTGAGCAGCAAACCACAGGAGTGACTGTCACTGTCACCTTCTAGCACAGAATTTTGCTCCTCACACACATTTCTCCCAAAATAGCAACAGCCAGGAAAAAAAATTAATGCCTCCCCTTACTCCCAGACACCAATCTGGCAAACACACTTGTAATTTGCTGCAGGGAGCTGGATTGTATGAGTTATAAGCATAAAATAAAACCAAATGAGGAAAGAGCTCCAAACAGGGACAGGGAGCATGCATTCAGCAAATCTGTGGGGTTTTGTGCCTTTGCTGCACCCAAAGGCTTGAGGAGTCTGAATGTCTTCACTCCTGAGCTTGGCCTTGTCCTGCTGCAAAAATGAGCCTTCCCAGCTCTCTTTTTCCTTATCCAGAATGGTCCTGGCTGCAGCCATGGCTTCCCTCCTCCTTTGCCATCAGTTCCAGTGTGAGGTGTGTGACCTCGTGGGCTTTTCTTGGCTCTCACTGCAGCATTGGCCTTTCCTGAAAGGAAATTCCAGCTGGGAATTTATTAACTGCTCCATGTGCTTGGCTGGGAGCTTCTTTCATGCCAGTGAGTTCCTCCCCGGTGTTTTTGCCCCTCAGCTGGAATCTCCATCTCTCAGCTGCATCCTGAAGGTTGTGTGAGCAAATCCTGCCTGTGGGGCTGTGGAGCAGACTGTGCTCAACCCATGGAAATTCTCACATTTACCAAGCTACAATTCAATTTTATTTTTTTAAATGTAAACCAAAAGAATAATGGAGCTTCTTGATAAAGCATCTTCATACTTTTAGCCTATTCTATTCTATTTTATTCTATTCTATTCTATTCTAGTCTAGTCTATTCTATTCTACTCTACTCTACTCTATTCTACTCTACTCCATTCCATTCCATTCCATTCCATTCCATTCCATTCCATTCTGTTTATTTTCAAGGGGAAGGAGGGGAGAGGGGAAAGCACCGTTTTATTCAAACCTCAGCTACAACTTCCCAGCTGTTTCTTTACCCAGAATCGCAGGTAGACATCTCCACCTCGTGGTGTGAAAACAAAGTATCTTTCGGAAAATTCCGAATTGCTGTTTTATGCTAAGGCAACATTTTAAAATTACTTTTGTAAATTATTTTCCAAGGCAAACTGTCCTCGTCAGCAGCACATTTACATAAAAAGTCAGGAAGGAAAAAGGTTTTGTAGACTATTGTGTTGTATTTTCAGTACACAAGCTGACATGCTGGTTAGTGTAAATTTTCTTTTTGTGGTCTTCACAACTTACAGTGTTTTGAAAACAGTGAAATTGATGCAATGAAATGGAAATGTGGTTACATTGCATTTAAAAATGTACCAATAGAGGGAGATACTCCACCATAACAATTCATTCCTTCACAGCAGAACTTACTGGCAGAGAGAATTTAAACTAACAGAAATAAGTAATTGTTGTTCTAGTTCTAAGATGTAATACAACACAAGGTGTTCCATGGTTTCAGCAGAATTCCCCAACAAAATGGCAACTGACTGAACTTTAATTACTAGATAGGATTACATAGGACACCTTTAATATCAGAATTTACTCTGATCTCTTCAAAACTATAAACAGTCTGTGACTATATTCCACAGAATAATAACTTATAGAATGCTTTTAATGCCAAAAAAAATTTCTTTTTCCATTACAGTCATTCAACATAGGACTGAATTGTGGCTCTTCCAAAATTATTTTACAAAAATTTCATTTAATTGCCTTTAGTTCAAATACTGAACTCACTGAAAGAGGTCACACAGCAAAAGGTGGTCTCAAGGAAAGCAGTGCAGACCTCTCAGCACTGAAGAAATTTAGCAATTTATCACTTGTCGGATAATCCTAGAACTGTATTTATTAAGATCTCCAGAAACATTTGGGATTCTTAACACAACAAAATCTCAAAATGAAAATGTTGCATTCTGCTCTGCCTCAAAATATATTAACCATGCACTGAAGTTTAAGTATAGATTTGTTAATCCATATCCACAAAAAATGGTTTTAAATGGCTGAATGTTCTGTTCCTCTCTGGTCCTTGGGGATAACATGATTCCTGTTTCTTTCATGTTGTCTGATGAAAAGAACAGAAGAGTTTTGTAATCTGCCAAAAGCTGAGCTAATTTTGTATTTTTCAAACTATTTGCCAGCCAAACTCTTTAACTGTTCCTTTGCTGACCTTACAAAATATTCTTGATTTAATAGAAAGTTTCTGCTGCCTTGGACCTTGTTCAGGACATTCAGCTCTCCACGAAATAGCTAAAATAGCATGCACAACATCAAGACAGGAGTCGTTAAAAAAAAAAGATGATTTATCAAAGTTTTGGCAAATAGTCTTTCCTGTCTTAAGGATTAATGTAGCTGAGACACTATTTGCTTTTACGACCTTTCAAGGGAAGGATATTCCTCATCTTTACATGGTCCTGGGCCTCAAATCCAGAAAAAGAACTGAAAGAGGAGAGACAAGTGAGGAATACAGAAGTTGTGTCTGGACTTGCAAGCCAAGATCTTTGCTCCCTTAGCACACAGCTGCTGAAAAAACTGAGCATGCTTTGCTTCCTGTAATTGCTAAATTTCAAGATATATATTTATCTATTTTCATTCATATTCACTTCTTAATAGCAGAGAGAACCCAAAAGGCAATGTTTAAAAAAAAATTGCTTTAAAATATCCCAGTTAAGTGGGGAACAGATTCAAGGCACAAAAAAAAAACCCCAACCAATATGTATGCATCCATCCACCCTAGAATTTATTGTGTCTGATTTCCCATTTTCAATGACAGCAGCACCTTTTTCCCCTTTTTTTCTTGTTTTTTTCTTTTTGTGGTTTCATGTCCATTTTTTTAGGAATGCAACCTTGTGTAACATTATAGCAGCTGCATTTCTGCAAACTTAAAGCTGTCCCCTCTTTCTTCTGCTTTTTGCTTCTATGGCTCGCCGTCCTAACATAAATTATCATGTCAGTGTCTCTGAACACTTCTTGATGTTTCCTCTGCCTGAGGGAGGATTTCTTTTTTTTTTTTTCCCCCACTACTGTGAAGCCATCAAATTTAATTAATACCGGAAATATTGACTTAGTGCTAAGAGAAACATTATCATTAAATTAGAAATTCTTGTGGTGGTGATGCCAACTCCCCATCTGCAGAGCAAGTCAGACACTCCATCTCAGTGAGTGAACCACATTTTAGGTAAAAGTCTTTGGAGCCAAAAGCAGTATTTATTCACCTAACTTCAGATATTTATTATACTACTTCAGATTGAGAAGCTGGTTGTTTGGTATCTTCTCTTCAACACTATCTCTCTGACATTGCAGATAATTTACGCTTGAAAACTCCCCACAAACTGACTAAAAACTTGTTCCTAGAAGTTTAGGGAGAAGAGAGATAAAGATATCATACAACTGTGATATCACCATTAAAAAATAGCTGCTTTTAATTTTTTTTTAAAAAGGAATGCAGGCTTTCTCTCTAAATCTCCTTCAAATTATCAAAAGTCTAATACTTATTTCCTGCAAACACAGGCCTTTTAAACTTTACTAATTTGTCACATGGCATTACATCAAAATGCAAGTTAACATTTTATGACATTTTGTCCATCTAATGTCTTTTAATAGAGCTTTTTAACTTTCATTGGTGGGAGATCATTTTTCCTTTCCAGGCACACTGCCTCTATTAGTCTGAGCTTTACACTTCTATTCTTTTATCCTTTCAGAAAGGCTGAGGATGTTATTAAAATGACAAATAGATACACAGAGCCCACCTTTGGGCTTGGCATTTCCTTCCTAACTCTCCCAGCTGCTGGAGCTCCTTCTCCTCTCCTCAGGTGCTCACTGCTCCTGTCCTTGGCATCTCTTCTCCAGCTCTCTACCCTCTGCTGGCTCTGCTTTTTCCCTGGGAAAATCACCAATTGGACTGAGAAAAACTCAAAGATAAATTTCCACCTCCCAGCCTCCAGCTCATTATGGGATCATCCCTCACCAAAACTGACCTCCATTTTTTTCCATCCATTTTTTCAGCACTTGGCTGAAGAGATGTTGACTTTACGAAGGTTAAAGGTGGCTGCCTCACCAACAAATGGGGTTAGGCAGGAGGGATGGTTGTTGTTCTTTCAGGGTGAAGTGTCAGGAAGATGCAGAGGTGCCTCAGCCCCTGCTGAGGAGCAGAGTGACAGCAGCAGCTGCCGAGGGTGCTGAGCCCTGCAGGACCTCAGGCTTCCCACTTTCCCATCCCCTTTTCCCACATCTGAAGTTGGAAGAATAACAGTGAGGGCTCCATGAGGAAGGCAGGGTCTGAGCAGTTTGAGCTGGAATGCAAAGGGATGTGCAGGAATTCCGTGGGGCCCTGCAGAGCTCTGCTCAGAGCAGGAATCCTGAGTGGGAGCTGAAGCTGACCCTGACTGAAGGGGATGTGGGATGAAGGGAGAACTCTCCTTTCCCCTCTATCCCTGCAGGTACATGTGCAAGGACAAATGTTTGCCTAATTAGATGGATCTTTTTGTAGACTGAAGATCCATCAGACTTGGTCTGAATTCATACAAACCCCCAGTAACCTGTGAAGTGTTATACATAAGACAACATAAAATATAAATTAAATATTCTGCATTTCTGGACTCTGACTTAGATTCTGACACTGCCTGAAACACTTGCAGTGTTCACAAATTCATTATAACCTGATCTTTCCAAATAAAGAGCAGTCTGAGGGTCTTCCTCCTGCCAGTGAGTATGAAGTACTTTTAAATGTTTACTATTTAATGCAACACAGCAACAGATTTAAATATTTAGGTGAGTTCTTCCTAGAGAATTAATTAGGTATTAGATATTGAGTATTTTGCAAGAAAATGAAGATTTGTGTGATAGAAAGGAATTTGATGTTCTTGTTCAGAATGATCTAAATTAAAATCACTTGGTTGCCTGTGAAAAGGCCAAGTTCTAAGAACCAACAGATATAACATCATAAGCATATTCCCCACCCCACTCAGAGTCCATGAAATTTTACAATTCTGACCTATACAAAACCCAGAATAAAGTATCATTTCAGCTCCCGTGGAAAATGAAGACTCCACGCCTGTTAAATCTCTGTGTTCCTGAGAGAACACAAAACCCAGCAGCAGTGGTGGGAGAAGGGAAAGAGGCACAACCTGCAGCAAGGCCTGGGGGAGTGAGGGTTTGAAATGCTTGCAGGCAGATTCTGGAAACATGGAACACATGCAAACATAAATTGTCATTAAAAACACGGAGAACAACCTCGAGAGGAGTTGCAGGAACCCCAGTATAGCAGGGTTTGCCATAATTCTGTGAAGAAGGGATTGAGAACAGATTCCCTGTTAATGTCTTTTCAGCTGTGAGGGCTCTAGGGTCTAAAAATCTGCTTTCTGTTAGGAAAAACTATAAAATGTTCAACGAAAGATGAAAAACATGTCTTTCATTGGCATAAAATCAGGAGATTTCCTTGCAGGAGGGTGTATTAAAAATTCCCTAGAAAGTAGAATACAGAAGGAATAACTGCCACTGGCAGCAAACTCCAACTCTTAGCAAATACATGTGTTACAAATCTAACAAAACAAACAAACATCACTCAAAGCCTTGTATGTGTGTACAAGCCAGGTTTAATAATTTTTTTTCACTTTAGAGGTGGACCTTAAATTATATACAGTTAGTGAAGTCCTTTCTTATTTTTATTTCCCACTTCAGTTCTTGAAATTTGGTGCCTGTTGAATTCTGGTTTAGGTTTTTTTCTAAGACCTAAACCCAAGATGGAGAATTCTGTTAACAGTGCAATAAAAATAACTTCATAGTGTTACAAGGAAACATTAAAGACTTTTTTGTGTGCTGCTCCTTCCCTTAAAAAAAAAATACAGACATTGTTTCTTTAAAAGGCTCCATCTGCAAATCCCATTAGATGTGCATATAAGGTTTCAGATGATTAATAGCTGCCTGCTTTGCTTTGGTTGGAGGGGCTGAGGGGATGTGTGTTAACCCCTCCCTCCCCTCGCTCACATTTCACTCCACAAACTTGTCACTGTCTCCCCAGCACAGTATTTAAAAAGTGTTTCCCTCATGCCCAGCACTCCACAAGGAAGCTGCAGGCCTTGGGAAGCAGTTCATGCCAATCCCTGCACAGACCTGCTTGTCCCAGTCAGGGCAATGAAGACGTTTTTAGAAGAGTTCCTGAAGTAACAGCCCTGAGACAGCATAAAACCCACCAGCAAGCTGCTGTTTAGGGAGGACATCTATTCTGTACCATTTGGAAGAGTTTCCTTCACTTCTCTCCTGCTCTGGAAGGCTGAGCTGTCACCAGGCAGGAGCCCTGCAGTGTGGGCAGCACTGGCAGCAGATGGATCCCAGCAGCAGCAGCTGCATGCGCAGCCCGCAGCCTCCCCCGGCGCTCTGGGGGTGCATGAGGAGCACCCCGGGGGAGGTGAGCACAGCCCCAGGGCTCAGCCACTACCCAGCAGCACCATTCTCCCTCCAGCAAAAGGCAGAGTTTGCTGCTTACTCTGATTTCTCAGCCTCCTGCCTGGTGACAGCTCCCCACAGCTTCCCGCGCGAGGAGAGGGCGTTTGTGGAGCAGCATCCCTCCTTCCAAGGCTCTGAGTGGCACCTGGCAGCAGCTGAGGCCAGGAGAGGACTGAACCCAGCGCTGGCCTTGGCTTCTGGGGAGTCAGAGGGCAGCAGCCCAAAGCCACTGAGTGCAGCAGTGGGTGTGGATGAAGAGGATGAGGTGCCGGCAAATGCTCCAAATGGCGCTGAGAAAAAGCCATCCAAAAGGAAAAAGGAAAGCTCAGGTAGGTGATGTGAAATCAGGGTTGTGGCAGAGTGTCAGAGAATGAGAACACCTGGTGAGATTGGGAATTCGGGAAGAAAGCTGATGAGCAAAACATTTCAGGTAATACTTGACTGGGGAAACTCAGACAATAACAACATTGTAAGTAACTGTCCTTATTCTTATTCTTATTCTTATTCTTATTCTTATTCTTATTCTTATTCTTATTCTTATTCTTTTATTCTTATTCTGGTCTCTGTATTTCACTCCTGCAGATCTTGTGTACTGAACTAGGCATTTTACTCAGCAGCACAATGCTCACTTGCTGTAACTGAGCAGGAATCACATGGCATTTACACACAGAACTGAAAGCCCTAGGATGTGGAGTTAAACATTCCCACCTGCCATTTGGCTGAGCAAAAGAGAATGGCAAAGAGCAAAGATCCCTCATCCTGAGCTGCCTGTGGTAGTTGGAAATGTCATACTAGGATTTGGACATCTCGGTTTATGGTAAGAAGTACAAGAGGCAAAGTCTTCCTTTACATATAAATTCTATTTGGTCTCACTAGATGTTAAATATTTTAACCTCAAAACAGGAGGTACTAAAACTCTGCCCATCAGCACAATGCCCAACAATGCAGAAAATGTACATAGTTTTCATGGTGTCATCCTAGCTAGCAAAACACATTCTTTCTATGGTGTAAAAATCAATAATTTCATAGTTCTACAAACTCTAACTTGCTGATGTCTCAGATCCAGATATGTGAAATATGCATAAAATTGTTTTTTCCTAAGGAAGCTGTTAAAATTTAAGATGCTTATATGCCTTTAAATGCCATAGCATTCATTTACAAAGTACAGTGTGCTTCTTCCCACAGCACTGCTTCCAAGTGGAGAATATTTTCCAGTAGTCCCATTTCACAGGTAGAGAATGCAGGAGTAAAAATACTGATTGGTTAATTTCTAGGTTTTGCAGATGTTTGTAGAATTTTAATCCCTTTATACTGAAAAAGCACATTTAGGCAAAATTTTCCCAAATGCAAAGAAGTTTAAAAAAATAATAATTTAAAATGTGAACGATGCTTTCATTAAAACATCAGCTAGTGATAGGTAAACAGCAGATTTCAGCTTACTCAGATTAGAGAGATATCTTTATTCTTAAAGAGACAGATTCCAAAGCACATCTCCCTTTTTTTAAGTGGAAGAAAAAAGTTCCTTTATTCTCCCTTACCAGCACTCTTCACATTTGCTTTTCATACTTGCTGCTGTCCCATACACTTTTCCTTTCAGGGAGCTGTAAGCAATGACATCCCTGAAGGGTTTGGTGTTCCTGGTCACCTTCTGGTGACCTTTGCAACCCTGGGGAGAGGCAGCTCTGAAGTTCAATCCAGCATTGGAGCTGGTTGGGATCTGGAAGGACAAACACTCCATAGGAGAGACACAGATCTGCCTCTGATTCCTAAGTGGCATCTTTTCTCCCCTCCCCTCCCTCCCCTCCCCTCCCCTCCCCTCCCCTCCCCTCCCCTCCCTCCCCTCCCCTCCCCTCCCCTCCCCTCCCCTCCCTCCCCTCCCCTCCCCTCCCTCCCCTCCCCCCTCCCCCTCCCCTCCCCTCCCCTCCCCTCCCCTCCCTCCCCTCCCCTCCCCTCCCTCCCCTCCCCTCCCCTCCCCTCCCCCTCCCCTCTCCTCTCCCTCCTCTCCTCTCCTCTCCTCTCCTCTCCTCTCCTCTCCCTCTCCTCTCCTCTCCTCTCCTCTCCTCTCCTCTCCTCTCCTCTCCTCTCCTCTCCTCTCCTCTCCTCTCCTCTCCTCTCCTCTCCTCTCCTCTCCTCTCCTCTCCTCTCCTCTCCTCTCCTCTCCCTCTCCTCTCCTCTCCTCTCCTCTCCTCTCCTCTCCTCTCCTCTCCTCTCCTCTCCTCTCCCCTGAACTTCCCTGAACTTCCCTGAACTTCCCTGAACTTCCCTGAACTTCTCTTCCTCTCCTTTCTTCTTTTCAAACTGGGAGTACAGTAGGAAAAACCTGCCCAAGATGATTTGTCCTTTCACACATTTGTCATTCTGTTGTCAAAACTGAAGCACCTAGGCCACATTTTCACTCTTGGAATATCACAAAACCTCAAGCCATGAATAAGCACCTGTCTCTTGGCAATACCCTGTGGCACACAGGATGAGAGATTCCAAGCTACACATCCTACTCTGCTCCCAGAGATACTTGTGAGCCTCTGGGAAACAGGGAACAGTGTGTTAGTGCTGTAAGGGATGAGAACAAAGGGGATTGCAAAACTACAGGCAAAAACTTGGGGAGAAACTTCTGGAGTTTTGTTCTCCAACTTTATTCATGGATTTCTGAAGTAGCAAAACCAGTATGGAACAAACCAGGCTGATTCCCTTGAAATGGAAAGCAGCCCAGCTGCAGCAGGTGATGCACTGCTCCCTGTGTGCATTGTCAGCAACCAGTGATGTGTTTGATGTCTCTGTTTCTGATGGACAGAGATAAGCTCAGGTCAATCACAAAGCCTACAACTCACAGATTTCTCCAGTTTTCCTATTTTGGCAACCAAAAGGACACCTAGAAGATGAAGCTGCACATCATGCTTATATTGTTACGATTTTGCTTATCATTTCTATGTAGAAATATTATGCTAGGACATACAGTACTCCATTGCATACTAGTTACACACAAAAATTTATTAATTAATTCTCAGCATAACAAAACCTCTACTGTGTTTAGTTCAGGGAATCTAACAAGAGGAGCCAGAGGGGAGAAAGAGTCAAGGAACTTGCAAAACTGAGACCCTGAAAGACTGGCAATTTGGACTTTGCTCACTGAAAGAAATGCATTTTTCCTTGCATCGCTTGGAAACTCTTTGAGTACCGATTTTAAAAACACGGGAGAAAAAATAAAATAAAACAAAAGGGGGAAAAAAAGAAAAATGAAAAAAGAGAAAGGATTAAAAAAATGAAAAAAAGAGAAAAAAAGTTTGCCACAGTCTCAGGCAAAGTCAGTTTGTGTTTGCTTTTTCTCATAATTGGTACAGCATCACTTTGACTATGGCTTGAAATTCAGCTTTGAAATACAGCTCTTGACCACATTGCAGAAATGTACACAGAGAGCAAAGAGCTTTCTCAGGACAGCACGAGGATGATACTGAGGCCGGTGATGTACACAAATACCAGATCTGCTTGTAGTTTTCATTTAGCAAGGATTAGAAAAAGTTTTAAAACTGCAGTGATTCAGATGATCCTGGAGCAGTGCAAAATACACTGTTTCTCTGCTTTTGCTTGTTTTATCACCCCACATCCCCAGTATTTCCAGGGTGCTCACTGAGTGACTTGTTCTTGTGTCCTGCACCAAAGGTGGGCACCATACACTCCTAACAAGCTGCCAGTACTTAGCTGCGTGGTAGATCAGGGAAGGGTGAAAATATGAATATAAGGAATAAAAGTAAAAATGGGGGGGAGGAAACTATTTCAATGCAATGACAGCAAGGAATGAGAGCTTCTTTCCCACAGCCACTGTTCTGTGACTGTGCAGAGCCAGGCAATGCTGACAGCACTCCCCATCCTGACTGAGCTGTGCCACCTCTGTCCCCTCCAAACCAAGGCAGCACCAGTGAGTCGTGCTGAGCTCAAGGAGGCATAAAGCAAACATCTTCAAACTTCCCCTGAGCACTTCCATGAGTCGTTTAGATCTCTGCAGCTGCACTTGTTCACTCACATCAGCATAACCACGAATTACACAAGTGTATTTGCCTCTTAGAAACCCAGAACTCGAGCAATAAGGCAGAAACCAGCAGCAAATCACGGAAGGAAAGGACAGCTTTCACTAAGGAGCAGCTACGGGAGCTGGAAGCTGAATTTGCCCACCACAACTACTTGACAAGGCTCAGGAGATACGAGATAGCTGTGAACCTGGATCTCACCGAAAGACAAGTACTTGCCAAACCCTTGTCTCCCCAGCTCCTTCTTCCTCCCCCACAACTTCTCCCTAATGCTAAAAACCAGATATGTTACTGGAAATTTTGCTTTTGCAATGGCACAGAGGTATTTTAAAACAAAGCCTCCACATTAATTCAAACACCTTTGTTCCATGTTCCTGTAAGTAGCTAATAAATTTAATTATGTTTCTCTAAACTAAAGATAGACTTGGTAATAACTGCTCTCTACTGAGTTTTGGTTTACCACCATTCATTGGTACATATTGATATATCAAGGCTTACATATGGAATATGGATATCACCTTAGACTGTGACTAACAGGAAATTACTAGAATGCCATGTTTGATACATGCATTATTATTGTGTCAGGTGGTATTTTGAGGTGACAGGGAAAGACAAATATACAGAGTTTTGTGGAGAGAGGTATTTCTGTTCTCTCACTGTCATCTCAGTCCAGGTTTCCTTATCAAGGCTAAATGGACAGCAGAAGAATTGTGTAATTATGTGAGGCAAATTAAAATTCCTGAAGCATTAGACTGGATGGCCTGGATGTTAAAAATACATGAGAGGCACTGTGCCAATTGTGTTGAATGTTTATTTGACAAGAGAGATTCTAGGCAAAGCACTTGCACCACCTTTGAGGGTTTCAGAGGAACATCTCTGTGGAGCATTTTGGAAAGAATTGTTCCAGTCTATGTTAGAGAGATGGATTAGCCAAACTTGTGAGGCTCTGTCCTTGTCTCCTACAATTCCACAAATCATCTGTCTGTTGATACACGCATATGGTTAGCTCTTATACAACTCAGATTGAGGCAATAAGTAATTATTTTCTTTTGATCACCCAGGTCAAAGTATGGTTTCAAAACAGAAGAATGAAGTGGAAACGTGTGAAAGGTGGGCAAGCAGTGCTCCCACATGAACATGACACAGAAGATGTGGACTCTGCTGCCTCCCCCAGCTCTGAGTGATCCTCACAGCAACGGAGAGGAGCTTGGAGAAAGGCATTGATCTGAATGTGGATGCAACTGCTTAGAATCAGCTACACAACGAGATCATCCTGCTTGCAAATCCTGCAGCTCATAGTCTTTAAAAGGTGCATGATGCTTGGGGTTACAGAGGCAATTAAAGAGCACAGGGAGAAAAAAGCCAGAGGAGAGCAGATTTTGATTTTTTTTCTCTCGAACTGTCTTACTACCACAGACATGTCTACAGAAAAAAAACCAAACCAATAACAAACACTGAATATAAAACAGGAGTAATGTTGTCTAGACTCTCAAACATCCAGAAAATACAAATTGTTAGTCAGCAAGTGATAATGCAGCTGTATTCTCACCCAGTCTTTCCCTGGTCACACCTATTCAGTCTGCATTTGGACTTGACAATGCACATTTTCCTTGTGCCCTACTTTGAGAGAAATAAATACTGTGATAGTTATTGATATTGCTTGCAAAATGAGTTGAACACTTGTATGACCAGGCAATAAGATTACAAAATAAAATGTGAGACTAGAAATATATATACACAGAAACTTGCTTACCAGTTTCAGAAGAGATGGCCTTCACACTGACTGTCCAAGAAGGTGGATGACTTGTTGATGGCAGCAATTTGCAGAGGGAGATTTCTTCCAAACTTACTGTAAATCCTGAAATTAAATTGCTAGATCTCAGTTTCAAATATTTTTTCAAAGCAGTCATTACCAAATGTCCCAACAGGCACAGCAGAGACTGAACTCTCAACACCATAGATATCACTATTTTGTTTTCAGGTTTTCCAATAAACTGCCACAGCACCAGCACAAGTCAAGAGGAACATTTCCACTTGAGGTTATCCCCGTTTTCTACCAAAACTTGTAGTGTATCAAATTATGAAGATGTACAAAAGCTTTATTAGATGTACAAAAATTTTAAATACTTTAAAGTTTCAGTAAATGAAACATTTCATACTAAAATGGTTTAAATACTTCAAAGGTAACCATTATTTGCAGCTACAGCACACTGCCTTCCTTTCACTTTGCTCTACTGTACTGCTATTGTGGTTTCATGTGAACTGTAGATATGCTGGGTACAAATTTGTATATCTGGATTATATGTTTATAAAGCTGTTAGTGGTGATTCCACTTGTAAAAGACCTCAAAAGAGATGAATATCAACTTTTTTTTTTTTTAACAGAGATGTTGTATTCTTTCCAAAGAGCTGATTACTGTACTTACTAAGAAAAAACATACAGTTACATTCCCTGCTAACATTTACAAACTCTGATGGACAGATGAAAAAATCAACAGCTTAGAATACATATTCGTGCAAAACCATTTTTAAAAAAACAATTATTTTTAAAAATAAGTTATTTAAAAATAAAGAAACTTGAGCAGTTTGGGCAGCTCTGAGGAAGTGAATTAGGTTTCCCATACTGCATGATTTGCTCTTACCCACTTTATTAAAAAGCAACAGTTATCCAGAACAAAATGCCCACAGTCTTCTGCCCCTGAAAAAAGAAAAACTGAGAAAACAGCATCCCTGATGTCTCACACAGGACCTCTCCACAAACCATGTTGCGACCACAGCATGGATGTAAACCTGTGTAAGTCCTGTGAGTGTAATAATTGCTATATGATCAGTCATGATTTTTAGGATTATGTATGTTCTCTCTCCAAGCTAGATCTGCCCCTGACTCTTCAGATTTTTATGGAAGGGAAAAATTACCCTCAACTTCCTCCTAGGACAGCTGTGTGCACATGGTGGATATTCAAACAGAAGGTGGTACAGACAGGGAGTTGTAGTTGGATCCCAGTTACTTCAGCTGTGATAAGCTGAGGTGGACAATGACAGAACACCATGATTTTGGTTACAAACCTAACGTTAACACTATTTTAAGAAACTCACTACTCAGGTGGCATAAAAACCAGTTGGCTAAAAAAAATTGTCTGTGCACAGATGAGAAGATACGATTTACTGTATCCTCAAAACCAGAAAATGTCTGTGGCTCTACCTCTTAAACCTTGGTGCCTTCTGATTAAACTTCTAACTAAACTCAGTAGTTTAGCGCTTGGCAAAGACTAAAGAAAGCTGTGTTTGGTGAAGAACTCTGCTGCTCAGATATCTTACCCTCTTCTCCTGGAACACAGCCATGGAGCACGAGTTCTTTTTTACTCATATCCTTGTAACCTCTCAAGCCAATTAACACTGTCCATCACCTCCTCCCCACTGTGGTTAGAAGGTTTGTAACCTGCAGAAGCAGCTTCTTTTGAGGGGAAAACTTCCAGGCTCTTGGCTACTAACATAAACCAAAATCAGCTCCTCAGAAGATTCAGAGGATTCAAAATCATCCAGAAGAAAGGCTAATAAAACTTCCCTTTCAAGGAAGCTGTCAATGGTAGCACATTGAGTCCTAATTCACTTAAAAACTAATCCATGGGATCTCGCTCTGTACCCATAATTACAGCTCCCAAACAGCTCTTGCTCTGAATTTTGAGGTATAAACTATGAGTCACCTGTGAGACTGTCTTGTGCTTAGGCAGTTTCTTCATTAAACCATCTGCTTACTCTAAGGTTTTGGTGTTTTGAGAAGGAACATTTCACTCCTGACATCAAAGCATTTGACCTCTGAACCTCTGGTGCCAAGAATCTTTCAGGCAAGGCCTGTCTGGGAGTAAAATCTTTGACCTGCAATGATTTTTCTCAGAAATACACATCAGGCTGTGTTCTCCTCCTCACAGAGGGGAGGGGAGCTACCCAGGGATGTGTGGCAGTGTTTTCCACTGCCAATAATGCCTTTTTCTCAATAAATAGTCGGGGCACACACTCATGGCATGGGAGAAGTCTGGCAGGCCTTCCCAGGCAGCACAGGCAGAGAGCAGAGAGACTTTTTGCCATTGCAAAGATCCCACAGGGAATGGGGATATCTGCAGGAACACAAAAATATGTGCTGGAGCCTTTCTATCTGAGCTGCCTCTTCTAAACAGAGGAAGAGAAATACTTTCCTTCGAGTCACAGACTTTAAGGACTCTTTATCTCTCCAGCCAGATGCCGATGCAGCAGAGGCCCTGATTGGTTTCACAGGTTCTGTGGCCTCTGCTGTTAGGCCTCAGTTTCTCCACACCATTCTACAGTGGCATAAAAATCACTCTACAGTGATTTTTCCAGTCAGTGGAGCTACTAAAACTCCAAAGATAACCCAAGGCCAATCCAATGTTGCCTTGAACATCTCCAGGCATGAGGAATGTACAACTTTTCTGGGCAGCCTGTGCCAGGGCCTCTCCACCCTCACAGCGAAATATTTCACAGACATACTGTGAATAAGGAGCCAAACCCTCCAGTTCATGCTGTCTGGAAAACAAGAGAGCCCTTTCAGCAAACATTTCAAAGCCAGAGATTTTGATTGGGACATATTCTACATGAGCAAAACTTACAAGTCCTGCTTCCTGCAGAATTTCCTGCCCATGGAAACAAGCACACACAACAAATCAGGGCATTTTACAGAGCACACCATTTTTCAATTACCCCCATTTGCTTCCCTCACCTCTAGCAGTGCTCATATTAAGTTTCACCAGCCACTATCTCATATTTTGGATAATTCCCTTCCCTTGAGGGAGGTGCACAGCCCCTTCAAGAAGTGTGTCTGCATTGCTGGGCTCAGTGCTGCATCCACACAGCCCTTCTGGGCACATAGACAGGAAATCCACTTTCTTCCAGTGATTACAGCAGAAGGGTTTTGTCTGACTGGAACTTGCTATAAAATAATCTCAGGCTCAGGCTGAGCTGTTCAGGCTGTATTTATGAGTTAAAATGGGGTAGTTTCCACTGCAGTTCTGGTCCAGGTGTCAGCAGAGCCCCACCATCCCCACACACAATGCCACATTGTTTTAGTTTCCACATGAAGGAAGGATTTCCATGCAGTACCAGACTCTTACACCACTATTCCCTTCCTCTATACCATAATTGTTATTTTATTTTTTCAAATAACTCTTGGACAGGGATAAGCAGCCAGGTTGTCTGGAAGCTCCTTGGGGAACAGATTGCAGAAGAGATAATGGGAGTGAGTAACAGAGAGGATGGTGACTTCATACCATGGAGGTTTGAGTCATGGTTCTCTTTCCTCATTAAAGAAGAAAACATTTTTTCAAACCTCCCTCAATTATGCTGCACAGCCCTGGCTTTGGAGCAGGAAACAGACATCTGAATGGACATGCTTTCTTGCAGCCTTTCATTTTTAATTCAGTGAAAGTTTCTAATGGCCCACGCTCATATCCCATGGTAATTTGTCACCCAGAATGGCACATGTGGAGAATTCCCTACACCCAGGAATTTATCACCAGGTGAGTGTCAGCCCAGCAATAGTACAGTTAAGTCGATGTTTGGAAAGACACCAAAAAAAGGATTATTTCTTTCTTTCTTTCTTTCAATACTCCACACAAACTTCCTAACAGTTTTGTACCCCCACCCATTTTTAATTCTATATTTCTATATTTTGACCCTTTTCTGTAATCTACATTTCAACACTCTCCCTTCTCTGTTTCTTTCCTCAGAGATGATCAAGAAAAGTGATGTAACTGTTGAGAACCTGTGCAGTTCCCAATTCAGAAAAAGAAAAATCTAATTTAAGATCTAATTTGATTGCTCCATCCACTTTTCTTAGCTGAGGAGGACAGACCCCTGGTCCCAGTGTCAGGGTATCTAACAAATCTGGACAAGAAGTTATTTTCTAGGGATTAGAAGTATCACTCTCCATAAGTGATACCACATATATATATATATATCCACAGGTGATACATTTGCACAGTTTTTTCTGTCTAAAGTTAATTGCAAAGGAGATTCTGGGGGAAATTGTAGCTCAAGAAGCTGATCTTCATTCAAGTGTACAAACATCCAAAACTCCATGATTATACTTAGAAATGGCACAAAGTATAAAATAAGGGCTCTTATTTAAACGTCCTGGCAGCATGGACTTGTGTCAGGCTACTTGCTGTCTTCAAGTCACCTATATTTAGCTGGATTGAGTTATAACCTTCCTTAAAGTATCCCAATAAAAAAAATAAATCTATTAAAAAGAGAATAAAATAATGAGGTGAGAAATTGCCTCAGGAAAACCCTTCAGGCACATCTCTCACTGGTTTATTTGCAGAAGAAAACACAGACACAACTGGAGTATGTTTCACATTACAAGACTTAAGGGTTCTTGTCTGCACTGAAGACATGTTTATACTGTTGGGTACCATTACAAATCTGTTTTATATCCTGGGAATGCTCAGAGTCCTTCACACACTCCAGGCAGGAAGTCTTTAATGCACACACTGAGAAGACATTTTCAACTATTCAAATATTAAATAAATAAGCATGGAAAAAAATCATTCTATTGCAATAATTAAATTCTTCCTGTGCCTTTACAAGATTTCTGAAAAAAAAACAAAAAAACCCCCATGCTTCCCAATCCTGGCAGAGCTGTATAAAAAGTCCAAGAAAGCCATAAGGGAAACAAACTCAGTGGAAAACCATCCACTTACCCCTTGAATTTTGTAGCACCATGAGATATTATTTCAGATCAGAGCCTCGAAGAGTTTGGCTCAGAGGAGGCCTTGTCTCAAAGGCATTTTGTGATTTAAAACAGGCAAATATCAAGAAGAAAACCAGAATTGTCACATGTATTCCTTCCCAACTGTAAATTGGGGAGCTTCCAATGCTGGAAGAGCCCTGGTGAGGGAACTGAGACACCTGGAGTCCTTGTCTGGTTCAATACTGATCTTCTTCAAGAGGTTAGAGCATGGCTCACATTATCTCCTCACTGTTTACACATAGTAGTTCCTTTTCTCTGTGCATTGTGAGCATTTCTCAGCCAATAACAAGATGAGAGAATAGCTGGAGAGGAAGTCGTGCCTGAAACTTTCTAGAGCTTTGAGTGCACTTAATAATACTCTTAGTGATGAGCTCTAACTTCTGGTCAGCCCTGAAGAAGTCAGGTAGTTGGACTGGGTGATTGTGACTTCCAATGAAAAAATCTCTTCTAGCTGCAGCTGCTTTGACATCTTCTACAACATGAATATGTTGGAAAAATATAACTCACCATATGGAAAACAATGCAAGGGTAATAATGTTGGATTTGTAACCTGTGTATGACTTCAGATATGAAACTGGGCTTGAATTTTCACTTTCCTTCACAGTTGCTAGGGCCAACTTGACTAGCGTTATTTTTAAGAGAAAAATGATCTCTCTTTTTACAGTCATCTCTCTGCTGTAATTCCTTTGTGTCTCTGCCAGAATCAAGATGAGGTGACGCCAAGAAAAAGGATGAGCTCATTGCATTTAATGGTATGAGGTTTCACAAATAAAAACTACATTACTCAACTGAGAAGTAGTCAGTGGTATAGAGCAGGGTTAAAGGCAGGTAGTTTTAATTGGAAACAAAAAGAATTAATTAATTTCTCATACTGGTTGTCATTAGAGAACTGAGCTGATTAGCCTTCCTTAGGGATGGAATTTCAGAATATTCACCATTATTGTATTGTTACTGCACTTTTATGATAACATTGAAAGAAAAAGACAAATGTTATTAGTAAAACAACACCGTGAAAGCAGTGAATTATCAGAAAGCATAATTTGGATTTTCCTGTTTATATCCAAGGTATAAACCTCAGCCTCTGGAATGATGGATTCAGCACTCTTTCCACACCTTTTTGATTTCTAGCATCACACTGAGCTCAAAAAGGTCTTATTCCACCAAACACTGGATCCTTCTTAGTGGTGCTAGTTCAGAAGAATCTCTCAAACCAGGGGAATCTATCAACCATCACCTCTAGAGCAGTGCATTTTCCCAAAACAGCCAGAGGCACAGTCTCCTTTACAAAGGTCCCATGCAATCTTTGCAATGTGTCACATAAAAATGAAAGAGCCTTCAACAGGGAAGGTGTTCATGTGCCTCTAATGCCCATCTGAGCTCATGATGTGTTTGACTGGGTGCTAGATTTTTGCACAAGGTACAACTAAATCATTTTGTGCAAGGTAGGCATTCACAGGTGTCAAAGATTATTCTCTTACGTGAGCAAAATTTAAATAAAACTTACAGATCCGTAGTTTTCCTGTATCCTTATGAAAATCAGGATATGGCAGCCTATGCTGCAAAGTATGCCATGACTCCTATCTGGAAAGCAAGAGGAAGATATGATCCCTTCTGTCTCCTTCACTCTTCCTGCAACATAACTGGATCAGAATCCCCTGTGGTGCTCCCAGTGGTGTCTGCTGCAGTGTCTCACTGACACAGAATGACCTAATTTGTTATGGCTGGTAAGAACTGAGAGGAATTAAATCCAAGGTCTGCAGTTAATTGGGGTCAGGTTGAGATGATTTATGATCTGAGGAATGTACTCACTCTTTCCACTATCACACAAACAACAGTATCAGTTGGACTCAGCAATCTTTGGAATCAAATTGAAATTGGGATTTTCCAGAAAATGAATAGTAGCAGAGGCAAAACCCATGGGAGAAGGCAAGCAGTGGACAGATGAGGCTGGATCTGAACAAAGCCAGGTACCTTCTCTTCCCACCCTGCCAATCAGTTAACCTCCAAGCCCTGATTTACTGTGATTCAGAGGAGAGATGGAATAGGTCTATGCCAAGGAAATTTCATCTGTCTGGAATCTGACAGGAAGAAAAAAATGTTTGAAAATTTCAGGGGAAGTTGGGATTTGTCCCAGTTACAGTGTCTCAGCCAGGTCCTGTTAGCGAGTTAGGCTCACTGAAAAATAGTGGCAAATGCTTTTCCATTAATCCAGAAGCCTGACTTTGGTCCCAAGTCAAAGTTTGCTCCCTGTGCAGTGCAGCCCATGACCCTAAACAGCAGGAGCCTTCAGCAGGCTCCCCCTTGCCTTTGGCAGCATATCTGAAATTAACATCTTTCTTTTCTTTGTGGACTTTAGAAAAGGATTTAAGAAGAGTTACTCTGTTTTCGAGTTCAAGGCATTTTATCACACTTCAGCACTTAAATAGAACGTGAAAATAAAACTATTCAATATTGGTTTTCTTTGGAAAAAAAAATCACAGTTTTTTTTCTTCCCTAATTAGGACTCTGCTTCTTCATTTTTCCTAACTTCATGTCCTGTTTTTGATTACACAAGATGCAGCCATTCATGTGCCCAGTGACACCAGTGACTGACTGGTTGTTGGGGTTTTTTTAATTAGAAAAATCATCTCTATTCTGCTAATGTCTATCAAAATAGCAAGGAGAATGAAGGAGAGAAAGCAAAATTGTTCCAGCCCCAGGAGTGGTGGCTGTAAAACCCCTCTCCATGGGTTTCTGTGCTTCTTAATGATCACAGTTTTGCTCACACACACCTTAAACTTTCAACCAAGTGAGAGCACATCAACCCTTTTTTTTATTTTCCTGTTTCCTAGGAGTGTCTTTGCATACTACTCCACAGAGATAAGATCTCAAAACATATAAACCTCCTCAGGAGACAGAGAGGCCATTATGGAAGGGTGCAAAGTGCTGTATGAGGGCAGGGATGACTGACAATGCCAAATGCAGATGGAATCATCTCTGCTGTATCTCAGAGACTTCATCTAGAGGCACATGCTGAAAGATGTGCTGAGACATCCCCTGAACCCAGTGGAAGCCCAGAGAGCTCCAATTCCAGCTCAGGAAACAGCAGGAATGTGCCTTTGCCCTTATAAATCTTTCAGACTCCCTCTCATCCGTGGGACTGTCAGTGCATGCAGTGTGGCAATCCCTGCATTTGGCAGAGCTCTTTGCTACCTGCAGTTTAACTCCCAGCCCAGCAGACTGCAATAACACAGGATATTTATTCAGCTGCGCTTCTCTGGTGTATCCTGGGGAGAAAAGGTATGTTTTGGCCTCTTTAATCACTTCATTCTTTGCTGGAGTAAACAAGAGGAGCCACAGGGGGTTGTCTTTGCTTGTGAGGTTCTGCTGTGCACAGGGTTTGCTGCAAGAGACACCTTCAGTATAAGAGCACAAAGCTCCTCTGCTGGAAGGAGTGGAAGATGAGCTGGGGTGACTACAGATGGAATGCAAAAATAATGAATAATGGTCCAAACAACTCCTTTCCATCCCTCCCAACAGACCAGGCACCATCTGAACTGCTGCATCCAAGGTGGGACAGGTTTGCTCCCACACAGGCACTGAAAAGGATGTGAATCAGTGGAGTGAAGGTTCAAAGCAGCCCAGTGCTCTGCCGAGTTACTGATACGGAGTTACTAATTGAGTTACTAATACTGAGTTACTAATAACACTCTTGGCTTTGTCAGGCTCTGTGCTTCACCACCTCAGCAGCTTTCCAAAGGGGCCATTGCAGCCTCTTGTGAAGGGAAGTGCTCTGAAAAGGGGAAAAGTGCTGCAATAACATGAGCAGAGCTCCCTAAGAAGTATCTGGCCAATACATTACCCTGAGTTTACACTAAAAACTCTGAGAAACAGAGGGAACTGGTAGGTGCTTTAAAACATTGTGGTGGGACAAGACTTTCCCTGCTGCTCAGGAGCCTCCTCATCCCTGCACTCCAATCACACAGGCAGAGAACATATCTTGGCCAGATCCATGAAAAGTACTCAAATGGAAAAGGAAAAATGTCTTTTACCAATACTTACAGTTGGGTTAGTTGCCCCATATAAATATATCCAAAGTCAAAAAAAAAAGGAGACACTATTTACTTCTTCAGAACCAAGGGTGGACTGGCCTATGAGGCACATTTATGTGACTTAATATGGCTTGTAAATAGTGAATTTAAAATTAATTTCATCTGTCATTCACGTTTGTCTATCTTTAGGTTTTCAGTATGAAATATTGGCCAGTTTGTCTGGCAAAGCAGCAGGAGCTTCACCCCATCAGGGGCTTCTTTCAGAAAATGTCAAGTGCTCCAAATGGATGATTCACTTCTTCCCCTCACTCAGCACTAAGTTCTCTCTGGAAAGCCTACTTGGCCAAACAACAGGACTAAACAGTTTTTAAAGAAAAGACAGTAAGATTCTAATAAAGGAGGATCTTCGTTTCAGACTTTCAGAATCTGAAGTTTTAATATAATGATTACCATGGAAAGAAATGTCTCAGGTCCTGTAGCTCTGTGACATTCCAGTCCCAATGCAGGTTCTTTAGAAAATAAGGTTTCTCAGATTGTAATTCCATGGGTTTTTCTTGCCACTTTTAAAAAGAGCAGAGGTTACCCATATTTTTCACACAGTGTTCCAGTGCATATAAGCTTACTCCCCCATCCCTTTTCCGCTTACATGTAATAAAAAAAAAGTCTGAAGTAGCAAGTGAAGATAAAAGTAAAAAGGGCTAAGTGCTCCAGGGGGCAGATTTGCTGTATTACTTCCAATACTTTTAAAACTGGAAGTGTGAAAACACATTTGACTGATACTTCTGCTTCTACGTGGATATTCCTAGGTTCTTTACTGTGATTTATATGCAAGAATGAAGTCTATATTGATTGATCAAGATCTAGCTAAGGATAAGGAACTTTCCTAGACACAACACTTATTTTGCATCACTGAACTTCTCTTCATTTTTAAATAATGAATATTGATGGCCTAGCATTAAAAAAAAATACAATGTAATTGAATCAAATTAATCTTAGCTGGAATTTAAAGCATAGCATATTCTGAATTTTCTGATTTTCAGGTCGTCTGTGTTAATACCTTCTTTCAAGATGTTTTTCCCAGGTTTGTTGTCACTGAATTATGTTCCCATGACTGGTGGATCCTTGTTTAGCTTCTCAGGAAATTGCACTGATATGGCAGAAGATACAAGGCAGAGATTCTGCTTTTTGTTTTCTAATCTTAACAATCAATCAATCAATACTGCCTGTAGCTAGACAACAGAAAGCTGATTTTTGGACCAAAAGAAGAATCCTATGAAAAAGTGATTAATTTTCTTCCCCAAATGTAGTTGGGTGGAATATTTTGAGCTTGGTTGCCAGAAAACCCTTTCCTTCACAATGCACTCCTGGGTCCATCAAATTCATCTTCTGCACTGTCCCAGGCTTAGGATGCCAAGCTAGGGGTTTTAACTGACATCTTAGTACAAAAAGGCTGAGTGATAATTTGTGGAAAACTGGGAATCCACTGTTTAGCAGGGGGAGAAATTAGCTCGAAGTCTCTCAGGATGAGCCTCTTCCTGGAGCTTCACCACCCGCACTGTTGGATACTCTGCAATCCACTCTCTGACGAACAGTGAGAAATCTGGATTATTGTATTTATTTTGGGCTGCTAAGAGTCACTATCAATTGAGTTCAGAGCTGAGGAGTTTTTGCACCGCTGCTGCTGAGAAGTGTTCAGCAGAGCCTGAACACCCAGCCTGGTTTTACCACCCCATCCCTGCCCCATCCCCGGTGCTGCTGCCCCATCCCTGCCCCATCCTTGTCCCATCCCTGCCCCATCCCCGATGCCGCCGCATCCTCCCTGCCCTCTCTCCCCCTGCCGGGCCGCAGCACCTTCCGGCACGGTGGCAGTTGGAGGGTTAATAAAGTCTGCTCCGAGTTTTTTGTGGCTTCTTTCCAAAAGGTTTCAGTTAACACCAAAGGTCTCCTTATAGCTCACTCACTTTAATAGATTTTTCCCATTGAGTTCTTGCTTTATAGACTATCATTTCCTTTTCTGCAGGGGAGCTATTTTCTGGGTCACTGATCCAACCAACTTAAAAGGGATTTCATTGATTAGGTTTTATTGGTGGTTACTTCAACCATAATGGCACAAGTTGCTAGTACCTGCTAACAGCTGTGGCTCTGCCTTTGGTACCCTGGCTCTGGACTCTTCTACAAGTGAAGCTCCTCTCTCCTGCCTTGATTGCTTGCTAATTACTTAGCACCTTCTTTACCCCCTTGCTACCTCAGTTGCTTTTCTCCTTTTACATTTCAGTACCCCAGGTCAGCCGCATGGCAAAATATTCCTGACAAAATCCCCAAATCCTCTAGTTTGTTGCCTGTGGCACCTCATTCCTCTCATTTCTCTGTGTTTACCTCTGGCCATCCCACAAATAACCTCCAGCTGAAGCTCTGTGTCCCAGCCAGCATCATGCAAACAGATGAAACCAGGAGATCAGCACTTCCAAAGCAAAATGAGCAGAATGTTCTAGAGAAGGATTTTTATTTTTTAAGTGAAAAATTACCTGACTAACATTGAAGCATCCTCCCTTCATACTCCTGACTTTCAATACTTCATACTGCTGTCTTTTCCTAGATGAAAGAAAGATTGGCAGGTCATGTCTGTTAGAAACACAAATTAGTAATTAAGACAGGCATTTCTTCAAATACCCTACAAAAATGTACAACTCCCTTTTGACTCCTGAACAATGCAGACTCCACACTCTAAGTTGTCCAAATTATTTTCTCAGCATTGTATTCTTCATGCTGGTGCTCATAACTTTGACACTATGTGGTATCATCTCTTCTGCTTAATTTTTTAGCATGGTTTATACTTTCACTAGGGTACTTTTCATGCCACAAGATTTTTGCTTTTTATATATTTTTCATATATTCATAGCTCTGTAGACTATTATTGCCTAGTTATATAGTTTCTTAGCTGACATTCAGTACTTTTCCAGTGCTTTGTTAGACAAACACATTCCTGGAATCCTACTCTAGTCTTGCTTCTTCACTGAACCAATTCTTCTACTCTCCTTCAGAGCAATAATGCAAGTGATTCGTAACTTGCTACTTCTAGATTAATTTCCTTCACTCTAATATAGCTGCTTTCCTGGCTGGAAGCTACATGCTTCTCTTTGTGCTAAACAAAGAGTAATGGGCTTATGAGGAGATATAATTTTCTTCCAACTTCTTTAAAAAAACATCTAACAGCCCAAGAGGGTTTACAGATTGTTGAGCACACTCAGAAAGGAACAGAAGGTCAATGGCTGGGTTGGTACAAAACTGCCTGGCTCCACTGCCAGTGCCAATGGAGCAACCTGTCTGCTTCTCTCATTTCTGGAATCAATTCTGAAGCTCTTCTGCTTCCTGCACCACTGAGCTGAGCAGCACTGAATGAGACCTTGCAGCATCAGGCCATGAAAGCTGAAGTACAGAGAAATTCCCTGTCATTCTCTTGATGTCCCTTCACAGGATAAAGAGAAAGGGAATGGAGGGTGACAGCCTGCTGCTCATTCCCTTTTCCCTAGAAGTCATGTCCCTTTCTCTGCACTTCATCTTCTGAGCAGGGATCTCTCTATTTGCACTCACAACTGTCCTGGTACATTATAGCAATATGACAATCAATTAACTGCACACTCTATCAGAATAAAAAAGCCACCCAACCTTATATAATTCTTTTTAATTGTTTTCTTACATTATAGCATTTTGCTAAACTTATTCTGCCATAATTCACATAATTTAATTTCTCAAAGTGCTAATAAAATAATTGCTTCCTTCCTGTAGACAGAGTGCCTGAACTGTCTTCTCTCATTCAGGACATTATAAAAAGTGGCTGTCATGAATGCTTAAAAGGACTATTTTATTCACAAGGCTTGATACAAAACTGTTCTCTCCAGAGTCTGTGTTGTGTCTCAGACAGCCACAAAGGTGCAAGAAACCTACCCAGACACTTCCTTGCATACTGGGACTACCTGCACTAGAGAAAGTCACCTAGAGCTGAAAAAGTCTCATAAGCAAAGTTCTGTGGGTCAATGGAAATCTCCTCTCCTACTGCCCTCATGCAACAGCTTGAAAATAAAACAAAATTCAAATCACTAGTAAGTCAGTCAAATTACCATAGATCATCTTGCTGAAAGAGACTGAACAAAAGTTATCTTTGTGATTTATATATTCAGGCTTGAGAAAGAGAACTTCCTATCACAAAGACATTCAGTGCATTTCGAACTTTGGTCTCATTCTGCAATTTGGACTTCCCTGTACTTCTGCCAGTTACACCCACCCTGTTCCTGGGAATATGGACTGTTATGCCACATCCAGTTTTGGGCCTCATAGGCCACAACCTTTCTATTCTGTGCTTTTTGTCTCAAAATGGATTAGGATGGGGACACCTCCAAACTGTGCAAAGGTTCCTGGGGGTCATTCTTGGGGGATGAGCAGCAAAATGAGTGACCAGAGTGCTGCTGCAGCAAAGCAATTCAGCAGGGCTGCATCAACCAGGGCATCACCAGCAGAGTGAGAGAAGTCACTGTGCCTCTCAGAGATGGGCAGGCCATGCCTGGAACACAGTTTTGATCTCTGCTGTACCAAAACAAAACAAAACAAAACAAAAAAAAAAAAAAAAAAAAAAAAAGGAGAAGTGGCTAGGCTGGAAATGTTCCAGAGAAGGGCCACAAAGATGATCCAAAGCCTGGAAAGCTGCCATATGAGGAAAGGCTGAGAAGTGGGTGTTTTAATTCTTGAGGGGAAAAAATGTTTAGGGGAACCCTTATGACAGTGCTCCAGTATTGTCAAAATAGCTACAGCAGCCAGAGTGCTCAGTGATGGACACAAGGGAATGGATTGTAGAGCAGCCTGCATATTTCTGAGTTAAAATTCACATTTTCTGCTTCTGCCCAGCACCCAGCTGGAGTCTGATGATTAACTACTAAGCTTCACACTCTTCTAGCAGTCTTCTTCATGTTGATTTGGAAAATCCTCATTAGTACTCTGGCCCAAGTCAGACTGGATGGAAGATCACACATCCTCCAAAGGCAGAGTCTTTGCCCACAGGCTCATCAGCTGCCCAGGCTCCAAATTCCACAGCCTGGGCAAGATCAGCAGGAGGCTGCAGTGACAGCAGCATGCAGCAAAGCTGGCATGGATGGGCACAAGGGCTTGACCCTCCCTCGGGTTTTCCATGTCCAAGTGCAGCCCACTGCACTTTTCACTGAGCTACTGAAAAGCTGTGGAAACACAGCCAAGGTGATTTCCCTAGGGAAACAACCACACATGCAGTGCCCAACCTCTTCCTCACACACTGCCAGGTGCTGGCTGAGCTGGAGCTGCTCAGGAGTGCTTGGCAGCTGTTTGAGAGTGAGGATTTCTGTGTTTTCTCAGGTATTACATCACCTTACCAGTAAAGATTCTGGTAACAATAGACAGTTAGTGGACTCAGCACCTTATTCACGATATTCCTGTTCAGGGAACAACAGGGTATTGAAGAGCAGCTGGGCTGATTTCATGCCTGGTGTTAAGAAACCTGAGCTCTTCATCCAGCTGTTTATTATTATTTTTATAAAACTGCAGGTCTGTCCTTGCTCCATTCTACAGTGCAGAGAGGTTTTCTTCCAACTTTCAGTGTGTCACTTTCTAAGACATTTGTAATTTGATCCTGTCTGTGTCAGCATCTATGTCTGAGAGCTTCACATTACACTAACCACAGCTGCTGTGGGCTGCAGGGGATGCATCTGAAATTCAGGGTTGGGTTTTCTCCAACCCATACAATAGATGGGAACAGTTAAATCTCAGGCATGGACGCAGGAGGGGGAGGGGGATTGGGCACACAATGCAGTTGGTAACTTAGAAAAATAAACTGTAAGTCCAGGGAAGAAACACCTCAGGCTGTGAGTATTACAATGATGGAAGAAATCTGTTGCTGACACTTCATAAGCAAGAATCAGCTCTCTGGTTTTTGTATCGCTGCTGAACTCTTCACACACTCCACACCTCGAGAAAAAAAATAATAATAGAAGGTAATTAATCACCCTGAGCATTAATTGCTCACTTTTGATTAGCCTGCCTTTGAAAACAAATGTGACATAAAAAACAAAAAAAGTCATTGACAGCACATCTCTGTCAGAGAAAAAATTTTTTAAAATAACATTACTGCCTGGTTAGCTCTAACAGTAATGAGGTGCAGAAAGGATCACCTGGCTTTCTAAACTCCTTCTCAGAAAGGACTCTGGATTGTAGTCCAAGACTTTGTCAGCAGTTTATATCTAAAGGATAATAAAGGTGTAATTGAAACTTTATACAGCTTTGTCTCACGGAATTAAGAATGGCCAATCAAATATATCAATATAAAAATAAATTACTTATTGTGATAATGATTAGACTAAAAGATCTTAATCACAATTATTTACAACATAATATGGGGAGCTATAACTACTAGTACAGTAGAGTGCACTATTTTTGAAACAAGACTGAAGCAATTACATTAAAGCTAGCCAAACCAATTATGAAGTAGAGATTGATATTACTCACCCAGACCAACAACTGTGGGCAAATCTCCTTCACTCAGCCTTCGAGGAGTGAGCTTGAGAGTCATTCCCCCTCCAGGGAGGAATTTCCACACACTTTCTAAGAAGGTGTTAGAAGAGCCTGCTGTCAAAAAGTGGGACTGGGCTTTTATGGCATAAAGTCTCAGGGCCATCTGTCAGTTCAGCAGCTTTAAGTAAATTATCTGTAGTGTCACCTCCTCGTTCCTTTACCAGGTACTTTACCAGCTCTGCCACATATTCATCTCACTATGAGCATGTTCAACTTTGAGTTTGAGTTTTGCAAATAGGGTGAAGTTTGAGTTGTTTTATCCCCACTCCATGCAGAGCATCATGCTACATGGATCCTGGGCACTGTCCTGGGCAGCTTGTTCCAATTCTTGAAAACCCTTTCAATGAAGAAATTTTTCCTAACATCCAATGGAAATCTCTTGTGCACAGCTTGAGGCTGTTTCCTCTTGTCCTACCACTTCTACTTGGGAGAAGAGATGAACCTCCACCTACCTACATCGTCCTTTCAGGTACTTGCAGGGAGTGAGAAAGTCCCCCTGACCCTCATTCTCTCCAGGATGAGCTCACCCAGCTCCCTCAGCTGCTCCTTATCAGACTTGTGCTTCAGAGAGTCTCCAGTCCCTCTTCTCAGTGACAGACGAGTGAAAAGACAATTATATTGAGACCTAAGGCTTCTCAGGCATCAGCATTCCTGTTCCTGCCAGTTGGATGGGAAATTAGAGCATCACAGAGTAAACAAATCTTTCAGTAGAAAATCCCATCCTGTTTGGAGTTCAGAGCACAGCCACGATTGAAGTCAGAGCTCAGTAACAAAGCTTCTATTATCTTTTAACTAGGAAATGTAGCACTAATAACTGAGTGTCAAACTAGCATTTTTACTGTGATACATATAGGCAAAAGTGCAAAACATGAGTGTGTGTTGACACCTAGACTTTGTAAGGCATTCAAAGTATAAATTTAATAACAACCAGCTAACAGGGAGAAATATTCTCTTACAGTTGTCCATTAAAAGTGGGTTAACAGCCTGAATAGACTGCTACAAATTACATGCAGCAGAAACAAATTTAGTAAAACTGAAAACCCAGATTAACTGATATGCGTCAATGATTTTCTCAAAGCAGAGTGAGTTGGAATTCCAGTGCTGCATTTAACCACATCTACAATGTTTGGGCATGTGGGAGCAGTTCCTGACAGCTAGCATGTGTTGTTCTGCTCCCACAGATTTGTCAGAACTCTGTGTCAGTCAGGTTTCCTGACACAGTAGGGAGTTGTAGCCTATTAGCAGAAAGGTCAAAATATTTATTGACTAGATAGTTAAACTTCACAGACACTTCTCTCACAGTGAGCAGTACAGCAAGCTGGGGAAGGGGGTGAGCTATAGAGGAAACATCAAAAATGTACCGTTCCATTTAGCTGTATGGATAACTTTCCCCTTTTCTTTTCCTCGTGTACCTATTTCTCTTCCAGGAGTTGGCATTTCAGGAATGATTATCTTATTAGCACCAGGTCTTGCCTGTCAGTAATATCTTTTGAAGGTTAAAGAGGATAAATAAATGTTAAATAGCGTCTTGGAATTTTATAGGAGAAATTTGGAAAAAAACCAAAACAAAACAAAACAGGATGAATGCACATGACCCAGGAGACAGCGTCTGGCATCTGAAAAAGCAAACCGATTTTTTTTTTTTTTTTGGTGTGCAAATCCCAAGACTAGGGGGTTTCGGGGTTTTTTTGGTTGGTTTTGGTTTGGGTATTTTTCATGTTCTTTTCCTTTAACATTTGTATGAGTAAACCTGATTGTGATAGGCAGAGCTTTAGTTACTTTCGCTCCAGCTGGAGCTCTGCAGCCTCGTGAATGAACTTCGGGAGATTTTTCTTTTTTTATGAATGGGAGCTCCGCTCTGCTTGAATGGCAGAGTTCTGCAATCTGATTGGTCCCTCGGGGTAAAAGCCACGCCCACCCCTCAATGGCTGACGGGCAAGCCGAGCTGCGATTGGCTGGCGTGCCGCAGCGCAGAGCTTCATTCACAAATTCCGTGAAACAAAGGAGTGGGCGAGCCGGGCGGTGAGCGAGGGGCCAATGGGCGACCAACCCCGGGCCCACGGTGGCCTCCGAGCGCGCTCGGGGTGGCTCCGCCGTGGGCTCCGCGTGGGCTGGAGCGGCCTGCGCTGAGAGACGGCTCCGGGCAGAGCCGAGCGGGGCTTCTGTCCTGGGCGGCCGGGCGATTCGTCCCTGCCGGGAGCTGCCGGGCTCTCTCCCCCTGGTATTCCGAGTTTCGGCAGCAGCGCCGCGGTGGCGCCTCGCCCGGGGAGCGGCGGTGCGGGGAGCGGCGGCGATCGCGGTCCTGCCGCTGCTGCGGAGCTCGGCCGGTGGGGAGCACCCTCCCCGGCCCGGCCGGAGTACCCCATCCCCGGTACGCGGCCCAGATGCCCGAGGAGAGCGGCTAGAGCCCCAGCAGCATGAAGGGGTACCTGGACCAGCAGGTGCCGTTCACCTTCCCGCAGGTGAGTGGCTGCTCCGCCGGCCCGTTCCGTGCTCCGGCAGGGCTCCGCTCTGAACTGCTCCTCCTCCAGCAGCCCCCGGGCCAGGCTGCTCCCGGTGGCGGAGGAGCTCTGCTGGGCGCTGGGAAGAGCTCCGGGGAGCCGGGAGTGCCCGCGGCGCAGGACTCGGAAGGTGAGGCAGGGCTGGGGGTGCTGCAGGCGGCTGGGCAGGCAGCGAGTCCTCCCCAGCCCCTCCATCCCCTCCAGCTCCTCCATTCCCTCCATCCCCTCCAGCCCCTCCAGCCCCTCCAGCCCCTCCAGCCCCTCCATCCCCTCCATCCCCTCCAGCCCCTCCAGCCCCTCCTCCTCGTCCCGCCGCGGCTGGGGCATCCCTCTGTCCGCCCCGGCGCTGAGGATCCTTTCCCTTTCCTTTCCCTTTCCTTTCCCTTTCCCTGCAGAGCTCTTCCAAGACCTGAGGCAGCTCCAGGAGACCTGGCTGACTGAAGGTAAGCTCCTTCCCCGAGCTTTGCTTGGTTTTGCTCGCCTTTGAGTTGTTTGTCTTCCGAGGTTTGTCCTGCTCCTTCGCTGTGTTTGCCTGGCTCCAAACAAAAGTGGTTTTTTCCAGACTTGCCAACCTCTGGCTTGTGTAAATTAAGACGCTGAATGACACTATTGTGCTGGGCATTTGCTTATGAATGGAGCTTGGCTGCTGGCCCGCTTTCCTGGGGACAGTTTTCGCTTCAGGCTATTTGTAACTGGTTCGATTTTATGCTAATTTGTCACTTATCTTTGTTGGTTGCCAGAACGTTGATATTTTCTTAAACAATAGTCTTTTAATTTGGGGAACAAACTGTTTCTCTCCTTTTTTTTTTTTTTTTTTTTTTTTACTTTTATATAATACTTTGTGGGGACCTTCCTGCAATTTACACACTTTTCAGTTTGGTGTCTAAATTGTTTTGCTTTGAACTTCAAGGAAAACTTCGAATGCCAGGGAGTCAGAATAATTCCAAGTGAAACTAGTTTTAAAAGTGGTGAATTTGCTCTAATTCCAGTACTGCAGATGATCCATTTACTAGAAAATTCAAAACACATCATCAAATACAGACTCTTGATAAATACAGAAGTACTTATTGTGACCTAGGTACTTAAAAATATTTAACAATAAGGATATAAAGATGTGTGTGGCATTTGAGCAGTTTTATTTCCTCTGATTTTACTACAAGTGAAGGACAATCTTGCCAAACAGTTCTTTTATAAAGTCTTCAAAAAGGTATTCTCCAACTAAGTGAGATTATTAAGGGAAAAAAATCAAATGTTTTATGTTCATTTCAAACTGAATTGAATTGAGATGACACTGATCAGGCAGTGTTTCAGGAGTGTGAGGATTGTAAGGCTGCCATAGGAATTACCTGGAGGTTGTTTCGATATTGAAACATGCAGGGAACTTCTATCAGAGCAGGAAAATAGGTATTAATTGCTGGTCATGTACCAGAGCTGCTGAGTGTGCACACAGGCTGGAGATGGATTTCTCTTAAATCTTAGCACAATTTGAGCTGCCAATAAGTTTGCCTCAGAACTGGATTTTGGTAGATTTTCGATTTTAGATTTTCTGATGTCTGATAATATTTTTATCCCACCAACCTAAACAATTTGCATAGGATCTCTTTCAATATATTTGAGTGTTTGTAGGATGAATGTTGAAGTCCCCTGGGGTGAAGGGAAGGTCACACATAGCACTGTAGAGAAAGAGATGCTCTGCTTTTATCCAGGATTAGGAAATGACAATGCAAACCTTATTGCATGCTTTTAGAATAGGCAGAGATATTTTTTTATATATTTTGCATAGCTCATAGCATCTAGTCAGACTCCAAGTGAAATCCCTGAGACGTTCAACATGTGTTTTAATTATGATTTTAGACTGCTTACCAGGGAAGTAGTTTCTCCCATTGTCACTCCCATTTCCAGACTTATAACAAGAAAAAAAATGACCTTCTGAAGCAAATTATCTTTTGGTTTTTTCCTATTCACCAGAATGTCAAAATATTTTCCTGAATGATGAAAATATTTTTTACTAATGTCTTTTGTGTGTCTCCATTTAAACATTTGTTCATGAGATGAAGACATCAGAATACTTGAGAGTACCTTCCTAAGCAATGTGGAAGAAAAAGTGAAAACATGAAATATGTTTTTTATTCTTTTCCTCTATCACATTTCGTTTTTAAAAATATTTATTTATTAATTTATTTACTATTCTTGCTGTTACTTTTTTAGTAAAAGAGAAACAAACCCAGGAAGGAAGCAAACTAGAAATAAGCCATCAGCCTAAAATGTTAATGAATTTAAACCATATATACATCTGTATATGTGTGTTTATATGTGTCACTATACATATTTGAGTGATTTCATTTGTAGGTATATCTCTTTGCTATATTTTAAAATTATTTTTAATAGTGTCAATTAACAGCTGATGAGAGTCAAAGAATAATTCTGCGTACAGATGACTCTTAAAAGAAGCATATGCTGAAAAATCCTAGGCCTGGTTACAAAAGTCTAGTTTTGCTCTGCACTGTTTTTCCCAGGCTCTGGTAGACTTTGTGGGTGTGGATCTGGCAGTTGGTACCTGGATGGAGCTAATTCCAAGCCAAATCATTTCTAGAAGTGCTTTAGCATTCAGAGAAAGAAAAAAAAATCTTCCTTGGAGAAAAGCAGCTCAGGCAGCTCCCTGTGATGGCTGCAAGGAGGAAACTCACCTCTCCAAGTGTCCTGAGGCAGGAAACTTCATTCCCAGTGCTGCAGCTCCTGGAAGCTGAGTGGGGAACGGTGGAGTCTGTGCTGAGTGACTGTAACAAGACCAGAGCTGGGCTTCAGGTGTCTGATGATTATCCCAGCTCTTTCCAGGATCGGTGTTGGTTTGGGAGAACAAGAAAATACCTGTTTTGCAACTACATGAAGTAGATAATGAATATAAAAATTGAAATTGTCTTCTGGCAATTGTCTCTTCAGCCTCCCAGCACAGGGCTGTAGCTGTCTGCAAATATCACTGCCCAGCAGTGAGGGTAGAAGTTTCCATTGCAGCTTTGCCCTTCATTTCCCACCTGTTCTGTGGCTCTGTTGCTTTCAGAGTGTAATTCTCTCAGTGACACTGTCAGTGATGCTTGGAGAGCCTTGGGGCAGCAGGCTGTGAAATCCAAACTCTCTTACAATATGATCCCTGTAATTTCTTTTATTTCTATATTCTTAAAATATTTCCATATTTTAAAATAATGCTTTTTAAAAATAACTCATAGAATTAATTTTCTAGGGTTTTTTTCATCACTGCCCCACCTGTCAGTGTTTTTATTTCCAGTTTGCTGTCATACAGGTTATTTGAAGGAACACTGATCACAGAGCAAAGGGTTTTGAACAGTTCCATTCTTATTCCCCACCTGTTAGCACAGTGTTACTCCCTGAGGTTTATTTTTGGCATGTCTAGTCCAGTTTAGTTTCAAGTGACTGAGACTAGTGAGCTTCCATTCTTTATCTCACTTAACTTTGACTGCATCACCTTTGCTTTAGAGCTGAGAAAGTGCAATCTGCTGCAAACTTGCAGGTTTGTCTGTGATGTTCCAGCAGCAGCATTTCTTTCAGCAATAGTGAGATTTAATGAAATAACAACAACCTGCTGCAAGCTCTCCCTTCCCTGCGGTAAAAGAGATGTAAAAGTAACTGTTAGGAGTAATAAAATATGGGTAAGGTTCTCCCTAAGGTTTCTCCCAGGACACACATGTATTCATTAATCCCAAAGAGAAACTTTCCTTAGTCTCTAAAATCATCCCAGCAGAAAGATCAGATCTTTCCTACATAGGTTAATTTCTGCCTTACTGTTAATTTTACTGTACAAAGTGCCAAAACTAACTCTTCCCTCCCTCTTTTTTCTCCCTTCCTCCCTCCCTCTTTTTTCTCCCTTCCTCCCTCCCTCTCTCTCTCTCCTGACAGCTCAGGTTCCAGACAATGACGAGCAATTCGTGCCTGACTTTCATTCAGAAAACTGTAAGTAGCATGAGGATGATCACACCTCTTGGGGGAAGGGCAAATCCAAATTTTGGTGCCTTTTTCCCCCTGCCCCAGGCTGTTTCCCCCACATAAACTGAAATGAAGCACTTTTACTGGTTGCTCTTGTTTACCTCCTTCCCCCAGACTTGGCCCTGCAGCACAGCAGGTCTCTGAGTCAGATATCTTCTTTCTTTCTCTTTTTGACCTAGAACTGAGGAGAGAGATGATCCCACGTTTCACCCTGAGCGAATTAATGAGTCAGATGTAATGTGATACAGCTGCTCCAGCTAGTAGGGGCTGCAAGGAACTGGCTGCTCTTAACACATCCAGCTTCTTGAAAATTCCATGGAGTTCAGTGTACTGGAGAGAGCAGTTTGTAAATTTGGTTTTTTGTCCTTGAGGCCCAGCTGACCCACCAGCCCTTTTTCTGGCCCTTTAGCTCTCTGCTTGCTTCTGAAGGGACATTTGGTCCTTTATGTGAGGGAGAGCTCATGGAAATGGCTGGTGCATGTAGGGTTCAGGTCACTCCTGAAATAAACTCAGCAAAAATGTGAGGTGTTAATGGATCAGGATGTTACTTCCCATCCTTAATAGTAACCACAGTGCTGAACACCCCAGAGCCAGAGCAGCACCATGGCAGCTTAAAGAGGTGGGAGTAAGCTGGGGAGGAAGGACTGGAGCTATCCTAACTAAGAAATTACAGTTTTGGTTTGGAGGGCAGATCTTTCCCTAGTTTGAAAAAGTAGCCTAGACTTATGTACCTTTCTGGAGTTCCTTTCCTTCCTCAGTGTCAGTGACCTCCTAAGAGCAGCAGCAGACCACAGGAAAAGGCAGGAGATGCTCAGCTCATCCTTCAGTCAGGACTAGATTTTCTGAGGAGCTGGAAAGCAAGTTTTGTCCCCTGCTGGATTGAATAAAGCATAAGAAGTAAATATCCACATCCTACTTCCTGGTGCTGTAAACTGCAATCCATATTGGTTATTCATGAAATTCTGACAAGGCCAGAAATATCCCTCCTTGTCTGCATCAGGCTATTGCCACCGGCCAGTGCACTGAAAATGGAAAGAAACTTTTTTTTTTCTCCCTGGACTGTCACTGATATTTGGGATGAGCAGAGAAGTTTTGAGATTCCCTCAGTCCCACATCCAGGGATGCTGGACTGTTAGCATAGAGGAGATTCAGCAAAGGGACACCTCTATTTGGAAATGCCTGGTAATCACAGCTCTCCGTGAAGAAGAAAACTGTCAATTTGATCTTTCCTTTCTCTCCTGCAGTAGCTTTTCACAGTCCTCCTGCTAAGATTAAAAAGGAGCCCCCAAGCCCCTCGGAGCCCACGCTGTGCTGCAGCCACGAGCAGCCATTCCAGGCCAGCAGTGAGCAGTGCCTTTATGCCAGGTAACGTGGGGGAGAGACAGGAGCTGCTCTGAGATCAGTGCTGCTGCATTACCTAACGAAGGGTTGTGTGACACCAGCCTGCTCTGGCTGCTGAGCACAAGCCTGGGTACATCAGCTCTGGGTTTGCCTCTCTTTCCTTCTCCCTGCTGCTGTTCCTCAGCCATCTTCACATCTACCCCATGCCTTTCCCCATTGCTTTCCAAAATCTGTCCCCCTGGAAAAAGCCTCAGTGTGGCTTTTTCAGCACAGACCTTCCTTTGTTTTCTGCTCGAAGGGTTGTTGCTGTCAATGGACAATCAGAGAGCAGAGAGCTGATGCTGGGAGTTTTCTGGCCCAGGTGGCTGCACAGAGGGACAGCAGCTTTGACTTTGACATGTTCCCAGATGCTGCCACCAGTCCTTCTTGGAGAACTGTAATGCTGCAATATCTGTTTGACTGTTGCAGTGCCTATGATCCACCCAGCCAGTCCCCCAGCCCAGGAATCCTGATACAATCACAGCTCCAACAGCTCCCTAGACAGGACAGGAGCTTCCTGACCCCTGTGGGGCCACAGCACTCCACATCCAGCTGTGGATACCTCAGTGAAAACAGGTGAGTTACTGCCAGGAGGAGGCAGCCACTGGCTAGGATTGGCCTCCTTGGCTGCAGCCTCCAGGTGGAAGTGGAAGTGGAAGTTGTCTGTCTGCAGCAAGCTCAGGATTCCCTCCTGAGGGACTCACCAGTGCTGCAGGGGGTTTGAATTCCATAACCTTAACCCTGTCAGATGCTGGGAATGCTGGGCTGAGGAGCAGCTGATGCCTTAAGAGTTTAGTTTCTATATTTTTCATGTATCTGTAATCATGTAATTCTTTAGTGTATAACTCTAGGCTCCCTATAGGGTGCTAAACTGTCATTTTCAGACAAAACAATTCCTCTCTAAGCCCAAAACTCAAGAACACCTTACTGTCTCAGCCCCTGAGATATGTAAACAGTGAATTGGGGGGAGCAAACTTGGAGTCACTGACTTCATTACCTGAAGCTGTAACTGGAGGATTAAACCTCAACATGCAAATAGGAAAAATCTGAAAAGTATGAAAAACTCGTGACCTGTTGTTCATTTTGGGTGCAGCCCCTGGGTGGGCTGTGAGTGCCCTAAATGCACCTGAAGGCCCTTCAATAAGTAGAACTGCTCTTTATTCTCCTAACTTTGTCTGGCCTCTCTTTTAGGTAAGCCCATCTCAGGCACCACAGCTACCCTTGGGAACATCCTTCCCTGGGCTCCTTTCCATGGCTGAGCTCCTACAGCTCCAGCAGCAGCTGAGGAAGTTTCTGTCCCTCAGCCAGCCCTGCAGCAGGGCTGAAATCATAGAGCCAAGCTGTCTCATGTCCTCCCTCTCTTCCAGCTCTGCCTATCAGCCACCTGGGGAGATGTGCCATTCCTTCCCATCCTCCCAGGCCGTGGCCCAGCAAGACCCCATTGCCTACCAGTGCCAGCTGTCCAAGCCCTGCCTGCAGTACCCTCATCAGGGCTTCAAGCAGGAGCACCACGACCCTCAGTATGAGCAAGCAAACCAGGCAGGCAGCAGCCAGCAGTACCCAGCAGCTGTGGTGGTCAAGCAGGAGCAGATGGATTTCGTGTATGACTCAGGTAGGCAGAACCAGCTCCTTCTGACTGCAGGAACCAGGAATTCAGGGGGGAGAAACTCCTTGGTGGGCATCCAGCCCTGGTGGCCTTTGAGCTTTGAAGCTCAATATCAGGATCTTGTGTTGTCTGGGAGAGTGGCAGGAAACTGAAAAATTTCTGTCTGTTCACAGCCTCCAGGATAAAGCTGGGACTTCCAGCATGTTCTGAGAAAGACTTTCTGGTAGATAGCTGAAAGCTTTAGCAAGATAGGAGATAGAAGGTGATTAAATTCATTCAGACTAGATTAAAGCATGCTTTTTTTTCCCCCAAGGGAATAAGTAGCCAACAGGGAGACCAAAATTCATGATTAGGCCACTCACACCATCAGAAATGAAGAAAATAGTGTTTCCAGTTTTGTCTTGAAGGATATTTGTGAGCTGGAAAGTTGCAGAAAATAAGTGAGGTCAGCTTTGAAGAAATCATGCTGAAAACAGTGTCTGAATGGCAGCAGAAAGGAAGGAATCAAATTTGTTGGATGTTGTACAGAAAAACTGTATTGGATCCTTGCAGCAGGAGGACTCTAAGCTCTGGCAGAGGAAAGAGGCTCTGGGTGGACTCAGCTCAGTGCCAGGGTGCTGCTTGGTGTCCTTTGGAGCATCAGCTTCCCATGCTAGTGCCCACAGAAACAAGGCAAGGAGAACAGAGGTTTCAGGGGATGATGAGAGAAAAAAGTTTTTAATGCCAGAAATAGCTCTCTAGATACCTGATCCACCAGGTGATCCTCTCATTTTTCCACAAGGGATAAATCTTAATCTTCTGACAGACCTGCCCAAAGACTCACTACCCTGAGATCACAATCTCCTCTTCCAGAGGGAATGTTACTTCTGGTTTCCTGGTATTTTAATGGACATCTAGAATTGTTCCCTTTAGCAGAAATAAACACATTAATAAAAAACTCCTATGAGGGTACAGAACCCACCACTGTGGTGATATTGATATTACACTTTCACTGGGTTGTTCTGTTCAGAAAATGTGCAAGAATGTTTTTTGTGAGAGTGGTTTATGGTTGTAATAACACCCACTCTGTCAGCTCAGAGCACTCTTCCCTTAGCATCAGCAAAATACCTGCTGGAAGCAATGGCTGGACACAGGTGTGTGAGGGAAAGGTAAATCTTTCCAAAGCTCCCAGTTCCAGTTTCCTTTTCAGCTGTGAATAGCAAATAAATTTGATTCAGGAAACACAAGATACAGAAGACACAAATTGCAGTGCACAGCCAGCACTATACACTACAGGGAGGATCATGAAAAGACTTCCTGCTTGTTTTTAACAAAGGCTATTTTTCATTTTATGTTTTCTAAACTGTTTGTGAGAGTGCCCCACCATGATGTAAAAAAGCCAGGGAGACCTGAGACATCTGAAATGACATTTATGAGACTCTGTCTGCAGAGACATTCAGATTCTACTGCTCTCCATTTACATCATCATAGTACCCCTGGAAAAATATAATACATTCTTAACTGGGAAAACAGCAGAAAAGTGTGTTGTTATCTCAAAGTAAGATGAGGGACAGGTTCAAATTTAGCCTGTTGTCCAAAATTTTGTATAAAAGTGATGTAGAGGTGACTGGCTGGCTATCCTGGCTGCTCTGAAGGATGGTGTGTGATAGTGCCACAAAAATTTACTACTCTAACTCCTGATTGGAAGGATATTGCCAATGAAGTTGTAGTTACCTGTCTGACACTAACCCTAAGAGGACATTGGTTAGACAGCTGCACTCACCTGTCCACCTTATCATCCTGCCACCTGTGTTTTTGAAATAAAAGAGTTTGTTCATTGTTCTGTAGATGTTCCTGACTGTTCTTCCATGTACATAAATGTTGAGAGTTATCCAAGCCATTCAAACACAGAAGATACATTAGGTAAGAAATGCAGTGAATGTCTTCCTTTCCCTGCACAGAATTGCCCTCTGGTACCACCCTGGCTGGCTGTGACTGCTGATGTTGCTTTCTCTTTCAGGCTGCAGCTATGACAAGCAGATGAGGTCCTTCACTGATGATGTCTGTGTTGTTCCAGAAAAATTTGAAGGTTGGAGACAGAATGGCTTGGAGGTTTGGTGTAAGATAGGGTTACTCATCACCTTAGCTAGCCACTTGTGTCTACACTGTTCATTACACTGTGTTCTTGCAGGTGTGTAATGAACACACCCAGCTTTTTGGTATTCCATTTTTTTGAGCTTTCTTAGCAGCAAACAGGCCTTCTAGCATAAGTAGTTTAATTGTGGCATGTGCCAGAGCTGCTCTTGGAAGAGTTGCTTGGGAATTGGCCACTGCTTTATGTGAACTGAAATATTCCAGCTTTGTGAAATTGTGAAATGTGCTGGGATTTTTTCTCTTTTCCCCAGTGGTTTTTGCACTATTGTCCTTAGAAACATCTTGTTTGTTCTCAGCAGGAGACATCAAGCAGGAAGCTGCAGGGTACCGGGAAGGACCTCCTTACCAGAGACGAGGATCTCTCCAGCTCTGGCAATTTCTGGTGGCTCTGTTGGACAATCCCACCAATTCCCACTTCATTGCCTGGACTGGTAGAGGAATGGAGTTCAAGCTCATTGAGCCAGAAGAGGTGAAGCCATCGAGGTTCTCTACAGGCTCAGGGGAATCAACCACTGTTTCTGGGGCTGCAGATTGTCGAGTGGCTTTTCCTCTGCCCTGTGAAGCTTCTGCCTACCAGTGGTACTTGCTAGAGCCTGCAGCAAGTCAAGGCTTTTAGAAGAGGTCAAAACACTTGGGTGACACAAATACCAGGTTTAAGAAATGCTGCTTGTATGTAAGTTTAGAACCTCAGCTATGCAGTGAGTCAAATTATCCACTGCCTTCACTTCCCTGCACACTTCACTCTCAAGCTTGCAGTGACCTGTGCTGTCTTATCATGCTCCATACTTGAGGCTGACATTGAGGTTTGGAATTTTGAACCCTACCAATTGCAGAAGTTTTCATAAGAATCTGGAAGCAGATATGCCCTAGTCTGAGTATATCAAAATTACTTTAACTAAAGTGTAATTTCAAATGCTGCCTTGTTCCAAGAAAAGCAGTGATACCTGACAGTATCTAGGAGATGTGTCCATAATGTCTGTCCATATCTTGTACCAATTAGAGCTGCATTTAGCACTGCTCCTGCAACATATCAAAATGTATGGGCACTTTCAGTGCCACTGAGCTGTCTTGGTGGGTTGATACCAGCTTACAATGGATTTCTGAGTCTCATGGACAAAGCTGAAAGTCATGTAAGAGTAGGAAGGTACAGGTTTCTTCCAGCTAATGTATCTTCCAGTGTGCTCCCTCATGCTTGGTCTCCTGATAAACATGGGACCCTTGAAGATGAAGTGTGACATAGGATAAAGCAGCCTTTTAGCATCCTCCAGCTTTCAGAGTGCTGCAGAGTGAGGAGCAGTGATGACAGCAAATGAGCTCTGCAGTGGCCAACAGAACTTCTCTGCAACACAGAGTGCTGGAGTTCTATTCATGTTAAAAGGCTGCTAAATTATTGATGAGTCTATTATCAAATGTTTGTATGTGTCATGATACCATCCATCAGAGGAGAAACAGCTGGATAATGTTCTTTTCCTTTGGTTCCCAGACATTCCCACAGTTTGATGCTTCATTCTGCAGGTGGCCAGGCTGTGGGGGATCCAGAAGAACCGTCCAGCCATGAACTATGACAAGCTGAGTCGATCCCTTCGCTACTATTATGAGAAAGGCATCATGCAGAAGGTCAGTTTGCAAAGCAGGAGAAAACTTCGTGCTTTAAGTGATGCTTCTCTTGTTTGAGACAGGAAGTCCTACAGACAGAATGTCCTTGAGCTAGCCAGGCACCCCAAGCTCGCTCTCCCCAAAATTTTTCTTTGTCGTAGTTAAATGGAGACGCTGTGAAGGAGCTGAATGTGGGCAATGCATGAGAAATAAAACAAAGGGGGAATTATGATGTCTTTCTTTTTCTGTATACATCTGCAGTCAGGAGAGTTGGAATTTATGCAGCTTCAAGGAGATATAATCAGTCCTTCCTCTTGTGAGAGAAAGGCTGCCTGGAGCTTGGTCCCATGTGGCAGGGATGGCATGTGGCACATCCAGGGCACTGCAGAGATGGTTGGGAGAGTAACTGTCACAGTAGAGACTGTTCAGGGACTGCTGCTGCTGCTGTTAGCTGAACAGAGTCAGCTGAGCTCCCAGGAGCTGTTCCAGGGGAGGTCAGAGCAGCAGAGAAGCAAGAGGACAACACAGGGAGAAATTTACAGCTCTGCCATGTCTCAGGGCAGGCAGATGTTTTTGCAAACCTTCTCAGGTGCTGGGGAGCATCACCCAGTGCTGCCCCAGGGCCTGCAGCACTCACCTCACCTCCTGTGGTCCCTGCAGGTGGCTGGGGAGCGCTATGTGTACAAGTTTGTGTGTGAGCCTGAAGCCTTGTTCTCCATGGCCTTCCCTGACAACCAGCGGCCGGCGCTGAAGGCAGAGCTGGAGCGGCAGATCAGCGAGGAGGACACAGTGCCTCTGTCTCACCTGGAGGAGAATGGATCTTACCTGCAGGACTTTGGGAGCTTCCCTGCACAGCTTTACAGCAAAGGCTACACCTACTAGCACTGCTGTGCCACACCTGGGTGTGTACAGGAGATGGATGGCTAGGATCCACTTGGGATCTGCATTGTTTCAGGTCAGCACTAAACTCTGGACACCTGCTTTGGTCAGGACAAGTGTTCAGGTACACAATGGATAATCACCTCACAGGGCTCTCGTGTGTTTGTGATAAAAGTCTCTGAATGAGTCAGGATGGGGCACATTCTCAGCCCTGCAGACATCTGAGCAGCAGAGCTACAGCCTCAGCAGCACAGCAGGTAATCAGTGTCTCCAGATGTATGAAACAAGCCTGGCACAATCCCTCTCATTGCACAGGGAGGGGATGTACATGTCCAAGAATGCTGCAATGCTGCTGCTGACTCCACTCCTCCAGTACTGAACCTCTGTAGTACCTGCCTTCAGCTCTGACCTGAGGAACTCACTCTGCAAGTCTGATTTAGCCTTCTTCCCAGGATGGCTGCAGGACAGTGATCACACATCTTGGGGAATACTTGTTGTCCTGTATGTTTATTCTCCTGCCTTACCACCTCCTTGCTCATGCCAGGAGTTTCTGGTATTTGGGCACTTTGAGCAGGGTAGGTTGAGCATTGGCCAGGATTAGACTACATGGCCCAAAACCATTTCTGGGAACTACAGAGGAGCTTGACTGCACTGGTCTGTGGCACAGGTCAAAGCCAGTGCCATGTTCAGGTAGAGGGAGTGTGGGAAGCAGCAAGACCTGAGACACCAGCTCAGTGTTGTGCTGTGGCTGTTCCAAACTGAGAAACTTCTTCAACAAACATTCTCAGGATATTTGAAGAGCTGCCAAGCTTTTGAGTGTGTCCATTCTGGGCTTGGCTAGAAAATCACCTGAGGCAAGAGAAGAATGTGGTGGAGGTGTGATTAAAAAATGCTCTACAAAGTAACCTAAACCATACCTAGATCTTAATATAGGAATTCAGACTTAAACTCCACAGATGTTTGCATGTTTGAGGGGAATTCTGATGTGCTGAAGAGGCAGCTCTCTCTGCAGCCCCATGCAGCACATGCAAGTTAACTAAACTGGCAGATTTTCTACAAAAGTAAACATTTATAATGGGCACCACATCCTTATTAAGGGTATTTCATTTTTCAATTAGCAGTTAGACAAGGAGCAGTAGAGTGTAACCCATACAGAAAAAGTCTGTTTCCTACTGCTTCAAATTGATATTTCAGCTGCTGAATACAGAGCATTACCAATCCTGCCAGCATGGTAGCCTGTAGAGAAAATTCTGTATATTGATTGAAAGCCTGATTTCCCCTGATGACTCTCCCCTGCATGGCTAATGCCAACCCTCCCAGCCTCATCCCTGAGTGCAAGAGCCAGGAAAGGCAGCATTCCCTGCCTGAGGAGAGGTCAGAAACCCAGAACAGTCTGCTCTGCTGCTGCCTTTGCAGGCCCTGGGCAGACCTGGTGTTCTGACAGCTCCTGACCCTCCTGCCTTGCCCTGCACCTTCCTGGCCAGCACAGTTCCTGTGCTGTCCTAGCAGTGAGGGTGAAGGAAACCCTTCCTGGTATAAGCTGCCTTTACTATTTATGAGTGTAAAAATACTATCATTAATAAATTGGTCTGTCTTTGGCCAGTGCAACTCCATTGATTCCCTGACCGGTCCTCCTTTACCTTCTGAGCTTGCTTTGCACATCTCCTTGGCACCAACTCACAGCTTTGGGTAGCTGATCCAGAGGGATCAGGCATGCATGTTTACTTCTGAACCTTGATGGAATTCAAGAAATTAACACTTTGCTCCCCTGCCATACTCACAGCCAGGCCTGAAAGATCCCAGTGAAATGTGTGACCTCCAGCTGCATCTAGTGTCAGGGGAACACCAATCATGCTCACAGCACACTGCCCACTGACGTTTAAATTAGTTTTTCACTCAATTTCAGCTCTGTCTCATGCAGCAGCACTTGCTGGGAAGGTGATCATGTGCCACCCCTGAGCTGGGAGCAGGGCCAGGGCAGAGCAGGAGCACAGCCTGTCCCCAGCACAGCCTGGGACCCTGCCAGGCCATGTGGGCCTCAGGCAAGGCTGCAGTGAGAACAGGAGTTACCCTGAGGGAGAAGAGCCTTTTCACACTGTGCCTTCCTCAGGACAGTCAGGCACCTCCCTCTGAGGGAAGCATTTCTGCTTTCTGGAGGCTGCTGTGGCAATGCTGTTTCTAATGAGTGAGACCAGAAGCTTGGTTTTCTTTGGTATCTCCATCTGCAGGATTCCCAAGGACTTTACATTTATCCAGTATTCTCTGGGCTACCCCTCAGCCCAACAAATCTTCCTTCCAGAATAGGAATTCAGGGAGCTAGTTCACACGTTTTGATGAAATTTTAGTTGCACATTTCATTCAGGGCAACAGATCAGCCACAGGGCAGTTCCAGGAATCAGCAAGGTAAGGTTCTCCTCATTGAGAGGCAGTGACCTCCAAAGCTCAGAGCTTTATAATAACCAGATCAGAGAGTTGGGAGTCAATAAATACATTCCACATTTCCAGTTCAGTTAGACTGAGAGGCAGCTGGGATGGAAGCAATAGACAAGAGACATAAATTTCTCCTGCTACTCCTGAAAATGACCAGGAGGGAGATAAACAGCTCCCACAGAACTCCATAAAACACTCCCAGGAAGGCCTAAGGAAGTCAGAGCCCAAGGAAAGAATTTGTGTTTATTCCTAAGCACCACATCTCCACACCTTTCAAATCCCCTCTAGGGGTGGTGACTCCCCCACTGCTCTGGGCTGCCTGTGCCAATGCCTGACAACCCTTTCAGTGAAGAATTTTTCCTAATATCAATTCAAAACTTCCTCTGGCACAACTCGAGGCCATCTCCCTTTGGTCTATCATTTGTTGCCTGGGAGGAGTCCAACCACACTTGGCTCTCATCCCTTGTCAGGTAGTTGGAGAGAATGAGAAGATCCTTCCTGAGCCCTACCAGCTCCTCCTCATCAGACTTGTGCTCCAGACCTTTCTGGGAGAGACTAAAACACTCAATGGCTCAAACTTTGTTAAAATCAAGGGCTTTGCCCATAGTAGCAAAACTGCACCAAAGCCATCCCACTCCCCCCAGTGTGACTCCTGACAGGAACTTGGGATAAGATAAAGATGGCACTATTGTCCAATGATCTCAGGTCTAGGGAGAAGTTAACAAGGCTAGGGGAGAAGAGTGTATCCACAAGGAAAGCCAAACCCAGCAGCTGTGCTGAGAATCAGCTCTCACTGGAGAAGGGGGTGCAGAGCCCATACTCATTTGCTATGGCCAGGTTTGCACATTCTTCTTCCCAGGCCAAGGTGGAGGAGAGTTTTTGGGTGTGATTTGGAAATGTCTGGTCCAGAGGAGCAGGGTGAACATCAATCCCTGGAGGACACAGGCCAGGTGAGAAGCAGACCCTGCAGAGAGTTCTCCCTTACACACACTGGCTCAGTGGTAAAACACCTCTGCCCAACCCCAGAAGGTCACATTCACACAGGACATTCATGTGAGAAGCAGTCTTAGAAGGGATCATAAATCATCAAAGACCCCCAAACCACCCCAGACTCATTCTCTTCATTCAACAATAATTTCAGCAAATATACCAGCTTTGGGGAAAAAAATACAAGGTTTCTGCAGCTATGGAGTCAAATAAGTTTCATCTGTTAGCAACAAAAAAATATTTTACAGATAGCTCGGGTATGACATAGTACACAGTGGGCAGTCACCGTCTTTTTAAACAATTTTTACACAATTTTTACAGACATTTTAGCTGTAAGAGCTCATTCTGTTACAAAAACTCAACAGCTGTGATGTCACCAAACATTGCAAGTAAAAATGAAGCAAATGTATAGGAAGTCTGAACATCTGTAACCACTTACATTTTCAGACTGAACTGTGCTGCAAAGGGGATGTGCTAATTACTGGTTGATAAACCAGCCTTCAGCACCCAGGAGATGGGGATGAAGGGTAAGACTTGCAGTCTGTCCTGTGCCATTGTCCAAATGTACCTGACATTCTAGCTGGGTTTCAAGAACTTTCCTACCTTATCCCAAAGCCAGAGATACTAAGTATCTCACCACAGATGGCTTAAATAAAAAACAAACAGTTACATTGAATGGGAAAATGCATAAATTTGGTAAAATACAGAACAGGCTGCTCTCAAAAAACAATCACTGTCCAAGAGTGTAAGAAGAAATAAATCCCTTTTAGCAGGGTAAAGACATAAACTATTCCAGCTTCTATTTGTCTGGTCACTCAGAACAGTCAGGGTGGTGAACAACCTGTTTTTGATCACTGTTTTTCTGTGTTGATCAGTTCAGCACCCAGACTTCCAAGTCTTAGATTTTGTCTCTTGAAAGGCGAATCACTAAAGTGCTCCAAGACTCACTTCTGAGAGGCTGCAATGGCCTGCGGAGCTGCAGCACATCTGTGCCACAGCTGGATTGCCCCTTGAGCTCCCGTTCTGCCAAGGCTGACTACCTGTTCATGGCACAGGCGAGCTTCCTGGGAGTGTCTGTCTTCCAGCACACTGGCAACAGTGCCAAAATCCCAATCCCACAAATACAAAAGCAGAAGAGTCCAGGAGGGAGCCGAGCTCATCGCCGCCGGAACGCCCGGGATATCCTCCAGGCGTTGGGCTCCTCGTAGCGATTGTAGAGAGGCTCCAGCCGCTGCTGCTTCTTCTGCTTGCTCAGCTTGGTGGGATCAGAGACCTTGAAGAAAGCTGGAGCAAACTCCACCAGCCAGCGAGGGTCGATCGTTGTCACCTCACGCATGTACTCCTTGGTGGTCAGCACCAGTTCGTGATACACCACCCTGGGAAAGGGACAGCAGCTCTGGAAATCAGTTTATTCACACAAGAAGCAACAAGACAAGGGCTGGAGTAGCTAAGTTTGCTGCTTTATCTCCTTTTAAGCTCCAGTGCAGGCTCCAGAAGAACCACCCAGAAGAGCTATCCCTATTTTCCCTCTCCTACTTTCCAGCTACTCTTCAGCACAGAATTCCTTCATTCCATTTAAAACAATCCTCCCTCCCTCTTCGACACTCAGTGTTTTCAACTCATTTCCACAATATAGAAACACACAACTGCACACTTCAGGCCTGGCCTTGGCTCCAAAAGTCAGTCTCATCTCTGCACAGGTATTATGTTTGGCAGCAGAAAGAGACAAAAGTAGACTTGAAATTTTTCTCACTCTGCTCGTTGCTAAGAAATCAGCAGCCTCTGCTCAGATCTGTACTCCACAAACAGCACACACCACGACCTTCTCTGTTATAGAGCTGAAGAGAAATGGAGAATTCCATGCTATTGGCTTCCTTACCATTCTGGCTGCCTGTTGAAGAGAGCACTGGATGGGTGGATGTAGACTACTTGTTGGTCAATGAGTGTCCTATAACCTTCCTGGGGATCCTTCTTTGCTGCATTTCGGAAGAAACCACTACAAATGGCCTTCTGCACCCGAACTGTTGCCTTCCCACAAGATACCACATCCAGCTTATGCCTGCCAGATGAGAGTTAGAGAGAAAAGGGTTAGAGCTCTCCAGATTTGGATGCAGCTACCAAGATCAGTTTAGCAGATTTTTTTAGCTATTACAATGTAAGAAAAATAAGAAACAAAGTCAGTTCTTGTCCTCCTTGACATGCTCACCTGTCCATAATGCCCAACATCTGCTTGCGAATGTCCTGTGCCCTGCGCAAGGATCGGGCCTGGATAAAATTTTCATAGCACCAGGGATTTGAAAATTTATTATTCTTCCACGAATTGTACACAGCCAGCAGGGTGAGGTGGTCACCTTCTGTTTGATGGAACTTGGCTTTCTTTTGATCAGCAAGTGCTTGTTTATCCTAACACATAAAATATACATCAGTCAGGTATCTACATCATAGAGAAAATCCCTGTACAATACAAATTACACAGGCTCCTTGTCATTCATACCATGATGTTTAAACAGATGATACAAGATTAAGACAGCACAAAATGTTTTATTCAATTTCAGTCCCTATTTTTGAAAGAACACATCAAAGTAAGTGGCTCATTTGTACTGCAGGAAGCATATACACACTGAACTAGCTAGTTTTCTTACTGCTCTAGAAATAACTTCAGTTACTCATCAAAAAATGTGCTGAAGCAGTAGGTTTGAGCCTGGTGATCCACACACCTCTTCCCACTTCTCCCATCTGCACATAAAACATCCATCAAATACTGCAGCTACATAGATCAAAACTGAAGTTAACAGACTACACTGCAGAAGTAATGGATCCAAGACAAACCTGATACCACAGCAGAGTCTGCTGCTTACTGACTTAAAAGAAAGCAGCACAAGACAGAGGTGCTATGAAGAAATACTTTCTGTGTATCTGAAAATGCAAAGGCAATCTGAAGTCCAGAGCTGGGACTAACTTGGTTCAGGCTGTATGTGTTTATTGGAAAATGCAAGACAGATTTTAAGACTTTTCACTTCTACCTTCCCATCTGCAAAGAAACTACCAACCCCACAGTTACAGACCCTTAAATGAAAAGGAACAGCAGAGAAGTAATGCACAAGCAAATGGTCTGACCAAATTACAGTTTCCTTTGCAAATATGCTCCCACTTAACCCCTGAGGCATCCACACCAAACCCAGACTGTAGCAATGCCCAGTTCCTCACCTTTGGCCTGTAGAACACATTCTGCACAGACAGCATGGAGACTATTGTCAGCATTTCCTCACTGCATCCCAGGTGTACAGACATGATCAACATCTTACACAGCATAGGCTCCAAGGGGAATTCTGCCATCTGCAAGAAACAGGTTTCAGGGCATTCTGTAACATCTTGGGAAAATCTTGAGTCTTCTCAGTGCAAAAGAAATTTTTCTCACATATTTACTTTCCAAAGAGGTGTGCTTGACCCAGAATCACTTTACTCAACATTAAGCAAATAATTTGTCTGTATTCACTATCACAAGAATATCCCAATGCTTACAGGAAATTTTTTGACATTAATAAATGCAAACTTATGAATAAGGAGAAGCACTAGTTGGTCCTTAAAAAGCAGAAGGCATGTGGTAAGTGAAAAGCTAACAATAAAACACAAGAGAATAACAGCAAAAGGAAACCAACAATGCTAGGCAAGGCCTGCTGTGACTCCTCTCATGTCATCCCCTAAATATTGGCAACCCAGGCAGTGGTCAGAGGCATTTTATTTTGCCTACCCTGCGCCCAAGTCGGGTGAGCAGTCCCTCATCATCCAGAGCTCCCAGGGTGTAGAGCTGCTCCATGGCAGTTATGAGAGTTTCCATGGGAGGAGCATCCATAAAGTCAAACGACAGCAAATCGTTGATGCCCATAGCCTGGGAGGGATTGGAGAAAACCCAAGTTAAAACACTGACAAGGAAGACAACAAACTCCAGCCAGAGATACAGCACCAAACACAGAGGCACTACAAAAACTGTAAGCAACCCTAGCCTCATGTTCTTATCCTGACTGCAGGTGCAGTCATGAATACAGAGCTGCCTTCCTGCACTTAAAATAATGTGCACTGGCCCATGGCATTCATGCACTCCTCAGCTTTCTGGTCTGTTCTTTGGTACTGTTCCACATATCCCTCAAGCAAGATGATTCAGCTGAGGAGAAACATAGGCTAAATGCTGCTTTTGAGGACTTCTTGTCTTGTAAAGCAGTGTGGCCTGACAGCTCCAGAGTACATCAAGTGTGCTCCCAGAAAGGGGAATGGCAGCAGCTTTCCCAGTTGTGACTGGGTTAATCCAGTTCACAGACTTCCAGAGGGATGGTACACACTTAGACATGTCCACGTTTGCAGCTCCAAACCCACTCTAGAACAATGTGTCTCACCTGTTAACAATATAAATGTATCCTACATAGGAAATGTTACTGATCTTGAAATTTCTGTTTCTCCTACATCCTGCAACTAACTGTTCTGTGCAGCTGAAGCTCATCATTTAGGTAGATATCCAACAGAATAACCCTCAACAGAAAAACACAGGAGCAAGCCCAGTGCCTGAGAATTGCTTTTGTTCAGGGAGTTCAGTTCCAACTTTTTGGAAGTCTCCCTTCCAAAATACCTCTGTTCACTGGGAGGATCTGAAATTACAGCAGTACTTCCTGAGATTCAAAGGCAGAGACTCTGCCTTGCTACAAGCTGGGGAAATACTTACCTTTAGGGAAAGCACTGTACTGGCCAGATTAGTTCTCTGGATTTCAGGCACATTGGTGGTTAGCATTTCATCTCGATAGGCTCGTTCTGTATATAACCTGTAGCATTTTCCTGGGCCTGTTCTCCCAGCCCTTCCTGCACGCTGCTTTGCTTGAGCCTAAAGGTAACAAGGCATCTCAGTGAACAGGTAAAAACAAGTGAAATAAAATGATTATTCACAATTTTAGTTGTATCAATAGAAAGATTTTAAATACAACATAGGGAAGTATGTATTCCTAAGGCACAGCCTCAAGGAGCTATCAAAAATGTGGTTTTATCATTGCATTGTTTTGCTCACATGTGCCTGGATGCCACATTGGCAAGATGCACAGGGAGAGGAAAACACAGAATGTCTACCTGTGAAATTGGTGTCACCACCAGCTGGTCAATTCCAGTCTTGGAGTTATAAACTTTCTGCTTCACAAAGCCAGGATCGACAACATAGTAGATTCCATCAATAGTCAGAGAAGTCTCTGCAATGTTAGTGGCAATGACAACCTGCAAATGACAGTCTGAGTCAGCACAGCTCTGTGTCAGGCTGCCCAGTCAACCCCACCACCATTGGTATAATATGGGCAGTTTGTTATAAATGCAACCACTGACACTTAATGTTGAAAGGAGAAGTGTGTTCACAGAGAACAGAAGGAGATGATACATACAAAAATGAACAGGTTTTAAGTATCAACCTCTGTTTAACGTTTGGGCAAAACCAGAGAAGAGTATGACAAAATGCACAATTAAAAGCAAGAGAAAGCTTGTAAGCAGATGGCACAGATTTCAGGGAGATTTTTTACCTATCACTCAGACACAGCCTTTATTTAGAGAAAAATCTTCCTGAGAATACATCTCTAGATATTCACTAGTTTCTTGGCAGGAAATTTACCTCCATCCAACAGGAACTGCATTTAGATTTTAAGATTAACTAGAGTTAGTATCCTTTAAAGACTTCATTAAATAACACACCAAGAACATTCCACATAGAAGTTTGCTACACCAGATGTTTTTAAACATGTTTTCAAACATGTTTTCAAAGGCTTAGATATCTTGATATGTATACAACAAAAAATATGCTCTAAGCTATAAATCATCTTTTCTCCAAAAACTGTATAATTTCAGCAGTGTAATACACTCCACTATCAAAATGTATCAGCAGAAGGTGAAAGTGCACATAGATGAAATTACCTTTCTGCTCCCTGGTGGGGCTGGGTCAAAGATCCTGGTTTGCATTTCACTGGGTAAAGCTGAATATACTGGTAGGATAATTAACTCTGGAACATCAGGTCCTAGAGATTTCATCCTTTCATAGAGGATTTCACAAGCAGTGTCAATCTCTTCCTGACCAGTCAGAAAGACCAAAATGTCACCTACACAGGAAATAAACCAAAACATCCACAGATTCAATTCTGTTTAGTACAACTCCTGCATAACCATATTCCCATTCCTCACCTTTTCCATTGATTAGGATCCCAAACTTTTGCTAGCCCCTGAGCAGCAACACTTAGCCAGAGGCAACATACTTCAGTCTTTCACCCAACTTTTTCAGCATTTTAGTTACTGTATTTGCAAACAAGAAAGGATAGTCCTGACAGTATTTTGCTCACATTGCTAACATGATCCATGACTTATAGAAAGACCTTTCTCAGAGATCCTTAAATCACCAATAACCCAAGACCATTCTCTACTCACCTGGTGGCTCTGTTAAGTGGATCTGCATTACTGTAATCAGACTGGCATCCAAATAATCTGTCTCTGGCTCTTTTGTGTACAGAATTTCTACTGGATATGTTCTGCCAGGAATTGTGAAGATTGGTGCTTCATAGAAATACTGAGAGAATTTCACAGCATCCAGCGTTGCTGACGTCACTATCAACTTCATATCCTGCCGTTTCTGCACTGTCTGTAGTAGGAAAAGTTCTCAAGTCACTTATTGCCTTTGGAACTATTAACATATAGCACTGGACTAAAGTCTGACAAATACAACCAGTAACAAAAGGTGTTTTAATGTCTGAGTAGAGGGGCAGCTCATCCCAGCACCCAGAATTTCAGAACACTGACCACCGAGGTCCCATTTGAAGCCTTTCTTAGCAACATTATCACAAGAAAGCTTTTGGCAGAGAAGGACGAGCAAAGCAAGAACACTCCCCAGCTCATCCACCATTATGAACATCCAGGATGGCCAATTCTCCTTGTTTCTGCTGCATTTTGCTTGCTCTGCCTTCACACAGAGGTCATTTCACCAAGACCCCAACCCTTACAAGCATTTGCTCTGCTTCAGAAGAGACTCTTGAAGCACACATGTGAACCTGACTAGTGTGACCTCCCCTCTGCCTGTGCTTTCCTAGCCATACAGAGGACACCAAAGCAGTAAAAATCCAATGCTACATTACCTTCTTCAGGAGCCCAAAGAGCACATCTGTATGTATGGTCCTCTCATGGGCTTCATCCAGCATGATAATGGCATACTGGGTCAGATCTGGATCTATCAGGCACTCTCTCAGTAACATTCCATCTGTCATGTATTTGATGACAGTTTCAGGGCTAGTGCAGTCTTCAAAACGAATGGTGTAGCCAACCTGGAAGCAAGAGTTGCACAGAAATGGAAGTTACATAATTATCAGCCTCATTAACTCCCAGTTTGATTATTCCACAAACTCATTTTACAGCCTACAAGGGAACAGACACATGAACACACACAAGAAAACTAGCTCCAGCACTGATTTTTCCTACATTTCCTCATGCTTATTTTGGCATGTTCTTCAACATGGAAATTCACCTCTTGTCCCAAGCAGCAACCAAATTCCTCTGACACCCTCTTGGCAACAGACATTGCAGCTACTCTGCGAGGCTGAGTACATCCAATCTTTCCTCTTGAGGTGTATCCTGCCTCAGCCAGGTATTGGGTAATCTGGGTTGTTTTCCCAGATCCTGTCTCTCCAATAACAATCAGAATCTGGTTGTCATGCACAGCCTAGAAAAGGTTAGAAAACATACACTTGTCAAAATTTAAACAAAATCAAAACAGTTCAAACAAATTCAGCATGTTCTATCTAGGACTAGATCAAGCACCTGTTGCTCTTGCTTCAGTTGACTCAGACCAAAAATGATATATGTATTCCTACTGATCAAGTCAGCAACCTGTTTAACTTCTCAGCTGATTTATCCCTTGCCCACATGATGCTAGTATCAATTCTGATGTACAGCAATAAATAGCTGGAACTTTAATAACGTATATAGATATACGTAATACTTTAAAATACATATTGTGAATTAAAGTTCTGCACTTGAAATTATCAGCCAGCTATTCACCTGTCAAAAAGCTAAACCAAGACTATTTATTCTAAATTACTACTTGCCCAAACCAGAATGCCTTTTCAAGAGTCTTACTTGTATCAGCTGCTCCTTCAGTCTGAAGATTGGGAGGCTCTCTCTCTGTTCAATGATGGAAAGCTGGGTCTTTTTACCATAAGAAGCTTTGTTGCCACCAAATGCATGCTTCTTCCACTCTGGAATATCATTTGGCATCATCCCAATACCTCGCATGTTTGCAGCTATTTGTCTTCCATCCACTAGAAAAGAAACAATTTCATCGTTACATGTAAGTTCACACAGCACAGACCCTTACGATCCTGCTCCAACTGCTCCACCACCCAGGCCTTCCATTCTGTGTGTTTAAATGTTTTTGAAGTTCCTACATGTACACCCCCACTATTACAGGATATACCTGTACTCTTCCCTTGACATTCCTACTTCTATTTCAGTGGAAAAGCATTTCTTTTTGAACTCACTTTTAAAGTGTGGCAGACAAAGTATCAAGACATTTCCCCTGGGTGGCTCAACTAGCACAAAAAAGGCACGGTTTACCTGTGCTCAGACATACCATCAGGGAGAGGATCCACCCAGTGAGTGTTGAGGCCCATGGGGATAGAATCCATCTCTGCTTCTCTCTGGGCTTGTTTAAGTTCTCGCCTCTCTTTAGCTAAAGCACTTTGCATCATTGCAGCCTGGGACAAGGAACCATCTGGATTCTGGAGAGAAAGAAGAAAAGATTTCAAGCACTACCATTCCTTCAACTTCAATTATCTTTCTGTTGTCACTGTCCTTTAAAAGCATCTTCTGAAAATGCTTTAAAAAATGTTAAATTTTATTAGATTTTCAGGAGATTTCCATTAGGCTAGCCTCATGAACTTTCACAGTCATAACTAATATGGAGAATCCTTACACTGCCCAGTCAGAAGGATTATGGGTACAACCAATCAAAAGTATTTCTCTACTACCTTCTACTTTCAAAAGATAAGAAAAAGCAAAACAGAGAAAGTACACTCTAACACACTTAAGTAAAATGGCATTTCAGTTCCATTATTCCACTTTGTTGTCACCAGTTAAGTTAGAACCCAGCTTTATTAGGAAGGAGCTTCAGTTCAGTGGCTATGTTTTTCAGGGCTCTCAGTAATGTGCAGGTGGGAAACTGGTAGTTAAATTCCCAAATATTTACTTAATTAAATCAAGTACATTGGTTTTAGCCCTGGAAACCTCTTACCTTTACTATTTTAATGGGACTCATATCCATGCTCTGTTTAGTGTGACCTCGAAGAAATGGTGGCTCTTCTTCAACTAGCTCAATCTCAAGATCCTCATCTAAAACCCACAAGTGACAAAGTTAAACATCTTTCAGGTAAAAACTGCCTCTTCAGATAATGCTTCCTGTGCATTCTTGGTTATGAGGTACTTAAGAGTTTTAAAAGTGAAAACACTGCAAATAAAAATGCACAGACACGGCACATCCACATGCCATTAATAATATAGCTAGAGAAACCCTTGTTCCAAATGTACAAGATGATAGCAAATTGTGAGATGCTTTATAGTTACTTATATCATCAGTATCTTTTTGAATCAAAATATACCCAGAGGGACAAGGAATTTACAACAGTAAGACTACTGGGAAATACTACCTTCTTCATCATCGACTTTAGGAAGAATCCCAGTCTCCTCATCAAAGTCAGGAAACTCTTCCTTGGAAAGCACATTAGCTGCAATCATCTGGGAACAGAATGAATACAACATGAATATGTCCCCATGAATGAACACAACTCATGCCTATGACTCAGTTCTAACCCTAATCCTGTAAAACAGGAACAAAGGAATGGTCCTATATCCTGGCACACCTCCCCAGGTCATCCAGCCCCTGACAAAATAGTCCTTTTGTTATTCCAAACAGCACCAAAATAGTCCCAAATCAGAAGACAGCAATTCAGAGTTAAGAAGTTACACAATCAATTAATCCACGAGCTGTATTCTAGTTCATGACACTCCCTGGCAACTTTATTGACTGTGAAAGCAACACCCACCTGTTTGATTTCCCATTTCTCCGGGTCTGAAATGCGGGTGAGGCGCTTCCGCTCGAGGCTGTCGTCCTCCACCTCCGGGGCGCTCACCAGGGACAAGTGACTGGGTCTGTCTGGGTTCCTCATTGAGCTTTCTTCATTGATTTCTCCAACCAGGTTCCTCCTACGGTTTGGGTTCAAGTCTTCCCCAGTGTCTTGATCAACATCCTGCATTAGATTGATTGATTGATTAATCTATCAGCTCTAGACTTCTCCTTATCTGTTAACTCTGGTGCTTTGTAATGCCAGTAACAGCCCATGCACAGAAAATGCTGGTTTGTAGGCTTTTTATTTTTTTCGGCTGGCACTGCCAAGTAAGAACATCCTCAGGTGTGGAACATTTTACTCAGTCTTGGCAAGAGTAGTGATTTAGTTTAAAATTAAAAGTTTCTCTCCTACTGAAAAAGGAAGACAAACAGCAACAGCTTGAGGTTTGCCTTGCCTTGCCTCTTTGCTATCATGTCAAGCCAAGAAATTGTTAAGAACACAACATCAAAACTAAGAACCTAGAGAAAACAAGTAAAAAGTAATAGGCCACTTAAATGCAGAACAGTAACTCAGTTTTTAACTCCCACTTGAATGGTTACGTATTGGTTTCTATCAAAAAGTGTAAAAAACAGCAAAAATATGCATAATTTTAAGAATTTTAGCACCTCTGTACCTTCATGCTCAGGCTGGTTTTGGATCCAGTAAAGGATAACACCTTGACTTTCACTCTTTGTCCTTTGCTCACAACATCAGCAACATTGGCAACCCGTCCTTCCCTTCGCAGCTCTGAGATGTGAACCAAACCTTCCCAACGTTTCCTGGGGGTGAAACAAAGGGGCATGAGAGGGGCACACTATTACACTGACAGTCCTTCAGATCACTCAGAATCTAGATTAAAATATTTTGCTGTCAACTGATTGATTGTGTACGTTCACAAACTGATTTTTGTAATGAGAATTTTATAATTCTCTGCTTTCAAATTTATTTTTTTGAAATAGCCCTTCAGCTTGATGTCAAAGTCCAGCACACCTTCTGGTAGCCCCAAAACATCTTTAAGGTACTAGCAGAAAAGAGAACTCAGCTGAAATAGCAGTAGATCTGTTGTGAACATCAGAAGGTACCTTAGTCCTTCCAGCTGCACAAAGCATCCAAACTGCATTATGCTCGTGACTTTGCCATTGTAAATGTCTCCTATGGAAGGCTCCTCAGCTGGTGGACGATCTATGTGTTTGTCTCTCCATCTCTCATGGCTCCTTTCCATGTACTTATCTCGATCCTTACGGTCCTTACTGGGACTCCAACTTCTGCTCCTTGAGCGGTATCTGGATTTTCCCCTGTTCTTATCCCAAGTCCTGGAACGAGACCTGGAGCGGGATCTGTGCCTTCGCTTCCTGTCCCTGCTACGACTGCGGCTCCTCTTCCTCTTCTTCGCCCTAACAAACAAACAAATTCATCTTTGCAGTGGATTTCCAGCTCAGAACAGAGTGAGCAGGCAATGACAGCAGCAAAGATCTTCCCCCCAGACACACCAGACACCTACCGATGGTCGCTGCTCCTCTGCTTGCCCTGCTTGTCTGCACTGGGCATCAGAGCTTCGAGTTCTTTCAGGGCATCAGCTGCCACCTTCACATCATCTTCATCCAGCATATTCTGCAAGAACAGAAAGCTGTTCTGCAAAAGGGCTGATAAAAAGCCTGTCACAGAGAATTGATCTACAGAATTATCATCATACGTGTATTTATTTAGAAAGAATGCAAGATAAAAAGAGAGCAGACTCAATATGTGATATAGAAAAAAAGTAATAAAGCTCTCTCCCTATTTGGCCACAATATTGAGAAAATTCTGTGTTTATACAAAAGAAAGCTCCATCTCAATGCCCCAAATTATTACAGAAGTACAAAATGCAAGTGCCGCAAAGCATCTGAATATACAAAATTTTTAACTAGTTCGTAACACATCATTACTTTGAACGTTATGTAAGGAAGGCCAGGCTACAAATTTCCTGCCACAAGAGTCTCATCACCCACACATTCTCCAAAACAGTATCAACAAGGCAACTGCTAACAGCTATTCTTTGCAACAATGTGCAGTAACACCAGGCTTCTACCTCTTCCACATTTCATTTCTCATAGCTCACATTTATCCATGCATTAGACAGAGAAAGGTTGAAACTACCTGGGAAAAAAAGAGTTTTCACACAGTCACAAAAGAAATCTCAAATGACCACTTTACCCTGATGTTGGGATTGTCTGGCCTGCAAAGGGCTGGATACAATTCCCTCAACTTTTCTTTCTCTGATTTGGGTTTGACAACTGCATCTGATTTTGAGATTAAAAAAAAAAAAAAAGCACAATGAAACACAAAACTTAGAAGTGCTACAACAATTCACTCTTGATTTTTCAACATAATTCAACATGAAGTTTAATTTTCATCTGAACACAAATGTTGATACAGCTTTTACAGAGATTCAATTCAAGGAATACTGTTTTACCTTCCTTCAAATAAAATCCTGATTATTAGTGAATATATCAAAGACTGAATACTCTGAGCAGTACACTCAGAATAACAACAGCATGGTGCAATAGGATTTGCCTCAGAAGACTAAACCAGTAACTGCATCAATCTCACCAAACACTGAGCCACTGGCTCCACATACCTTTGCTCGTAGATGGTTTTGGTGGAGGTCGCATTGTCTGTATGAGACGTAGCAAGTTACTGATGAGGGAATCCTGAAAGAGTTAATGAGATACTTTAAGAAATGACTTGCTAAAAACGACATTTCATTATCAGAATGCACAAGTGAGGGTTTATTCACAGGACAGAAAAACTTCAATTCTGAAGATGCAGGTTGATTTTTACAAACTATCACTGGACTTTGTGCACATCCTATAAAGGTGTAAGTTGAACCTGAAAATAATTATGATAATTTCATCTAAGTGACTATTCTCTTAATCATTTTCAATCACCTACTTAATCCAACCACAGTTATTTCTGAGGAATCAATAAACACAGCATATTAGCACCATAAGAAGACTTATGACAACATTTGCCTTCATGAAAACATGTTTCTTCCATACTTTATATGCACAACATAGCAATAAACAGTTCAAGTCCTCAGGAAGATGCTTTTCAAAGACAATAAAAGTCTTAAAAAATAGGAGGGAGGGGGAGAAAGGGGAGACAGGAATATCAGAAGCTAATTAAAACACAGTTTTCCAATTGAAGAAAACCAGTAATCATTCCTCACAACTCCCTCTTTAAGACAGAAAGCCCTATAAAATATACCACAACAAGAAGAACACATAAATAACGTCCAGGTCTCACTTACAGTGAACTCAGCACCATTCTTCAGCAGAATTGCTTTAAACGTATCAAACGTGGTATTTTTCTCGGCAAGGCTTATCACAAACTCGGCTGTGAGGAAAAAAGCATGAAGGAAATGAAAACAAGTGACTAACAAGCTGTGTAGCACTGCACGGGGGACAGAAGCTGCTCTAGCAGCGCAAGGACCAAGCCAGGCCCCGAGCCTGCTGCGGGCCCGAGGGGCTTCTCCTCAGCTCCCTCCTGCTAGCCCAGACAGAAGGGTTCCCTCAGGCTCTCGACAAGTTTTTTTTTAAGAAAAACAATGGGTTTTATCGTCTGAATTGGAAAAGAACCTTCACAAAGCGCGTCCGGCCCGACAGCAAGGGCTCCAGCGGCCCTCCGCAAGCTGCCGGCCGGCCGGGACGCGATGCTCAGCAGCCGTGTGCCAGAGCAGCCCGGGCCGCCCACAGACCCACCCCGCTTACCCAGGTCCTTGTCGTTGATGCCCAGGTGGTTGTCGAGCTCGGTGCACACCTTGGAGACCAGAGACAGGTACTCGAGCTTGGCGAGCTCCTCGGCCGCCGCCAGCTCCGCCATGGCCGCTCGGCCGCGTCCGGGAGCGCCGGAAACGGAGCCGTGAGGGGAAGGGGTGGGGCTGGCGGGCGGGGCGGGTACGGAGCCGGGACAGAGCCGGGACAAGAGCCGGGACAGAACAGCGGACACGGCCGGGACAGAGCCGGGACAGAACAGGGACACGGCCGGGACAGAGCCGGGACACGGCCGGGACAGAGCCGGGACAGAGCCGGGACAGAGCCGGGACAGAACAGGGACACGGCCGGGACAGAGCCGGGACACACACAGCCGGGACAGAACAGGGACAGAGCCGGGACACGCCGGACAGAACGAGGGGGGGTGGTGGGAGCCGAATCAGCACGGTCGTGTGAAGGCTTTCCTTAACGAAACCGGAGCGGTGCTTTCCTTCTCCAGCAGAGGACGGTGAGCTGACGGTACCCCGAGTGCTGTGTGCGGGGGCTGCACGGTGGGTACCGAGCAGAAGGGCGTGGGGAGCGAACCCCGCGGCCTTACGGTGGGAGAAATCTCAGCGCCGGATGGCTTCGCTCCCCGGCTGCCCTCAGGCCCTGCCTGCTCCCCCCTGCCCGCCCTGGGCTCTGCCCAACCCCTGGGTGAGAGCTGAAGCCCTGAGGCTCAGGCTGGGGGTGCCTGTGCTAATCCAGAGCCTGCGGCAGGAGTAGGAACACCATCCCAACCCCATCCCAACCCCATCCCCATCCCAACCCATCCCACTCCCACCCCAACCCCTCCCAACACCATACAAACCCCCTCCCAACCCCAACCCCATCCCAACCCCATCCCAACCTCTCCCAGTCCCACACACCGTGCACACCCGAAATAAGATACAGAGGTCACATCTGCTCTATAGAATATATTATAAATTATATCATGCATCCATTAACAAAATATACAAAGCCAACGGAAATATATCTATTTTAAGCCTGAGCATACAGCATCTAAGCTCTAGTACAGAGTAACCTAAAGAGAACAGAATTCTCACACTTGACATTTCAATCTGCAATGAAGTGTTCCTCCTCAAATGTTTTAGTTTTGTAACTTATAGAACACATTAACAGTCCAAGTACAAAGGTACACACAGCTTACATGGGTCCTGCTGGGCCTGACAGGCCCAAGCGAATAACCACACTATGCTTCAAAGTGTCATCAGCTTCTGCATTTCACCCCTGTCCTTTTGTCCTCCTTGTTCTAGACGTGGCATTAGTCAAAAGATACTCAAAACAACACACCCAAGGTAAGGTGGAGAAAGTTACAGAAGGGTCTTTAACTGGTCCACAGCACACAGTTGTACTGGTGTACAGAGAGATGGGAAACACTGCAAAATACTTCTACTGTATTTCAAAATAAACATTTAAGAGTATATCTTCCACAATCTATAAAAATAGGTTTAAAACGGAAGTGGTATGATACATTTGTTTTCTTGAACTATTTTAATGGTATCTTATCTCTATGGGTACTAAGTCTTTTAAAAAATTACTACTGATAACCTGGTCAGTCACAATACTGACATTGCTCCAGCTATATTGTGACAAAACATAACACTAGTTTGAAGCAGGAGTAATATAAAATATTTTAGAATCAATGGTCTCTTACTGCAGCAAGGAAAAATGTTTACTTGAAAGTAAGAGTGTAGCCAACACTGTCACCTGCTGAGGGACTGAACTCTGAGGAGTTACCTATGGATACCCCACTGCACAGCAGTGTCTGGTGCTCATTTCTCCTGATTCTCCAGAATCAAATCTCTCAGCATATTTAGAAGGGAATTCTTACACTTCCAAATTAAATATGGGTATCTAAAAATCTTATGAGAGAAATTAATTCTACAGGTGTGCCTATGGAAACATAGGACCAGCTAAAACCATCAGAGGAGACTGTACACTTGAAAGTGCTTAAGTTAATGCATTTTTCAAACTCAAATGTAAAGTTATGTGATCCCTGCTTCAAGCCCTCTTTCCATTCCTAAACATTACCAAAATTTGTACTCCAGGTCTGAGTTTCTACACATTCTTGAATTTTTCTATGTGGTATTAACAGAGTAAAATGTTTATACTATGGTGAAAAAAAGGTAATGGTCAAATTTTAATATTTTTACAAAGAGCCTGTAAAGATTCCTAGAAAGGCCTTTCCTACCCTTACACTCCATTTTTAACAAAATATTTTATGTAGATTATACTTTTACAGTTAGAGATCTGGTTTGCACTATCATTACTAGAGCTGGTTCAATTGCTGGTGGTAATTCTCCTGCTTCATTCTGCTACAAAAACAACAAGTTTACTGGTATTCATCAGTTTAACTGCAGTTGCACTTTCAGACTTTTCAAAAGTCATTTGATGATTCAAGATGGCTTTCTTCTATGAGTAACTTCTTTTTCTTAGAATAATTTGTAAGGTTTAAGTCTGTCACAATACTATCACACATTGGAAAACCAATTACTAAATCATCAGAAGAAACAACTTGCTAGTTTTGGGCATCTCTTGTAAATTAAGCAGAACAACATTTTACAGCAGCATTTTACATTGGCTCCTATTCCAAAGCTAGTTAAGCCAACAAAAAATTTCCAGCTGCCTGAAAAAAATGTGTACACACAATAAAATGGGAAGTTCTCATCTGGGTACAAAGTTTAGTGCTACACAATTCCCTGGTAAAAGGATTTGATGTGAAATTAAAGAGATTTAAAGACTACTCATTTAACTATGAGGTCCAAACAATAGCTGAAATTCTGGTATCCATTTCAAGAGATGCCACGACAAGGGTTGTTTGACATTTCCATGAGGGTAAAAAAAAAAATTTAAGAAGTCAAATGCTCAAAGAAAAGACAAAATTTTAAGTCACACCTCCAACCAGAGCAGCTGAGCAGCAGCCTGCTACTGTTGCAATGTTTAATTAGAGTTTACTTAATGAAGACTATTCTTCTCTCCACCAGGCAGGTTTAGCACCTACTGTACCAGTCACTATTACTGAGCTGAAGCAATTCAGTTACCACTTGAATCATGTTATTGTTGTGTTTCTTCAGCAGCTGCAAATTTAGCTGCCTGTCACAGAATCCCATCTCACACAGACTGGACAGCAGAGTGGCAGTTTGCTCTTCTGTAGCTGCAGGCTGCTGAAAACAAAACATAGTAAGGTGAGCTAAAAAAAGTAATTTATTTTTTGCCATTTGAACTAGAGGCCCTGCATTAAACTAGAATTAAACTGAGGCACAGAGGCTCTTTTGGCCCCAGTTAAGCCATTTATATTCCCTTTCGCTGCTCACTTACAAAGGTGAGTTACTACTCTTACATGATGCTAGAACAGACATGCTTCCATCCCTATGGCACGAATTTTCCAGTCTGCTGAGAGCAGCATACCTCTAAAGGGATGCCATCAAGCTTAACATTTTATTCTTACATGAAGTCCAATACAGAATATTGATACACTTATAAAGCATACACCCTACAAATTTAACGTTGTCATTCTATGAAACTCACATAGCATACAGGAAAGACATTTACCTGTTCAACAATGGGTGGTCCAGCAAATAATGCTTTGTAGGCAGAAGCAGCAACTGACAAAGCTCCTTTCACAAGTTCTCCTGCAATGCTGCTTCCTTGAGGGTACCTGTGAAGAGAACAGGTGTTGCTTTAGGGTCAGTAAAGCCAAAGGTTTGTTTCAGTGAAATGCAAGTCACTGCCTGTTGATGTGAGGACTGTTGGAGAGAACAGCCTATGATCCACTGGAGTCAGTGATGTTTGGGAATGAGCTATACCAGTACACCCACAATTAAACTGTGGGTGTACTTTCCATTAAGTGACCTTTTGTAAACAGCTCTTCATTAAAGAGTCTTTTGTAAGGAGCTCCTCATTAATTTTGGATTGCCAATTCTGCATCCTTTAGATTTGTGTCCAAGCAGAAACCAAGATCTTATGAAAGCATAGCATGTTTCCTTTAAGAAGGGAGGCCTCTCTCCAAAATAATGACTACATGAAATCTGGAAGCCAGTACTTTTTCCTAGGTGTCTAATTAAGCAGTTCTCAGTCTAACATAGTGTTTGTGAAGTCACAGCCTCAGCCTCAATTACCTTGGGTATTCTGAGAACTTCTGTTTACTAGTGAGAAATGCAGAAGGTCCTGGCCCATGACTATCTTCACCACTGGGTTCTGGAAAAGGAAGGAAAAATGTCAGTGTGTCCAGTTAATGACAGTTTAGCTGGAGAAATGGAACACATACACAAACAGAATAAAGTGTCTCTTGGTACAAAAGGAATACTCTAAGTTTAGTTTTGCAGACCAGCTATCCAGGATTCTCGCTGCAGTGAAAGCAGTCAGAAGATTTTCAGAACCATATGACTGATTCATCAGTGGGTGTTTAGCACCAGAGGAACTGCTGTCTCAATGACTGTAACAGCAGCTTAAATACACAGCTCATTAATTCCAGAGCAAGGTAATTTTCCAGATGCCTGTAAGTACTTTTGAGTATCCTCTTACCATTTCCAATAATAGATGTTCTTAACTGATCCACAAAGCCAATTATTTCTTTATTTGAAACATCCATACAGGTAAAGTTCAACACTTTACTTAAAGGTTCAAAATCTACTTAACAGATTTCTGCTCTCCTCAATAGCAATGAGACATCAATTTCAATACTAGGCATAAGGAATAGGTGATGACTATAGTCTGCACCCTTCATTAAGCAGTGTCAATACCTTCTCTTTGTATTTGATCATGAGGAGCAGAAGAGATATTCTCTGAAGCTGGTGTGTTTGGTTCTTGGAAGATGTGATTCTGAAGAGATGCACGATTCCTGAGAACATAAGGCAAAAACATTACTACTATTATTCTACATGTAAACACATAAATAAGTCAAGATCAACAGAAAAAAGAAAAAACTTCACTTGCTCCCTTCTCTCCGTCTGTTGCACTCACCTAAATCTGTGAGTACAGGGTCTATGAAAAGTTGCAGGATTTAAGAACATTTACCTCAGTATATGATAACATTTAGTTGCAAAAATTCCTGTTTGAAAGTACTAGACCTTGCAGACTCTACAGCAATGCCAGCACCACCATTTCAGTCTGGTCCCCAAAGCATACCTTTGTGTCTGGGGTGAGGTGTCCACAGTCACTGGGGTTAATGGTCCTGCAGCCAGTGTTTGTGAAGTTGTCAAAGTGTCACTGACCCCCTGGATCTGTGGCTGGCTTCCACCTTCTGGGTTCTCTGCCACTGTTTCAGGTTCTCCTGTCTTCTCTGAACCAGGCTGAGAAAGGGCTGAACTATACATGGACTCTCCTAAAGGCCGACTGGTGTCAAAGCACTCAGGGAGAATAATGATATAATCCTCTGATGAAGCAGAGGAGCACTGACTCTGAACATCATCTTTATCATCTTCATCACAATTGCCAGTACCACTAGAGGGGTTTGTGCTCTCATCAGACAGTGGAAGGTCTCCTAGGAGGAAAAAAAGGTGAAGTATTAACCATTGTCCATTTTGTATGGACAACAACAGACACAGTATTGTTCCAGTTGTAAGAGACAAGTATTTAAAAACAACTGTAAGCCTCAGCTGCTGCTATTAATGGTGTCATTTGCCCTGTTTGTTGTGGGGAGGGTGAAGTGTGAAAGTGTAATAGATCTAAATGTTAAGCCTGTGTAAATATGCTGCTGGTATTAATGCTTATAGTAAAAAACAGGAATAAGAGCTATATAGGCAACTTAACCTGGAGTTTTCACCTCCTAAATTACACACATTAGAAACAGGTCAGAAACATTGTACATGTACAAAATATGTACATGTACAAAATATGGAGCCACTAGTCACGTGGAACATATGAGCACTTATCTGAATATCCAAATGTAACCTTTTGTTCTCAATTTCACTTTTTTAAAGAACAGCTGTTAAACCAGTTGCTTGTTCAGAGTACTGACACCAATTTTCTCATGTCATGCTTCTTACAACTGGGACAATGTAATGATTCTCTTCATCTAATGAAGATCACTTTCCTAGAACAGGGTCAGCTATTTTTTTCACAGCTTTTTTAATATTTTTTTACAGCTTTATCTTACATTGAAATCCATTTTACCTACCAGAGGAATTTTCTCTCATTGGCTCTGACTGATGAATCTGTGCTTCCTTTTTGGAAGTGGAATTACTATTTATCACAGGAGATTCTTCATTTATCATATTGCAACTGAAGCTGTCTTGCAGTGTTTGTAAAGAGTCTAATGAAACAAACCAGGAAAAACAATTTAATGGTATCAACTACCTGAGCTGAGCAATTTGTGTCTCATGTCTGACTGCAAACAAGTCAAACCAGAGAAGGCAGCTAATGTACTCACTCTGGAGGATTTTGGGGGTTTTTTGGGGGGGCTTGTGGTCAGGTGCAGCATCCAGAGTCAGAGATCGAATTACAGTTTCACAAACAAACTGAGTCCCACTCATATCTTCTTCCCCTTCCTCCTGGTTCAGTGCATGTTCAGCTTTCACTTTCACCACGGAAGAGTCCACAGAAGGGCAGGCTTCTGCCATTCCTTGGAAGGGGAAACATAGTAAGATTTTACCACCACAACAAGGAAATGTAACTGTAAGAAGAGGAATTTCTTAGACTAGCCACAGCTAATATTGACTCTGTGTGTTAATTCTTTTTAAAAATTGAAAGATTTTTGAATTCAGCTCAAGTTGAACATGAAAGTGATTGAGAAGTATGGGGACCACACCTGGAGTGTTTTGAGTATAACCTGGTTTACAGAGATTGTTAATTCTCCCAACAGATTCTAATGGTCAGACAAATAAAAAGAACATTTGATAGGACTTTATACAAGGGCATACAGTAATAGAACAGCAGGGAATGACTTTAAGATGGAGGATCTATTTAGATTAAATATTAGGCAGAAATCCTTCCCTGTGAGGGTGGGGAGGCCCTGGCACAGGGTGCCCAGAGAAGCTGTGCTTCCCCCCACCCCCCAGAAGTGCCCAAGGCCAGGCTGGATGGGGCTTGGAGCAACCTGGGATAGTGGAAGCAGTCTCTGCTCATGGCAGGGGGTGGAACTGGGTAATCTTTAAGGTTCCTCCCAATCCAAACCATTCTGTGATTCCATGATTTGTATTTCCAAATCTACATATATTATGCTCCAACCTCTACAGTCACTAATGTGACTACAGACTACAGGTTTATGAGCCAAACAACATTTTTTTCTTCCAAAGAAGGGGAAGGCAGTAGTTAGAATTCCTTTTAGACATCAGGTTTGCTGACTACACAGAAGTGACAATATCCTCCCTTCACCCCCAAGCTCCTCAGGACTACTGCTTACCAGGCACTAGTTTAAATCCACTCCCCTCGTTCTCCTCCTCTATCTGCCCTAAGCCAGGTTTCTCCAGCAAGGGGCTGTCACGTGGCAAAGGGGACATGCATGGAGTCATGTCTGGAAAACACAGGGAGCAAAGATAATTGGCACTAAAGGAGGAGCCTCCAGGAGGTAACATTTTTAGAAGTTATTCTTTTTAAGGGACATTCTTTCAAGACTGAAGAAACTTAGTTATTTTGCAAGATAATCTGATGGAATAAACAACTAGCTTTGCATTACACTGTGACTGGCTGTGCAAAGAAAATGGCAGCATTCCTCAACATCTGGAATGTTATGATCTTGGGGATATGAAGGTGAAAAGTAGCCAAGACTGCAAAATAGCTGCCTGTGCTGGAGAGAGCACACAGAATACGGGAGCCTTACCAACAGGAGTGTTGTGTGGCACTCGCTCCAATTCCTGCACAATATTAATGTCCAACAGCTCAAAGGACAGCAAATCCTACAGGAAGAAACACCACACAGTTCCCATGAGCAAACTCTGAAACTGAATCATATCTGTAGCTGGCAGCACAGATCCCACTGATGTACAAATAACACTTTGCTCCTCAACATGCCCTCTGAAGGCAGTTTTCCCTCAACATGTTTTTACATCATTGAATATGGTGCACAAATCAGGGCAGCAAGAGACAAAGCTAAGAACTCCCTTGTTAGGAGCCACAGAAAGACTCAATGCTGACTCTTTTTTGAGAATCTTAATCTGTCCTGCACGTAATTTCCACATACTGACAGTCCCTGATACCAGTTCAAGGAAACAGCTCTGCTATACAAAATGCAATATACTCTTTCTGAAAATAAAGTGGCCGTTTTTAGAGCTCAGAAGTTTTATTCATAGATGTCTGCATACCTAGACATCAAACCCAAGGTGGTTTGCTTTGTCTCTACCTGAATTTTAGCACTTTACCTGTGCAGTGAGAAGATCAACAGATGGGATGTAAAACTCTCTCTCACTTGGCAGATTTTTGATCTTTAAAGTTGGCAGAGATATTTCAGCCTGCTCTGTGATTTCACCCATCAGTTGAGCACCTGTTTCTGTCTTTAAGGTAGCATCCTGCAAAAATAAAAAAAGTGTCACAGAAGTCCCTTAGGCACAGTAAGTAAAACATCATATTTTCATATGAAAGCCTGAATTTTGTGTAAACACACAAGTAATTTGGAAGAGTAATTCAACTCATTACAGAGCCCAAAGGACAAGGCCTAACAAAGAGAAATCCTGCAGTGTTTCAGTTCAATCAAAGAACTACACAAATAGTTGCAACAGACTGCTAACTAACCTCATGCCTGTCAAAAAGAACAACTACTTTGGAACTTATAAATGCAGTCTACGTTGTGTTTCTTTCCTATTAAAAATAAAATTTAGAAGCAAATAGCTAAAAGAATCCCCTCAAATAGTTAGACAAGAATACTATGCCAAATAATACACAATGCTCCTCCCTAGGCAATTCAGAACTGCCCCAAATACCAGGTGAGTGACTTGCCTGTTTGGTTCTGGAAGCTCTGCTCTTCTGACAAGAGTCAGAATCCTTCCAATCACTTTCTACATAGTCAGCAGCTGGAGAGGGATCCACAACAATACTGCACCAGATCCTTGGTCCAAACTGCTCCCCTCTGTGTGACAGTCTCCAGTGAGAAGTGTAAGTTCCTTCTATATTGGGAGCTACAAACTCAACTGAAACAGTTCCTACTTGTCCAGATGGAAGGGATGGCACTAAGACATCTTTCTTCTCAGCAGATGCCAAAGTCAGATTTCCCCACATAAGTTTCAACTGAAACACACAACAGAAAAAGCCAACAAGTTAACTTCACAAGCGTCTCTGCAAAGTGTGGGCAGCAGGAAGCAGAGTTCCTCTGCTGAAAGGCCTTGTAGATAGCAGGCATGGAGAAGGCAGGCTGCTAGTACACATGCTCACATTAGTCACTATCAACACAGAGATACCCCCACCTTTCAACACAAATGCAGCCACTTGTAAAACAAAGGAGTTTGGAAGTCAGAAAAGCAACAGACCAGTTGTAAATTGGGTCAAACTGTTCCATTATAACATGGGGGACATATTATTAATGGGAAACATGTTCAGTGATGGTACTCTTAATTGCTTTCTTCCTGTAGTCTACAGTTGTAAAGAGTACCTAGATAGCTTATTGCCCCACAATTCCCAACTGTGAATCAACAGGCCAAAGGAAATCTTAAACAAATCCTAACAGAGAATTCACATACAAATGATTTTCAGAATGATTTTAGTGTGTAAAAGTAAGAGCAAAGGCAAGATACCTTTGTGTCTGAGCTCCATTCCACATTGCCAGTATTCTTCATTCGCCAGTGTTTGATAAACTTTGTTCCTGGTTTCAAGTGAGTACCATCAGGCAAATTCTCATCCACAAATACTGCACTTAGTGTTGGGACAATTGCTTGGAAGGGTTGATTAGGACTCCTGGGATTGGAGAGAGGAAACAAACAAAAAAACTTACACCAAAACTGAAGAAGTTCAGCTGCTGATTAATGTTAATTCAGCTTTTAAATGCCCTAAATGGAAGGGATGAATCAAAGAAACAAACTATACAAGTTCTACATGGCACATTCATAAACTCAAAGGGAATGGGAAATGCAAAGGCTGCAGTCTAATGAACCTCAGCCTAAGAGCACATAAAAACATAAGGAAGAAAAAATAGCACTGAACATAAATATACAGCATGTACTTGATTTTATGCAGACACACTTAATAAAGCAGGAAGATACAGACTTCTTTAAAATTGGCAGCAATATTAATTTATGCTGTATGCACCTGAATGTGTTTATATAATCCTAGGCACTCCCCTTCCTCCTAAATCTATATAAATCACTAACTTTCTGGTAATAACCATCAGTTACTTTCTTTTCTTTTTCCTACTCTCCTCTCAATTAAAAACACCTTACCTTGCAAATCACATTTAGGCATAATTCTCACACAATCAAATGACAAATCATACTTCAAATGAGCAAATTCATAACCCTCCTCCTGTTACTTTAGCTTGGTGTCGTAACAAAAGGTCAGACAGCACAACTACCAGATACTCAGTTAACAACAACAACCCTTACAGGAAGGTATTAGGCTGAAGACTCTCAGATTTCAGAGTAGGTGAGCCATTCGTTTCCAATACATGGATAGAGTTCCACAGATGAATTTTCCTGTGCAATTTTAGTTGCTTTTTGAGCTCTCGGACCTCTGCTTTTCGCTGTTTCTTTTCCGCTCGCAATCTTTGCTTCTCTGCCTTCAGAAACCTTTTGTCCATCTGTTTCTGGAACCTGCAGAGCAATTCAGACACCTTATTACATTTAACTGATCAGAATTTATCTTTAGCCAACACAGTCTTAGTCTCAAAGGACCCCTTCAGGAAATGTCCCATGCTTCTAGACTGGATACCAAATGATTTTAAAAGAACATCCCAATAGCTGCTTGTGGAACTAATTTGAATGGTCTCTGAAAGAACAAACCAGGGTAGACACAGAGCGCTCAAAGAAAAAGCCAGCTCTCAAAGTTTACTACTCATCTATGACACAAAGTCTGTCTTTTCTACTTTGTTATTAAAGATTTATGACTTAGGCCCTTTGTAAGTATGTAGCTAATTTTAGGTACTCATAATACAGTTAGAGTACCATTTCCATTTCTTGTTATCTCCAAAATCAAAGCTGAACCTCAGCTCCAACACAGGTGTTTCCACTTGTTATGAGGACAATCTTGTCAGATACTGACAGGTGCCACTATTTACCTGACTTGCTCCAGAGTGGCAGGCAGGCGTGGGGAGAACTCTGCAAGGCTGTAATTGTCAGCGGCACAGAGGATGGGTCTGCGCAGCTTTAGCAAGACGTGGTTGGGATCATGTGCGTATGTTCCTGCTTCACACTCCTCACAGATATTGTAGGCTGGACAAAGGCTGCAAAGCAGAAAAGACTGAAGGTTACCAAGAGGCAAAGAATTCCTGCAGAGAAACAACTCTGTATCATGCTACCAGGGTACGCAGTTCCCAAGTGACACCAGCTGGTTGTCTCACTCACAGATCAGGATTTGGAGCCATGTGGAATACCTAGATGATAATCTCTATTCTTGGCAAAGCTGCAACATAGTTCCCACTTCTTTGAATACACATTGAAAAAAATTCATGCTTCCTTTAGCAAAAGTGACTAAAATTGTTGCTACAAAGGATAGAATGTTTTACTAAAATCCAGTGCCAAAACCAGCACCATATTTATGAAAATACAGAGGTTAAGACAACAATATTGAAGGATGCAAAGCAGATTGGTCCTGCAGAAACAGGGCTGATAAATAACAGACTGTCATCTCATGCCAGCAAGGAAAAAAATATCCAAAGAAAAACTCATGTTGGCATTTCATCCACTGCTTCTGCCTAGTCCCAAAATGCTGATCTTTACAGCAATTGCCTCATTCAAATAAAACTCTCACTTTCAACACCTTACTTAAGACATTCATCAAAACCTATTTCATATTATAAAACTGACAACATTTTAAAAGTATGACCTGCCTTAGTCTCACTGACTCTCAGAATCAAACAAACAGCTACTATAGACAAGTGGTTCTAAGTCTTGTTTTGTGTTTAAGTCTTGTTTTTTGTTTTGTGAAGGAAACATTTTCCTTTACAATTACTGCATGTTATATGCAGATAAGGTAAAAAGTCATTGAGAACACAACATGATAAAGTTCTCTCACTTTAACAATCTCCTTTTCTCAAAATAGTATTAATCTTGCTTTTATGCAGATCAAGTCTAGTCACCACACGAGCGAACATCAGCTGCTGGTGAGACACATAGCAGACATTCTGAAACGTACAGCAGGCTGCAGATTAGAGACCTAGAAGTCCATGACCTCAAGCCAGTTTCTCAGACTCACACACCATGCATGTTAGTTTAGGCTCCCCACACTCCCAGCTCCATCAGACCCTACCTGCACTGGTAGCGAACGCCAACAATGCGAGCCTGGCAGTTGCAGCAGGAGATCAGCCAGTCACACTGCTTGCTGCTCCCCGACTGGCTCTCCAGAGGTGGAGGTGCTGCTGTAATTGAGCTCTCCGAAAAATCTGGAGACTGATTGTGATGAACAAGCTTCTCATACAGCTTCTGCTCCAGCCTCTCAACAGTCTCCTTAACTACTTGTTCCCTGAACTGGAAAGAAATTAAAGTAGTTGTGGATGAGACCCACCAATGAAGTTTGAAAAGCTGAGTTATATTGTCACAAGTCTCCCAATCTGTAAGTCATAGACTACTTCAGAATCATTTCCCCTACCCCCAGCACATTCTACATGAAATCAAACAAATACCACATTCCTCAGAGAGGACTTTTATTTTATAAAATACCAACCCAGAGCTTTTAAAAAGGCAAGTTAAAAATCACATATTTGTGCTTACAATATTGTTTTTCTTCCATAACCTTGCATGAAGGGAAGGAAACTCATCTCCAAAACAATTACCACAACTCCAAAACAATTACCACAACTCCCAAACCCCTCTGGAGTCTCTACCATTAAGTACTGATTTGCCCACCAGGGATGTTTTAAACATAACCATGAACTTCCCCATTTTTTTAAAGTTATCCCCTACACTGTAGACATGGTTATACATCTAGTTCCCATTAAGAACCTGGTCACAAGTGCTGATGGCAAGTGTGTTCAGATGTCTAGAGTTAGGCATCACATAGATCTCTTCCATGCACAACTTCTTATGTATTTCTTTAAGTACACCAATACTTGCAAGACAAAACACTTACTGTTTCCAAGTAGCTGGTAAACCATTCTGGAGGATTTTCATTTGTTCCTTCTGTTCTGGTCTGATTTAACTTTTGCTGGGGGGAAGAAAACCAAAACAAACAAAAAGCATGCAAAGTTAAAAAAAAAACCCTCAACACAGCAAGTTAACTGCTGAAATAGCTTATAAGTGCTTTTATAGAAAAATATTTGAAGTTCTTCAGCAAACAGTGGAGAAGCAACACAAGGTAGCCACTGGTATTTTCCTGAAACATTTCTGCCTCATTAGCACTTGACTGTAATTATGCACCAAAGCCACAGAAGTCAAGTCACAACTTACTCGATGGCAATGAGGGCTTCAGGAGATAAACTGCTTTTTTTATCAATATATTTAAGAATAGTCAACATGACAGCACCTGTGTTTCTAAAGACAGCAGCAAATTATGCTCTTAGAGACAATCAAACTATTTGGTGAGCTTCAACAGGTGCAGGTAACTGAAAACAACCCAACTTCTGAACTCAGCTTTTATATATGGGTAAAGAGGACAATCCATCTACAAAGTGCATTACATTTATTAATTCTTTGTTTGAAAGCAACTCGGCTTCCTACCTGAATGGTCATCTCCTTGTCACTTTTTAATTCTTCCTCTAATCCCTGAGCTAGCATGGGGTAGTGCAAAAATGGTTTCTTCTCATCTTTAGGTACCAGCTTTTCTGTCACATTTTTTTCATGTAGTTGCAAAGCACAAGGAGAGTCTTTTTCATAGGCATTCATCTGAAGCTGATTTCCTTGTTTAACTGCAATCTAAACAAACAGTACATCCAACACACCACATTTTCCACTTACAATCAGCATACAAAATCCATAAAAATGCAGTATTACACTACACTGGAGAGTTTGGGAAAAGACTAACAGACACAAAAACTGAGAGAGATACCAAGTAGAGTCAGCTGATATTCTGTTTCTTAAAGGTTACTAATATGCTTATTAAAAAGTTGAGTAAAAGCCAAAGCATAATCATGCAAATATCCTACTGGAGTTTTTCAGCCTACAATGAAGTGTTCATAGGAGCCAGTAAACAACAGATTGTGTCCAGGAATTTATGATTATTTTGAAATTATCAGATTTGAAATTCAAACCACAAGCAAAAAGTTCTGAAAGACTTAATAATATAAAACAGAAATACAAAGAAATGCAATTCTTATTTTGTCTAACGGCCTATAAAGTAACTAAGCATGGACTCTCATAAGTTTTAATTATATACTCTGGCAGTAGAGTGTATGTGGAAAGATTTTTGAAGGGATTCACTAGAGCCCAGTACTTCCAAATACGGCATTATTGTTGGAAGTATTTGAGAAAGTCAGTCTCTTAACCAACCCACTGCTGCTGAGGGTCCTGAATTGTAACTGCTTATTCAACTAATTTACAAAAATGAAGACTACCCAGGATGGAAGAAAAATGTAGTAAGACATTCAAGCTACTGTTCAAAGCTCAGAAAACTGAGCTATTTTGATATCCTGGGCCAGGTAATGCTGGTTTTTTTCTCAGCTACACCAATTTGAATTGGAGAAGGATGAATATATTGAAAGAAGTCAAAGAGCACATTTACCTTCAGAGCTTCTTCATATTCCTCTAAAGAAAAATAGAAAGAAATGTGAATATCCCATATCTCAAAGAACAGATGTAAGTTTAGCACACAGTATTTAGAAACCCTTACATGACAAGGGGCCTCTCCTACCTTCTGTAAATTCTCTTAAAATGGTGCAAGAAATTGTATATACAGCAACAAGCATACATTTTCACAGCTAAGAGCCACAACATTCCAGTAATTTAGTCACTTCCAATTTGTTCCTATAGATCAAGAACTCCTTCCTTTGGGAAAAATTTGATGCCAAATCATACATAAAATACAAATATCAAAAAGCAAGAATTCTCAACTCCGTCTCCAAAAACCACGAGCAACAGTTGGGGTCCCTTTCTTGACTTCACTTCAACAAAGCAGCAGCTCACCTTTGCTATTCACAGAGACCTGCAAAGAGAAATAACAGTGAGCAAGAGCCACAGACACACTGGTGCAATCCTCTTAAAATTAACACACTTCAGAATAAACATACTTTTATTCACATTTTCTAAAACACCACTCCTTCAGACAGTTGTTATTGCTGCCCTGTTTAATCATTACCCAAAGTTGTGTTTTGAAGCAGCCCATGTTTGTTACTGGATTGGCACAGGAAGGTGTGTGCACTGCTGGCACCCAGAACAAGCATGCTGTCCTCAGAAAGCCACTGTCTGTACCCCTGGGCTCACTGCACAAGGACAGGGCTTTAAATTTTGCTTAAATGCCCAGCAAAAGATCAGTTAAGTGTTTCATAAGCTCATTCTTCTACAGATACTCATTTATCAATTCTGCACATAGAGGTCACTAATACAAGAAGCTATTTAATCCCTACAGCACTGCAGGATTCTGAACAATGTTTGCTCAGTATTTCAGAAAAAGCTTTCACAAATGCCTCTATATATGTATATATTATACAGGCTGGCAAGTAAGGGGAGAATCTTTCCCTAAAAGGTTGTTAGAAGCATCTTGAGATTTTGCCTTAGGGAAAAAAAATAAGAACAAGGATCCCCATCTCATTTAGTAGAGCTATAATCCAAGCAGTTGAACACTGCATTTGCAAAAGGTCCATCCTGTGTGAGAGTTACATTCTCCTCTGAAAATCTCTAAACAGAAAGAATATGAGAGGCTGAGACTATGCCAAGCAGGAAGTTACTCAACAAGGACAACTAGAAGTAACCAATTTGTTTTCTGAGTCAGTAATCTGCTTGGAGATTACAGCAATTGCATAAAGCAAGCAGAGGATTTGAGTACACCAGATCACTGAAGCAAACATATGCTAATGACAGGGGACCTACATTTGCCAGAGGAAGGAGTCTAGATTGAAGAGACAGGGCTTTACCATGGCTGCAAACACAAATAGCTACAACTAGCTTATTCTCATTTTAAAAAAAATTAAAATTCCTCAACAGAAACATTCCCCCTCAGAGCACAGAGAACCACTGGCTCTTTCAATGGGGTGGGAAAAAGAAAGGCAGTAGGTTCTAACAAAAAGTAATTTAAAATATGTATGCTGCATTAAGAGTAACACCACAAGACCATCAGCTGTTTTCTTATTAAAGGGGCAAATGTTCTCCCACCCCAATCTGCATAACAGACACTCCTGAAGGACCCACTACAAATTATCACGAGGCAGAAAGGCTCCCCCACATCATTTTTTGGTTGAGCTATTGGGAGGGTGGGGTGGCAGGTATTTTACCTCATCATTATCCTCATCAATGTATTTGATCTGAATGTTGTCCAGGTCAAATGAAACCCTAACCTGTAATGAAAGACAAGAACACAAAACCATAGTGAGACAGGATGACACATGTCCTCAGTTAATAATGATCATTAATTGCAAATAACATTATAACCCTTCCATCCCTTCCTGCAGTTTCTCAGTTGAAGCAAACACTGCTTTACAAATCCATTCCAGTTGAACTCTTCCCGGTGCCTTACCTCCAACCTTTACTACCTTTCCCAAATGAAAGGAACAGATTCATTTGTTTCATGTTGTACCTTTCCTAGTTAATGTTTACTCCAAAATAAACAATAATAACCTTCCCATTCTAAGAGGACAACCTCAGTCGTGGTAAACACTGCAAAACACGAAAGCAATGACAAACAATCCCTAAACTCTACCTTTAACATCAAAAAGCACCTGAAGACAGCTCACATGGGTGATCACCCTTTTTTCAGCCTATCAGAATTTGGAGAATAAAGCTGAGCAGTTATTTAGCATTTTACATTAACCAAGCAGAATGAGCAGCACCAAAAGAACCATAAAATGAAAGCAGTTGTTTCCATACACTGAGTCTTTGAGGCTCCTGTACATTATTGCACCAGCTACCTACAAAAGCTGTATTTTTCCTAACAGACACCCTCTGAAAGAACTGACAGGTCCTACTAGCCCAGACCTATGAGAACAACACGAGCAGCCTCAGCCAACACTGGTTGCCTGGGACCACACAGCACCACCAGAGCACATGGACACAGTGTACACGTGGGCACGTTTTGCAATGAACCTGCTTCAGGCAGGCTCTTCCAGCAACATACCCCAAATTTTCTGAGTGCACTGAGAGAACCAACTCATCTTGTCAAGAAGACACTGTGGTCTGCACTTACATTGTCTAGTACAACAGACTGTTCCCCTAAACTCAAAGTAGAACAAGAGCTCACTTTATCCCTCATAAACATCAAACACATTTAATAAAAGATTAAAACATAAGAAAGACATGAATTTAATCGATATTCCCTTGAAACAGTAGTTCACACAACAGTCAAGCCGCGGTGCTACCCTGGTTAGGGAAACGCTGTAATAGAACACCACACCTTGAACAAACACACCCTGGCTCTCAGACTACCTCAGATTAAGGGCGACGCAGTGCTTACACAGTAATCTGCTTCCAGCTTTGATGCAAGCAGGATTCTGACTAGCTCAGACATTCCTGCAGGGTCTACTTGCCTCTAAGTATTTTAAGGCTGAACTAGTGCCTCTTTCAGAGGACTGAAATACAAATGAAGATGATGCAGTTCAAACTTTGAACCCGAGTAATTCATGAAGCAAAACCTTTCTGCACATATACTAGAATACATTAGCTCGAAAAACATCTGAAAGAGAGAAAATAAAATTGTGACAAGATCTCTTCAGATACGACTTTGAAAGCATGCTAGAAAAACCAGAACAGTTGCTACAGAATTAAAAACCATCATCATCACCATCACATTATTTTCATCACAGCCAAGGGAATCCTTACAACATGATTTCAACCTCAGTCAACACAGGAATTTTCACTGAACAGCCCTGAAAACAAGCATCCAAACAAACTCTGAACTATGCCAAGTGCATGATACACAGACCTTCACAAGCAGCTGCCCACGCATGCACAGCCCAGTCAGACTGTTCTATCCAAACCAGCTCATCCAAAGCTCCCGGAAACAAGCGACCTACAATGCATTACTGCCCCAGAGAGCACAGACCGATCTTCTGAAAAGCAACAGACGTGTGTCACTTCACCGTAGCTACTTCAAGAAGTAAAAGAATGGGAGATAAGAGGAACAGAATGTACTTTACAGAGGGATACGGAGCCAAACCAAGCGTCCGCACCTGTGGTAAAGGGCAAAAAACACAGCTACGACCATCTGCTCACACAGGAAAAAAAAAGGACACAGAAGCAGCTTTTTCCTAAACACGCTTTTCACGTCACTCTAAGCATACAGTAGGAGTAAACCATACTATTAAAGAAAACAGAAAACCCAGCCGTATGAACCAGCAGTTCTAGCAGCCTGTGAAATGGGGGACACTGCTCGGGAAGGCGCGGGCGGAGCTGCCAGGCCCTGGAAGGCTCGCTGGCCCGGCCTGCGCCTCACCCACACGGCCTGCGCCTCACCCACACGGCTCCCTACGGCCGCGGCCCCGCGGGGACACCCCGCTCCGCCTCCCGCCGCCAGGCTGGCTCACCATGGCCTCCACGTCGGCCCAGGTCGTGTGCGCTGGGTCGGACAGCACGAAGCTGCGGGTGTCGCCGCGGCAGGTGACGCGCAGGGTGACCCGCGGCTCCATCGCGCGCTCCCGCGGCGCCGCCGACAGCCGCGCCAGCCGGCCCGACCAGCACAACATGGCGGCCCGGGGGCGGCCCGCCCCGCACCCTCTGCGCCGCGCTATTGGCTGCTCCGCCTGTCACTCATCCTGACAGCCGCTCTGATTGGTGAGAAGGCGGAGCCAGGAGCCGCGGAACCACAACAATAAACACAGCCGGGCGCGCGCGCGCACGGCAGCCACGCACGTCCGGCGCCTGCGCAGGGGCCGCGCCTGCGCGCGCCGGGATCACGTGGGAGCGGAAGCACCAATCAGGCTCGCCCAGCCCCGCCCCGCCCCGCCGAGGCGGAAGGAGCCCATAAGAGTGCCGTGCGGGGGCGCGCGCTGGCTCCGCGGCTGCGGATTGGCTGCGCGCGGCGCGGCGGAAAGGGCGCGAAACACAGTGCGGGGAGCGGCGCTGAGGTGAGGACGGGACCGGAGAGGGCAGGGCAGCACAGCACCGCACCGGCCGAGCTCTGGCGGCCGCACCCGCGGGGACTGCGCTCCCTCCGCGGCTGCTGGGACGCCTCGCCTCGGCCGCCTGGCAGGCCTAGCTGCGGGGCCCGTCCGGAGCCGAGCTGCCGCCGCGGGAAGCTCAGGCGGTTTCTCTTTGTTCTCAGGATTTCCACACTCGCTGTGGGTCTTACCTGTGCTGCCTCGTGTCGGTACGCCTTAGGTGCTCTACATAAGCGTGTCTGCACTCTTCTTTGTATGCTTTTCCACCTAGCAAGCTCCTCTCTATTGGTGTTTTGTGCTTCGCGCCCTCACTGAGTTTCTCCTGAGTGCTGCTCCTGTAAACCCTTTCTTTTTGCTCATTTGACTGCAAGACACTCGAGAGGTTAGAACTGGAAACGTTCAGAGTAAGGTCTCCTCTGTCCTGTAAGGTCTTGCTCAGGAAATAGCAGCAATGTATTTGAAACGGGAGAACGCAGTGACGGGATGCACCAGAGCAGAAACACAGCTGGTAACGGTTGGTGGTTTTTTGTTTTTGTTTTTTCTGTAGAGTATTTTTGGATGACTTCAGCGAAGGATGGACCTCTCAGCGATTACTATCGGCCATGTACAAAATGTGCTTTCAGCTATGCAGAAGAACTTGGAGTGCCCAATATGGTATGCCAGGGAATAAGATCAGTATAGTTAATTTTGGAGGTTTTGTCTTTCTTTTTTTTTTTTCCTTTCCTTGAAAATACTTTGTCAGTTCTATGGCTTACCAGAAAGCAAAGGTATTTGTGCTTAGGACTAAACACATTGATGTTTTGTAAGGCTCAAATGAGAAAGTGCAAGAAAGAACTTATATTTTGCCATTATGTTGTAGTATATTTTGCTTCTCTGTTAGAACCTAAATGTGTCAGTCGTGTATTCAGTGAGGGAAAAAAATATATCTGATTGGGATACTGTTTGTAAAGCAGCTTTTTGTCACTTGTCTCAGAAAGGTAAATGAGGTCTGTAGTTCTTTAATGCAAACAAATGCTGAAATAGCCAAGGTTCTGGTTAAAGTCTGGATCCCAAGTGTCTATAATTTCTGTGCTTTTGTTTTACTTTTTGTAGCTTGGATGTGGTACAAGAGCCTGTTTCAACAAAATGTGATCACATATTCTGCAGGTAGGTTTGAAAACTTTCAAGTGCAATGCAATTTTTAATTTCCATGTATAATTTTTTTTGGTTTATCATTTTTAATTCCATAAATACTGGTTTAATTTCCATATATACTTCTTCCATGCTAATCATGTATGTATACTGTGTTTTGATAACTTCATGTACTTTAGGGGAAAAATCAATTCTATAAAAGAGAGAACGGCAGCTTCACAAATGTGACAAAGGGGATCAATGAACTCAGTGTAACACCAGAACAAGAATACACACTTGATTACTGCTAAGTGATGAATGCACATACTCAGTTTTAGGGGAAATGATATCCTTCTTTTGTTACTATCACAAGCATTCTTTTTTCTTAGGTTCTGCATGTTCAAACTTATCAGCAAAAAGAAAAAAGGTGTGGCAGAGTGTCCTCTGTGTAAGACTGAAGTTACCAAGAGGTGAGGAATGCATGTTTCTAAGGAGGCTTGAGGATGAGATATTTGAACTCTGAGGCAAGGCTAAAAGTCTTAAAATATATTAGTATAAAACTGAAATAAAGAAGAAAAGGTGGTTATTAACTTAGCTGTCTGTTTCTAAAGGAGTAAATGTAGTGTCTTATCTCAATGTAAATTTTTCCAAGTGATCACAGATGAACACACCTCTCCTAAAAAATGTCTCTGCTATATTAGTGTTCTTTCTACTAAACCTATGTGAGGAAAAATATGATATGTTCACTTTTGTCATAGTTTTAATTCCTGATGTAAAGGTAGTTTGGCAGAATTGTGTTGTTATTTCCTGGCAACAATTCCGTATTGTCTCATCTTCCACTTTGGAGTTCTACCCCTTTTTTTGTTCAGCCAAAATTCTGGAAATATTTATAGTTGACCCGTTCATTTGTCTTAAAATAACTGAAGTGGTGATGTTATTTCAGGAGTCTGAAAGAAAATTCCAGATTTAAGCAACTAATTGAAGGATTGCTGGAAACTATCCGTGCTTTTGAGCTTGACACTGGAGTGAAGTGTAAGTGTTGTCAATGGGTGCCCCCAGTTGGTTTTTTTTTTCAAATAAGATTTTGACATATGATTATTTATAAGCTATCCCATTTACTGTGCAGCAATAAATATGGGAAGAATTATCAAAAGTTTTTTTTTTTTCTTGGATGTAGAATAAATTCAATTAAGTTCCCAAGATTTTCTTAGAAAAACCTCTTGAACAGTTTTACTGTGCATTTGATGATTCTAACCAATCTTATGTTCAGTTCCTGAAACATGGCTGAATGATATCAAATAATGTTTAATCTGTAACTGTGAGGAAAAGTCCTGCTGATGATTTTGCCCAACCTTGCAGTTTGAATTTGTTAAACAGTCTCAGAGCCTGAATTAGCAGGCTGTGTATGTTAATTCATCCCATTCAGATAGATCCTCAGGGAATCCAAATGTACCTTTCTAGTACTCAGTGCCTTGTAAAGAGTATTGTTAGGGTATTGGCAAGTCAGACTTGTGCAGTTTATATTTTGGGTCAACAAGACATTGTGGTTGGGTGCAGATGGTAGTGTTTTGTATATTGTGCTATAAAAATAGGCTTTATTTTTGAATTATTTTCAACTTAGCCATTCTAAAATGACTAGAATTAGATTCTGTTCTTACTAGATTATCTGTATAACCAAAATTGCTTGGGAAAATTAGTTGGCAGAATCAAGATTTTATTTATTACTTGAAGTTAAAATAATCAGACTAATAATTCAACAAGATTTCATTCTTGGATAAACATATTTTAGCTGTGTGTACACTAAGTGCATAGGGTGTCTGCAAGTTTGTTTCATTACAATAATACTTGTACTCAGTCATGCACTTTTACACAGTCATACTCTGTGTAAAAAAATTTCTTTTTTTTACCTAATAATGTTTTTTAGTTTTAAAGAGTCATCACTTTCCTAAAACATCTACAGAAGGCACTGATGCTGAGCTCCTGTGTAAAGAAAGTTCTGTCATCCAAAGCAAGGGGTTCAGAAACAGGAGGAAAAGTGCTAAAGGAGATGGACAAGAAAATTGCACTTTGGTAACTGTTTTTTCCCATTTCTTTTCATGGATTGTTTGAAAACTGATATCAATATGATAAATTACTTGTACTTGAGTTGTGCATAGAAGCTACCAATGCATATGAACTAAGTATTTATTTCAGCCCTCTGCTAAAGTTTAAACAGCTATGATTTTTTTAATACCCCACTGTTATAAATAACTACTCCTTTCTGTTTTCCTGTCAGCAGGAAGCTAGTGTGAATATTCAGCTTACAGATACCAAAATGTGTCGCCCGAGAAACAAAGCCCAGAAATGTGACTCTCAAAAGGGTGTTTATATGGAGTTTGGTAAGATCTGTTTTAAATCCACACTAATTGCTCTTATGTACAATGCCTGCAAAGTAATGAAAGGTTCAAAGTCTTTAGAAACACTAATTTCTCCTTAACACCCAAAATGACAACAAAGGGACAAATTGTGGGTAATTCCAAGTTGGTAAATCAAAAGGGTTTTTTACCTAATTTATTGTATCATGGCAAATAATGCTGCTGTAGTGAACCTAAGCCTTGGTGTACAAAATCCAAAGAAGAGAAAATTACAGATGTGCAAAAACTTGCAGCTGTTATAGCTAAAGATAACTACTCTTTTCTAAAGAATACAAGGCCTTGTCACCAATGCTTGAGATGAGAATGAAATCTTTTTGAGAAATCAATACTTTATTGCTGCCCATCCTAACTTTTCAGAATTTTATTTTATCTGGTGTTGACTGCTATGAGAAAGAAGATAGATGCCAAGCATAGCTTATTTTTTGTGCTGTTCCTTCAAGGAAGGAATTGCTGCTTTTAAAGGGTAGAGTTTGTTTCCTTGCTTTTTTCCTTATTATATCTGCCAGAGTCAAATTCGAAATACTAAATATTATTTTTTTCATGTATAAATTCAGAAATTAGAAACTAACTTTTAGCTAGTTAACTCTTAATTACCAGTCTGTTACCAGTCACTGTATTTAAACAGAATTTTATGCTGGAGCCATTTAGATAGTTATACATAGAAATCATTATAATTAGTAAAATACTTCACAATTATTTCATCTGCTGAAAGTTGAAAGCGTCTAGCTCTATCTGGCAAGTCACCTTTCTCTGAATCACTCCAACCAGAGTAACAGCTGATTTGTTTTCAGGCTCTGAATCATCTGAAGAGTTTATTAAACAGACAAGCAAAACTGGGTGAGTAAAAGTGATCAATTCTTATTTTCTAAAGACAATAGTTCAGTATTCTTATTTCAAGTGTTCTAGTTTCCTAGCATAGGACTAGGATAGAATTCTTAAGCTGACAACTGATTTTCAGCTTTGAGGGCATTAGGGTAGAAAGAGTAGCTGAGTTCTAACAGTTTGCCATATTATATGCTTTAAAACTGTTTTCTAAGTGTTCTGTTGCTTACATAGACATTCAATAAAAAAGAAGGTACCATGCTTAGAAAGTAAATATTAAATTCAGGTTTGCGAGGGAGGGTCTTTTAAAGAAATGACCTGAAACTCTGAAGGCATCTAGTTGTGGTATCAGTCATGCAGCTTGACTCCTTCAGAAGCTATTTCAGAGAGCAAAAAGGGAAAAATAAGTATCATCTTCTATTCTGTCTGTTGTGGTTTTATCTGTAATGAAAGTCGATTTTCTTTCCCAACAGGTTTGAAAACAAAGCAGCAGTTCAGATTCCTTCTCAAGACAGGCTAGAAGAGCTTGAGAGTGCTGAGAAGGGGAATGAAAATTCTTGCAATGCACTGCCTGACAAGCTGTGTGCCAAAGAAATAACACTACTAAATGTCATAGGTGTGTTGTTATTTTGGTGACAAAGATGATGAAGCTTGAAAGAGACCACAAGTTAACATTTATTATTTCCTGGGATTGTGTGTGTATAAATATATATACAGACAGTATATACATATATAGACTGTGTATATGTATACATACATAACTGTATATACATACAGTATATACAGATTGCAGTCTATAATGTAGTTCTGTTGGTCCCTACACCTGGTGACAGTATAATACAAGACAATTCCTGTAGACTAGACACTTAAAATGTTCTATGCACAGGAACAAAAAGGGAAAAAAAAAGTAACTTGATCAAAATACAAAATTTAATTATTCTACATGAGCCATTTTGTGCTTTATAGCGCAAATGAAGAGCACTGGTTGGTAATTAATGTAAAAAAATAGAAGAACATGTAATATGATCTTTCTGCCTTTCTCTAGAGGGAGATTTGTGCAGTGTAATATTCTGGTTTGGGGGGAAATAACAGTTCTTTTAAAATGAAGTAGCCATTAAGCTTGTTACTGTGCTTGTGTGTGTAAAATGGATCTTAATAATTTATAATACCTATAAATCTTCACAGGAGACAGTGATTTCTCAAAGGAAGGCTTGAGCGAGAAGAGCACTCAGAGCATCGCTGAATGTGCCAAACCTGACCCAGTGAATGTGACTGAATGCCAGAGTTCTCCTTTACATGTTCTTGCTGTAGATCCACTCCCAGAGCAGTGTGACAGGATAGGTAATGCCAGTCCCAGAGTGAAGGGGGACACACCATTCTTTAGGAACACAGAAGAAATGGATGAAAAGCAAGCCCAGTACAGCAGTGAAAGCAAAGAGTTTGATTTAGAAGACAGCTCAGAGAGCAGGCTGGATAAAAGCAAGGAAATGGATCCTGTTGTACAAAGTGTGGAAGCTGTAGAGGAGTGTGAACCTGAGAGTGACTCTTTCCAAGACAAAGAACTTCCTCTGGAGAAGCAACTTCAGCCAGAGACACTTCACTCTGCCACCCTGAACAAAGTCTCCAAGAAGAGACTGAAGCGGAGCATTCAGAAAGTCAATGAATGGTTTTCAAAAAGCAATGAGATACTGTCTTCCAGTTCTTCTCTGGATGAATCTGCTGGATCAGCTGATGATGGTGAAGGAGATCTGTGTTTATCAGATAAAGAATCCTGTATTTCAGAAAAGACTGACCCTATGGTAGATTCCATGGAGATCTCAGCAGTTGAAGAAAACAAGAGATCAAAACAAACGGTAGATAACATCAAAGACAAAATATTTGGGAAAACATACAAGAGAGAGAGGAAATCAAATCCCCCTTCTACCTCCAGAGACATTTTACCTGCTACAAGAAAGGAAGGTGTGGCTGCTGATAAGTGCCTGAATAATTTCAGCAAAGACAGACTCAAACGAAAAAGGAAGACTGCCTCTTTCCTGCAACCTGAGGATTTCATCAAGAAAAAAGAGACTGAAAAGGCAGATGGGGACCCTCAAAGTGGTAATCAGTGCCTTGGAGATGCTGAAAAGAAAAGGTGTGATGAAAGTGTTGCTGTTAATGAGAGTCACCTCGCTCAGAATAGAGCAAATAATGCACTAACAGAACCTGAGGAAGGAGGAGGATCCACACGGAAGAAAGCTGCTGAGAAGGTCACTAGCAAGCTCTGTGATGGGGAACTAGAAATGTCTAACTGTGATCAGAAAAGCAGCAAAAAAAGAAATTCTGCAGCAAAAAGAGGCAGGCATTCTACCAGAACTATGTGTGCTCTGCAGTTGGTAGTGGATAGAAGCTCTGTTTTCCCTGATCCAGCTGAGCCACAGATTGATAGCTATCCAAGCAGTGGAGAGCCCAGGAAAGTTGATTCTGAGCAAAATCAAGTCAGACGCAGCAGAAGGCTTCAGTTACTTTCTGAAGAAATGACAAAAGAAATGAGAAAAGGCGTAAAGGGAGCAAGAAAGAATAACAATGATTGTGGAAGGTCTGTCTCTGGAGACCAAAGGAATGTGGCAACTCACTCTGCTGAATGCAAAGAGCTGTGTGAGCCTCAGGATAAATTGAGTTACAAGCCAGTCGCTGATTTGAAGGGAGGTGATCTGGAAGTAAATGAAATGCAGGTTAGTCTAAAGAATTTGTCTGACACTGCAGAAACTGGAAAAAGTCTGTTCAATCCATCTCCATGTCAGCCTTCAAACTGTGGTTCCACTGTGCCTCATACAGGTTCTGAAGACAGTGAAATAAAAGGTAGTCCTCTCCTCCTGCAACCTCCTGTTGTGCAAACTGCTTTCCACCAGACTGAAAAGATGACTGAATCCCCTACAGTTCTTCCCCAGGAGCGTGGGCATGATGCACAAAGTGTTCCAGGGGACTTCAAAACTGACAAGTTGCCAATGGCAAAAAATATTCTGGAATCACCTAAGGAAGCTGAAGACAGTGAATTAGACACTCAGTATCTGCGGAATATATTTAGGCATTCAAAGCGCTCATCCTTTAGGCTTTTTCAGACTTCCAGGCAGGCATGTGCAGTGGAAGATCCTGATTCTGAAACTTTAAATCTATCATGTGCTGCTCAGGTAGAAAATAAGCATAGCAAACATTTGCCACCAGAAAGCTTGCAAGAAGAGAAAACGACTACTCAAAGCTTGAGCAGGGTTTCTGAGAAAGAGAAGCGTAAGACCTGTGAGTCTGCATGTGTTGATCAAGGGACTCTGACACCAGCAAGAACAGGGACTGCTCAGACTGAGGGCAAAAACAGATTGTTAAAAGAACAGCAAGGCAATGGAAAGCCAGTGTCAACTGATGTAGGGATAGAAAGTGACTTAAGACAGAACCCCATCAAAAGAAATAAAAACCAAAGTGATCAGAGTAACACAGAAAAGCATGATTCCAAACAAACTGAATTAAACACAAGCCAGGAAATAGGCTTCAGTTCAGAAAGCAATCAAGCAGGAAAGACTGATGTTGGTTGCAAAGGACCAATTCTGCATTTTCAATCCGGATCAATGATTTGTCCTGAAACTTGTCAGCAAAGCCCTGCTGAATCCAGTGGTGAAGTCATTAAGACAAGAAGCAGCAAAACAGGAAGAAAGTGTGTAAAGGGGAATGTGGAGCAAGCAGCCCAGGCTGTTAGCACAGCAATGCCTGAGTGTTCATTGGCAAAGGCTCCCGAAGAACCTCTTGGAGGGAACAGTGATCTTACAGGTTTGTCTGAAACCCCTCATGGCTTACTGTCCTCTGACACTGATATTGAAGAGAACGCCAGCTTTTGTGAAATTGATAGGAAAGAGCAATCTGCAGTATTTGTAAAAAGTGACAATGCCCTGAGAAAAGAACTGCACAATAGCATTTCAAGTTCCAAGCCAAAATCTCAAGGTATTCAAAAGCCTCGAAGACGAGTGCAGAAACTGCCATCGTCAGATGAAGAGTCCTGGGAGGATGAAGAGTTACCATGCTTTCAGACATTAATCTTCAGCAAATCAGTAAGCACACCTTTGCAGGCTGATAAACAAATGACATCTGGTGGAGAGTCTCCAGTGAGTCCCAGCATGTTGCCTCACAGTGGCAGTAATGATACCAATATGCAGAAGGTGTCTGAAGCTGCCCTAACTAATGTGTGTGATTCACCAAGCCAGGAGTCAGAATGCTCTGTAAACTTATTTTCTTCCCAGTCCAATGCATCTGAAGAATCAATTAATGGAGCACAAGAGCCTGAGAAACATTTACCACAAGTTCATGGATCCAAACAAATGAGCAGTGTGAGTGAGAGTAAAGAAACTTTTCCAAGTTGTAATGGGGGGCTGAAGAGAACCAAAGATGAATGCCAAGAGGATCCAGACACAGGAGCTAACCTAGGTACAAACCAGGATTTTTGTCTCTGCAGCTGTCTTTATACTGTCCTTACACATCAAGGTTTTTGATGTTTGCATGGAAACTTTGTTCTGCATTTAAGGGGTGCTTGCTCTTCTAAAGGAATGTATCAGCCTTAAACAATCAAACAAAAAACCCTCAGTGGTTTATTTCCTGAAAATTATGTTCTTGCAGTGTTCTTTGTTCAGAACACAAATGAACAGATTGGGCACTAGAGACTGTCTAATGGGAATTCATTTTTGAGGGAAATGCTAGTTCTCTTACTGCAATGTGATACTTGCATCGTCAGCAAAATTTCATAGCCTATCCAAGCTTTTCCCCAGATGAAATGTTTGTTGAAATTGGCTGTAAAATTTTGTAGTGAATATTTTGACCTTTTTATGGCCTCTTTAAATGTTTAGGACTCTTTCATCACTGTTAAAACACGGAATTCTGTTTACTTTGTCATATGTGTGACATGGATTTTTCAAAATGTTCACTTAAAGTAGATCTGTGCTTCTAACCTCAACATTTTCAAAACTTGTCACTTTAGTGTTGCAGTTATTCTCTAAAACCTCTATGTGGTTAAGAGATTATGGATAATGTTTGGTGGTTTGTTGTCAGGTGGTTTGTTTGTTTTTTTTAACCCAGGGTTTTTTTTTCCACCTTCCTCAAGGTGAAGCATCTGGATATGACAGTGAAACAAGTATTGTAGAAGATTCATGTGGAACATTCTCTCAGGGTGAAATCCTCACTACACAGGTGAGTGAGTTTGTGCACTAAATGCTAGAAGTAGCTTGCATTTTAGGAGATAAGCAAGGACAGGAAAACTCTGAAATGAATACAGTGGAAAACTTCTTTCATGATAATTCTTTGCCACTAAATTACTTCCAAAAGCATAATTAATGAAGAGCTGTAGAGCTACTTCAATGCCTTTATTTGTCCAAACACTGCAATGGCCACAGCTTGTTATGTGGCATTGGTTACAGGGCTTAATTGTGGGAGATGCTAATTAGTGCATCTCTATGCTTGACCAATGCTGGAAATGTCAGCTCCCTATATTTAAAAGCTTTGATGATGGGAAGTTATAAGGATTAGATTTGTTAAAAAATAATATTTGGAAGTACAGAGATTTATCTTCTATGTGTAAAGATTAAATCAAATAATTCCATATTAGAATATTATAGATACAAGTCCCAACAGGCAGTGTCTAATGAAAGGTGTGTCCAGCAGTATATTTTTTGTCTGCTGTTCATATCTTGAATGCTGCTTAGTGGCCTGACTATATATTGGGTGATTTTGGGGTTTTACATGAGTTCAGTAACAAAGAAGCTCCACATGGTGCCAGTGCTGGAGCTACAAATGGAATGCTCAGTTCTGTGGAAATTGCTTCATCATGTGAGATGAAGGGTTTGGGGTTTAAAAGCATCCTTTCAAACTCTGAGCTATTCTTATGAGGACCTGTCTATGGCATGTGTTTAGTCATGTAATGTAGTTTTTGAGGGACAACATAAGGAAGAATATTAAGAAATATTTTAGTCCTTTAAACCATCTTGGGGCTTTTAGTAACGGTGGAAAATGAAGGCTCAATTTAAAATTTATTAGTGAACATCATGTATTGAGTAACTAATGCAATTTGGACTAAATTACTTTAAAATAAATTTGTGCAGGTGTTTACTTTTCTGATTGATTAAACTCTGAGACATCTACACTGAAATAACGTGACTGGCAAAATGAGTGTGATTTTTTTTTTGGGGGGAGGTGTTTTTGCTTCTGATGTGGGTTGTGTGCAATATTTACAGTAAAAGCACCATAGTCACCTTTTGAACATGTGGCAAAAACTAATTCAGAACAATTTTGTTATTTCTCATTTTCAAGTGTTTGTTAAAGAAATTAATCCTGACTTTGCTAATGTTGGCATTCTTGTGCCTCCCTTGCAGCAAAAGAATGCCATGCAAAATAGCCTGAAAAAACTTCAGCAAGAAATGGCTGTGCTTGAAGCAGCACTAAAGCAGCATGGATGTCAGAACTGTGAATTTTCACCTATCCCTGAGGAAGTGCCACATTCTAGTACTGAAGGAACACTTGGAATGGATCAAATGAGAGAAGAAAAAGAAGGGTCAGTGGTTTTGCTTGGGCTTTTTTACATTAAAAAAAATCTTAAATACCTCTGAGCTTCTGAGAAATTATGATATTTTCACTGTTGCTACTTTTTTTTTTATGCTCAGAAGAGCAAACAAGGTATTAAAATCAATTTCCCTCTCTCAAGGTCTCCAGAATTGTTGCTTCCATCTTCTGATCTCCTTAACAAAAAGGATTTAGATCTGGAGAAAGGCCTTGAGCATGACAGTGATCAAAAGAACAAAACTCCCTCTGAAAAGACAAAACCTGTGCAGGAAGCAATGCAAGAACACAGGCAGTATCAGCTTGAAGCAGGTAACATTTAAGAGGAGTCCCAGTGCATTTTGATTTCTGGTGGTTTTCTCCTTTTCATGTTTTTACATACCACCAAGATACAAATTTCTCCTGTAAAACAAGGATTTTAATTTATATGTTCCTGGTCATTTTTAAAAGGTATTACTACTTTATTTGGCAGCTGTATGGCTGCCCCTCAATGCTGGGTGATGACAGCATTTTGACAGTAATAGGAATTTTTCTGTCTCACTTCTAAATTCATAAACTTCAACAAATATGCTACTAAAAGTTCCACAGGTATTCTAGTGTCTTGCCTATAGGTCAGGAAAAGGTAATGATAGAGGCAAAGATGAAGTAATAAACACATAAGGAGAGGAAGTGACTGCAGAATTTAAACCTAAAAGAGAGCAACAGTCTTCAGCCATGACTACAAGAAAGAAATGCAATTTTCTCAAGGAGTTATTTCTCTTTTCCTTCAGAAAATGCAGAGGAGCAGAAATCTGGGATCAGGCAAAACAGTGCATCTGTCTCATCAAATCTTTTTGGAAATGTGGCCCAGAGTCCAGATAACTCTTCCTCCTCTGTAAGCCTTTTTACCCCTCAGACTGCAGAAGCCACAAATGGGCCTGTTGTGGGTCAGAACACTGATAAAAGCTCTGGCCAAGGACACAAATTGAAGAGAAGTGTGTGTTCTCCTGTACCTGCTCTGCACAATGCAACTGGGAAAGAAAATGCTGCAAGTCCAGCTGTGAGTAAGAGGAAAGAGATGTCAATTGTGGCATCAGGTCTGAATCACAGCGAACATGTAAGTAAATTTCAGAATTTTGAAATCTCTAATTAATGATTCCTGATCACCACTGTAGTCCTAAATATAGAGATCTCTAAGTATACTAGAAATTAATCTGGTAGGAATTGCAGGTGAGTAATGCAGCAACTTAAGTCAAACTTTATCACTCCTAAAACTGAGAATGCTGCACTGTTAAGCTTTTAACTTTGGAAATTATCCCTAATGTCTGGGGGAAAAACATATGATTCCAAAGCCAGAGGACTTCCAAAAAGCCTTGGGTCTTGGGGAGGGGCTGTGTGGGTGTTTGGTTCAATTTGTGTGCTCAGATGATGCTGCTTTACCCAAATTGTGAGCATTTCTCTAAGTAGTAATCCCGAGTTGCTAATAAATCTGTTTCTGCACTCAATTTTCAGAAGGATTTGGCTTTTGGGTTGTAAAGCACATACCAAAAGCTCTGCTTTACTTTAGTTTGCTGAATGGTGCCAAAACTGGCTTAAAGAGATGTGTTGGCATGCAGAATGTACATGAAACTGTTACTTTAAAGTAACTGTCCTATTACATTATCCTCCTACATACTGGGGCTGCTGGGGGAGTTTAAAACTGTTGCTAACTGGTAATTTTCTTAACTACTTTGCAGTTGATGGTCCAGAAGTTTGTGAAAAAAACTCAGAGCACTTTATCTAATCACATTACTGAAGGAACAACCCATGTCATAATGAAAACAGGTTTGTTGGGAGCTGGGTGATAAAATCCTGTATTGATAGACCATGGAGAATTTTACTTTAGTCTAGCCAGCAAGCAGACAGGTCAGCAACAAATTTAGTAAGTTTGAGGAAAAGGTATTGATTGTTTTCTCTATTTTAAGTTTTTTGTTTAAGCTCGTGAATCTTTCTCATTCTATTTCACAGAATCAGTGTGAGGGAATGTTTTTCTTGTGTAATTCACAGTTAATGGTACTTGATATTGGTTTCTCCAGCTGCTTGGTCATAATTTTCAGGTGGTTACAGCACACTAGTGTGAAGTAGTTCAGAACCAACCAAAAGGAAACAAAGAGGCTTCCCAGAGAAATCATGCTTTTTCTTGCCTCTTATCTTTATGGACTAATTTATAGAAGGGTTCCCAAGTGGTACATGTGATTAGTTTCTGCTCATTTCCTTCAGTTTAGTAGGATCACAACAGTAGAATTTTGGAACTTTTGTGTAGTTTTTATATTTTGCTTCTAGACTTAGCAAAAAATGTTTGCTTTTACATACAAATAACCTGACCTGTGTTTTTTGGTAATGGCAAAACTGAAAGAGATCTTCCTCTTGTTTGCCCTGCAGATGAGGAGCTGGTGTGTGAACGAACACTGAAGTACTTCCTGGGCATTGCAGGAAGAAAATGGGTAGTCAGTTATCAGTGTATGTATAATTTGGTTTTGAGCTAAATGGTCTTTGCCCTTCAACCCTGAATGTAGTCACTTGTTACAATAAAGAAAAAGGATCTGTTCATCTCTTACCATCTGATGTTTTGCAGTGTTTCTTCTAAATACTCAAAAATAAATTAAAATTTAAAAAACGCAAACAGCAGCATCAAGCTTCTTATGCTTGTGAATACTTTTTCTGTTTTCAAATAGCCACACTGGATTGCGCCCCACCATGGCAAAAGCCTTTTGTCCCTCTTAATTTCAATCTTTGCAATGCATGGCATCAAATAGTGTAAAATTAGTATTATTTATAAAAGGTAAAAAAATTCTTGACGTTTTTTCAGTGTAGAAAGGAATCTTTCAGATTCCTTTAGTACAAATCCCTTCAATTTAATATAGCAATGAAGTCAGACTACTGGCAGTGGAAAAACAATTTTGCTGGATAAAATGACTTTTCTTGTTCTGATCTTTTTGTTTAGGGATAATTCAGTCTTTTAAAGAAGGAAGGATACTGGATGAGGTAGGTCTTTTATCTTGAGTGAAATGTCAAATGGTCAAGTAATGCTGTTACACTAATGGACTTACCAGTTACTTCAGATATTGCATAAACATTTAATATATGGAATTTTAGTTCTGAAACCTAGGATTCTAGTTTTACCAAATGCTAGGACCAAAAGCCACACTTAGGCTATATGTGTTCATTGTTAGTGAAGACAATTGTTTTAAACAGGTTATATTTTATTATTTTTAACAGGTTATAGGTGTATTTTTATAAGTGTTCCTACTGATTATCTATTAAACTGAATCTATTAATGATTATGACATAGAGCAAAAGATCTATTCTTTAAGGAAGTAGTGTTATTTACAGAAAATTTTTATCAAATAAGACTTTACTGATAAGATAATTATAGTCTTGGAACATACTGCTACTTTTATTCAGTTTGCTAGACTACTCTACAGTTTGACTATAATTTGTTTCTTTAAAAATTGCCTGATGCTGCAGGGGTTTCATTAGTCCAGCATTTCTCTTGCAAAGCCTTTTAATTCATTTTCTGAACACACTCATAGATTTTCAGCTCTGAAATCTATCGTCTTCCTGTTTTGATGCAAAACTTTGACAGGAAAGTGTTCTCAGTCTCTAACTTCTGATTCTTTCTGTTATATTCCAGGAGAACTTTGAAGTTAGAGGAGATGTAATCAATGGGCGAAACCATCAAGGTCCTAGGAGGGCTAGACAGTCTCTGACTAAAAAGGTACAGACACATCAGGGATGCAAACTCTGTCCTGCTGTGACTGTTTCAGATATGTGGCTGTGCTAGCTGAATATCTGGAACTTCTTCCAATTTCTCTGCTATTCTGCTTACTCAGAGCTGTACAAATTAAGCACTTTTACACATGAAAGGTCAGCTCAGTCAGCAGCAGAGCAGATATTCTGAAGTGACTCACGAAGCTTGGAGTGAATGCTATCTTTTTATAACACAGGGTTAGTGGTCCTTAATAATCTTTTGGTTTGTAGGTTACAAAGAGCTTTGGATATGCTTTCTGAAATAGTGGTAACTCACTAACAAGCCCTGGAAGTGCAATGAAACCAGCATATTAAGCATTGTGCTTTAAAAACCCCATATGAACTTTGTTAACATGTTCCTTGCTTTTCAGATCTTTCAAGACTTTGAGATCTGTTGCTATGGACCTTTCACTGATATGACTACAGGTGTGTCATTTTAGTGGGATTGGATGAATGGTTAACAGAAAAAGATATTTGGAGGAGCCTGTGCATTCACCAGAATTTTACATTTGACCTCCTCTTGGATAATTATTTCCTCTGGAACTTCTAAAATACCTACATGGGGTAAAGTGTAGGTGAAGAGCTTTATCCAGCTGTATCTCCAAATGGAGAGGAAATGGTGTTCTCTTCTATTTGGATGTCCTCAGACAACCCTGTGGCAGTTTTGCTGTATTTCCAACTAGGTCTTTTATCTAGTTTATCTCTGACTCTCTAGCACTGAAGGAAAAGCATTAATGTCATGCTGTCTGGTAATTGTTATTGATGCTCCTGAATATGTTGGAGCATATTCAGGTTTTTTTTCTGTCTTAGCAAACAGTTCCTAAGTATCTTTTATCTAACAGTTAACACATCCTTATTGTAGCCTTATTGTAGGAGCAGGTGTTAAAAGTAAAACACAACAAAGCTAGAAGTTAATAGACAAAGAAAAAGCTGTGCAGGGTAGCTTCATTTTTTACTTCTAAAATTTAATAAAGTATATTACATATTTTATGTAGAAAAATTATAGCTTAAATTTTCAAAACTTTTGTACCTGACTCCCCATTTTTGTGGTTTATTTAGCAGACACTTTCTGATTTGTGCAATATAACTTTATTTTTGACTAGGTGAAATATTCTCACATCTCTTGACATTTACAGTAATTGCTACAAGGGGTGCAGTGCTTTCACCTGCTGCAGTGATCCTCAGTTGTGGCACTTGACTTAATCTTCTTCACTACCAATTCAACAAATTGGTGGGAATTAAGTACCTTGGCTACTTTTGTTAATGAGAGATAATCACAGTTCTGACTTCTGATTTTTAATTTCCATTTCATGTCTTGCATCCTTATGATAAGAGGAAATAAATTGTGCCTTTACGTTTTGGGCATGTGTTCCATGGCTTTTTCATGGTTTTGTTTTGTGCAGACCTGACTAGGGAGTGAGGGAAGAGGGAGTTGATGCTCCCTAGCAGGTTTGAAAGTGAAAGGATGTGTTTTCTACTGAGGCTAACATTTCTCTCAATTTAGGGTGGTTTGAGTGTTGGAACAAACATTTAAGGAATAGTGTCAGCTTCAATGTGATATAAAACCCTGAAGTATAACTGACTGTTCATCTGATTTCCTCAGAACATCTCGAGTGGATGGTGGAGCTCTGTGGTGCCTCTGTGGTGAAGCAGCTGGATCAGTTCACACACCCACCAGTGAGTGCTGAGGATGTTACCCTTCCACAGTTTCCAGAGCTGTCTGCACAGCCTGGCAGTGTCCCTTGCTCCTGGGCCTGGCCAGTCTGCACTAGAAGGCAGACTTCCTTGTAGTGGAGGAAGGATTGATGTTGGCCAGATAACTAATTTGTCTTGAAATTAGCACTGAGCCTCCCTTTCCTGCACAAAAAGCCTTTTAGTGCTTGAATGTAGTCACAGCATTTCTGGAGAGACATCACAGAAGGATCTTAGTCTTTCTCCCTCTACTACTTCTTGTCTCCCTCTCTGAAGTGATGCTCTGAAGCAGAGTTAGCCCAGTTATTGCACTGTAGATATGAGAATGATGTAAGGACAGACAGATGACAATAGCATTTTTATTTTTTATCTTAAAATCCTAGAATTCTACTGCTGTTGTGGTTGTGCAGCCAGATGCTTGGAAGGAAAACGTGGATTATAGAGGTAAAGCAACACTGTCATGAGCTGCTTTCTAGTCTTTATCACAGAGGGTTTTGTAGAGGACTCAAAATTCTACTGCAAAATTCTACTGGAGTCTTGAAAGAAAAATCTAGAAGGTCAAAGTATATGGTCTCAAGAACCTGCAACAGAGTCTTAAAATCTGCTCTGGCAGATGAAGGCTGTTGCCTCAGTTGTCCTCTGTGTATCCTCAGCTTTAGACAAACTTTCCTAATGGAATAGTTTTTAAAAGGTGGGCAAAGGTGACCTTGGAGGAGCAGTAAGATCTAGGAGAAAGCTCAGATGGAACAAGATTCCCTTGGTCTGGAAAGGTCGTGTTAAAAAGCCTTAATTGATATAATATCCCTGTTTTTTTCTTTTAAGCAAAATGCTCTGGAGAAACCATGAGACTTGGAAAGTGCAAGTGTTCCAGATTGATTTAGAGATAGTTGGGTTCTGGAATGAATGGGAGGTGGTTAGTCTACAGTGAAGTCCAGCAAAACCATGGAGCAGGATGATGATGTAAAAAACCCAGCTGTTTCCATGGCACTGGAAAAATGAGAAAAAGATCCTGGAATGAGGGAGAACTGAAAGCACTTCAGTAATTTTCTGTTGCTTCTGTCATAATGAGACTCACTGCTTGTCACACACTCAGTATGTGGAGGCAAACAGGAACCACAGCTCTGTCACTGAGATCCTAAATTAAGAGATAACAACTGCATCCTTTGCTTTTAGTGTTTATGCTGTGGTGGTCACTGCCTCCTGCTTGGACAGTTCCCAACCAGCTCTGCTCTTAGGAGCAACAGCATTACCTGCCTTGGCACAGGGAGCAGCAGTGCCAGCCTTCTGGTTTTTATCAAGGCTTTTAAAATGTCACAGATAAAGCAAAGAGCTTATTCTGAAAGAGTCAGTAGACTCACCTTAAACTGGTTTGACTGCTTGCTAACAGTTGTATCATTTGTGTCTTTGTTTTACAGCAATCCAGCAGCAGCACAACGTTGCCATGGTGACTCGGGAATGGGTCCTGGACAGTGTGGCTTGCTATGAGTGCCAGGAGTTCAGTGCTTACCTCATGTCCTAGGGGTGAGCAGCACTCCTTATTAATGACAAAATTACTTAAACAGCATTACCATCTGAAGATGGAATTACCCACTGTTCTTGAAAGCTTTGCGTTAACGTAAAGGACTGTTTTGAAATTATAAATGTTAAACAAATTTTAGAAGTTGGAAAATGTTCATATGGCCTCCTCAGAGAAATGGAGATGTATTATTTGCTGCTGCAGCCAGTTCCTGATTAGGTACTCGAGGACATTTTGGAGACAGTAATTTAAAAGAGGAATATTGGGCTCAGGGCTTGAATTACAACATACCTGCGCTCTGGAGTAACCTCCATATTTTCATTTTGCTTAAATACATACTCTGAATACTATTTTGTGATTGATGCATCAGCCTTGGCCATTGATTGATTATGGTGGTGTTGAAAACTCTACAAACAGCTTTCCTGTTGTGTATCAAAAGCCAACTCACCCTAACCAGAAACACTGTCACATGTATGGTCTCCAGAAAGCCAGTGATTGAGTCTGAACAGAAAGCAAATCTTGAAACCAGGAAACTTCACCAGTGTTGTCAGCCTGATTTCTGACAAGTGTATGTGGCACTGTGAAAGGATAATGAATAGGTGTATTTTAGTATCCCAGTGACCCATAATAAGCCCAATAAGAATCTGCTTCTAATAGTCCCTGCTAGCAAAATGAGGCTGCAAAGAAATTGGTTTTTTATGAAAGAAAATATCTTGCTTGTTTCTGTTGCCAAGCAATTCTACTTCATATCTTATTTTGTACTTTGAGAGCAGAAAGAGAACCTGTTCCCATGAACTGGTTGTTTAAAAAGAAAAAAGTGTAGCTAAGTTCAGGAAATTTTGTGATAAGATGCTGCTGTCTTGGAAAGTTACAGAAAGTATGTTTGTAAATATTTGAATGCACAAAGCAAATAAAATTATTTTGGCAAGTATTTTCCCTAATTGTTTCGCTTTTCTTGTGTGAACCAGTCCCTCAGGCTCTGCATTGAGGCAAATGTGAAAAAAACACCGAAGTCCAACCTCCTGAAATGGGGAAGTGGAGACTGACTAGAGAAAGTAAAAAATGTAAATGAGAATTTCCGAGATGCAATCAGAATTGCAATTGCTATCAACCTGAGAAGTAACTGTGTTATCAGCTGTCTTGCAGCTGCCAAGTGCAGGTAGGCTGATCAAGCATTGCTGCTGCTGCTGTGAGTGCTTGAAGCATTTGCTCAGCTGCCACACGCTGCTGTTTTCTTCTGTGTGACAATATTCCATCAGCACGAGGCTGTTCAACACAGCCTCACTTTCTGCTGCTCCTCTTATCTCTGAAGGCCATGCTGGCAGTGGGTATTGTATAATCTACATTTCAAAGGATAGCTGGAGGCAATGACTAAACACTGCCTGTTAAATGCATGGAAAAGGCCAGGAAAAGCTGTTTTGCTTTGGCCATTGTGAGATTGTCCCCCAGATGTTGATGCAAAGGTTCTGTCAGGTGAGGTATTAGCTCCAGCTGGGTAATTGTAGGAATGACACCCATGGTGCTGCCATTCCTCCTTGGAGGTGACCAGATCTGTGGGAACTCTGTTTTCCATAAAGTTAAGGGTTACCTGTGAACTTTTGTAGTGACCTCCATCTCGTGTAAGATTTGAATGAAGTGAAATGACTACCAAACAGCTAAAGCCAAGGCTCTGCTTCCAGAGGAACAGGCAGTTTAAAGGGAGCTCCATTGTGGAATCCGTGTGGACTTCTCTAGTAAGGACTTCTCTTTCCAGCTTCAGTAACAAAGCCCCAGCATGTGGAGTTCTACAGCACTCTCTGGGTCATGCTATATGTCAGGATCAAGGTCCATTTCTTCCCTGTTTGCTCATTTGCCAGAGCAGATTTGTGATACTTTGCAGGGTAGGAAACCTGAGGTGAATGCAGTTTTCAAGTGTGGCTGGGCTGCACACTGCCCTTCTCAGCAGCTTTTGATCCTGTTCACTGGAGGGAGGGAGGAAGGAAGCACAGGAAAGGTTGGTGCCTGTTGTAAGTTTGCTGAAGCTTTGCCATCAGATAAGTACCACATCTGTATTTAAAGCTGCTCTGGGTTTGCAACTCAACAGAAGGTTTTCTCACTACAGCTCCATCAGGGTGAAATGGAAGAAACCTGAGTTCTGCTGCTGTTTGATGTCACAGCTGGGGTCCAGCTGCTGGAGGAATGTGGTGGACGCAGAGTTTAGACCCCACCTTTCCTGAGATCCTGAGATTCCATGCTTCCTCTGACTCTGCAGGATCCAGATTCTTTCTGAATCTGCGAAGTTTTCAAAACCATATGAGTGGACAGGACATAGAATTCTTTCCTTCCCCTTCTCTCTGAGCTATTAATTGCTAAACTAATTTCTAATGCAAATGAGAGGAATTTGCTGCTTTGGGGCAACAGAGTGATGGGCAAGATGTGTGCTATTGTCTTTACAAACTGTTCATAGACTCTGCACACCAGGTAAAGATGGTTGTGGTAGTTGTTTGCCTGGAAACATCTTTTACATCCCTAACAGGCTGGGGATAGCAGCTTCTGCTCAAAAGGAGGTGGAGGGGGGCTTGCTCTCTATGCTGTAGTGGAGAGATTTTAAAGGCATCTACCAGTCATTATGCATTGTAAATGAGGTGCTTTGAGGCTTGCTCTAAAAGAATATTAAAGTGGCAAATCCATTTATCATGTAGGAGGCAAAGGAAGAGACAGCAGCTGGCATTCCCACAGCAGGCTCTCTTTCCTGCTTAGAGATTTAGTGGGGAAGCTCTTTAGGCTCCACTCCCTGCTGTGACACTTCTTAGGCCATTATGGTTTGGAAAGGGACTTTAGTGCAAAAGTGCATCTTTAATTTATTCAAAGTCCAACTCTCCTACCTCCTTCCCCTAGAGGAGGAAGAGGGAATTCCCTGCCCATGGGATGGATGGCAGAATTTGGGATGTGTGCTTGGTATGGCACAGAAATTCCAGGAGGGAAAGCTGGGTTCCAGCAGGGCTGCAGCATTGGGTGGTTGGGGTCTTTACAAAGCCCCTCTGTGGAGCACAGATTCATGAGACCTCACTCATTTATAAATCTATACATTTATATCCATTTATTTATATAAATCTACATAAATTTATAGATTTATAATGGCCTGAGCAGTTTCTGCCCTGGCACTGGTGCAAGCTGACTGAAGGATCAGGACACTGGTAGGTGAGATGTGCTGGCACTGCCCAGACTGTGAGGCTCAGCCATGCAGCAATCCCAGTAAATGGTGGCTATTAAAACACTTTACAGGTGGGATTGATCATTCTCTCCTGACTGAGGTTAGGTATTACTGCCCCTGCTTTATGAGTTCTGCTGTTTCTGTAGGATTGTTTTCATCTTGGGTCTGGTGTCAGTTTTATTTTGCTGATGTTATGAATAAAAACCTTGTGCATCATTTATAACAATCCCTCTGGGGAGGAAATGCCCATGAACCCATTTGGCTCACAGGACAGAGGATGTGATCTGAGGCCAAGTGCTGAAGCTGCCACCTTGTAAGCCTCAGTTCAGACTTGAAAAGCATCAATTCTTGTTTGCTTGTTTATTTAATGCAAAGAGCACTTCTGCAGAGCAGTTCCTTGCTCTGCTGTGAAGCAAAGCCATTCCAAACCCATCAGGCTCTGAGCCCTTAATGTTGAGAATGCTGGTTTGGAAAATTTGGAAGGCAACAGGCACTTGTCTTCACAGGCACATGAGGCAGGGCATGTTCCACAGGCTGTGGCTTATTCATCCACAGGCTGTGGCTGCTGTAACATCTAATTTTTAAAAAAGCTTTTGGGAGGTGATTTACTGTAAATTTCAGCTCTTCAGCAGAGCACAAAGTCTTTTTTGCTAAAGCAGAATGGAACACAATCACACCTTCAGATCAGCAGCCAGGCTGTCTCTTCCTCACTGTTCACTACCATCCCTGCTAAATCCCTGCAGCACTCAGCCCTTGGAGAGGCTGAAGGCCTGAGTAGAATTCAAGGCTGTCATCTCTCTTGCCATGGGCTTTGGATGTTAGGGCGACATGCCTTAACCCATTCCAGTACTGAACTTGTTGGAAGTCAAAAGGTTGCAGGAGAAACTCTTGATAGAAATGGTTTTGGGGGTTTTTTAAATGACTTACATGTCTGGTTATTGCAACCTTTGGTCTTACTTAATTTTTTTCCTTTTCCCTTGGTCAGTAGCTAATTCCTGGGTGAAAAGCCCAAAAGAAAGTTGAATCAAGCTGTACAGAGAAACAGTTCTTTCCTTCTGTTCCCTGTGGGGATGGTACCCTACAGTATCAGAGCTGCTGAACAATGCTGCTGGTCAACAAAATCCTGTGCAGGTGCACAGCTAATGCTGCTGCCTCTCTGGAGCAGCAGCTCTCCCAGCTCTCTGTGCTGTGCTCTCATCAGACAGGGTGCAGTCACTGTGCTCACCTGTCAGGTCACAATCCAGCAGTGAAATCTGAGACTGAGCCCAAGCAATCTCTCAGTTCTCTTCCCTGTGAACCAGAAAGTCCAGAAATAAGAATGCTGTGTCATTACCAAAGCATTTCCCTGTGTGTATCTCCAGGTGTGTGCAGTGCAGTCCCTGTGCCCACAGGGACACTCCAGGTGATTCCAAGCTCCCTGCTGAAGACACATCTGCAGTACAAACTCCCAGCACCAGGGCAGTGCCCTGCCAAGGGGGAGGACTGCAGGGGTGGCATTGGACTGTGCTGGGGGGAGTCTGTGCTGGGCTGGAACGTCAGATGTGTCTCAGTGTGCCAGAAAACCTTCACAAGCTGCAGGGCAAGCCAGAGAGAGAAAAGCCAGCAGCACGTGGCTGTGTCCTGACAGTGAATCCTGCTAAATGCCATGTGTGAGCTGGATAGAACATTTCAGCTCCAGCTGGGGGTAGTTCTCAGCATGGAATCTCACTGCTTGGAACAATCTCCTCTGCACAGTGCAGGGTTCCAAACAGGAGCTGTGCTGGGGCTGCCTTGGGTCCTCCAGCCACACCAGGCTCTGGGAGCCTCTTTGGTGGAAAGGTGCAGAAGAGGAAGAAATCCCAAAGTTAAGAATGAGCCTCTCTTGAAGCTGGCAGAGCTGCTGCCAAGATCCTTTTCAAGCACTTACGAGGCAAGATTTGACAAAGGGCAGACTGGTCCAAAGGGAATGCAGTGAATCAGGGCAGCTATTTATACTCTTGTAGGGATGCTGGGTCAGCCATTTCCCACGAGCTCTTAATTCCTTTGTTCATTTTCCCCTATTCATGAGAACCTCTCCAGAAACTTTCCTAGGAGGTGTGTGGAGGCTTTCCTCCCCTGCTTGCACTCTCTCATGTTTCTCATTCCTGGCTTGGAAGATTTTGACTTGCTGAGGCTTTAGTTCGGCTTAAGAAATCTCTTGCAGAAAAATCATCAGTACTGGTGAGGGAAACACCTCAAACCAGCTCAGGATTAGATAAACAGAGATCAAAACTTTATACTTCAGGGGAAGAGGAAGCTTCACCATGAACCAAGTGCTGACAGACTTGTCATCATGGCTGGAACTGAGTGTGAGTGAGTAAAAACATCAAAGAATTTTCCATAACCTGTTTCTCACCTGGTGATTGTGATTATTTGTCATGGCAGGGAACCAGAGCCTTTCCTTGGACTGGTGGACTGTGACACACAAACTTCAGAGGTTGATTGTGGTAAAGCTGCCTTCCTGATACTGCTCAGGGGAACTAAGTTTTTATAGCCCATGCACCTGATCCCATCCCCCATTAGGATGCCCTTTTCCCTTGCCAGAATTTTTCTCTAGATCAGCAAATGAAGAAAACCTATTTTTCCTTGTTCCAGGGAGAAAACTCAGTGCCATTCCCTGTAAGGGGTGCAGACTTCAGGCTGTTCAGTATATCATGTAGAGCTCTGTACCTATTCCTCGAGAACACCTGAGCACAGAAATACTAATTTTAACCTCTAAATTATGCATTAATTTAAGTTTCTATGTGGTCAGTTAATTTAAGAGAGACTTCTGTGGTGACTCTTGCAGCTAATATTTCTCCTGAGAGTTGCAGGGAAGGGGGAAAGGAGCCTGAATTGTCTCTCCCCTTAGCCAAGCAACCAGCTGTGCATCTGTGTGAGTGTGTGCTGGCAATACTAATCAAAGCCCTGCTGGCAGAGCCCTGCACAGAAAACTCGGGGTTATGGGAGCAGCTCATTAATTTGCTGATCACCATGCAGCTTTCTAAAAATCACTGACCCCTTCTTAATCCTGATTTGACTCTAACACCCAGACTGCAGGGGTTGTCGTTTCCCCTGCCCAGTCGCAGAGCAAGTAAAATGCTTTCTGCTGTTATAAACCAGAGCCAAGGAGCTGGGAATCTGACTGGGTGTGGGGAAAACATCCATGGCTAAACATGGCCTTGTCCCTGCCCTGTAGAGCATTTCTTTAACTCTCCACAATTAGAGGGGATTGTAGGAAAAGCAGCCCAAGCCTGTGCTGCTCCTCTCACCCAGGGAGCTGCAGTAGGAGGGTCACACCAGAGTGGGCAAGGTGCTCCAAGCCTTAAGAAATCTCTTGCAGAAAAATCATCTGTACTGGGGAGGGAAACACCTCAAACCAGTTCAGGATTAGGTAAATATAGATCAAAAATTTGTATTTTAGAGGAGGAGGAAGCCTCACCATGAACCAAGTGCTGACTTCAGCTGGGCAAGGCTTCCCTTGGAAGGATCTCCCAGGGTGTGCAGAGGGCTAGAGGCTGCTCTGCCTCCTGCTAACAGCCATTCCATAGTCATGAAGATAGTAACTTCCAGGCAGCAGGAATGATGTTTCAGTCTCAATTCAGCCCTGTGCTGGGCTTGTTCCACGACCTTGATATGAACAAGCACAGTTTAAAAAAAGGAGGAAAATTCATCTGTGTCTCTTGTACATAACTGTCTTTCCTAACAATGGCCTTTGTGGCTCCCCTTCCCACCTCTCTGTGGGGATAAATCAAGGGCCAAGAATATATTCATGCAATGCAGGCAAGAGCAAGAGACTCGGGGGGGAGATTCTGTTCATGGAGCCTCTCCAGGCCAGGGCTTGGCATGAAGTCATCTGCCAGAAAAAACATGTTTAATTACCTGCATTAATATTCAGGTCCTGAAGTCCTCAGCATTTGTATTTATTCGTTTATATAAATGAAACAAGCTTTCCAGAGCATGGCTGCTGACAGCATGTTCCCTTGAGGCCCTTTCTGAGAGCAGCATTTGCCATTTTGCATACATACATTTCAATTGATTACAATGGGTTGATTGATTAAATGAAATAAGATGATTAATTGACAGCTGTAGGAATCAGCTGGGGTCAGAGTAAACACATGGAAATGAACACGTGGCTCACTCTCAGTTCAGTTTCACCTTAGATCAGTGTTTCTTTGTCATTTTTTACATAAAGGGTTTGAGCACTTGATTGGAACAGAGGAACAAAGGTCTTTATGACAGAGGCAGACACTGGGCTCTGCAAAATAAAGCAGAGCCATTGCTGGGTGCCCCAGGGTCACCTCTGTGCTTCTGGGCTCAGATCCACCCTGAGCTGGGCAGCTCTGACTTTATCTATTTCTCATGACTATGGAAGGCCAATGATCAGATCTGGGAGCAATGCTGGATTCTTGCACTGATGTCTTCCCACCCACATGCATATGGAAATTGCAGCTCCACCCTGCAGTACCAGCACTGCTCCCACCCCCAAACCCACCTGCTGCCAGGTTGCCTTCGTCCAGCAGCACCTCCCAACTCCCAGAGTTCTGGTCTTCATCTGAGCACTAAATAGGTGAAACTGGTGCTTAATGGCCAAATATCCCCCGTTCCTGGGACTGACAGCTGCCATGGAGTCTCTGAAGTTGCCATGATCCACAAGAAAGCACTGACTGCCAAGGGATACAGGCAGGGGAAACTGCCCTGCACTCGAGGAGCCTCTGAAAAGAATTATCAAAATAGGAACCAGTTTTGTCTGCAGAGCTTTCTTGCTGCTCTTTCTTTCTGAAAGAGAATTTGGCATTTTTTCATGTAAATGTCAAATTACTGCTGGCTAAATAGAGATCTTAACCCCAGAATTAAGTCCTAGGGCAGGCTGGGTGGGAAGGGAAAAGCCCAGCCTGAGAAGATGAGTAGAGCAAACATTCACTGCCAGACAAACTGAGAGGGTGTAGGTGGGGCAATAGGTCAGATGGAAACAGGCATGGAAAGCACATCTAGAGTGGTGTTAAGGATAAATTCATGGCTTTGCAATGGTCAGCAGCACTGAGACACTCAGGAGAAAGCTGCCTATTTTGTAGCTGAAAGCACTTAATATTTTCCAGTCCACGAGGTTTCTGCAGCCCTCTGCCCTCACCTTGTTGCAGCTGCTCCTCCCTCAGATGTGCCAGTGTTAATCTTCATGCCCTCCTTGGTGTAAATGCTGACTGCTGGTTCAAGGGAATACATCCTAGCTTTGCAATGTCCATAAATTATCGCCCAACTGGTATAAGGGTGACTAGGAAGTCCCAAGATTTTAATTTCCTTAAAACCCACTTGGCAACACCATGAACCGAAGGAGGTTCCTCGTGTAGACATTTAATGAGCTAAACCACTTCTGACAGCAATTACACAGCATCTCACACTGATATTCCCTCTTCAGACATGTCATGTATTGCCTGGGAAAATCATTTCCACATCCTTGTTCCCCTTCCATTCCTCATCACAGGCTGACTGACACTAATGGAAAATATTCATTGATCCACATGGGAAGCTCCTGATGGCCCAGTGGCTCGAGAGACTTGCTGTCCCCTCCTCTCCACAGGTATCCAGCTTGTTGAATAATTTTCTTGTGGTGGGTTGAGAAATGCTAGTGAAATATAAACTGGGAGACTGACAGGGAGAAATGTCATGGCTCAGCTGTTTTCCTCTTGTGTGAGGAGGAGTGAACACACCTGCTGGGTATGGAGGTTTGCATCAGTGCCACTCTGGGGAACTTCACTTAGGTCTATTTGTCTTTCAACGGAGATGGAAACCCTGTGAGAGATGATGTGTTTATTTGTGCACTGTGGGTATAGAGGCTGTTAAAATTTTGCACACAGCTGATTCAAAAAGTCTGGACAAAAGTTACAAGTGTTTCCAGTTTGGGAACATTTCATTCCTGCCTGTAAATACGCGACGAGGGAGATGTATTTTCTTGGCAGGAAAAGCAAATGGCTTGTTAGCTGTTTGCTTTGCTGACCATTTGAATTAAGGTAGAAAATCAGAACCTCAGGTGAACCCAGGTGAGAGCTGGATGGGAGCCTGGAGAGCACATCACTGCCCCTATGCCAGCATCTTCCCAGTCCAGACAGGGAGGTTGGCTCTGTCTCCTTGGGGTCTCATCTGCTGTGGGTTCTCAGGTTTCTCTTACACTTATCATCTGTGTTGGGATCACTTTCAAATTTGCTTCCATCAACAAAGCTAAACACAGACTGATCATCTTGGAAAAGACTCTGCTTAAGTATGTTTAATGCAAATATGTACTAAACAGAACAGATCATGCAGACACCTCAAAACTGCCCAGATATTGTAACAATTGGAACAATAAAATCAAATTTACAGTAATACATTGTATTGGGTTTGCTTGGCCTGGTGGTTGGTAGCAGGGGAGGCACAGAGGTGGCTTCTGTGAGAAGCTGCTGGAAGCTTCCACCACGTCCAGCAGAGCCAATCCCTGATGGCTCCAAACCTGGACATGCCACTGGCCATGGGCCAATTAGAAATGGTGATAACAAGTTTGTGATAAGAGATTTAAGAAAAACAAACGGTGTTGTGCAGTTACAATTGTGACTAGAGAAGAGCAGGAGTGAAAACAGGTGAGGAGAGCAACAGGCAGACAGCAAGGTCCTTGAAGATAGAGGAAGAGGAGGTGCTCCAGGCACTGGAGTTGAGATTCCTCTGCAGGCTGAGGTGAGACCATGCTGAGGCAGCTGTGCAGCCCATGGAGATCCACAGGGATGCAGAGATCCACCCACAGTCCGTGGAGAAGCCCCATGATGAAGCAGGTGGATACCTGGAGGAGGCTGTGATATGGTGGGAGACCCGTGGAGAAAGGGGTCCTGCTGCCAGGCTGGAGCAGCCTGTCCTTTCAGACTGCACCCTGTGGAAGAGTGACCCACCCTGCAGCAGCTTGAGGGGGACTGTTTGCCCGTGGGAAATTCACAATACAGCAGTTTTGGGAGGACTGTCTGCCTGCCTGTGAGATGGAACCACACTGGAGAGGTTCCTGGAGAGCCCCAGGAGCCCCACAGGTGCAGCAGGGCAGTGACTCCTCTCCCTGAGCAGCAGGAGAAGCTTCAGGTGCTGAACTGACCCTAAGCCCCATTCCCATCTCCCTGTGCCCCTGGGATAGGCAGCAGAGCTGGGAAAGAGGAAGGGGTGGGAGGAAGGTGCATTTAAGGGCTTATTTTACTTCTCATTTATCCTAGTCTGAGTTTGTTAGCTATAAAATCACTTTATATCTCTACGTTAAGCCTGTTTGGCCCTTGATGGTGTCTAGTGAGTGATCTCTCCTGGTCCTTATCTCAACCTGTGAACTCTTTGTCATATTTTCTCTCCTCTGTCCAGCTGCTGAGGGGAGTGAGTGAGTGAGTAAGTGAGTGGCTTTCATGGGTGCCTGGCATCCTGGCCTGGCTCAATCCACAACATGCATATATCCAGAGGTATAGGGGCATCTACCATTACTAAAAAATTACATTATTAAATAATCGAGGTTGGGAATTGCAAGGTCAAATCAGAACAAAATCAAATCAGAACAAAAATTGTGAGGCTGATGGTTTTGGAGCAAATGATCTAATTCTATTCCTGGAAGGGTAGAAGTCAAACAGTCTGGAAGTGGATATAAACATTACCAAATGTGCTGAAGAAAGATTCATTCTAATACTGAAAGAATAGCATGCCTAAAACCATCTGATCTACAGAGAGCTACATGGGTGAAGTGAGAGGGACAACTTACATTTGGTTACATGTGTATCACTATATAAATATACAAATATATAAATACACATGCATATATCAAACATTCAGTTCTAGACCCCTCTTGCTGCAGTTGCAGAAGAAATGAACTCGTAGCTGCTTTTGATTTCTTTCTATTTGATCACCCAATCTCCTTCCTTTTCCCTTGGGTCCTCTGATTGTTCATCTTACAGGTCATGCAGCTTTATTAAAATAACACACCAGGAAGACGTTATTAATTATTAATACAGGCTTTATAGATTTCTTTTCAATAATTTAAATTCATTACAGTCAAAGCTATTACACTAAACACCAGATCAGTTAGTACAGATGGGATTGCTGACAGGGAATTGTCACTGTAATGTTATCCTAACTTGGAAGTTGTCCATTAATTAACACTTAAAGCCCAACTTGGAATCATAGGTTTTTTCTTGCCATCTCACATACAGTGATTATGTCTCATTACCAACCTTACTGAAAGGACTCTTGATGAGCTGCCACAGCCCTACAGACCTCCCTTGAGCCCTGCTGGGTCAGGAGATCACTCAGCCCCTGCCCTGCCCTTGCCTTTCCCAGGACATTCCCTCCCTCGCAGGGCATCACCCACAGGTGCACAGAATCCTGAATTCACCTCCAGCCCTGCTGCCCTGCCAAGGGCTGTACAGAGATTGGGCTGCAGGAGGATTTACCCCTCTGGGGAGCAGAACAATCCCAGCCTGAAGGGGCAGTCTGTCCCTGCCAGATCCATGAACCCCATGGACTGGGAATGCTTTTTTTGGCAGGACACCTGCACTGGCAGTGTTGCTCATTAATTTTTCTGCAGGCACTAATTAGGGGCCTCAAGTCCTCCTCGCTGGCTGTGTCTTTCATGTGTCAGCTCCATTCCTTCCATCTGCCTGTTTGTGTTTCTCTCTTTCCTGTGCTGACTCATCTGCCCGAGCTCGGCAGCTCCTTGGCTGCACTGCTGGCCCTTGCTGAGAGCTGCAGAGCCACAGATCCAGCTCTGGGGAGGCCAAGGCTTGCCCCATGCCAGAGCAGGCAGGACAGAGTGCAGCTGGCATCCAGGGGGCTGGGAGGGAGCAGGGATTGCACTCTACACAAGCCAGACAGCTCACAGCAGGCCCAGCACTGCCAGCTGACCGAGGGTGATCCAGGCTGGGATTGAGGCCAGTAGATGGTTTTGGCTATTTGAGTCTCTCTTTTGGGGATCCTGGTTCCCTCCAAGGACACTGCAGGAGTCCAGGGAGACCAGCCTCCCATGCAGGCTCCATCCCCAGCTCACCATGAAGTCACCCCCTTGCCACCAGGACAATTCTTGCCTCTCCCCACGGGTTGGATCCTCCTTTACCCTCGGGAGGTGCTCTTCCCCACATCCATGAGGCAGCACGCCCTGGGCTGAACCCACAAGCCTTTTCCACAGCTGCAGAGGCTGTCAGAATCGCCTGGGATCTGATGGGAGCCCCAAAAGACATTGCTGGGTTACCTGGTGCTTTTTAACAAAAAGCTCTGATACGTGGGAGTGAGAGCCACAGCTACATCCCCCACACAGGTACCTCTGCCTTTTTTTAATCCCAAATTACCTGCTATTAACTTCAGAAGATTCTTCAGAGCTGTTCCCATGCTGACAAGGGGAAAATCCTAATACTTTCATAGACTACTCTTCTATCTACTCCTATATATGTACATATATATATACATATGTACACACAAAAGACCCCCAAACTTCTCCTAGCAGGCTCTGGCTTGATTTGGAGGAGAAGGGACCCAACAATAGGTTCATTTGGTGTGTTCTGTGGCTCCCCTTTCCTGCTTCAGAGCTCTTTTTTTTTTTGTGCCTTTTCTATTCTTCTTTTGATTTTGCTTCATGTTTTGTCTTGTTTATTCCTCTGTAGAGAAGGAGAGTGGGGGAGAGGAGCTCCTTTGAAAAGTCTGGTTAAATGAGCTACTGTGGGAGTCCAAACATTCTTTGTAGACAAGAAAGCTGGTGGAGAAGCAAGTGCCAGAATATTAAGCTGCTTACTGAATTGTGGCTGCAGAGAGCAGCCTTGGAGTCCTCTGAGGAGGGGCAGAGAAGGGGACAGGGACACTCATTTGCCCAGAATTCAATCCCACTCTGAAGCCCAAGCCTTCAAAGAAAGCTTCAAACAGTCGATGTCTGGGTTGTATACAACTGTGACAGATGCATGCTTTGGGTTCAGCTCAGCTGTGGCAGCATTTGCATTTTGGCTTTCATTAGCTTCTCGTGGGCTGCACATTTCTGTGTCCAACTCTGCTCTGGTCAGGTCTGCATCTGAGTCTGGTCCTGCTCACTCTGGCAGAACTCACACTGTTTGGCTGCTATAATTTTTTTTTTTTCGTTTTTTTGGCTTTTTTTGGTTTTTTTCTGCTCTAGAAGCAGCTGGGCACAAATCACTTCCATTCCAATATCATTATTTTGATACCGCGGGCTTCCAGCTAGTTAGAGCTGTGCTGAGGGGGGTGGGAGGTGGGTAGAAATGACATTTCCCTCCAGTACAGAAAATCAAGAAATTACCAAAACCAGAACAAGGAGTTTTCCAGAAAGATCCCATCCTTTCTGTGTAACCCCAAACACCAGCTGATGTTTGATGGGAGATGCCATGTGGCCCTGGAAAGCAGAGGGAACACCATGGAGAATGCAGCTGCCTCTGCAGAGTCCTTCTTCCCTTACTGGGGAGCATCTTGTGGGCACTGTAGATTCCCCAGGCTGTAACTAACCTTGTCCTTGAAGCCACTGCTGAGCTGCAGGTCTCAATGAACAATGAAAAATGAATGTTGTGCTTTCCCTGCACGGACAGCCCTGTGCCTCCCCCAGCACAGCACAGAAACAGCTCCCTGCACTGGAACTGCTGCTGCTGAGGCTCCCACGTGTGCCTTGGGAGGGCTAGGTGATGTGCTGGGCCAACACTGCAGCAATGCAGGGCTGAAAGCCCGAAGGGAGGAGGTGCTGCTCTGGGCAGCCTCTCAGGACAGATCCTGGGAACTGATTTGCTTGTAGGGTGAGCTGACAAGTTAATACAGAGCCACTGTGAGTTTCATCAGTGACCCAGAAACTGCTTTTGTAGAGAGTGCCACGTTAAATCTGAAAGTCTAAAAGATGCTAGAGCACAGTAAAAGGGAATGCACTTGCCAAACACTGCTGTGGGAAGAAGGAAAGAAGGAAGTGACAGTGACTGTGTGACGTGAAGATGGTGAGAATGACTGCAAACAGATTATGAGGAGTGGCAACGACACCTGTGTGCCATTGATTGCTGCTATCCAAGCAGGGATCTGGTGTTGTTCAACAAGGTTTGCAAAGGCTCTGGGGACCCTAGAGAGTGGAAAAAAAAAAAAAGCATAATGATGTTGAGGGTTGTCCTTGACATCCTGCCTTGCTCAGTTCCTCCTCCTCCCAGACTGCAGATGGGCATTTTCTTGCAGCCTGCACAGAGCACAAGTGTCCAGTCACTGATGGAGCTTTTCTTGTCCTGGTAATTCAGCAGCTCCAATTCACCAAAACGCCTTCACCATGCAGCTGCAGTCTAAGGCCTGGGTGTGAGAGCAGACACAAAACATTCAGTCAAAAGCTATTGCTGCAGTGAGGGCAGAGGCAGCTCAGACTCTCCAGCTCAGACTGCTGGATCAGGCACAGACAACCTGCAAATACTCCACAGTATTTAAGGATTCAGGATAGAGGGAGAGGTTATTCAAGGCAGGTGTTTCAGCTCCAAAATGAATACAGGGAGATAAGTTCTCTGGGTTTTTCACTGCAGGGTATGCACAAGTGGATTTCAAGAGCTATAGAGAGACATTTGGACACGAAGAGAAGTTGGGCAGTAAGAGATTTTGAGAGGATGTGTGGTTTGACTATTAAAAATGAACACAGTCGAGCACTATGAATTTTCCAATTATGTTTATTTTTCCTGTAGCCCACAGACACAGTTGGATCTGGCAACAGAGCAGATTCTTTTTTTCCATGAAGTGTCCATGTGACATCAAGCCCAGGCTAATACTGTCATCAAAGACGTTCAGAGAGGGCAGCAGCAGAAGCAATGGGAGATGCTGGGAGAGGCTAGACAGCAAGGCACAAGGGCAGGGAGCACCTCCTCTCCCACTGCCACGGCAGAGACAGGGTGCAGATATGCATTAAATCATTTTTCTCATCTACACCAGACAAACACAGCACCATGCAACACAATCTGCAGCTGGAAGTGGGTGGAGAGCAGGATGTGGATAGTTATTGCAGTTCTTGTTGGAAGCCGTGTGTGCAGGACAGAGAAAGAGCCCAGGGAGTGAGCAGGTGTCAGCAGCTCACACAGAGCTCCTGAGGGGCATTTGCTTGCTGAAGGGAACCACGACTTTCAGGATGCATCTACTGGGACAGACCTCTCCCTTGGAGCCAGATCCACTCAGCTGCATTTCGAAAGCAGTTCAAGTATCTAAAATATTGTGGAAAGAGACATCTGTCTCTTGTCTTTGCAGGAGGTGGACGACTGTGGTGTCTCATCAGGTTAAGGCTCCTTCCCAGGGTGCCTTCCCTCCCAGCTCTGGCCCAGACCTGCACCTTCATGGCACTTGCTGTCCAACCGCCTCAAACAGCATTTCTCTTCTAAAGGAAAAGTGGAAGAATACCTTCTCCTGATCACACTCCGCTGTTTGCAATCCCCCTCCTCCCTCCAGCCCAGGTCCCACGCAGCCCCCACTCCACCCTGTGTGCTGTACAGCTGCACAGAGCAGGGTCTGGGCTGTGGGAACGGCAGGGTGGCACACACATGGCATTTCTCCCTTTTACTGTATTTCACACAGACCTTCCAGCACCCGAATACTCCTCTGCCAAGTGGTTCCTTCATCCCAAGCAATCTGCACAGCAGCAGCCAGCCCAGAAGTCTCCACAGTGCAGGGCGACTCGTGCAGCCCTGCTTGCAGCTGGGACCTTTGCTCAGCCCTAGAGACTGAGAAAAAGGCTTTGGAAAGGCAGGCCAGCTCCTGCAGCCAGCACCATGCCCTTGTCTCAGCCACTTACTGTACAAATGGACAACACACACACATATTTACAGCCCATTTCTCACATGATGGAGCAGCTCTTGGCTCGGTCTTTCCTGATCTCCGTGTCACTCAGTAAGTCTGTCCTGCCAGGCATCTGTGACGCCCGCTTCAGTCCCCGTTTGGAGTTGCTGCGCTTCAAGTTCTTGTGCACCCTGTTGACCGAGGCGAGCGTGGTGACATGGAACACATCCCTCACGCTGTTCTCCGACACCTTGGAGGAGCACTCTGCGTAGGCCACTGCCCCGATCTGCCGTGCCAGCGCGCTGCCCTGCGGGCCAGAGACAGCAGAGGGAGAGGGAGCAAGGTTAGGACAGCAGTGCTCTCCAAGGAGCATCCTCTCCCGCAGTCAGCAGCCCTGACAGAGCACAGTGGCACCATCGGGGCACAGAGGCTCCTCAGCAGCTGTGAACACAGTGCAGGGCTCTGTGAGAGCTCCAGAGGTGAGGGCAGCCTCCTGAGCAGAGATGCCAAGCACTGAGCCCTGGGTTAATGGCACTTTCTCATTCCCACAGTGCCACCCCTGCAGCTGAGCAATCCCCCTGACCTGGACAGTCACCTGGGCTGCTCAGCATGGAGCCAGACAGCAGCAGCTCAGAGCACAGCTGCCCCTGCACCACAGTCTGGCTCTGTCGCCAGCCTGGAGACACTGCTGGCTCCACTGGAGGCCACTGGCAGCCCTCAGACCCCCAGCCATGGCTTCCTTCCCCCCTGCAGCTTTGCCCCAGTGCAGAACCCAAACAGGAGAGTCGCTGGGAGCAGAAAGAGCTGCACTGAACCAGGAGATGCAGAAGGACAGCACTCCCCTTTAGCCAGTCCAGCTTGTCAAATCAGGCATTTTCACCTCCTTTGAGGAATGACTTTCTGGCTACTAACCGTGTGGCTGCTCAGCAGAGCATCAGGAATCAGTCAGGGTCTGCCAGAGCTGGGGACAAGAGTGCTGTAAACCCGAGCAGCTCTGAGCCCCTGAGCCACAATCAACCCCTAACCCAAGACCTGGGGGTCACAGAGCACCCAGCTGTCCCCCCGAGCCCTGGGGTCACTGCCCAAACCCACCTGCTCATGTGTCACAGGGATGAGGCGCTGCTTGGAGAGCTCCCGGAGGGTGTTGAGGTCTGTCCTCATGTCCAGCTTGCAGCCAACCAGCACGATCTTCGCGTTGGGGCAGAACTCCTGCGTTTCCCCTTGCCACTGCAGAGGAAATGAGAGGCTCTGGTGTGTTTGGCTTTTCCAAACAGGGTGTCACTGCTGTTCAGACACTGATTAGCATATCAGGGCTTTTTAATGACTGCCACAGGCAAGGATGGGAATGGCCAGAGTGCCCCTTGGACAACGTGATGCTCCCTTTTTGCAGATTATGCCCTGCAAACCTGCAGCAGTCTCCTGTGCAAGGCTGTGGGAGGCCAGTCCTGGCTGTGGAAAAATAATGACCACGCAGTCAGATCTGGGACCCCAAAGGTCAACAAGGCCAGCAGGGAGCTCTTTGCACACTCACACACTATTTATTACTGGGAGCCACCTGTTAAAGACATTATGATATTCAAAGCACAGCTATAGCCAGGGAAATTAAGAATTAAAGCAATGGAAGGAGAAGGCCAGAGCAAACATCCATGTCCTTCATATAAATGGTTCTTTTCAGAGCTCCCAAAATGAATGCCTGATGTCAGCTGTGTCTGCAGCAGTAAATAAATCCATCACCTGTGACCTCCCCCGGGGCAGACCTGCACAGCTCCGGCAGCATGTCAATGCCCCAGTTACTTATCTAGTGGTACTATCTAGATAATAAATAGAGATAACCCCCAGCTGTAGTCGTCACTTGGAATTAGCAATTTCCTGCTACACTGACTGGTATATACCCTGGGCAATTAGAAGTAGAAAGGAAACTAAGCCACAACCAAGCCACCACCAAGCCCAGTGTCCACAGCCTTGTGGGGAAGGGAAGTGCCAAGAACAATCCAAATGTCATTCAACCAGCATCAGACCAAAGCAACTGCAAAATATGAAAAATCTTATTTACTACCGGGAGATTATCTTGGGTAGCTTCAGCTGTCTGCTTGCCAAGGACATTTGTTCCCCAGGACTCAGGCACCCCCAGCCCCTGGGCAGCAGGCTGGACATCACAGTGCTGCAGCCACAGAGCACCAAGGGCCAACACACCCTCACAATGAACAGATCCAGATCCTTTTGCAGCTGGAATTCAAACACCCTAACTGACATGAAGGATTTGAGCTGCAAGGTGTGTTCACAGCTGGCAGAGGTCACAGCTGCTCTAGTGACACAGGGCTCCCTGCCCTGTGGAGAGAGCTGTGACCCTCTCCCTGCATGCCTGACACCTCTGGGAGCCCAAGAGCTGCTGTGCTATCAAGACTTGTCAGAGCAAAGGCACCACTCCATGAAAACTTGCTCTGTATGAAAGGCAGAGCTGCTTGCTTGCACTCCCTCAGATGGCTCTGCCCCTTCATGTACATGCTGTACAGCAGCCCAGGGATCAGAAGGGAGGCATTAATAGAGATTTCCTCTGCTGAATTTTTGCCTGAGGCTTGAACAGGAAATGTTATTTTCCTTATTTGCCTGATATCACAAGGTAAAACCTATTTCAGCTTCATGGTGTCTTAGGAATTTTCCTCACCACCACAAGGCTGTGAGACTGCACCAAAGGAAACAAGGCATCTACTCAGAGGCACTTAAGAAATCCCGTGGGATTTAAGGTTTATTTTAAGTTACCATATCAAGAAAACATTGCCTAACAGCACTCAAAGCATCTGTGAGGCTGTACAGGGAAAGCCACACACTGAGCAGGGTGGACTCACATGGAGAGTGTGCAGAGAGACATAAATAACTCCCAACCCCACCTAATTATTGAAGGGTTTGTATTTCATTAAGGTATAAGTGATTCACTTGCATTATTATTCTGCTGACTACCAAGCTGAGCAGGGAATTCTTTCAGTCCACATGAAACAACCTCCCTCCACCCAGCCTGCTTGGTACCCAGGAGCTGCTCTGGAAGCCAACACTGAGCCATTGACCAACTTATCTGAAGGGTCTTTGTCCCCTCACCAGGACACTCCTGAGACAAAGACCCAGTTCTCAGCCCTCCCAGCAGCTGAGTAAGAGGCACTTGCTTCAGCACAACGTTTGGCAAAATGTGGAGAGGCCAAGAGGGCAGCCAGTACAATGTGACATGTTCAGGCCGTGGCCATTCCAGCCCCAGCAGCCTGGGGCTCTCTGAGGAGAACAGCCACAGCAACCTCTGCTCTGTGGAGCTTTTCACGCCTTGGTGTCTCAGAGAGTGGCACAAATGAGATACCAGCCAAGGCTCCCCCCAGGACAGGATGCAGCTGCCAGATGCTTTCCTGCACAGCAGAACCACAGCTCCCTGAATTTCATGGAAGGAAGCAGGGTACAGCCAGGACCAGGGGATGCAATCGACCAGGAAACCACTTACCATCTCTGCTCTGAGCAGCATTCTGAGCTGCTGGACTTCACTCCATCTCAGAGGAAAGCCTTGTGTGGGACATTCTTCCAGAAGTGACCCACTGGAGACCAGTCTGTGGTGCTCCACAGCAGATCCCCAGCCCTGTGAGGCTCTCTGGGACCTGCCAGCTGGAATTTCACCTTTGCTGAAAGGCACTAAGGTGCAGGTAGAAAACTCTGGGCTGCTCCTGCAGAGCATGGCCATTCAGCTCTGCTGGGGCAGGCTTAGGGCCCTGCCTGCTCTCAAGGCCAGTAGCATTGAGCCATCTCATCTCATCTTATTAATTCACAGCCTTGAAATTCAGTGCCACAGCTCATTATTTTTGTTGACAAGCTCTAGAGGACTGATTGCTGTCTTTTTTACTACGCAGATGCTGAACTGAGGGGAGAGCCAAAAAACTGAGCACTCTGCTCGCTTGGAAACAGGCACCAGAGGCCACTTCTGAGCTGCTGCAGGCAATCCATAGTCATTGCTGGTTCTGCTAACAGAGATCCATAATACCTTCCAAGGTCTTAATGAAAAACAGAACAATGCCCTGCATTTCTCTCTGTCCCCACTTTGTATGTGTGAATACACACAGACCCCACACACATGCTGCAAGCTACCATGAGCTCCACCATTCACTGGGCTCCTTTCAAATGGAAATATCTTGCATTCTGTGCAGGCCAAGCAGAGCAGCTGACCATCCTCCTCTGAGCACACAAACTCCAGCCACACAGGGCCAGAGCTTTGAGCCCTGCTGAGAGCCTCAGGGCACAGGGACCCCGTGGTGGCTCCACAAGCTGCTGCTGAGCACCAGAAAGAGTGAAAGGCACAGGGGACTCACCTTTTTGAGCACACTGTCCAGGGTCTCTGGGCGGCTGATGTCAAAGCAGATGAGCACAGCGTCTGAGTCAGGGTAAGCCAAGGGACGGACATTGTCGTAATACGCTGAGCCTGCAGAGAGGAGGGAGGTGAGCAGATCCATCCCACTGACTTTCCCGACCAAACCCTCAGCCTTCTCCACCAGGCAGAGCTATTTCATTCCAGTAGGAGCTGGAGACACTGCCACACGATGCAGACTGCTCTGTTGAAGATAAAGGATGTGAACCCAAGCTTTTGACCAGCAACCAGGCACTATAAGGTTCAGCAGAGTTTGATTTGCAGATGATTTGGTTCCTCTGTTTAGGGATGGAAGTCAGAGGTTTCGTCCTTGTTTTCTTATATTTACCCCTTTATAGAGTGAAGAGGTGAGTTTTGTCTCCCTCTGCCCCCCCAGTGAGCACCTGGCAAGTCCTGGTGGAGCTGAGCTCCGGGGATGCTGCTGAGGCAGGAAGGAGCTCAGCAGGGCTGTGGTGCCACAGCTCAGCACATGCCTCACTCAGCCTGGATTCCATCACTTGTCATGCCAGTGCTGCACCACTAACAGTGGAAAGGTGTGGCTGAGAGAAGACAGGAAATGCTACTGCTATTTTTTATCCTCTCTTGCTATCTTTACACAGGAGAGCTTGCTCACATATAGATTGTGAGCGTTTATGACAGGTAAAAAATGAATTGCCTTTTTTTCTGGATTTGTGCTGGGAAAAGTCAGACAGATTCTTTCTGGTATATAAAAGAAGTTACAGGATTTGGTGAATAAGCTATAAATGTAAGGGGATGATGCTGCATTTCATAGGAATTCTGTGAGCAGGCAAAGAGCCCAGCCTGAATCCTGCACAGCTTTTACTACACACATGTGCTCATGAACACTTCTTCAATGCAAATTTCAGGCACTAAAGTCACAGTGCCATGCTGTTTTTATTTGCAGTGCATGCTGTTGGGGAGTGTAGATACTCCAGCAAGCAGTCATGGAGCAATCAGCTTGCTGCTACTTAAAAACACTGTTTTGGTTTTATATTGCAAATACAAATGACTTAAACTTCCTGGAGGGATAAGAAGGAGATGTTTATTTATGAAAATGGGAACAGAGACAGCAGAGTCCTTGTTGATCTGCCTGCTCCAAAAGCAGAATTGCCCACCTTAGGCCGAGGAAGCCAGACCTGCTTCTGCTGCAGCCCCTTGGGATGTCTGGACCCAGCCCTTTCCCAGCCCAGGAGAAGGGTGCAGCCCAGGTGTCAGGTGGCTCCTTGATGAAGTTCAGCACCTGATGAATTATGGATGATGGTGACTTATGTTTCCGGAAGGATGGAAATCTGCCTGGGCTGAGCAGGAGAGAGAAAAGGCTGATTCTCTGCAGGAGCTCCAATGCTAGTCCTGTCTGCACAGGAGCTCCCAGCCAAGGTCCAGCACAGAGTGGGGCACAAGTGTCCCCCAGCTCAGCACTGCACACCAGGGGCTCTGCAAACACCCTCAGCCCCTCTGCAAAACTGAGCCTGGGGAGCAGAGCCTGATGCTCCTGCCTCTGCCCAGAGCCCCCATGGGGCAGGCTGAGGGCCATGGGGAGCCTTCCCAAACCCTGCCCAGTGCCATCCAGCTCAAAGCACGGTACCAGCAACAGCAGAGCTCGGGGGCTCCAACCAGCCCAGCCTCTGCCATTCCCACACAGCGAGGATTCAATGTGTAATTGTATTCCCAGCAAAACTGGGTCCAGGTGTGTCCAGCTCTTATTGCCAGCCCACAGGAGCAAAAGCACCTGCACCCCTTGTTCCCGCTGGGGAGAGATGGGTCTCCGTCCCTGCAAAGTCATGCGGAAGGGAAGCAGTTGGATCAGCACAGAAAAAACCAGACCCTGATGGCTGCAGAGCCCAGCCCTCTCCTAGCGGGAAGCTCATGTTCCCCAGTGGAGAGGAGGAAGTCCCTGTGGCACCTTGGACAGCTCTGGGGACAGGGAGGCACGGCGAGCCAGGGCAGCCCAGTGCCCCAGGCACGGAGATTTCTGACCTCGCCTCAAGCTCAGGCTGCTGCAGTTCACAGCTGGCAGAGTCACAGCATCTCTCCGGTGCCCACGGGGCCGCTTTGGCAGGCAGCACCGAGCACAGCAGCGCTGAGCTCCCCTTTGAACCGAGCTTGCAGTCTCACGTGTGGCGAGAGCTGACAGGACGGGATGGGATGGGAGATGCAGTGCTGAGCTGCACGCTTGAATTAGCCTGGTCCTTTCTCCCAGCCGTGCCCTCTCCCCCGTGCACACAGGGGTGTCTGCCGGCAGACTGGGGCCCTGGCGCTGGAGGAAACGTTCCCACGCACATCCTCTCCCTGCAGCTTCTCAGTTTTACATAAACACTTCAGATAAATCGACCCCCTCCCAGCCAAGGAATGCTCCTTTTGTAGGGGTGGTTTTGGCTCATTCAGCACAGACATTGCCACAGCAAACTGTATCATAGCAACCTGCTGCTCCTCAGCAGCCAGCCAGCCCCTCGGCAGAGAGCTGACAGCGCTGCTGCAGCCCCCCATTATCCCAGGAGACCACCACTGCCTCATCCCAGCGCCAGGAATCACACTCTCGTCTCCTGGGACTGCAGGAGGAGAGATTCCCATGCTGGCAGGAGGGGCAGAGGGAAGGGAAGCAGGAGATAAAGAACCTTATCGTTTTAATGAGATCAAAATTTGCTTCTCATTCATTGACTTTCTGCTCCCACTGCAAAGAGCAGGAGTCACCCAGGCACCTCGGCTGGCAGCTCAGCTCACAGCCAGCACTCCTGGCTGCAGAAGCTTCTATCCACCTCAGGAGACTGACAGAAACCAACAGTCAGGGCTGCCCTGTGGGGCACGAGAGCTGCAGTGCTCCCAGCCAAGGTAATCCCCAGTTTGCTCTGGAGACATCTCTACTGAATCAGGAAATTCTGTTGGGGTCATTAGTCTTCTAGTTTTTGCATCTATTACTTTTTCATTGCATGTGACAATTTAAAAAAAAAAAAAAACCAAAAACAAAACCACCCCCCCCCAAAAAAAACCCCTAACAACCCACAAAACCCTCAGTGCCTTCAACTCTAGCTCCTCAGTTTTACTGATTATCAGCATTTGACACATTTCAGATACTCCAGCAAGACACTCCAGAGCCCCCCAGCCTGGCATTTCCAAACACAAGCACCCAAGGCTGGTGTGTCTGCAAATTCAGCCTTCCTTTACTGTGTGAGTCATTCTCCCACTTGGCACCCAGGTTTGCAAAAAACAGGACCTCTGTGCATCTGTTCATGATTAAAGAGGAAACTGGAGCAAGCCAACAACCAGCTTAAAAATAAAATTGACACAGTTGTCTGAAATTCAGGGGTGGATACAAGCATGAGCAGCTCCTCTTTCCCCTTGGCTGGTAGATCCTGGAATGCCTGGCACCACAGCTCAGAGATGCCAGTCTAGGGCAGGGGATGGAAATATGAAGATTAGCACAATGTTGGTATAGATGAAACAGCATTTGTTCCTTCTTAGCTGTGGTAGAGATAATGAGACTCCTCACACAGGCACCCTCCATCCAACAACAGCTATGATCTGCTCTACAAGGGGCTCCTGCAGCCCTGCTCTGGCTTAAACCATGAGATGAGCACTGCCAAAACCTCAATTTCTCAGCAGCACACTTGTCTTTGGGGGCTCACTGTAAACTCTCCCCATAGAGCCAGCAATGCTGAGGCACATGCTGCTTTCTGCAGGACTGCCAAGAACTGCCTTTGTGGAATGAAACAGAAATTCATCCCAGCTTTCTGGAGGGCTACACTGACAAACTGAAGAGTTTTGGGTCACCTCCCCATACAGTGGTGCCAGATGAGCACCAGCTTTTAGAGATGACAGAGGATGTCCACTCTGTCACATCCCACCTAAGCTCTATGTGTCCAGCTAAGCTCTGGGTAAGAGGACAAAGCTGCCAAAGCAGGACCAAGACAACAACCCCAGGACTTCTACAACCTTCTGTCCTGCCTGGACTTTGACATTTGTCTTGTTTGTGCAACATCAGTGCAAACCCCTGAAGTATAGGAAAGGAGCAAACTGCTCCATGACATAGAATAAACACTCTTCTGGGAAGTGTACAATGACTGAAAAAAGCAGCTCATCAGCTTGGACAATTAACCTCTGCTCCTAATTCTTACAATGCACGTATAAAAATTAGTGAATTACTAAAGGGCCCAGCTGGCATACCTTGAGGATGAAGGGATTGGTATTTGCATAGGCTGAGGTGGCATTTCTGGGCCCTCCTCCAGATCTTATTACTGGAAGCCTGCCCCTCAGGAGGAGGCTGTTCTGCTGGATTTACCGGTGCAGGAATCCTCAGCTCAGGCAGGCACAGAGTGCTTCTGCCTCCTCCCAGCCCTGTGTCCTGCCTCACATACACAGCTACCAGTGGGCCAGAGAAGCTTGCTTGCAAACCTCCCTCCAGCAACTGTGAGACGTCTCTGAAAACTCCTTGTGGAAGTCCCTGCTGGCTCCTGGGGAGCATCACTGAGTGTCTGGTGGAGGAGCCCACCCAGCCTTTTCACAATCATGCCTGCAGCAGCTGACAAGGGAGACAAATGGGGGGCAGAAGTCCCTTCCTGGCACTCTTGCCATGTCCCAAGGACAGCTGGCATTGCCACAACCTGCCTGTCATCCCTTCTGTAGGGTACAACAAGGACTAAGAGTGGCAACAGCTTCCCACAGCACTGCCAGCACACATTCTGCCCTTGAGGAACACGTCCGAGGGCTGAATGCACACAATTATCTTGATGAAATGCTGCACATTTCAGGTTTACTGTTCACAAGCATTAGATCCCTCCCCAACCACTTGGCTGCCAGATAAGGTTTCTTCCCACAGGGAAGGCTGGGCCTGTACATTTGCAAAGTTTAATGAAGTGGAGATTTTATCTTCAGAATCTGGGGCAAAAGGAGCAGGGAGAGCAGAGCAGTGCTGTTCCTGCCACAGGAGAGAGCAGATCTCCTCCAGGCTGTGGGATAGGTGTCTGCACTTGAGCTGGGAACAAACCCACTCCACAGAACACCCTTCCTTGTCTGCAGGGTCACAGCAGCCAGCAGGGTCAGCTGGTTGTCACTGAAGACACTGTTCCTCAGCACACCCAGGACACCCCATGGCCCCACAGAGGCTGAGCCTCTCAGATCTGTAGGGACAAAGGACAGAGGAATCATGCTGCCCTCGATGCAGAAGTAACCTCCATCCCTGAGCCCCACAGCATTGCACGCCCCCCACACTGTGCACAGCCCAGTGAGATGATCCTCCTGGGCACTGCCCTGCCCTGCCATGTTCTGTCATGTCTTCTCAAGGTCCATCCTCCACCCACTTCAGTAAAAGTATTTCTGCTGCAACCTTTAAACTTCTGTCTGACTGGTTACTGACCTGCGTGAGAATGTGACCCAGCTGCACATATTTTTAGGATTAACCACGTATTTGTGCTGAGGCACAGCACAAGCATGCTGGTTTTAGGCTCTCAGTCTCAACAGGAAGAATGGGAGGATCCCTTTTGGTATGGAAAGGGCAGCTCCACATTTCCTCTCTGCCTCAGAGTGCAAGTAGCATTGAACTCTTTCTGAGACAGAACTTGTTGTTACACTTTGGAAGAGGCAGCCAAGGCAATCCTGGAGCTGCACACTGGGAATCCAGGCACAGATAGCCACAGCATCCATGGAGATGCCATTGCTAAACTCAGCCCCTTTCAGCTCTCTAATCTCATCAACATTCCTCAGTAGTTCCCTTAAAGAAGGATCTGTTATCACAGCCTGTGGGTTCCCACACAGGCCATTCCAAGGCAGACTGTTTGCTGAGTACAGGCAAAGAGGGAGGCGGAGGGGGATTTGCAATTCACAGTGTTATTCTTGTCTTGAAAGCACATCTGCTGAAGAGACAGCGGCTGTGGAGAGCTGGCAGCCACACAGCTCCTGTGCTGTGAGCTGAGCAGGGCACTGCTGAAGCTGTGGGCACTGACCTTTGTGACACTGCAGGCTCTAGCAGACCCTGAGACTCTCGACCACACTTCATCCTGATGGTCCACAAAGGAAAGTCCTCTCCAGCAGCTTTCCGAGGCAACAGTGACCTTGTGCAAGGCACAGTGCCAGGCTGGCTCTCCCACTGAGCACTGGCAAAATGTCCTTACCAGAAGCAGGCAGCTCTACTCTGCAGCTGAATCTGCATCAGCAAAAGATGCATCAAGAGCTCAGTGGCCTCAGGTCACTCACTGCTCTGCCTGCACTGTGAGGCCACAGGCACAGCAGGCAGGCAGGGCCTCCCAGCATAGGGGGATGAACCAAAAGCAAACAACTGAGTCCAGGCTGAAAGGCACAGTGTAGGTTCCTCCCCATTATTACCAAAAACAGAACAAAAAGTCTGCCAAGGTACAAGGTAAAGCCTCAGACCTGCCAGCATCTGTGCTGCAGCACCCTGGCCTTGCCAAGGCACTGGGCAGCAGCATGGCTTGAGCTCCTCTCTCCCCTTGCTTGCACCCAGTGCCAGGGAAGGGGCATTGGGCCAGTCCAGTGTGGGCAGCAGGTTCACTGGCAATGCCAGATCATGGTGGGAAATGCTCCAAGCACAGATCCCTGGGAAGCAGGGCAGCCTGCTCGCTGAAGGCTCTCACTGCAGAGACCTGCTGAGCACTGCAGTGGCTCTGCTTCGAGCTCCCAGAGCTGGACAGACCCGCAGACACTCCCTGATCCCACAGGGAAAGAAGTATTGCACTGCTGAGGAACACCTCCCTGCCCCTGCACGCCTAGGGGTAACAATTACCCCTCAGACCTGAGTCACTGAAACGAAACTCACCCACTCCTTGCGGAGCATCGCTAATGATCACAAGCCATCCACCCTCCTCCACCTGCCACGAGGAACAAAGCCCTTCCTGATGGGTCTGGGGCACTCGGGCTCTGGGAGGCACCCAGCCCTTTGGGAACAGCACTCCCAAGCCACCAGACATCTGACTGAACAGGAGTTTCCCCCACCACAAGATACCAGCACTGTGCAGAGGAGTTGTCTCTGTGCTGAGAACGTTCAGCCAACAGGCAGCAAAAGGAATTTGCCAGAAGAGGAGCAAGAAGAGCAGCAAAGCACATTGTACTCCAGAAGGTTCATGAGCAGAGGTGCCAAGGCATGGCCACTCCCTGGAGCTGGAACCATGTCCACCATGTCTAGCTTGCAGGCTCTGCACCCCTTCCCTCATAGACAAGGATGTCAAACTGATTTTCAATGGAGGCTTTATCAAACAGCACATAGCACAGGCTTCCCAGGGAACAGGAGGAATGGGACATTCCTGGAATGTTGTGAAACGGCACCTGAAACAATTTTACTCCCATGGTCTGTCCTGAGCTGGGATACAAATGGAAACAAACATGAAACACAACCAGCACCTGCAGATGTTGGAAATGGGGATTTTCTCCCTGGTACATTCCTAGATCTAAGGCACATCTAAGGCAGAGTCCCACCATTTGTCCTGTCAGAGCACCACAGGTTTCATCCTTGTGAAGGACTCTCAGTGCTGGAAATTCTCCAGAGTCACCCTCCAGCCTCAGAAAACTTTATCAATGGACAAAGAGTTAAAGAAAAAAAATTAAAGAAAATCAGAAGTCCCAATACACCTCTGTCCACTCTGTGTCAATACTCCTCTAATGAGAGTTCCTGCCTGCCAGCTGCCAATGTCACAGCCTGTGTTTGTCACTTAGCAGGAAGGGTCAGTTCAGCACAAAAGGCTGCATTTTCCAACACACTAATCTCAGCCAGGATGACAGGGCACAGGGAGCACACAACAGCCTGGGCTGTACAGGGCTACCAGTGGGATGGCTGAGTGGTCAGGTAGACTGCAGTCACACCCAGCCAACATAAAGGAAGTTTTCCAGGCCAGACTGCACTTTGCCCACCACTCATCACTGCTGAGTGATGCTCAGCTCACTCTGCACAGCTTCCAGAGTCTCCAGCTGCATCCTCAACTAAGTATGGGGCAAGGAGAATTTACAAAAAAGTGAAAAACAATATCCAGCTCTTCTCTCCAGGTCTCTGCTGATTTCTGGTGGAATTTCAGTTCCAATTACTTATCTAAGAGATGGTGAGCATTTAAAATAGAAAGTGCTCCCCTCCTCATGTCAGGATCACCCTTTCTCCCTTTTCACTCTTGCTGGGATGGAATTTATCATGAACAATAAACCCCTGTGTGAAAAGCAGCTTAAAAGAGAGAGGAGGTAGCACAGAGAGAAGTGAAAGTGCCACCAGTGCCTGTCATTCTCCATGGGGAGGGCAATGAGCTGCTCCTGATCCCTTCAGTTCAGCTGGTTCAACTCACTGTTGCACAGAACTTCTTCTGCCAAAGCTCCCATTTATAAGGGGCTCCGAAGGGTAGTGGAAACTCAACAGTGGTTTGCAGCCTACGGCTAAAATTTAGGGAAAATTGCTGTACAGTGCTTTACAGGATTGCTTATTAAGAACTAGCTCCTGTGCATTTCAAATCAAAGGGAATTTATCTGGAAAACTACCTGACTAACTCTATCTACAGCAAAGCTGCTAAAAAGGTCTGACATTTTTCATAGGAGAAGAGAGAAAGCATCAAAGTCCATTTTCTTTTGGCTGTGGAGATAAATATTGGAAAAACATATCTTTTGTGGCAAGGGAAAAAATGAATGTGTGACAGCATCAGATGCAGGTCTCAGACACATACATACAGCTTTAAGGACTTTTTATCATGTCCTTTTCTTTAAACATTTGCAAGACCAAAGCAAATCATTCTGGAAAATTCCTAAAAAGTAGACAGCGCTTCAAACGTGCTTCCACACCCTCCAAAGATGAAGCTTTTTATATCAAATACAGATACTCAAGAGCAGAGCCATTCAGTGCCTAGCAAAGATAACCCACCCCATCCCCTTCCAGGGCTGCAGAAGCCCATGGTTTTGAGATCATGGCTGAAGGAGCTGTGGGTGAATGCTGATGTGCATCCTGGGGACACATGAGGTCAGCCACCCCTCAGTTTTGGTGTACCCTGAGCAGCTCCAAGGAGCCCTCTGCAGAGAAGGCCCCTGGGTTAGCCAGGATGGTTTCACTGAGAGGCTTCAAACACACATCAGCCCAGCACCAACCACCATGCCATGATCTCCATGTCATAACCACCATTCCATGCTTCAAGCACAAGTGCTGAGAGCCAACACTTCATCCATAGCTCCAGCCCCAGGAGCTGCCCCAGGACTTGGTGTCCTTGTGGCTCACAGCACACAGCTTGCAAGCAAAGCTGAATCTAATTCCCTTTCCGTCTCATGGAATAAAAACCAGCAAAACCAAGGTCCCCTGCATCAGGAAGCTCCAGAAGAAAATTCAAACATATTTTATATGTTTGAGCTAGTCCAAGATTCAGTAAAGCCACTACTCCAGGTAGAGCTATGCAGATTCTATAGCCATCATTTGAGGAATGCAAAATTACAGCAAGGAATCTGAATGAACAACAGCAAAGAAAGTCCTCGGATATGTTTTAATTTACTACTGCTCTTGGACAACCAGAAGACTTCATTTGTCATCAGGATTCCAGAAATTATGAGAATATGGGGAAAGAGCATCAGCAAGCATGTGATGAATATTCATCAGCAGAGCACAGCATTCAGCTGCACTGCCTGTACAAAGGAATCCAAAGGTAAATTAAAAAGTGCATGTGAATTTTGTGGGATGCCAATATTTCTATTAGCTCTGCATCAAGCACTTCGCTTGCAACTTGTGCCTCCAGTGACAGAGAGCACAAAGTTTGGGATGGCTCTCGGTAGGCTGGGACAGCTGTGCCTGAGGCTGTGAGCAGAACCACAACTGAGAACACAGAAGCGAAACCAAACCAAGCCAAAAAGACGCCAGAGAACCCCAGAGGCTCTGTGGCAGCAGGCAATGACAGGCCAGGGCATCCCTCCCGAGGCGAGGGCTCCCTCCTGCAGCAGCACTTTCCCTCCTCCCCCCCGTTCCCCTCCAGCCTCCCCGGCAGCCCGAGCCGCTTCCCTCGTTGCTCGCTGTCTCCCCGCACATCGGTGCGGCACCCAAAGGCCGCGCAGAGCCGCGGCGGCACCGCGCCGGCTGCGGGACAAGGGAGCGCCCGTCCGCCCGGCGGCACCGCGAGGTCCAGCCCGGGAGGCTCGCAGGGCTCGGGGCCGCAGCTCCAGCCCCAGCCCCAGCCCCAGCTCCAGCCCCAGCTCCAGCCCCAGCCCCAGCTCCAGCCCCAGCCCCAGCCCCGGCAGCCCCGGGAACGGCGACACCGCCGGCCGGAGGGACGAGTCCGGCCCGCCGCCCCCCGCGCAGCCCCGGCCCACCTGAGGTGTCCCACATGTTGAGCTCCGTGCGCTGCTTGTCGATCTCGAAGCTGGCCGTGTAGTTCTCGAAGACGGTGGGCACGTAGCTCTGGGGGACGGAGGGGAGAGCAGAGGTGAGGTGAGCTGAGGTGAAGCGATGGGGAGAGCCCGGCCCGCCCGCCGCCCGCCCGCCGCACCTCGGGGTAGCAGTCCTTGGCGAAGACGTGCAGCAGCGCCGTCTTGCCGCACTGCGTGTCCCCCACCACCACGATCTTGCAGCGCGCCAGGTGCCCCTCCATGGTGCGGGGCCGCCTCGCCCGCTCCGCCGCTTTACCGGGCCGGCCCCGGCCTGGCCGCGCCCCCGGCCTCGACGGCACCAACCAGGCGCGGAGCGGAGCCGGCGCTGGGCAGGGCTCGCCGCCACGGCCGCGGCCCCGGGAGCCGCCCCCCGCCGGCCCCACCGCCCCTCGGGCCGTCCTCTCGGCGCTGCCGCGGCTGGGGAGGGCGGAGGATCCGGGACGGCGGTGGGCGCTGCGCTGCCCCACAGCCCCCGCCCGCCGCACCGCGGCTCTGCCCGGGGCTCTGCCCGCACCCCCGGTGTGCCCAGCCCAGCCCCGCGCTGCGGACCCTGCCGGGAGATGCCCTTTCCCCGGGGCCTCCAGCTCCGGCGCTGCCCGGGGAACGGGAGCTGTTCCCTGAGGAATTCGGCAGAAGCGGGGACAGCCGGCATTCTGGCCCGCCTCTCGTTCAGAGCATCCCGTATCCCCGATGTCGGTGGCCAAGTGACATCAGCAGGGGTAGCGAAGCAGGCTCTGCAGCAGCTGCAGCACCCCCGGCCGGCTCACAGCCCTCTGCAGAGAGGGCAGCAACTTCTGCTCTCCATTCCTCCTTGAGCACAGATAGCACATCCATAGATTACAGGCAGTGGTTTTAATTAGCAGAATTATTGGGAAAGGAAAGGCTTCTCTGCTGCTAATACTTTGCTGGTCACACTGCAGAAAGGTACACCAGAATGGGAAACTGACAAGCTGCCTGTCACAAAATGCAGTAAAAATAGACACAAGAAAGACAAAGCAGGCCTAGAGAAATGGAAATTAAAATGTTTTGGCAGTGAAACAGGATTATTAATGAACTGAGGGGGCAGATTGCTTCTGCTGAAATCACAGTCGGTTTTTGTGTATAAATATTGGTGCTGTGCATGATGTTGGGACAAGTAAAGGGCAAAGACAGGGTGCTAGGCAGGGGGTAACTGCCATGCAGGTACCCAATGGTTTCAGGTGCTGCTTGGCCTTTTTACAGCCCTGCCAGCCAAGCCCCCTGGGACACATCAGCCTCAGTCAGCACTTTGGTGAGCTGGATGTCTTCATGTGGTCACAGTCCCCACAGGTCCCACAACTCAAGATGCACACTTAGGACAGGAGCCAAGTGCAAGCAGGACTGAAGGTGTGTCTGTAGCACACTCAGCTGGTCAAATGGGAATTCAGGTCCCACCTTATCATCACACACCAGAGAAGACCTGAAAGCAAAGGGATGAGGTGGTCCAAGGAGATGAGGTAGCCCTGGAATCCCTGTAGCTTCTGTCCTCACCTGGTCTGATTCCTGCATTTTGTGGGCCAGGAACTGGCTCAGTCAGTTCCTTGCTCTGCAGCTTTGCTGTGGGTTTTGCTGCAGCATCTCCGGGCCTCTCAGTCTTGCCTTAAGCAAAATGAGTGACTGTCTCATGCTTGTTTCCTCCAACCCTCCCTGGTGGAGGGGAGGGTGCAGCACTGTGACAGGTTTTGTAAGGCCTGTAGGGTGTTTTTGCCTTCTTGTATGTCCGCATGTCACTCCATTTTTATGCAGAAGAATGGAACGAACAGTTCATTGTCTCGTGACTGCAGCTAAAGGAGTGTGGGGTCACCATCAGTGTCACCTGGAGCAAGCTCTTCCCCTTGCCCTTTCTGACAGCACTTCACCATGTTTCTCTATAGGAATTAGGTCTTTGCTCCCAACCAACAGACTGTGTAAAGCCTGCTTCAGTGGAGGCAGGACGTTCTCTGCAGGGAGTACTCAGACCTTTGCAAACCCAGCAGCTACATTTTCCTTCCCCAGGGAGAGGCAGCAAGTTGCCCTTCTTGCTCAGAGCTGCTGGCCACCATCGCTGCTGAGCCTCACATGCCCTTCAGTGCAGAGCACCTCTTGGCAAGCAGCACTTGCAGAATATGCTCAACAATCCACTGTCATGGTGTGAATTTTCCAAGTAGGCTGCAGAGACATGCTGTGACTGTCACTGTGTGTGGAGGGGCGACAGATGGCTCTCACACATTGGCTCCAGGAAATGCTTCCTCAGTGGCTAGATCCTCCCTTGCTGATCCATGCTCTCAGGGTCTTGATTGCTATTATGAATTAACTTCATTGTGTTATATTTGTGCCATTTCCTGCACAAAGAAACCGGAAGGCATCCAGACTACACTGGGAAAATATGCTGTGAGAAACCAATCTTCACTGAAGGACCCACAGCCTGAAACCTGGAGCCTGTGACATCTTGTTCTGACCCACAGAGCCCCAGAATTTGGTCCTGTACAGCCAATCACAAGCTCTGGACCTAATTTCAAACATGATGAGCACGTGAATTACTGAGTGAGCAATGTCCTGTGCTCTGTCACATGGCCATGGTCCCTGAAAGGTGCACACTTACACCTGGAGAGAGGTGCACTAGTGTCACCCTGGGAACATGGACAGAGCTCCTGCTCATCACATCATGCAGTGACAGTGTCCTGAGTTTTTATAATGGTTGTTCACTTTTTACTTTGATCTTCTCTGTGGCGTTTGTCTCAATGTGCAATGTCTTCTTTCCCAGCCTCTAAGGTGGGACAGAAATAAGGGATGTGCTTTAGTTTCTCACCAGATCTAGTCTTAAATATTTTTTGGACTTGTCAAATATGGGAAAGAGCTAGAAACCTCTCAGGCCAAGCTGTAGAGTTTTGCTATCTATGAACACTTGGCGTTAAATCATTCGGTCCCAAGTGGTGTGTTACTTGATGCTTTCCCCTGGAAGATAAAGAGGTGGTAAAGCAGTAGAGATGCAGCAAAACAATACAAATCAGAAGCAATTAGGAAGGTTAAAAAAGGAAAGAAAAAAAAATCCCAGCCAAATCCCCTTTCATGTGTCCAGCCTGTTTACATTCTGGGCTAGAATAGAGCTGATCTGACTCACTGCTGGCATTAATGAAGTTTGCACCTCTGGGTGAGCAATTTAATTTATCTCAGCAAGCCAAAGCTCATTATAACTGTCCATAAATGCTATCAGATGAAAGCAGCATCCTTCAGCAATCTTGGGGATTAAAGCAAGGAGGCATTCAACTGCCAAGGCTTCTGCTGGAAAGATTGCAGTCAGAGCATGTGTGCTAAAGGCTGAGGAAGCACAATGCCTCAATTACTGCTGCGGATTTCTCTGCATCGAGACAGTGATCTGGAGCCTTTCAAACACTCCTCTGGAGGTGAGCAGCTCCCTTTTCGCCCCCTCTCTCCTCTCTCGTGCAGGCAGCAGACTGAAGAAATCCTCCCAGCACAGAGCATCATTGCCACAAGGCATGGACTGTGGCTTCTCCAGTCTCTTAGGTGTCTCTAAGATCTCCTCTTAAATGTCTCTAAGACATCTCTCCTTAGAGTTCATCAGGTCCAGTAGCAGCTGGAGGGAAATGGGGGTCTGGGGGACTCCATAGGTTGACCACAGCTGGTCACTCTCCTCCAGGGAGCAGGAGGCTCCTTCGAGGGGCAGAGACTTCCAGCATGAAGGCATGAAAGAGACTTAGGGTAGGAGAAGGAAAATGGCTGATTCTGTCCTCTTGGGTGTAGAAAGCTCCTTGCCATGCATCCTCTCCCACGCTGGCTCCAGCTAGTTGAACTGCAGCTCCCAGCGCTGCTCTGGCCTTGCCCTTGCCCTCCCCTCGCTCTGGGTGGAGGCAGTGCAGCACCCACACATCGTTCCCATCACTCCCTTTCTGCCAGGGCTGCCAGGGCGGCTGCAGCTCCAGCACATGGCCCTGGCAGTCAGGGTGAGCTCAGCTGGGAGTTCCCTGGCAGAGGTTCTCAGTGGAAATGGCTTCTTCAGCAGTAGGAGTGATCTCCACTGCCTTCGCATTTGAAATCATACATTCAGTTTTGTAATTCTTTTTCGTGTGGAGAGTGGTGGAGATGGGTTGGACAAGGGATGGACAGAAACAAACCCTCAAAACTTCTGTTTCTTTTCCGTTTAGTTTAAAAGAATGAACTGCATATCTCAAACACAAATTCGGGAAAGAACAGTTTTTAAAGTCTTCCTTTCTGCAGGCCCAACTCAGTGAGGCAGTGTCCTCTAGGCTGTAGGGCTGCAGGCTGGAGGAAAGGTCTCTGCTGCATCTGGGGGCTTCTGGGTGGAACTGCTTCCAGCCAGGCTGGGCTCAGGTGAGGGTCTGCAGAGGCACTGCTGTGCCCTGATGTGTTTCAGTCCCACCCTTGCTTTTCCCTGCAAAACTGCTCATGTCCCTGGGGTAAGCCAGGGGAGCACCGAGCAGCTGGCACTGCTGAAGCACAGTGGTGCCAGAACCTGCCAGGAACCAGGGTCCTCAGAGAGCAGCAGAGATGTTTGTGGTGCAGAGAAAACCACCAAGGCATAGCCACACTGCCCCGTCCTGCCTGCTGTACCCCTGAAAGCCTCAGCACACAGAGGCAAGTCTGTTCATTTTCAGCGAGGTAAGACACACTGACCAGATAATGGGCTTCTCATGGATGCACAGCATGTGGATGCGCTAAGCCTGTAATTTTGGGACTGTAATTGTCAGTAAATTATTGATGCTGTGGCAGAAGGCTGAAGTTAAGAAGGATTTTCATTTCACAAGGTTTCTCCAAGGACGGAGGAGGAGCAAGTGCCTCCTTCCAGAGGAGAGCACCGTGGGATGCTGTTCTGTGCACACCTGGAAGCTGGCCTTGTGCCAGCCATGCTGTTTGCTTGTGCTGCACATCCACAGCCTCTGTGCTGGGGAGGGAAGAGGCTGGAGAAGCCACAGTCCATGCCTTGTGGGAATGATGCTCTGTGCTGGGAGGATTTCTTCAGTCTGCTGCCTGCACGAGGAGGGAGCTGCCGTCCACTGAGCTTCACTTACCGCTTGACAACTGCCTCCATTTGTCTCTGTGATCAAAACAGCAGCGCAGGGAACTGCAGCTGTGAGTGGCAGGTATGTCTGAGGGGTTGTGTCAGATCTCTTCCACCTGCTGCTCTACCTGTCAAATCTAAATGTAATTTACTGTGATACAGGCACAGTGTCACCCAGGAGGCACAGCATTTGTGGTATGTGTGATGCAGGTGGGACATCTTGTCTGTGTCTACCTCTCTGTGCAGCCTAACACTCTGCAGACACAGGAGAAGAAAAGGCAGAACAGAGGCAGGAGGAATCTTTCTCTGGAAATTTCAACAAATCCAGGTAGATGGATTGAGGTCAACACTTGCTGTAGAGCCAGGATACCAAACTATAGAGCCCTGAAAGCATGTGTGTGGGTCCTGGCACCCCATGGGGGCTGACCACAGCCCCACAGCCCCTTCCCTTGCCCTGGTCTGAAGCTGGGGGGACTGGGAGCAGGGGGGCTGGAGAGCATGGGCAGCACCAGCAGAGCAGAAGCAAAGAGGATGGTGGCACAAGGGCAGGGCCAGAGATGGAATGGGGAACCCCAGCTCTGAGCACCTCACCTGTGGTGTGGAGCCACCCCATGCCCATCAGCCAGCCCTTGGCCCCCAGTGGGGTCTCAGGAAGTCTTGCCCTGAGAGGAAAGGCTTTTGTGGGCCTGGGATTCTGTCCTGTGGTTTGTGGCCTCTGGGATTCTGTCCTGAGAGAGCCCTGGAAGCAGGCACAGGCAGCTGCTGCTGATGAGAAAACTGCTGTAAGTATTTTTTTCTCCTGCCTGGTCATTGTTAAAATGTCCTTGAGAGCAGAGGAGAGGGACTGCTAAAGCCCTATGTAGAACTAAAAGGACATGGAACAAAGGGCCAGGCAGGGGAGCTGGCACTGCTCCTACTGTGGCACATCCTCCTCAGCCCCTTTCAGGGGATCAGTGGGGCTGCAGGAGGCTGGAAAAAGCAGGACAGCAGCTTATGGGGAGGTGCAGGGCTGCTGTACAGCTGAGTGTCTGGCAGAGAGAAGGAGAACAGTTACCTCGATGGCCTGTGCCCACCTCTGTCTGTAAATCACACGTCAGCACCATTAGAAGGGCCCTTGGCCCTGTGCTTCTGTGCAGCAAAAGCTCACATTTGGAGAGCTTGCTGGAAAACAAGCTAGAGCAGTGAGCACCAATTCCAGTGGGAAAAGTAGTTTTCTCTAGCTAATGCTCCCTTGCTGTTCCACACCAGTGTCTCATCCCCAGCAGGCAGTGGCAGCTGCTGTGATGTGCTGGGGATCCCAGGTCCCCAAGCTCAGAGTGCAGCTGCAAACAAACAGCCCATGCTCAACCACAGCACCTCCCTGGCTGCTCCCAAACAGCTTCACTCACACCAATTTCAGAGCAGCAGCAAGCCAGAACTGACCTTAAACTTGCTGCTTCGATACAGTGAGAAAACTACCACAGGACACAAAGTGACATGGGCAAAGATTTACAGGAAAAACGTTACCAACGGAGCTGATAAGAAAAGATTTACTCAGAAACATGAAAGAGACAAAGGCAGAAAGAACGTCCTGCCCAACTACAAAAACCTGCCACTGTGCAGAAATGTCCCTGTCCTGTCCAGTCTGCTCCAGAGCTTCACACAGCTGGAGCAGTCTCACAGAAGAGGAACCTGACTTCCCAAATCCACTGCCTTCACTGACCACTCAGCCTCTGGGGATCATCCCCTGAACTCTGGGTTCTGTAGAGGCTGCCTCTGGACCAGCATGTTCCATCCACCACAAGAGCACTGACAGTTGTGAAAATGAATCACTGAAAGAAGGAAGGCTAGGAAAGCTCCTAGGAAGAGCAGCAGAAGATAGAGGATTGTGCTTTTACTGCTTTTTTCTAATCTGGGGTGTGGGAAATGCCCAGACATCAGGAAGGTGCATCTGTATTTCTCAGAGCTGACCAACAGCAAACAAAGGGTAAAGCTGGACTGTGGTCCTTCTGTCGTGCAACTGGACATGAGTTTCCTCCCTGTTACCACTGCAGCCACCTCAACACCCATAAATCTGCCACACAGCAGAATCACATGATGTGCAGCCTGCCCCAGGCTCTGCCCTCCTGCCTTCTTTCCTGTCTTTGTGCTCTGTTTCCGGAGCAGTTCAGAGGCTGCAATCTCAGGGCAGCACAGCCCAGAGCATGGCCCTGCAGGGCACAGCCACAGCCCATGCAGAGCTCCTTCAGCCCAGGAGCGGCCCCCTGGGACTCCTGCAGCCAAAAAAGGCCCTGGAGATGGCAGGGTTTGCTGATCCATGGACCAGCCAGAGCTGGACAAGTGCTGTCAGAGTGCAGGGAGTGCCCTGCCCTGCACCGTGCTGGGTTTTGCTTGGCTTGGGAATGACACAAACTTCCCCAGCACACTGATTCTCCTCCAAGTGGTTTGTGCTTTCTTTTTGGGCGTGGATATTTTTCTGATCCGGGGGATCTTTGACTTGCTTGCTTGAGCAGTCACCCTGCAGTAGCTGGGGTTAGGGAAAGGTTCATCAAGAACAGGCAACTGATGTGTGCATTCTGCTGTGCTCTGCACACACAAAATGGCACTGAATCAGCATTTCCGATATCTGGGAGCCGAACAGGGATCCGAGCCATGAGCTGATGGAGGAGGCTGATGTCTGCTGGCAGAAGGAGAGGCTGGGGCCAGCGATCTCTCTGCACGCGCTGCCTAATTTATTTTTCTTTAGTTGCAGCACCAGAACTCTGCTCCTCCCTCCAGCCTGTGCGCAGCCGGTGCCTCCTCCCTGTCGCCCGCAGCCATCGCAGGGCCGCCAGCAGAGCGATGGTCACTGAACTCCCCGCAAATGTCAGGATTTGCGCACTGTAAACTGTAGAAGTAACGCAGGGAAACGATGCTCCAGCAAAAATGCCATTTCAACCACGACCCCAGGAAGGACGCAAGCGTCGTGTTTGTTCGAAAGGAACCATTTAGCGGGGGAGGGGGGGAGGGGGAAGGAATGTAAAAGACAAAAAACGCGGCGTGGAGGAGAAGACAGTCCGTGGCGGCGGGGACAGGGTGGGGCTGGGGTCCGGGCCCGGGGGACTGACCGGGATCGCCGCCACGCCCTTCGCCGCCGCCGCTCGGCGCTGCCCCGCCCGTCCCGCTCCGCCCCCGGCCGCGCCCCGGCTCTTCCCCGCCCGCCGCCGCCGCCGTGCGCCCGCAGCCGCTCCCGCCGCTCCGCACCGCCATGTCCGCCGAGCCGGCCCCGGCCGCCGCCGGCCCCGAGCCGGCCCCCGGCCCCGAGCCGCCCGCGGCTAGCGGGGAGCCTGCCGAGCACCGGGCGCTGGTGCTGACGGGGTTCGGCGGCTACGACAAGGTGAAGGTGCAGGCGCGGCGCGGCGCTGACCCGCGGCCCGGAGAGGTCTCGGTGAGCGTCCGAGCCTGCGGCCTCAATTTCGCCGACCTGATGGCACGGCAGGGCCTGTACGACCGCCTGCCGCAGCCGCCCGTCTGCCCCGGCATGGAGTGCGCCGGCACCGTCCGCGCCCTCGGCGAAGGCGTCCGCGACCGACAGGTGAGGGCGGCCCTTCCCGGTGTGTCCGCCGCGCTGCGGAGCCCCGAACCGCCCGGCAGGTGCGGCCCCGGCCGACCCCGCCCCTTGCCGGGCCCGGTGCCGGCAGCCCCTGCCGCTCCACCGGCGCGCTGGTGTCTGTCCCGGGGCAGGGACTCCCCGTCGGGCCGGGCGGCCCCGGCAGCGCTGAGCCCCCGCCAGCGGCCCGTCCGATCCCGCCCGTGGGGGCTTCGGCGGCGACCGGGCGGCGGACAAAGGCCCTGGACAAAGGGGCAGGGCGGGCAGGAATCCCCGGGCCGCCCTGCTGCTCCGGGATGACGGGAGCGCTGCCACCCACGGGCCGGGCTGAGGGGCTGGAGCCGCGGGGAGGAGCTGGGGGTGGCCGTGTGCCTTAGACGCAGGAGGTTTTCCTAAGGGTGGACCTTGCTTTTCCATGATTGATGCTACTAAACGTCTCCCAAAGGCTCCTGCCTCTTGGCAGGACGATCCTTACAAGGAGCAGCAGTGATATTCTTTGGTGGCATTCAAGGAGGGCAGGACATGATCCTCATCCCTTTTGCCTCATTGAGGATCTAACATGGATCCAGTGGTTGGTTTGGGCAACCACAGTTTGGGTTTGGGTACCACCACAAAGCCAGAGCCTGGAGTGCCTGTGGTCTCTCTGAGGTTCCTGGTGTGTGCCCAGGTCTGCAGTGAGAGGTGCTTCAGTCTCCCGATGAGCAGGGCACAGGCTGTGGTCTCCTGCCTGAGTGCAGGGCTGCTGCAGTCCCTGCAGACCTCTGCACAGAGAGCAGTGTGCCTGCACTAGCTCTGACATACCAAGGGCGAGGGTGTGATGGCTTCTGCCAGCCTGGAGCTTGTTTCAGACCGCCTTGTCCTCTGATTTTAGGTTGGCGATAAGGTTATGGTCCTGGCTAGGTCAGGGCTCTGGCAAGAAGTCGTGAATGTGCCGGCCAGTCAGACTTTCCCGATGCCTGAGGGGATGAGCTTCGAGGAAGCGGCTGCTCTGCTTGTTAATTACATCACTGCCTACATGATTTTGTTTGACTTCGGGAACCTGAGACCCAACCAGAGTGTCCTCATCCACATGGCTGCAGGTAAATAGCTCTTGCCAGACCATGCTGAGGCTCTTGGTTTCACCATGCAGCTTCTGAATAAGTGGCATGGGTGAAGAAATGATCAGAATGGGGCTGGACTGACAAAATTCCACCTAGCAGAGATGCAGGCTTCATGCTGACCCCATTTCCCAGCAGCTGGGGTCAGTCTTCCGGTGTGTCCCAGGCATCAACCTCACCAGGCAGAGTGTCTATTCTGTACCAACCACACTGCTGTGCTGTATGGTTGGTACAGGCAGGGATAACTTACCTATTCAGAGGTTTTTCTGTCTGCTGGGGTTGTTTGCTTCTAAATCTTTCTCACTGCTGATTTTCAGGTGGTGTGGGAACTGCTGCCATCCAGCTGTGCAAGACTGTAGAAAATGTCACCATTTTTGGCACAGCATCTGCCTCCAAGCACGATTCACTCAAGGAGAGTGGAGTTGCTCACCCCATTGACTATCGAACAATGGATTACGCAGAGGAGGTCAGGAAAATCTCTCCCAAAGGTATGATAGGATGGAGTGCTTCTGCAACTGTCTTGCATTTCTTTCAATTGCAAAGAAACTTCTGTTTACTTCCAATTCCCTCTCTAGGTGTTGACATTGTCCTGGACCCGCTGGGAGGATCTGATACAACCAAAGCGTTTAACCTGTTGAAGCCAATGGGCAAACTCATCACTTATGGTGAGTGTGAGCAAGGTGCCCAAATCCAGTGCCTGTGTGGAGGCACTGTGTGATGGTGGGATGGGATCCACACACGAATGCTCTGTGTCAGGGTGCATGGCTGTCAGGGACCATCACTATTCCTGACTGCACTGTATGTTGTAGTTCTGTTATTTCAGGATGCTTTGCCTTGGTGGGATGCTGAGGGGAGTGACATTTGTGTCTTGTCCCCAGAGCTGTGTTCACAGGTTCCAAAGCTCTTCCCTCCCATGGTGAAATCTCTCTTAGAGTAAAATCTGGTGCCTGCAGGGGAAGCTGGAATGTCCTCAGGGAGGAATATTGGCGCAGCTGCTTTGTCTAGGCTGAGTTAATGCACAGCCTTGCTTTTCTTTTAGAGGATGTGTGGGTGATGAGGTTTGAGGCTACTGAATACTTATCTCTCCATTGCCCAGCCCTGGAACACTGTGATTCTGTCCCATAGACAAAGCCCTCACACAACCCTCAGTGGAATTCCAGACACTTGCACCAGTGTGCTGCTTTGGTTGTCCCAGCCGCTGCAGCTTGTGATTCCCCTGAAGAAGCAGAGCTGTAGGAGAAGGGGAAAGCTGTCCTGCCAGCCTGGCTGGATGTCACTTGTAACCCTTTCTTACCTCTACCAGCACTACTGCCGCTGCCTTAGCAGGGCCAAAGAAAGTAGTTGTTCTATATTTTTGCCATATGAGTGCTGATAATCCAAATTCTGCATATCTTGAGGCTGAGGCAGGTGCCTGTTTCCCATTAAAGGTCAACTGGGCAGGTTCTGCTGTGGCCCAGCTCTCAGCTCTGTCCATCACTATGCTGAGTGGCTGTTCCCCTGTGCATGGTCTGAGCTGTTCCATGGGATGCCCATTGCCTCTTTGTTGTGTTCCAGCTTATCTGTGGCTTGCCTTCTTTTTAGGTGTAGCAAACCTGCTCACTGGGCAGAAGAAGAACCTCATGGCTATGGCTAAAACCTGGTGGAACCAGTTCAGCATCACTGCCTTGCAGCTCCTACACCAGAACAAGGCTGTGTGTGGCTACCATCTTGGATATATGGATGAAGAAGTTGAGCTAATCAGAAGTGTTGTAGCCAAGCTGGTTAACCTGTACAGTCAAGGCAAAATCAAGCCCAAAATAGACTCTGTATGGCCCTTTGATCAGGTGAGTCTGAGCAGTGGTACAGAGTGAGCACCTTGTTCATGGGAGCCCAACTGTTAAAAATGTCTAATAACCATCTGTTCTCAGATATTCAATGCCTTTTTCCTTTTAAAATATTAAGGGTGAGTAAAGTGGCTGGGCTATTCTGCTCCAATGCACAGGGCTGGGCAACGCCAGACAGTGTCCCTGTGGAGCAGGGCAGGTGCTCAGCTGTGCTCTGTGGGCAGCAGCAGCCAGGAAGGGGCTGGAATATCCATCAGGCTGGAGTATCTGAGTAGTCTGCACCCTGTAATTAAGCAGACAGATGGGAAGGTTGCTGCTTCCCTTCCAAGAGTGCAAAAGAGCTGAGGCAGTGAAGCAGAATTAGGATGTTGGAAGGGAGCAGCAGGTTTTTCAGCAGCTCAGCTCTGTTCAGGGTTATTGCATTGATGTGTCCAGGCAGAGTCAGGCTCTTCCTTTGGAAATCCTGTCCTGGGGCAGGACTTGCTGCAAGAGAGCAAAGAACTTAGCGATGATCAGTCAGTGTTCATACCTGAGAGCTAGTCTGATGCAAAGCCTTAAGGAAACATTTGGTTCCAGGACTGGCCCTGGTGCTTAAAAATAATGATAATTATGATAAAATTCTGTGCATATATCATTTTGTATAACTAGTAGAGGCTTTGTCCTCCTGGCAGATGTCCAGGTTCCTGCAGCTCCCCTCCCTTTGGAGAGGAAGCTGTGATGACACACACTGCACTTCCACATTTGTGTGAGCAGAGCATCCTTGTGTGTGTTAGGGTTGCTCTGTGTGAATTCTTGAGGATAGTTTCCTGTGGGCCTGCTGGGGTAGTTGCCGAGGTCTGTCCAAAAACACAGCTGTGCAGAGGCACCTGAATGCTTGGGACTTGCTTGAACTGCCAGGAAAGCTTCCTCCCAGCTGTCCCTCAGACTGCTCTGGGGGGACTGAGGAGCCCAGGAAGGGCATGGAGTGTGGTGGGTGGGGGTCTTACCAGCCTCCTTTTCCTTCCAGGTGGCAGAGGCTATGAGGCAGATGCAAGAAAAGAAGAATGTTGGAAAAGTCATCCTGGTTCCTGAAGCACCCAAGGAAGAATCTAAAAAAGCAGAGAACTAAGAAGAAGAGATGTATGCAGATTATGAATTCATGGTTAAACTCCCTGATCTCTTTGGGACCTGGAAATGGACAGATCAGTATCTTCCATCTTTCACCAGTACAAGAACATCATGGTTATCATTCAGATGAGGTTTGCATGCTCTTGTTGTGACTGACCCTGTGCCAGATATGCCTCCTGCTCTCTCTTTTGAAGCCTGTTTATTTCATACTGTTTTCTAATCACTTGTTTCTCTACCAGATTTCCAGACTAACCTTATTTTTCTCTCGCAGTGAGGCTGAAGCTTCCAAGCAGTTGGTGACTAGCAACACAACTGCACAGCCTGTCACTGTAAAGTCATGGCACGATGTACTGTAACAACTGCCAAGTACCTCCAGAAACTGAGCCCTGCTGAAGTGTTTGCACTGTCACCTTTGGGAAGCCTGTTCAGCAGAGGATTGGCCAAATGTAGGATGCTTCCTCCACAGCCAAAGGAAAACCACAGCTGGCCTAGTTTAATTTGAGCAGGGGGTTCTCTTCTGTTCACACTAACCCGGCTCTATTCCCTCTGCTTTTTGTAGGCCACTAACACAGTCAGATAGTAGCAGCTCATGTCACCTTTGCCTTGACCATCCTGGCAATTTGGAGTCTATGGCATATTGTACTTCATTTGAAGTCACTTATCTGGGCAGTCAGTAAATACCCTGACAGGCTGGGCTGGGCTATGTCTGACTACAGAAGAAAAGTTTCAGTTGGGTAACCTGATCTTGTCCATTTTCTGTTTCCAAATTGTATAGAGAGATCTGAACAGTGTCTGATTCTTAGAGACCATAAGGGCTCAACTGTGTCTCAAACGACTGGAAACAATTGATGTTGGCTCTGTGCTTTATTATGTTTGGCTCCAAGCTGGTATTGCTAGGGCTTCACCCTCGTGTTTGTATTTCCAAGGGCTGCAGTGTTGAATTGGACTTCATCGAGATGGGAACAAAATAATCCCCTGTTAATGCTTTGTGCTGTGCCCTGTGCACCGAGGAGGTGTTGCAGTTTGGGAAGTAACTGTCCAGAGCCAGTGCTGTGGGCAGGCTGCCCAGTAGCCTGGGCTGGCTCTCCCTGTGGCACACTGCTTAGCAAAGCTGTTGCCAGGGTAGCAGTCAGATGATAAACAGCCCAGCTATGTGTCAAGCCTCTTGACCTGCACATTCTGTGCAGGTTTCCATTGTATCCTAGCTCACTTGCTGCAGTAGGGCTTGACTCCTCTTCCTCTGAATCTGTCTTGGGGTTCCAGTGCTGAGGGTTTAGGAGCTGCCTGGGCTGCTCCTCCTATACCAGAAGTTTGTTTCTCTTCTACTTTCCTTCTGTGCATTTGGAAACAGAGCTGTGAAGAGACCCAATCCCAGTTCTATGAGCATCTTGAGTCCTGGGTGATGCTGTCCTTGCCACTGGACCCTGCTTGCAGCTCTGGTGCTGTTGGTGCTTGCTTGTCATGGACTGTAGGTGTCGTGGGCTTTGGGACTTCATTTTGGATTTGAAATGGTAAACCCAAGGGCACCAAGAAAAGCTGCCCATCATGGAAGAGCTCAGGCTCCAGAAGCAAAACCTTGACACTAGAATCCTGCTTAACTAGCCCACAGGGAGGGCCCAGGGCCCAAGGAGGGCAGGTACCTGCTGGGCACAGGGCATGCAGCCCCTTTACCACCCAAGAGAGCCCACGCCACTCAGGGCTGGGGTTCCTGTATGGCTTCTTCCTCAGCCTGCTCCAGTGGGGCTCCTGTCTATCAGTGCAGCTTATCATTCAGGTGCTTGGGCTGAACTCTGAACTCAGTCCAGAGTTCTTTGGAAATGCATAGGTGCAGCCTCCAGGAGTCTTGCCCTGTTTAATTTAAAATATTGTGACAACTCTGTTCCCTACAACCTCAGAGGCATGCTGGAGTCCTCTCACAGATCCTTGTCGGTTCATCTCTTGAACTTCATAAACACAGGCTGATGGAACTCACAAGCACAACTTTTTACCTTTCTGAATCCAAAATCTTGCTGCTTCTTTCAGCCTGCCCCGCCGTGCTCATTTAGATCAAATCCAACAGTGTCTAATGCTGCTTTACCAGGTGTGAAAACAGAAGGACTGTCTAAATTGCTGAAAAGGAAAGTCTGGACCTGTTCCTCTGAGAAACTGGACCTCACTTTGATGACAGGGCAGCATGCTCAAAAGGCGCACAGCCCCGCACATCTTCCAGTTCTGCACGACTGCAAAAGGGAAAAGAATTACGGTGTGTTTCATAGTGACATCCTCTCCCTGCTTCATTCTGAGCCAAGCACGTGCTCAGTGCCTTACATGGATGGCCTTGGGTCAGGCGTGGCATGGTTCTCACAGCCTGGGAGCCTCACAGCTTCCCATCAGACCCCTCTGACCTGCTGCCTCCTGCTGCGCCGCAGGAAACAGCATCTCGGTGCCTTCTGCTACACGACTAGCAAGTCACTGGGGCCTTTTCCATTCTGGCCTTTCAAAGTATTGCCAAAACCCTGTTTTGACTCTTAGTAGCTCTGTTTTGTGAACACTGGTGATGTTGTTGGACTTTCCCTGAATTAGCTGTTCTCTCCCCAGGTGTTCCAGCCTTTCCAGAGCTGACCTGGTGGTTCTGTACTCCCCAGTCCATAAGACCTGTTGTAAAGCCCTTGTCTCCCCCCAGGACAACTGTTTGGCTCCAGAGAGAGCCTTGAGTGAGGCTTTATCAGCTGCTCCAGCCTTGGCTCTCTGGAAACAATCCCAGCTCCTGGCTCTCTTTGGGTAGCTGCTCTCATGTCCTCTACCTACAGATCCCTGAAACTCTTATCAAGGCAGGAATGCCAAGCAGCTACTGCCTGTTCGAGTTCAGTATTGGCTATTTTGTGTCCCTTGGTAGCAACACTGTTTTCTACAGACAGATCAAGGTTAAATGTAACCTTGCAATCCTCTGGCCCTGCTCAATGCGCTGCTCTAGGTGGGTGTGGTTGGTTGTGCTTTGGTTTTTTACTTTTGTTTTTTGTGGGCCAGTAAGTATAGAACCTATGTAAAACAACTCCAAGTGTCTTAATCAAGTTAACCAGCCGCTTTGTATACTAAGGACCAAAGCAAAAAAACCAAAACGGAACCCTAGAACAAAAATCATTCCATTCAATGTTGCTTGTTTAGGGCAAAGTTGTGCTACTGAGGAACTGGGAGATTCCTGTGCTTAATCACGTGTGCCATTCCAGAAGTGCAATTTAACATTTATTTTACTGATTGTCTGACTCAAAGGTTGTGCCATGAGGAGTCCAAGTGGAAGTGTAAGGAGTTGATGAGCAGAGGTGTCCACAGCTCAGCATGGGGGGCCAGTGCTGTCATTGCTGTGGTGACCTCCCAGCCTGGTGCTGCTGGTCTTGGACAAAGTGCAACTCCTTTGCTATCACCAGGCAGTGGGTGCCACATTTTTGACTCTTTGGTTTCTCTGAAGCTCACTTGTTTTGCAAGCTGACTGCAGGAGGGGAAGGGAGCAGAGGAGTGTGGCCCCTGCCAAGTGCTCTGGGAAGGAGTTCAGCTCTATGTTTTGTTTCAGACACCTGTATTAAGCTAGAATTGATTGGCCAGGGAGAAGTAAGGAGCACTCTGTGTGTCAGGCTTCAGCTGGTGCAGGATCCTGTCCTGCTGACAGCTGCTATCGTAGGTGTTAAACCACTCTGGTTGCCTGAAGTCTCTGGTGTGCTGAGCCCTCGTGATGGCAAAGTGTTATTGGCAAGTAGTACATGAGCATGATGTGAAACATGTTAGACTCTGAGTGAGCCTCTTACAGCATATGGTCTGGTCTGTACTGTCTGAATTGTGTTGATTTGCAGATATGTGATAGGAGTGATGCTCATCCTACAGACAGATAGCAAATCTTTTGTTTAAAAAATATATTTCGCTTTGTGTGTGTAACCAAGTTGGACAGAAAACAACTGTGCCACTGCTGTTTACATTACTACAATGTGTACTGCTCCTCTGTCAAATGTTACCATATGCCTTATGTGTTTCAAATGTTAATTAAAAGCATAACAAAACCTTCCACAGTATGCTGCTCAGGCTTCTGTTGCCATGATCCCACTGCCCACAGCTCTGGGCAGGTTCAGTTCACAAAGTGTAACACTCCCAGCATGAGGAGATGCCTCTGCTCTCAGGCACAGCTCTTACTTGTTGCCTTGAGTGTTGTTACTAACACCCTTCCTGGAAGGCAGCCCTGGTGAATTTTGTTTGCAAAGCCCTTAGCTGGGCTCTGTGCTTTGTGTCTGGGTGTCTCAGTAGCCAGGTGGGACTGAAGTGGGTGCCTGGGCTGAGGGTAAGACAGGGCATGAACAGCCACTACCAAACATGAGAATAAATCCTGTTTATTTGTATTTCTGCAGTTAAGAAACTGCCCTTGGGAGGCGGCTGTTGTGGGTGCTGAAAGCTGTTAATGTTCTCAACAGGGCACCAGGTCACCTGCTGGCCTCAGAGCAAGTGCTGGGGAGGAGCTGGAGCATGGCACTGTTTGCTGAGGCCTGAACTGTCCGTGTGGAGAGCTGACAATAATGACAGTTCATCTCTGGCCCAGGCTCAGGCAGCAGCTGAACTGGAACTGCCTGTAGTGGCGGGAGGTGGAAGAGACTTCCAGAAGCTGGGGCTGGACTAGGTGCAGACTCCTGCCCTGGTTTGTGTTGTGCTACTGAAAGCCACACAGGACTCAGCCTGAAATCAGCCAAAATAAGCTCTGTAACTGGCTGGCAGGACAGGCATCCAAGAGGAGCTGGAGTTTCTGGGAAGCAGTGATCCATGCTGAGGCTGCATGGGCAGGGATGGAGGTGCTGCTCTTTGCTAATATGCAGATTTCAAACACTTTTTCCTGAGCTGTCTCTGTTAAGCTGCAGTTTTCCCAGCAGGAAAGGAAGGCAAAGGGAAGCCACAGGCTGTGGCTGTGGGAGAATCACTCAACACCCAGTTTCTTCAGAACTTTGCTGACCTCCTTGAGATACTGGGCATCCGGGTAGCCATTGCTGTGGGGCAGAGAGAGAAGCACTGTAAATCCTGCTGATGTGCCAAAACCACAGTGGGAAGCAGCCCTTTATTTTTGCCCCAAACTTTCAGCAGGGGCTGAGAGTGGAAGTGCTGCTCCTGGGATGTCCTGTTGCCTGCAGGCACAGCTCATACCCAGTGCTGGTTGCATAGTGCTGTCATGGGAAAGGCTGTAAGTGAACAGGGCCCAGAATTGTGCATGGGGAACTTATGGGTTCCCACACCACTTATGGTTGTGGGATGGGCAAGGATTTTTGCTCCAGCTGGAGGGTGCCAGGGCTGGTCTGCCACGCCATAGCTGCCCTGCAAGCTGCAGCAAAGGGAGGCACCAACTCTGCCCCTGTGGGAGGGTGGAAGAGCCATCTTTTGTTGAAAGGATTTGTTGAACTGGAGCCCATGGTTCTACTCCTCCAATTGCTAAAACACCCACAACCATACCCAGAAGCTCAGGATGAGCTTGGCCATACCTGGTTTTGCCTCCAGCCCAGGAGGTTTTGTGTGGGATAAGGCCCCATGTTACTCTTTCCTCTCCATTGCAGGACTTGATCTGGAATGTCAGCCCATGTTCGAATGCCTTCTTCAGCAGCATAGCTGTCTTCTGCCCTTCCCTGTTGTCAGGCAGGAAGGCACAAAACTGCCCCCCTTTGTAAGGCTGTCCTGGGCGAGGGTCCCCAACCTTAGAACAGGAATAAGACATTTTGAACAATGGCTGGAGTGCTGTGCCTATGAGGGGATTTCTAAGGTTTTGTCTAGCTTGAAAACAACACTGCTGACCACAGGCCCCGTGGGCTGATAGTCACTGTCAACTAAAACTAGAGGTCACACATGTTCTTGAGAAGCAGCAAGCAGCTCAAAAACCAGGTGTGGAGATTTTTGCCTTTCATAGGTCAATACCTCTGCTGCTTTGCATGTGGGGTGGGGATCTGTGGCTGCTCTTTCCCCCCAGCCACCCTCACAGACCCCCCCCAGGTGGGTTACAGTGGGACAGGGAAGCCTTGGGGTGGTACCTACCCCCTGCACGCCATCAGGGATGCTGTAAGTAACCTTAAGTGTTGGGTCTCGATAGTATCCAGGCAGGCTGTGAGACAGGGAGGAGATCTTGAATGTCCCCAAGATCTTGCAATGTGAGGTAGCTGAGGAGGATCTGCAACAAGCTGGCTGCATACTGTCTGCTGCAAAACATGTCCTGCACAAGGCGTGACCGCAGGGGCCCTGGCAGGTCACATCTGAGCCCTGGCAGGCATCACACTGGCCCAGAGGCATTGTGCTGCTTTCCTGTCCAAGGCTGGGGTCTCTTCTCTGCTGTGATGGGAGGTCATGCTCCTCCTGCTCATTGCTCCTGCTGCTTGGGAGCTGGGCCCTTCCCTGAGTCCTGGGCTCAGCTGTGGGTGCCTGTTGGGCCACAGCTGGTGGTGGCTCAGCCCTGGATAGCCTGGTGGGCAGAGAGTGAGGAGCTCCATCAGCTGCAGGATCTGGAGAGTGCTGCTGTCCCATTGCTTCATTTTGGCCTCCTCTGCTCTTGTCTCTTGCAAACTGGAATCTGTCTGGCAGGACTTGTTTTCGCCGGGTGGTATCAGGCTCCCCCAGAGATAGCTTTGTCTTCCGCTGTTCCTGGGACTCCCTCAGAGCAGAAGGACTCAGCTTATCCCCTGCACCAAGGCTCAGAAGGCTGCTTCCTCCTCTCCCAGCCCCAGAATCAATGCGGCCCCTGGCCTCCTCCTGCCCCCTCCAGGGACTGGGGGACCTCTTTTCCTCAGCCTCTGACACCCAGGAAGCCCTGAGCACATCTGTAGAGTCTACTTTATTGCTGATGTTCAGGTGCTGTAGGGAATTCAGGCTGCCAGGAAGAGCTGCATCCAGCACTGGGTCATGGCTTCTGCTTGGCTGGATGACAATGGATTGCCCTGTACTGTGTGGTCCAGGAGACATGGAGGAAGACTTCGTGGCACTGAGCCTCCTGGAAGAAAATGTGTGGAAGGCCTCAGTCACTCCTGACAGCATCTCCTTGGGGCAGGCAAGACAGAGTTTGTGCTTGTCTTTGCTGAGTGCAACCTGGAGGGAATTTCCTTGCAAGAGGCTGCACAGTTCACTCAGGGCACTGTCATCTGGACCATCTACAGCGAGCTCTGAATAGCTCAGGCTGTGACACACCAAGTCAGGACACTTCTGCACAAGATCTTCCACCTTCCATTTAGCCTGGAACAGCCTTCTCCTGTCTGCTGCCTGCAGTGTCAGCACTGTGCAGTCCCCAGCGTGGCACTCCGAGATGTGCACCCCTGCTGCCCTGCACAGGTCATCAATGGTAGCACGGCAGGCATGTTTCAGGTAAAACCACTGCAGAGAGTCCAGGCTCATTTCCTCACTCACACTGTTGCTGCTGCTGTCTCTGGAGTTGTTGCTTTCCTTTGACCTTGGCAGGGAGAAGCTGTTGGACCGTCGCAGCAGAGGCTTGGATGAAGAGGGTTTGGACTCTAAAGCAGAAGAGGTCTGTGTCACATCACAGGTGCTGGAGGTGCCAGCGAGGGAGTGGTGCCCAATGGGACCTGTGCCTTTAGAGTCCTCAGAATGATGAAAAATGCTGTTTTCTTTGCCCACAAAGGGCAACGGCACCTTTTGTCCTGTAAGTCTGGTACTTCCTTCCCATTCTGTGGGGTTGTTCTGAGGCTCTGCTGCTGACCCCAGAACCTTACCTGTCACAGGGGTGGGAGGCTGATACAGCTGGGTCAGTGCTCTTGGGTTACTCAGACCAGGAGCTTCTATCTCCGATGAATGTTTCTCAGAAAGCTGCACCTGTCCAACCGGTGGAGAATCCTGGTTCAGCAAGAGGCCCTGGCCAGCCTGAGACCTGTCAGCTTTCAGGGCTCTGAAGTTGGCAGCTAGCTTGAACTCACCCTTCAGCTCTGGCCTGCCTGGGCTGTGCCTTGTGGCTGAAGTATCCACAGGCACTTTGGCCAGGGGTAGCAGAGGCTCTGTGGTGCCAGAGGTTGCAAGATGTGAGGGCTGGGATCTGCTCAGGCTGTCAGCCGTGTGTGCAGCACCTCTCCTGGTGATGGAATCCTGAAGGTACTGCTTGGCCTGGGACACATCAACAAGGTTTCCAATCAGATAAATCTGCTTCACATCCTCATGGCAGAGCAACTGGGGATATAGCTTCTGCAGCTCACGTGTCAGAGCCCTGAGTGCCTCGCTGTCCATTCCCAGCCCTCCCTTAGCAATCTTCTCCTTGCGCAGGCTCACCTCCAGCTGCTGGTAGAGCTGCTGCAGGGCCAGGTGGGCATTTTGCAAAGCCTCCATGCCCCCAGACAGACCTCCAGATGGTTGGAGGTACAACATGGCAATGCCATCACCACTAACATCCACCACATCCACGTGATGTTGGTGCAGCACGCCTTGGTACTCAGCAGCACAGAACTTCTGCATGTACAAGTAAATGTCCAAATCCATTGCTAGGGAAAAATCTTCCAGTTTCCCCAAAAGTTCCACAGCTTTCCCATCCACTGGGCTCCGTGGTGATGGGACTTTAGCTGCCATTTCATGCACCTGGTCCCAGTTTGGCAGCTTTGCTGTCTCTTGTGCTGACTTGGCAGAGTCAGGCACTTGCTGGTGGTCATGCACTCCCATCTCTTTGGCCCCACGGCTGGAAACTGGCAGGTGGATCTCCCCAGTGGCTTGGCTCCTGAGGTTCAGGCTGCCTAGCAGATCCCTGCTGAAGGTCTGCAGCTCAGTGAATGGTCCCTGGACTACGCAGTGCATATTCTTTGAGTCAAAGCTGAACCGTACATTGCTGTAGTCTCTGTGCAAGTCCCTCAGGAGGGTTTTGCCCATGGGAAGCTTGCTATAGTCAATTGTCAACCATGCACGTATGAAGATCTGCAAAGCAGATAGCAAGGGAGTGAGAGAGCAAGGACCAAAACCAACCCCTTTCAAAGGCACAGAAGGCAAGTGCACCTGGCCCCTGCATTACTATGACACAAGAGGTGACACAGAGTCTTCCACCTCTCTCCCTCAGCATCCTACTTTCAAGAGAGATGGACCCTGACACAGACAGGATCAAAAGACCCAGACTAAGCAACTCCTTGACCCTTGCTAAAAGCTTTCTGCAAACAAGGAATCAGAGGGGGAAATTGCACAGAGATAAGGCCACATTTCTACACACTGGGAGCTCTCCAAAAAGCCCAAACCCAAGAAATCCACTGTTGTTTCTGCATCTGAAAGGCAGTTGCCCTCTTGCCCTTGCAGAGCTTCAGCTGCAGATCTTCAAGCAGTTTTGGTACCACATGCTTGCAAAAAGGTCTGCAAGGCCAGGCTAATTCCCATGCCCTTGTTTTTGGGGCTCAGACATGAAAACACGAGACTGCCACAGTCTCTTGAGACTGGAGGGAGGGGCAAAAACTCTCCCGTGCTTCCCAGACACCAGCATGTCTGTATCCTAAGCTTTCCTGAGAAGGAGAGAGGAACAATACACTGTACGTCCAGCTGATGACATGGCAGAGGCATTAACAAGATCCCCCATGTGGCACCAGATGGACTGGGGAAAAGAGCCTGTTCTCTCCAGCCTATCCTTCATTTGACAGGCAGAAATGCCAGATGACTGAGCGAACAGCCTGCCTGGCTGTCCCTGTGCTAATAGCACAGAAAAAAATTCTTCATTTGAATATGAATGAAAATGGATTTAAGTGTAATTAAGATGAAAGGAGACAGTAAGGTCTCCCTTCCAGAGCTGCCTGCCAGACACAGAGTCAGTGTGGGAGCAGCTGGGGCTCTCATGGCCCCTCAGTACCTCATCAGGGCTCAGTTCTGCAGCATATGGGGTCACCTCCAGTGGGTATTGAGTCCTTCCGATTGCCAGCATGTGGTTTTTCACCTTCAGGGTCCTCTGGGCCACTGGTGGGAAAAGCAACCCAGACCTGAGTCAGCCCAGCCAAGGGGCAGCAGAGGGGCTGTGGGACTGTGGACAGTGGGACAGGGGACAGCAGGGCTGGGGACAGCAGGACAAGGGACGGCAGGACAAGGGAATAGTGGGGCTGGGGATGGTGGAACAGGGGACAGCAGGACAGGGGATGGTGGGACTGGGGATGGTGGGGTTGGGGATGGCAGGGTTGGGGATGGCAGGACTGGGGACGGCGGGAGAGGGAATAAAGGGGCTGGGGATGGCGGGTCAGGGAAAGGTGGGGCTGTGGGACAGGCCGAGCCGCCGAGGGTCCCACGGGAGTTACCTTCTGGCGCCTCGAAGGTGATGAGGGCGCAGGACGGAGAGCCGGGCAGCACCCGGACATCGGCAATGTCCCCGCCGCCGTTGCGGGAGCGCAGGAAGTGGATGGTCAGCTTGTCGGCCACCCTGTCGGGAGGCAGCTCGGCGGGGAAGCCCTGCACCCTCACCGTGCGGCCCGCCATGCCCGCGGGGGGCTGCAGCCCGCGCTGCCACACCGGAGCGCCTCCCGGGAGCCCCGATGGCTGCTCCCCCTCCTCGGCCCCGGTCCCACCCGGCCCTGCGGCCCCTGCCCGGCCCCGGCTCCGCTCTGGCCCCCGCCCCGGCCCCGCTGCGGAGAAATGAAAGCGAAAGCGGAACAGCCCCGCCCTGGGCTCGCGGGAAGGCGCAGCTCAGCCCCGCAGAGCCCGGCCGGGAAGGGCCCAGCCTCCCTCAGCCTCCCCCAGGCCCCCGCAGGCCCTGCAGGCAGCGCCCGGCCCGGCCCCAACACGACAGACACGGTGCTCCCAACAAATGCTTTAATTTCTGCTGTGCCCGCGGGCCGACGGACACACCGAGCTCCTCAGCCTCGGGCTGATGGGGCTGGCCAGAACTAGCCCAGAGCTGGCCAGGGCTAGCCGCGGTCCTCCACGAACACGGCCACCCCTGTCCGCCCTGCTGGGACGTAGGCGAGGGCATCCACCTCCCCGCCGCCGCGGCTGGCCTTCTGGAAGTGGATCTCCAGGGTGTCTCTCATGGACTCCTCACTCAGCACATCGGGGATGCCCGAAATCAGGACAGTCCTGGGGCAGCGGGAGGGCTGGAACTGGGCAGAGCAGGGGGTGAGCTGCAGAGCAGTGCAGGGAGAGGGGCTTCAGGGCCCCCCATCTGTGCTGCCTCAGCCCAGGCTGGCAGGTGCTGCTTGCACAGGGTTCATGCCCTTACCTGCAGGTCAGTGATGTCTCCGTTCATGCATGGTGATATTTTGATTTCGTATTCCCCTCCCTTAATAAGCGCCGGCATGTGTCCTTTCTCAATCAGCCGCTCTGCCACTGCACATGGAGAGGAAAGCCCTGAGCTGTCCAGGTCCCACGTAAGCTCCAGGGGAGGTTATGTCCCTGGCACAGGCACCAAGGTTGAGCTGCCCAGCTCATTGCTCAGGTCACTCGCACCAGCACAGTTTTGGGGGAGGCAGGACATCCTGGGGCTCACTCTGCCTTCCCTGTTCCCCAAACACAGCTTCATCTGCTCTCAGGAGATCTCCCCCCAGAGCAGGCTGGGCTGCTCCACCCTTGCCAGTCACTCAAGCTCAGCACACCCCATGCACCTCCATCCTGTGTGAAGGTCAGCACCACCAGGCCAGAGTCTTCCAGGAACTCCCTCCTCTCCACCTCGCTGCCCCCATTCTTTGTCTTGCTGAAGAAGAGCTCCAGCTTGTCCAGCAGGTCATCCTTGGATATGTCCAGGCTGGGCAAGTCAGACACAAGGACACTCCTGCTGCTCCGAGTCAGCCTCACCTGTGGGCAGCACCAGCCATTCAGTGCCAGGGCAGGACTGGCCCCAGAGCTCAGTGGGGGTGAGTGGGGCTGGCAGCAGTGCCCTGGCAGAGGCAGGTTCAGACAGGGGGAAGCAGTGTGCCCAGGGCAGCTCCATGGCAGGGGGAGCAGGGGTCCCGCAGGCTATACCTCCAGGGCAGATGGCAGCATTATCTCCACTGGCACTGCCTGCACTCGCATTCTGCACCAGTCGAGCTTCTCCAGTTCCTCCCCACAGCTCAGCTCCACCACGTGCTCCCTCATCGCTATGATCCTCTGGGCCACTGCGAGCAGGGAGAGCCCCCAACACAGGGGAGTGACTGTCCCCTCCCAGTGCTCTACAGGATGGGACACGGCACAGCAAACGCTTTGGGGAGGGGGCACAGCCCCACACAAGACAGGCAAAGGGGCAGCACCAAACTCTGGCACAGGAAGGGGACACACAGCAGGCCCCAAAATGATCGAGCAGGACACGTGGCCAGGGCAGTGCTCTTCTCACACTTACCTGATGCCTCCTCAAAGGTGATGAGAGCTGAGCCCCCTGGCAGAGGGTAGTGGATCAGGGGGGTGAGCATCAGCTTGTTCATATCCTTGTTTACTACAAGTCCTTTAAAGATCATGTTCTTTTCTGGCAAGGCAGACAGCATCTAAGTTCAAGTACAGACAGCACATGGAGGAGACTGGATGCTGCACAGGGCATGTCCCTGCCAATCCACAGACTAGAAAAAAACTCATGGCTCAAATAAACTGCTGGAGAGCCTCAGCAGAGTCTCTCCTAGGGTCTGGCTGTGCCTGGAATCCCAAAACCATGACCAGACTTCCTGGCCCTGGCAGAGGAGCTGCCTGCTAGCAGCAGCTGTTCCAGTCATCACACAGTGCCCAGCTGCAGCCTCTCCAGCCAGGCTTGCCCCTTGCCAGCAGACCCAAGTGCCCACACACACTCTGTTACCATCATAGGATCACTCCAGGGGACCCTCTTCTGCAATCCTTCCAGTTTATTTTTCAGGACCTGCTTCTCCTGCCTCAGTCTGTTGTTCTCCTCCTTTGCTGCATGAATCTGGAAGGAAGGAAAGTGTGGGCAGTAGGGAACACCAGGACACGAGGGGCTACAGTAACTTCTGTTCTGAGCACAGCGACGTTCTTGGGCACACAGCTCCACCCACACCATTCTCCTGCTCTTGACTGCCTGCAGCCCTGCCCCGGGTCCTCTCCCTTGAGGACAGCCCTCCCTTTGCCACAGCACCGCTTCACTTCTCAGCACAGACCTTCTGTTTCCCCTGAAACCTCCACCGGATCTCGAGCAAGTGATCTCAGAGCAGCGACCGGCACGATGCAGCCCCTGCACCTCCTGCCACCCTTCCAAGCCTAAGACACATGCACTGAATACCGACCTCGTGGGTTCTCTCTGTATCTCCATTTAAAGACATTTGTTGTTCAAAAATTTTATTAAGTTCTTCTTTCTTCAGCTCTTGTGTCCTTTGCTTTGCAGCTTCCTTGGCCATTTGTAGCTTTGCACGGTCTCGTTCCAGAGCACTGTAAAGCTCCTGTGAAAGGCACCATCAGACAGCAAGACCCTGCCGACATTGTGCCCCCCATCAGCCACCCAGCCCTGGCTGTGCCTTTGGGAATGAGCCTGGATCCCAGAACAGGCTCTCTTCTCCATGGGATTGCTCCTCTCGGCCGCCTTTGACTCATAATCGAGGAAGACACTCGAGCTCCTGGCCAGGGCCGGCCGGGCCGATTCCCGACCCACCCCCTCTGACGGATGCAGCCAGACCCACCTCGCACAGCTCGATCTCCCGCCGGAGCTGCTCCAGACTCTCCCAGCTGTCGTCCTGCAGGGCCTCCTGGGGTGGCAGCCGGATGAAGGAGTCCTAAAGACAGGAGGTGTCTCAGCCGCGCTGCGCCACCGCCCGGCCCGCTGCTCCCCGCGGCTCGGCTCTTCCTCACCTCCGAATCCATCCTGGCGGCGCTGGCGGCAGCACGGACGGCAGCCCCGGTCCCGCGGGGAGCTCTGCTCTGCCCTGTCCGCCGGGATCCCTCCCCGTGCCCGGTCGCTGCTGCCCGGAGGCCGCTCCTGCTCCCGCCTTTCGCTTTCGCTTTCACGGCCCCGCCCCGCCCCGGTCCCCTCCGAGCTCAGCCCCGGCCGCGGCGAAAGGCCGGGCCTGCCCAGCCCCGCCCGACACCCATCACCCCAATCTTCCTCCCGATTCCCGCCCCGCCTACCTCGCCTTCCCTGAGCACCCACCCGCCCTGCCAGGAACGGACCAGCTAGTAAGTACCGAAATAACCTCTTCCTGCCCCACTCTTGGATTTACACAGCAACCCAGCTCCTGCTGCCCGGGTGGCCATCGGCCACCACTGCCCCTGTTCAGGAACTTAACACCCACAGGGGGACATCACACAAATCACAGTGCACTCAGCTGACACCTGGAATCACCTATTTGCATTCCCTCTCTTACCCTTTTTCTCACAGGGATTGACACAGTTTTGGGAATAAGAGATTTCCTCTGTGGCAGCAACATCAACCATCCTGTAGCTGCAGAGGAGAAGAGTACCCAGCCCCACATGAAGCAGTCCCAGAGGCAACACCTGTACCTGTGGCTCTTGCTGCCCAACACTTCACAAACGTGCTGGACATTCACCTGGACTGCAATAGCTTTCCCAGTTCTTAGAGACACAGAGCAAGCATGATCATACCACAAAGGCAACTGCTTGTTTGTTAAACAACAAATAACACATAGTTTTTAATAAACATTTATTGATGCAACCTTGTTACACCCTTAGAATCGCAGCTTCTGGAAGAACCACTTATTCTTGCCTGTTTTGTACCTGAAAGAGAACACACAGGTTAGAGAAGGATCTGTACTAGCAGGTAACAGCACCAAACCCATACCTGAGCTGTCCCAGACAGACAGAATAGCTCACCCAGACAGACAGAAGAGCTCACCCAGAGGCCATTCATCTGGTCTCTTTGGCCTGGACTACAACTAAAACTACTTTATATATTGAAATTCCAAGGGAAGCAAGTGCCAGGTTCCAGATTTGTCATGAAGGACACCTGCACAGTGACAGTTTCCACCACAGCAGGCACAAGCACAGGACACGGCCATCCTGCTGGATACCTCATGTGGAGGGCAGTCACTGGGAGATGGACTCAGAGAACAGCTCAGGGGCTGCCTGAGACACTCTTGTGTCCCACTGAGGCCCCACAGCTCCAGAGGAAAGAGTTTCCAAACAGAAAACCATAAAGATCAGAAACCCAAGCACTCCCACGCAAAGCATCAGCACTGCCCTGGCCCCCCCAGCCCAGTGATAAGAGAGAGGATGAACTGGCAGCATGTTATCAGATCATCCTCTGGCACCTGAAAGGCCCTGCACAGCCTGGCATGATGCTGCACACACACACACAGTGCTGCACACATGCACAGGTGAAAAGAACATGCTCAACAAATGTGCATGCAAGGAAGCTGGGGCAGAAGTGCCAGCTTGGGAGACTCACAGGCTGTGGCACAGCCACACCAAGTCCTCACCCTGGGGATGAGCACCAACACCACTGAAGAGATGAGCTCCCAACTCACCTTTCCTCAAATTTCACCTTGGCTTCACGTCTTGCTTTGCGTTTCAGAGCAGGATCCCTGAACACATCCTTATTGACAACTGTTTTGTCCAGGGGAATATCCACAGAATACCTGGGAAAGAGAGCAGAATGGTTCAAAAAGGGCATGGTACCTGGCACAGGGCTGAAAACCAAGGGAGCCAGGACCAGTCAAATGCTCATACTACTAACAGGTCAAGAAGCTACAGCTCATAAAATATCAGTTTAGGAATCACCATGTCACTAAAGCAGTCTCAGTTCAGCCCATAAAGGAAACAGCCACACAATTTCTGAGGGATATGCAGTTCTGTTCGACATGGAAGCTGCTCTGGGAGCAATGAGGCACAGTAAGAAATGGCTCTGACAGTCCCGCACCCTCACAGCTGTCTCAAACTGCTCACCTGCTGACACCCCCGAGCAAAAGGAAGATCAGTATGGCTGAAATAAGAGTCAGCTGCCTCATTCCAAAAGTTCGCTAGTGGTTCCATTCAGCGCCAGACCGCCAACTCCCTGTTTTTGCAGAGCCTGAGCCTCACATTCACTCAGCCACGGCATTAACAGTCCTCCTGGTAACACCCGGTATTCAGCAGAGAACACAAGAACCACTAAAGCAACCAAGACTCCTCCAGCCCTACGGGCAGCAGCACTCCCGGGACCGCACTCACCGGGTGGGCATCAGGTGGTTGTAGTTGTAAACCTTCACGAAGGACTTGATCTTGGACCTCTTGGCGATCTTCTTCTTGCCCATAGCAGCAGTCACCTTCCGCGGGTAGCGGTCGATGCCGGCGACCAAGGCGTGGCTGTACGGCCGGTCCGAGGTGCCATCATCGATGTTCTGAAACAAACAGGCCGCGGCGGCGATGGCACCGAGGAGCGGCGATGGCACCGAGGAGCGGCGGGCGGCCGCACGGGCGCCGCAGGAGCCCTGCCCGTGCCGCAAGCCCGAGCTCCCGCCCGCCCCGGCACGACTGCGAGCACCCGCGCTCGGCAAACCCCGCCGGCTCAGCCCCACGCTCACCTTCACGATGACGGCCTTGCGCCCCGAGTAGCGGCCGGCCAGCACCAGCACCACCTTCCCTGGTTTCATGAACTTCCCCATCTCTGCGGAGGCAGCAGCCGGCAGTCAGACCGGGTCCGCGCCGCGCCCCGGCCGCCACCCCCGCGGATGCCGACGGATCCCGCGCCCGCCCGAACTCACCGAAGCTCCGCCGCGATGGCGCCCAGGCCGGAAGAGAAATATAAGCCGCGCCTCCCACCCCAAACCAGTGACAGCGCGTCACTTCCGTGCGTCAGGGGGAGCCGCTGCCGACACCGAGCGGCGCTGCCGGCTGTCCTTCCCCCTCCACCTGCCCCGAGCACGGCGGTGGTGAGTGTCAGTCCCCGCAACCCCTTCCCAGGCACGGCGGTGCCGGCTGTCCTTCCCCCTCCACCCCCCTCGGGTACGGCGGTGCCGGGTGTCCGCTCGCCCCATCCCGCTCGGGCACGGCGGTGCCGGCTGCCCGCCCCCCATCCCTTCCCGCGCATGGCGGTGCCGGTTGTCCGTGCCCCCCACCCCTTCCCGGGCACGGCGGTGCCGGCTGCCCACCCATCCCCTCCCCGGACTCGTCGGGCACCGCGTCACAGCGCCGGTAACGGACAGAGCACACAGCACGGCGGCAGGCTCGGCCCACAGGTACTACAGCGGTATTTAATACCCCCCGCGGCACAGCGGGCTGCGCTGACCCCCGCACAAAAGCCTGGAACATGGAGTTGAATCCGTCGCACGAAGCACCCGGCAGCCCAAGGGACACGGATTGCTGGAGGAGCCCCCGGGCACCTGTGGATCTGCCCCCACCTTCTCCTACATCCACCCTGGGGAGGTCAAGTCCATGCACCGGGCAACCCCCGAGGTGCCTCAACACCTGCCAGCTCCCTCCTCCATGAGGGATCATGTGTATGCATGGTGTATAACAGAGACTGTAAGAAATAATCACAAAGGAGCTCAGCTGCACATCCCAAGGACCTTCCCCCATCCCTAGGCCCCGTGCCCAGGCCTCTGCCCTCCACCTGAACAGTCACTGGCCACTGGGCTAGGCAGTTTGGCTCGAGAGCAGCAGGGAGGGGGCAAAGTGAGGTGCTGCCCAACCTGCAGCCTCCAGCCGTTCTGCAGGGGCAGCATCAGACAACACACTTCCAGCATCATGACACCCTAAGATTTCCATAAAAGCAAATACCAAAGAGACAAACTTGGTCTTACAAAAGCCAGGCTTCTTGAGCCCAGCAGCTGCCTACTAGTGGAAAATGGATGATCTACAATTAAAAAAACACATCAAAAAGCATCTTTGATGTTTTTCAGCTGCCGAACAGCCAGGTCAACAGGGAGGTTGAACTTCAAGTTGCTCAGGCGACTGAGGAGGGTGAGCGCACTTTCGAAGCCTGTGTTGGCCATGTAGCTCCAGGGCTGGTAGTGAGACTGAACCAAAGCTCCAGACTTGCAGATGAGGTTGAGCCATGAGACCAGGCGCTGCTCGTTCAGAGCCATGCACACCAGTGCCTTGAGCTCCGAGTCTGCGCTGCGCTTGAAGGGGCTGTGCTCTGTGAGCACCGTGTGGATGGCTGTCAGCAGGCTCTGCTTGGGGGTTGCCACCACTGCTCCTGTCACAGGCAAGGCGAAGGCCTGGGAGAGCTTGCGAGCTGGGGATTCCACAAAGGCTTGTCCATTCTTAGCGTTGTAATACTTGACAAAGAGTTCCCAGGGGTGCATGGTCCGTGGCGAGGGTGTGAACGCAGGAATCAAGCATGCGATGGGAGCCAACACCAGGCTCATGCCTGGGGAAGAGGTGTAGAGCCCATGAGCCATCAGGTCCCGCAGAGCAATCGTCAGTTCCCTGCGCACAGCCAGAGTCAGCTCGTCTCTGCCTCCAAGGGGAATGTCCTGCAGCTCCGAGGAGCAGATAACATGCTCTGCCTGCTGGTGTTTCAGGGCAAGCTGCCTCACCCGCTCCACCGACAGTTCCAGATTCTTAATTAAGGGGGAGAAGTCCTGGTTGTCTTGGTCCTTCTGCCAGAGGGTGCGAGGGATCTGACCTGTGGCACAGCCAAACTGGCTGACAGCAAAGATCTGCAGCACAGCCAGCACACGGCGCATGAGCTGCAGGCCTGTTTCTTGCATCCTTCTGGCATCTTCTGGGTTCACTGACCAGGTTAGAAAAGAGAAAAACATACTCTCATTAGGGAGTCAACAACTCTGCTTGTTCATACATACAAAGGGAGTGCAAATGTTTGCAAATTCCATCAGGCCAACGTTCTGACTAGCAGCAGATGCCTCAAGCTACATCACTGCATTTTCAGTAAGTTCATGGGATAAGGAGGGAACTCTCAAACTCTAAGAACAATGGATCCCCCTGGCTCACTGCACCTGCTCACAGAGCTCAGAGCTTGAAGAGCACCAATTACAGTGCGCTTTGCACCAAGTATCAGCAGTCTCTTTCTGATCCCCACTGAGGACCAAGCCCACCCTCCGTGCCACATGTTCAGCCTCTGTGACTAGTCTGAGGATCCCATGGAAGGAGGGTAAAGGAACAGGACACAGGCCTTCAGCAGAGGGAATGTGGAAGCACAGAAACCAGCTGCCAGGAAAAAGCAGAGAATGACTGGTTTGTGCTTGTCAAAGCTCCAGGGAGGTGAGGAGCTTTGCTGGCAATGTTGAGCCCAGCAGTGCTCACCTCTGTTCCCAGAAGGCCGGGTGCTGGGTTTGTAAGAGCCTCCACAGTCACAGTGTCCATCTTCTGCCTTGCCAGAGCTTCCAACTTCATCTACAAAAAGGATTTCACATCATTATTACACATTTGTGAATTTCAGCTGCATATCCCAAGTATTAAGGTCAACATTCCTCAGATCCCTCTGGACCTCTTTTGCCACTCTATTGATACTTTTCCTCACCACCAGTTTAGAGAGATTTGTACTTTCCCGTGACCCAGAAGCTGTTTCTGCATCCCCCAACATCAGTGACCTCCCTGCTCATGACTACGTCAGGGAATTACAAAACAATTCAGTCTGCTCATTCAAAAACTCATCACTGACCCTGAATGAAGCTGATGAACATTTCAAGGTCCCTTATCTGGGTCTTCAGTTGTTCCACCAGCTGCTCCTTCACCCTGGCTGGATTTACAATCTGTGCAATGGCAGCATCCACCCGCTGTCGCAGTTCCTCTGGAGAGAGCGTTGCAATATCTTCACTCAAGTCCATGTCCAGCTTCTTTATCAACTCATTTATAATCATCTGCAAAACACAAGTGAGCAGCACGATTTCACCATGTGGCACTGCTGCCCAGGAGCTTCAAATACGCCTTTCCCAGAGATTCCCCCAGAAACAGGACACTTTTGCTGCGCAGAAATGATTGCAAAAGACACAGGGCAGGTTCACACACATAGGCAAACTCCTGACACCCTGTTATAGCTGCAGGTGAGAATACAGATTGATGAGTGTGCCTACAGTCTGTAAGATGCTCACAAGGGCCAGGAAATACAGCAGAAGGATTTGTGAGCCTTACCCGTTGTCTTTCCATAACCACAGACTGTGGCAGAGAATCATAGCTGCCCTCTTGGTAAGCAAAGGTCTCCAGGTCATCCAGCTGTGTCTTGAGCTGCAGGATCAGCTCTTTCTGCTTCTCCTTCTGGGCCTCAATTTGCTCCTGCTTCTCTTGCTCACCCTGAAAAAAAGTTATCAGTAAATGAAATTGAAGACTTACTGTCATGTCCAAGCCCCAGAGAACAGGATTATGACATGAGTGTTTCCTGCAGCTCATGTACTTCACTAGTGAGCACTGCAAACCAGTCTGAGAGAAAAATGTGTCAGAGCACCAAGCAGAGGTGTCAGCTACATCACCTCATCTGATACAGGAGGGGAAGCACCTCTCCAGACCACCTGCATCCATGTCCTGTCCCACAAGGCCAGGATCCAGGAAGAAAGCAGCCAAATAGCATGTACATATCACAGATCCTGAGTCACCTGTGCTGTACCAGGGCGTGGAGCGGTGACACACCACTCAGGGCTCTAGGGCACATCCCTGCGAGCTGGCTCCGAGTCACCAGGGGCCTGTGCATGTCTGCCACTGAGCTCTGAGCAAACCCCAGCAGCGCGGGCAGTGCAGCTGCCGAGCTCCTCCCGGCAGCGGGACTGCAGCCGCCGCTAACAAGGTGTTCAAGCCGGGTTAGGCCCAGCAAAGGCCCCGCTCTGCCCTGCCGCGGGCACTCACCGGGGCGGCGCCGAGGCCATGGGGAAGCGGCGCGGGGCAGCCGCGGAAGGCGAAGTCCTCGAGGTCGCGGAGCAGGCGCTGCTGCTCGGCCGGGCCGGCCCGGGCCACCTGCCGCAGCCGGAACTGCACCTGCGCGAAATGCGAGGCGAGCGCCAGCAGCGCCCCGTGCAGCCGGCGCCGCTCGGCCCGCAGCCGCGGCAGCGACTGTGGCGACCCGTCACCCGTGGCCGTCGCCTCTTCGTCCTCCTCGTCCTCCTCCGCCGACACGGCGCCTACCGGCGCCCAGCGCTCGCCGGGGCCCAGCGAGCCGCCCTCCCCCTCCATAGCCGCCGCTACCGGCGCCGCGACACCGCCGCCATCTTGCCGCCGCGGGGCGGGGCCAGGGGCGGGGCCAGCGCGCCCCCTGGGGGCCAGGCGCGGTGGCTGAGGCGGCCCGAGGGGCGCCCGCCGAGGGGGACGGGGGGGAGGCGGTGACAGGCGCGGGCTGGCTGTCCCGGTTGGCTGTCCCGGTTGGCTGTCCCGGTTTGGGCTGGCTGTCCCGGGTTGGCTACCGCGGGTTGGGTTGGCTGCCCCGGGCCCGGCCTGCGCTGCCTGCCCGCGCCCCCGGCCCGAAATAGCGCGGGGCGGGGTCGGCACCGCCATGGCGAGGTGAGCACGGCCGGGACGGGACTGGCAGCGCCCGGAGCCCTTGCACGGCGCCCGGTAGCCGGCCGAGGCACCACCCGAGAGGACCCTCCGACCTGGAGCAGAGGGGAACGGCGCCGGGCCAGGCAGAGGGGAGCGGACACAGGCCGGCCGGGCCCCGCCGACTGCCCGGCCAGGGGCGTGTGGGGCGGGAGAGGGGAGCGTCACGCGGCCACTGTCCACCGCCCACCGCCCGCCCGGCTCCCACCGCCAGTCCCGGGGCTCGGCCCAGGCAGAGCCCGTGTCCGGAACCCCTTCTCGGCCCCCCATCCGTGCCCTGCGAGGGCCCTGCTGAGCACTGCTGGGCGCCGGGGAAATGCCCGCGGGTGATACCCGCTGTTCTGCTCTTCTCCAAGGCAACCTGCAAAGACACTGTGGTATGACCGCCCGCGGTACGTGTACCTGGAGTTCTGTGTCGAGGACAGCAGGGACGTGAAGGTCATCATCGAGGACCAGCGGCTGGTGTTCAGGTGAGCTGCCACTGCCCTGCCGACCGACATGGTCCTGCTCTGAGGGTGCTTCAGAGGACAGGGAGGACTCTGAGAGGAGAGCACACCCGGCCTCAACCTTCTCCTAAGCCAGGTTGTTACGATGTTTTGGCAGTTGCAAGAATGCAGACGGTGTGGAGTTCTACAATGAGATCAACCTGTATGCCAGGGTCAACTCTAAGGTGAGGTTTCCTGCCAACAAACTGTTCTGCAACAGCCTGGCAGGCTCAGAGTCAGAGCCAACCTGTGTAGTCTTGAGCAACACTGCTTTGCGTTGAATGCTGCCCATCCTGAGAGCTTTAGTAGGGTGAGCCTGACAGACCCTGGGGCTGATGTTTACAATGCTGCCTTGAGCCAGAAACAACCTATCTCTGTGGTTCTGTGTCCCCCACAGCCTGTGCAAGGCTAAGCTTTAACCCTGTGCAGAGAGGAGCCTGGTGGACACTAAGGCACCCCTGATCTCTTGGCAGGACTCACGGGAGAAGCGTTCTGACCGCTCCATCACATGTTTTATGAGGAAGTGGAAGGAGAAAGTGGCCTGGCCACGCATCACCAAGGAGAACATCAAGGTGTGTGTGGTGCCTGTCAGCCAGGACCAGCCTCAGTGTCTGTGGTATCCCCACTCAGCATCTTGCGGCTCCTAGGAACCAACGTGCCCTCAGGACAGACACAGAGGCCCCCACAGGGGACCCCAAGACAGAGCTCCCAAAAAGCCTGACCTGATAATCACCACTAGTCCACAAACTTCTGCCCTTCAGGAAGGATGTGGCACCCCTTTTCCTTGACACACTCAGGCTCAGGACCAGTGCCTGTAGGCAAAGGGAAACCCCTGCTTCCTGCCTCTCCCCAGTCTGACAAGGCCCCTCTCCTGTTCTGGAGCTGCCCCTGGGCTGCATGTCCCTGCGGTGCTGCTCCCCCCTCAGGGGATGCTCTCTGTGCCCACAGCCAGCCTGGCTCTCTGTGGACTTTGACAATTGGCGAGACTGGGAAGGAGACGAGGAGGTGGAGAGGGCCATGGTGGAACAGTACGCAGAGGTGAGCTGGGCCGCCAGCCTCAGGATCCTGGGGCACATCATGTGGGTGCTTGGGATGGGGGGACACCAGGCATTCGGGGATCTAGCTGTTTGTTTCCCATCCAGATGCTGGAGAAGGTGACAGAAAAAGCCCCCCCCACCAGCCATGGATGACCTGGATGTAAGTACCACCTGGCAGCTGCTTCCTGATGCCCTGCCGAGCACAGCCCACCCCCAGCCTTCTGCCGGCTCCGGGACACCGGCAGCAGCTCCTGCTGCACCCCTCGGGCAGCCTAGCCTGGAGCCAGTGTGGAAACGCTCTCCGGGATAACTGGCTGGTGCCACCTGCTGCAACCGGGGCCGGCCCGGTCCCGGCCCAGTCCCTAGCACCTCGCTCCTCCCTCCCGCAGGATGACTGAAGCCAGGCCCCGGGGACACCGCGGCTAAAGGAGGCCACCCGGTGCACCGGTAGCACGCACCGAGGAGCAGCGTGGGCAGGGTTCTCTGAGGAAGCGGGGCTGCCTCGCCGCGGGCAGCGCTCCCGACCCTGGGCGGCGGAAGCGATCCGGTCTCTCGTACCCGGTTACTCGCGCGGGGCACGGGGCAATAAACGTGAACTGCCGCAGGCGTCTGCTGTGCGCTCGGGCTGCCCGGGCGCCATCCCCTCCCACCGCCGGGAGCGCGCCGGCGCGTCACCCCGCAGGCTCTGCAGGCTCCGCCCGCTCCCGGCACGGCGGGCGCTGCCGCCAGTCCTTGTCCCTCCGCGGCCGCCGGTCTCGTGTCGCTTCTGCCGAGCGGTCGTGATGGTGTTCCAGTGCCAGCGGGACAGCTGGGCCCGGCAGGTATTGTCGGGTCGGGGCCGGGGCGTGAGGCAGGCCCGGGCAGAGCCTCACGGCGCTACCGTCTCTCTCAGTTCACCACCAGGGTGGTGTCGTGCCGGGCGGCGGAGCTGCGGCCCGAGGGCGGCGGGGAGCCGGTGCGCGGGTTCCAGGTGGTGCTGGAGGACACTATCCTCTTCCCCGAGGGCGGCGGGCAGGTACGGGCCGGGCAGGTACGGGGCGGGGCGGGGCGGGGGCCGGGCCTGGCCGGCGGCACTGATGTCCCGTGTCCGCAGCCAGATGATCGCGGCCTCATCGGGGACGTGCCGGTGGTGCGGGTGACCCGGCAGGGCTCCGAGGCTGTGCATTTCGTGCCGGCCGCGCTGGAACCGGGCACTGAAGTGCAGCTGTCGCTGGACTGGGAGCGCCGCTTCGACCACATGCAGCAGCATTCAGGTCCGTGCCGGTTCCGAGGGTTGCCCGGTAACTCCCCGCGGGGCGTGCCGGCGGGGCGGCCTTGGGCGGGGGTTGGTCAGCGCCCAGCGTGTCCCCACCCTGGTCAGGGCAGGGAGAAACCCGACAGCTCTGTGTCCTCAATCTGTTCCCGGGACTGCTGGGGGCAGCAGGTGTCCCTCTCCTTGGCTTGTAGACAAACCCACCGCAAACAGGTTTGGAAGGGAAAGTTGAACCTGCTTTGCAGTCCCTAGCGTATGCTGCAGTGCTGCCAGGACCCGGGGCCCACGAGGCCAGAGCTGTTCCCTTGCTGCTCCTGAGTGCTGGCAGGAGCCCCGCAGCACCCAGCACTTGCCTGTCGTGGAGAATGTCGACAGGAAAGACACAGCCTGACTGAAAATACCAGTGGCACTCAGAGCTAGTGCTTGCTCGTCTCTTCCAGGACAGCATCTCATCACTGCCATTGCAGATCAGATGTTTGGATTCAAGACAACTTCATGGTGAGCAGGATAAAGGTTCCTTTTGAGCCCAGTGCTTTCTTGTTTGGTACATGCTGCCTTTCACAGAACCTGAACATTGAAACACCAAAAGCAATTTGGACATTTCACTTGAGCTCAGATGTTGCCGGAGAGGTGTCTGACCTGGAGAGAAGCTGTATAAAGTGTTTGCTCTGTCTTGTCCTCCTCAACTGTTTGGTTTCTATCTGGTGCTTTGAACATAACAGAGAGAGGAGGGAAGTCTGTTTTGTTTCAGTCTCCACATTACCAGCAATGGGATACTGGTGCTGCACAAAGGGACCTCCCAGCTGGTCTCAGCTACAGCAGGAGATGTTCTTCCTTGGTGCAGGGAGCTGGGCCGTCAGCGAAGTGTCATTGAGCTGGACACCCCCTTGGTGACAGCAGAGCAGGTCGAGGCCCTGGAGAAGAGCGTGAATGAGAAAATTCGGGACAGGGTCCCTGTAACAGTGAGGGAGCTGGCTGCAGGTGACCCTGAAATTGAAACAGTGAGTGGTGGGAGAGAACTGATGGTAGGGGTGGGACCGGAATAAATGAGCACAGATGTCACCTTGTTTGTCACTGTTCTCTGCCAGGTGAGGAGCCGGGGGCTGCCCGATGACCACGTAGGGCCAGTGCGCGTTGTGGACATCAAAGGCATCGACTCCAACATGTGCTGTGGGACTCATGTCTCCAACCTGAGTGACCTCCAGGTGGGCAGCTGCAGCTGGGCTGCCTCTGAGAGCCACACTCCACACGGAGCACAGCCAAAATCCCTGGCATCCACAGGCTCCTCAAGACTGTCCTGATGGGGAAGGGGCTGGCGGCAGCCCCAGGCTGAGGGAGCCCCAGGAGGGTCACACACAGGCAGGGAGCCTCAGGCTCTTTTGTTTCTTTGTAGCAAAACTCAGCCCTGTGGGCAGCAGTGATGTTCTTTTCACTGCCAGGGGTGTCAGAGATGTTCTGTCTGCTTAAAACGCTGATATTTTTGAGTGCTCGTCATGGAGGAGAAATCTTCTGTGCAGGGAAATGACGATAAAATTCTAGACCTGCCTTTAAGTATTTGTACCTTCTCAGTCATTGGTTGGAGTCTGTTTCCCAGCGGAGACATCCAGATGTGCCCTATTGAGTGAATCCTGTGGCTAGAGAATTGCATAAATTCCATCGTACCACCATCCCTTCTTTTCTGTATGTTGACTTTATGGTTGATTTTAATCAATTTATTTTCACTGGCAGAGAGTCAATATTCTCCACCAGGCATAATCTGGCAGGAACTGACCACCTGTGTGTATTACCAAAATGCTGTTCTGACCAGGTTGATTTTCTTTTTAAGGTTATTAAACTCCTTGGTGTAGAAAAAGGGAAAAAGAACAAAACCAACTTGGTTTTCTTGGCGGGAAACAGAGTCCTGAAGTCAATTGAACAAAGTCACAGCACTGAGAAAGCTCTAACCTCCCTGCTCAAGTAAATACCCTTTCCACTTCTGTTATTACGTTCTTACTCTTCTCCTGGAGAGATACCACGTAAGCCCCAGGGTGCATCTTGTGGGGCTGTGTACGATGCTATCTGTTTTTGCTCCTTTAGGAAATCCTTCCTTTGTCCTTCAGAGCAGTGATCCAAAGTCTCCTATTTCTTTCAGAAATGGACCAAGTGAGCATGTAGAGGCTGTGAAGAGACTGCAGAGCTCTGTGAAACTGCTCCAGAAGGTACAAGAATGGCTGGGGAAAGTGGATTATTGCTATTTCCTGTAGACCTGAGCTTTAGTTGTGGTAACTGGGAATCAAATGATAGGCTTCAGCTTTTGTGGATATTATGAAAAGTGCTCAAGCCTCTGGGATCAAAACTGTGTTCACACCATTTGCTTTTCTTTCAGAATAACCTGAACCTGCTTAGAGACATTGCTGTTTTGATAGCCCGGGACTTCAAGAGCAAACCTGCTCCTAGGCAGCTGTTTGTGTTGCACAGGTATGGAGGAGCTCAGGGAAGAGGGGCCAACAGTATCCCACACGTTTTAGGGCAGCTGGATCTCTCACACTTGTTCAGCTTGTTTTCTCAAGGAAGAATGTAAACAAAGTAAATAGAATATTAAACTGCCTTGGCCTGCTGGAAAGTTGTGTAATTAAAGGAATCTGTTTGTAATTCAGTCACTGAATTCTTCTGGTTTTGTAGCTGAGAAATTACTGTGTCCATCTAATTCCCTCTGCACTTGATATTTCCAAATAAAACCAGGGAGCTCTATTTATTGAAGATAACACATAATTCATAACATGTCCAAAGGAATGCCCAGTGAAGATTTACATATATAGACAAAGCCTAATCTCCATCCTAAGAGCAAGAGGCCAAAATCCCTGATCAGGCCTTTGGTTTCTGATTAAAATTTTGTATTCTAGAGGGGGGTTTTGCTTCCTTCTGAAGTGTGTTTCTATCCATCCATACAGGAAAGAAGGTGATTCTGAATTTATGAACATCATTGCTAATGAGATTGGGACAGAGGTGAGTTGTTGATGAAGACTAAACTGACACCACTGGTTTTCACCCCAGTTACACACAAACAGGGGCTGGCCAGGCTGCTGTTCCTGCCACAGTCACGAGCTGCAGATCTGGTTCCTTTAACAGGTCCCCAGCAGCCTCAGTCTGTAGAGAATTCCTCAAATGTGAGAATTCAGAGCACTGGGGAAGAGCCTTAGCCCCCAAGAGCTGTATAGAGCCTCACGGGCTGAAATAGGTTAGGATAGGATTGGATAGGAGTAGAATAGAAAGAATAGAAGGTTTCAGTCACAATCACCTAGTTCAACTGCCAGCTGTATCCTTTTAATTTGGGATACCCCAGTACTGTTCTGTCCCAACAGCACCTGACTGAACACAAAAGGTTCAGATGCCACTTCCCTTTTACTTGTTTCAAGCATTCTCAGTCTCAGTAATGCACATAGAATTCTGAATTGTCAGTTTGCTGTTTGTGTCCAGTGTCTGTCCTCTTCCTGAACAAGGAGGGCACTGATATATCTGGAACAAGGCCCATGTCTGTCCACAGGAAACCCTGCTATTCCTGACTGTGGGAGATGAAAAAGAAGCAGGACTCTTCCTTCTAGCTGGACCTGTAGAAGCAGTTGAGCATTTAGGTCCCAGGTAACACATTTTGTGATTTGTTTAACATGAGTAAGTTCTGATGCTGCAGACTGAGCAGCTGCCCAGTGTGATCCAGGCAGGGATCCGTGTTTGGTGTCTGGAGCAGGTTGGGCTTCACCTGTGATGTTGTTGCTGCAGGGTGGCAGAACTGCTGGGCGGGAAAGGAGCTGGGAAGCACGGCCGCTTCCAGGGCAAGGCAGCCAAGATGAGCCGTCGAGGAGAAGTGCAAGCTCTGCTCCAGGAATTTATTAGCCAGCAAAAGCCTGAGGCATAAGAAACAATTCTCAAAGTAGGGTTGCCTTCCTGTTGTTTGTACAGACTGCATTAAGTTCTCTAGCAGAGAATAAAGACCTGAACCCAACAGCTGGTGTGCACATGCTCTGCGTGGGCTGGTTTGGTGCTCACAGAAATGGGGAGAAGATCTGCCATTGACACTTTGCTGCAAGGGCTCATTTCTCAAGAGAAATGGTACAGGGAGTAAAGTAGTCCTTAGTTAACCTTTTGGTAGGGTTCTGAAACCCGATAGAGGCCTCCCACTGGCAGTACTTTGGGATATTTTGCTTTGCACGAGTTGCTGAGGAGCAGTTTCTTGGCACGAACGCTCAATCAAGAGGGAACTGGTCCCCCCAGACACCTTGGCCTGGGCAGGTGCCTCACAGGCAGGAGATCATTCCCCACGGCATACCAAGTCTTCTCCCTTGTTGGAGCACACGTTTTTTTGAACATCGGTAGTTTCTTAGGCTGATGCAGCTGTAAACTCCCTCGGGATCAGGCAGAGCTGTTCCCGGTGTTCCCTCAGCTCACCAGGCCCTGGAGCTGCTGCAGTCTCTTCTGGAGGAGCTAAAGAGCGCCGTGGAGCCACGAGGGGGCACAACAGGTAATTTGAGAATTTACCCTTCCCCTTCTTGCTAGAAATGGCACGACAGGTTTACTCCAGATTTGGTAATAAACAGAGAAGTAGAATAAAGGAAACTTCCATCCTAAGGAAGTTTATCTGTGATGAACAAGGGGATGGAGCAGCCCCGGCAGATCGTGGCTGCTGTGACTCCTGCATGGCCGCAGCCTGTGGCTGAGCTGTTGGGATGGTATCAGAACACAGGGAACACCACTGGGGCCTGGAACTGGGTGTGGGGTCAGTGCTGCAGGGGCTGGTGCTTTGGGGTGCTTTGCTCATGCACACATAGAGTCTAGCAGGAAGAAAGTATCTGCACCTTCCTGTTTTCTACTATCTCAGACTGAGCAAGGATATTTACTGAGAAAGTTACTAGCCAGGCTGCATAGCTTGGAAGGCAGCAGGTTGAGCCCACAGGACTTTCTGCTGCATAGGGAGCACTGGGCTGAGGCAGGGACTGGGATACTGAAGTGGGAAGGGCCTGACCCCAACCCCACAGCACAGCCAAGTGCCAGCTGTGTCCCCAACACCCTGGGGGCTCAGCACAGCCCCAGCCAAGTCAGTTGGTCCCAAAGCGGAGTTTGTTTCTGTAAGCAGAAAGGTGACACAAGTTTGTCACTGTTCCTGGCACAAGGTGCACCCAGAAACCTTGGATAAACAGCACAAAAAGCAGCTCCTTGCCCCCATCAGTGTTCAACTGCACCTCAGGGCAAAAGGTAAAGATCCAGGGCACCAGGCAGTGCCCAGTAGCTTGAACATGTCTTGCAGGTGTTGAGGGTCCTTAGCACTCAGGAGAAGTGTCCTTCCTCTACCATCTGCAGGCTGTGCCACAGCCTTGCACCCAGGAGCTGATCCCCCATCCCACAGCACTGGCCAGCAGCTCACCAAACTCACCAGCTAAACAACCTTCAGCTTTAATAAAGTACCTCCTGTGCACAACCCCATCCCCATGTCAAGTGTACAGATACACATTCTGTGTGTACACACATGGGTGTATGTGCACCCCACACTGTGCCACATACAGGTGAACACCCAACGTCCCAGGGCTGGGGGGTCCCTCACACTGGCACTTTGTCTCCATGTCACAGTGTCTGCCCATTCCTGTCCCAGAGCTGCCTCTTCAGCAGACCCCAGGCACACAGAGGTGAGAGCCCTGCTCCCAGTGGTGCTGTCCCCAGCCCTGCAGCTTGCAGGTGGCATGTCCCCACGAGCTGCTGCTGCTGGGTCCTGGGCAGGTGACCCCCACCTGTGGGTGCAGGAGGGACAGCAGGGGAGTCCTGGGCATGCAGGGCTCTCTGTGCCAGCAGCCAGCCGCAGACGGGCACAACAGGCACTGCAGGGTCCATGTTGTGGGAGCCACCCAGCAGCCCAGCCTCCAAGGTCTGCTCCCAGTGCAGAATCAGCAGGAAGCAAACAGTGGCTGAGGTGCACCCAGGGCCTGGTAGCTGCCCCTGAGCCCAGGGCTGGGGTGTCTGCCTGCCTGCCTTAGGCAGCCTTCTTGTCCTGTGCAGCCAGCAGCTGCGAGAAGCAGTAGGGGATGAGGCCAACAGTAGCCAGTGGCACAGCAGCACTCTTGCAGAAGGAGAGGGCGTAGAAGACCATCTGCATGTGGGAAGGTGGCTTGAAGGCATCAAAGATGTGGAGGATGAGGAGGGAGGTGACAATGCAGCCCAGGCGGAAGGGCAGCTGCTGGCCCTGCTTTAGGCGGGAGCTCTCCTGGTACATGTGGGAGTTGAGGGCCAACCCCAGCCCAAAGAGGATGCCCAGGTTCCGGAGGAGGCTGGCAAAAGGGGTGGTGTCAATGTGGACCCACTCAGGGTGGCTGCACCATCTCTGTGCTTTCTCCAGCGTCCAGAGCAGGTCCACGCCAAATGCCCAGAGCAGCAGGTAGAAACCCAGGGTGAAGCTGAAGAGGAAGATGGTGATGCCCAGGTACCGACCAAAGCTGGCATTGTAGATGCTTTGGACATGCTGAAAGGCCTTGGCCACGGCCATCCCTGCCAGTAGCAAAGTGGGAGCATTGGTCAGTGCTGCAGGTACTGCAGTGCAGCACAGTGGTGCTGCAGGGAAAGGGATGGAGGGTCCAATACACTCACCTGAGAAAACCCCTGCAATCACCTGGTGGGGGAAGTGAGCAGCAATGAAGACTCGGGACAAGCAGACACAGCACTGAACTGCCCAGAACCCCATCCACAGCACTGCCCACAGCACCCTGCAAGGGGCAGATGACCATGTTGGTGCCAGTGCCAGCTTGCACTGCCCATGCACTGTCATCACATACTCCAAACAATGCCTGGCTGCCTGCCGAGCCTGTCCTCATGCAGACCCTACCTGGGGTGCCATAGCCCAGCTCTCTGTCCACAGCCTTGTGTCTTGATGGGCTTGGCTGTGCCTGTCAGTGCTGGAGCTGCCCCTGCCTAGCACAGGTGGTTTTGGTACACAGCTTACCAGTATCCGAGTGTCCTTGACTGCTTCTTTCCCTTAGCAGCACAGAGGAGGGCTGTCACCATGACGTAGTAAACCCCTGCTGCACCCATGGCATGGCCAGATGGGCTCCCTGGGCAAGAAGAGAGACCCAGATCAGGCTCTGAAAGGGCCAGAGCTGAGCACAGGCAGGAATTTGCTATGAACTACTACAGTACACCAAGGGTCAAGGTCTGCTCTGTGCAGGGCCTGCCCTGCCTCCTTCCACAGCATCCCCGGGACCACAGCAGTAACAGCCCTCGCTCCAGAGCTGTCCAGGGGCATGTGCCACCTGCAGGCTGCCAGCCACAGCCCTGGCCAGACCAGCACCCCCCTCCTTGCGTGTGCAAGTCAATATGGACAAGCACCCCCTGCCCCTGCTTGGCCTGAGGGATCCTACCAGTGCTTGGGGAACCCTACCGGGGCCAGTCTCGCAGGTGAGTGGGAACTGCTGGATCTCTGGTGCAGAGCCATTGCTGTAATAGTCCGTGTCAAGGACCCACCAGTATGGCCTCTCCCCAAAGAGGATCCTGAAAAGAAAAGAGAAGGGATCTGGGGAGGTCCTGGGCACAGCTGCAGTTTTAGAGCTATCCTGGGAGATGGAAGAAGCAAAGGACCCACAAGTGGTCCAGGGCATCCTGACAGACACAGCACCCAGCTGATTGCTTGGTTCTGACAGCTGACACTGTCCATGTCCCCATCCCCAGCTCTGAGGGGAAAGAACTTCCTGGGAGCAAGTCAGTGTGACCTCCTGTGGTGAGGGAACACTCACCCCCCCACTCAGCATCACAGCCCTGGCTGATGGGAATCCCTGTTTGCAGAAGGCTTCATCTCTCTGCTTGGCTCTGGGAAAGGGGAAGCTGTTGCTGCATGGCTTGGGAAAGAGTGACCATTGTCACTGCCCAGCTGGGGCTGAACTCTGTTCTACTCCAGCACTGGGGCTGAGAGCACCCATCTGGCCCGCATTAGTCCAGGTGTGCCAACACACTCAGCGGAAGTGTCAGCTCAGGGCCACTCACCACTTGAAGACGAGGTTGAGCCAATCTCCGATTACAGACACCCAGATGAGCCTGATGCCCACTGCTTCATTGAAGTGGAACCAGATGGGGAAGAGAACATAGAAAGCGTTCCTGAGGTCAGCGGCGTAAGAGATGAAGAGGAACCAGTCCTGGGAGCCCTGGAAGTGCTGTTGCAGCCAGTGTGTGGTCCGGATGCCTGCATCATGCAGGAGGTTCATGTGGGCCTCCATCCTCCTCTGCTGCCGCTGCTCTGTGGCTCTGCCTGCCCCGTGCTCCACCGTGCCACTGGGGTTTTATACTCTGCAGGGTCTTGTTTTCAGCGGGCAGGTCGCTGTCCCAGCACTGATCTTTGGACCCAAAACCACTCTTGCCAAAGGTACATCACCAGGGGGGTGTAACAAACATGTTTGGAACGACTGACGTAAAACGGGAAAAGAGGCTTGAAGGGCGCGTGGAGAGCAGGGTGCTCTCACCAGCACTGTCCCCTGCCCCACACCATCCCCTCCTCGGGGGTCCTGCAGCCCTGACTCCTCCAGTGACACAAAACAACAGTTCAGCTGCTCTGACAGAACTGCAGCCCTTGCTCCATTATCCCACACTCTGTGTGACAGAGTTGCCATGTCCAGGGCTGATATTGCTCTCATCTCTCTGCCATCCCCCTGTGAACCACCATCAGAGCAAGGATGCCCAGGGGCATGGAGTGAGTCCACAGAGAGAGGGCAGACTGCCCACCCTCCTCCTTATCTGCCAGGCTAATTTAACTAGGACTTCACACAATGGGAAACTTTCAAAGCCATTCCTGGAGCTCTCTGCAGTCCTAGACAGCCAGACCTGGGATGCTCCTGGCTGCCAGCCATGTTCTTCTGATCTCTAGTGTGGGGCTAAAGGACCTTTGCAAACAGGGACAGCATTTCTCCTCCCAGAACTGCTCCACAGGGTTAATCCCTCCTGCCCCATCAGACCCCAGCTGCAGGGACAGAGGCAAACATAGTATTCATGCTGCAGTGCCCATGGCCATCCCCTCAACCCCAGCCACACTCTGCTGTCCCTGGCAGCTGTGCTGGCACTGCAACTTTATCCTCCACAACCACCAGTGCACAAACACACAGCCCTGTGGCAGCAGCACATGGTGCCCAGGCAGTACCCACTGCAGCTGAACAGGCAGCAAGGTGTTAATGATCAACAGCCAGTGAAACGCATCACTTATCTCCCTCCTGAGAAAATTCAGGTCAAGATCCTTGAACCACTGCCCTGTGTTGTTTGCCCCTGCGAGAGCTGTGTCCAGTGCTGAGTCCTGCTCACAAACAGCAGGAGTTACAGGTCCCATCCTGCCCCTCTGCCCACGCAGAACCCCAGGAGCCATGAGGTATGACAGGCAAAATGCCAGCAAACCTTGCTCCCTGGGGTATGGGCATGGATGGCCTGTGAGAGAAACTGTGCATCAGAATCAGCCCTGCTGCAGACTTGTCCTTCCCAGCCTGGCCTTGCTACACCCAGGGAAGATTGTCCCAGAACCTGGACTGAGCTCCCAACCCACCAAACATCCCAGGGAAACAGAAGTTTGCACAGAAATTGAATTACTCTCGCAAAACAAATTCCCCAGCAGCTCATTCCAGGGTCCTCCACTGAGAGAGGCTTTGGCCAGCATGAAGGAATGCGACAGATTTGGCTTCTGTGTCAAAAATATTTTGAAACCATCAGCAATAAATCCTTCACAGGAGATTTCACAGCAGAAAATGGGGCAAAAGGTGCTGGGGGATGGGGACTAGTACTCCAGTCCTCTTGGAAAGAGTCACTGCAGGAAAACTGGGGCCATAGTGGGGAGAGGGCAGGAAGCAGGATGGAAACAGTCACCTCCTCCCTCCCAGCACAGAGGACAGAGAGGCTCAGCCCAGCACCCCCCTGTGCAGTGCCAGGCACACATATCATGGGTTAGGACTCTGCCAGAGCTGCCAGGGTCCATAGGGTCCCAGCACTACTCTGTGTCCTGCCCTGTGGATGAAACTCTGGCCCCAAAGTCACTGTGTGGACCTGGGGCAGGTCAAGGCAGCAGGCACTGCCTGGGCACTGCAGGATTCTGCATCCTGGCCAGTCTCACCATGGCTCAGGGTCCAGCTCATCCCCTGCACCATACAGCCACACCAGCAGCACTGCCGGGGATGTGCATTGTAAACTGGCTGGCTTTGCCAGGGAATGCATGGGGCCAGGATGGGGGAACCCGATTTCTGCCCTGGGTCTGTGCACACCAAGGATCAGCTGGCAGCTCAGGAGCTGTGACTACAGTGGCAGCAGCTGGCTCTGGGACACGGCATCGCCATGATTGCCAAGGTTCCGAATGCAGCAATGACAAGTGCAGCACAAGTGGTGCCCTGTGCCACATGCAATGCCAGTGTTTGGTCCAGAATGTTCCCAGCTGGCTGCAAGGTCCAGGCTGGGCTGTGCAGGGTGCTGGTCACTCCGTCAGCACGAGCAGAACCACACACATGTGGGCACGGGAACCAGCCGGCCACGACCTTCCTGTCCCCACACGACCTGGGAGGAGCCTCTGGGCACAGCCCCTGCTGTCACCCCAGGGCACCCAGGGACCACTGCAGCCTCACACTGAGCCATGGCCTGAGCTGCCCACTCCTCCCAACACCTCTCCCCTGTGCCACAGCAAACTGAGCTGGCTCTCAGGGGGACACACCACAGCCATTAGGGCTTCTCAAGCCCCTCGCAGCAAAGTTCTGGACAGACCCATTCACCACAGCAAGGGGTCAGAGGGGATGGACACCCACCATGACCCCAGGGACACCTTGGCAAGTGCTTAGCATCTGCAGCCACATGCCAGGGCTGGCAGTGGCCTCACCAAGCTTCTTGGTGTCCCCATCCCAGCCTGGCACACTGGGGATGAGCTCTGTGGGATCCTGCAGCCCAGAGCTGCACGTGAGCTGGGGCTGTAGAAGCAAGGGTCCCTGCATGGAGGGCTGAGCACACTGAGCAGCAGCCAAGCCCTGAACTGATTAACGCAGCTCAGAACAACTGTTAAACATTAACTCCCTTGTTTATCCCATATCCCCTGGCAGGAGCCTCCTGTCAGCACCTGGGGTCCAGGAGCATCGCCAGGACACACTTGTGCAGCCATGCCGGGCACTGTGCCGGGCACTGTGGCAGCCCCACGCCCCTTGGACCCCCACAGAGCTGAGCCAGGGCCATCCCTTCATGGCATCAGCTCCCACAGCATCAGCTGTGCCAGGGTCTGGCCCTGGCCACAGGAGCAGCACCCATGATCTACGCCAGTTTGGTCAGGGAAAGCACTCGAGTGCCTGTTTATTGGGGAGGGTGACACAGGGCAGCCCAGCCCGGGGAGTACCCATCCAGAGGCTCAGCCGTGGGCTCCTCCTGCAGCCTCCCAGTGAGCCCAGTGCTCCATCTCCATCTGCAGAGTTGGCACTGCAGCAGTCAGAGCTCGGCGGTGCCTGGGCCTAGTGTCTGCAATGGCTGCATGGCTGGGGAGGATGTTTTGGGCATTCTGTGGCAGGTCCACAGCAGCACCACACCACTCACTCCTGCCACTGTGGGCAAAACCTCGGGTGAACCACAGCTTTGTGCTATGGGCAGCCTCGGCCAGCACTGTCACCCTGTGTGCACCAACCTTGGGAAAGTGGCAGGAGCCTCATCCCAGAGGAGTGGAGTGGCTGTGGGCACCCCTTAGTACATAGGGTGACATCCTGGATGAAATTAAAAAAAAAATCACTCCTGGGGGCTGTTTTTCATAGGCTTTGGGTCCTCCTTTGGCAGTGCTGCAGTGCAGAAACGAGAGCTGAGCTTCTCCAAAACCTGACCCTGAGCACATGACACCCTGGGCAGGGGGAGGGCAGGTCCTGGTGTGGGACAGAGCCCCTCTGAGCACCTACGCAGCACAGCCCCTGGCCCATCAGGCCCCACCAAGCGGTGGTGCCAGGCTGAGGTTAAGGAAGCCCCCAAATTGGAAGGGGGGCAGGTGAGGGGCACAGGCAGCAGCAGAGGACAGGCAGGCAAGGGGATTGGCCCCACACGCCCTGGCATCCTGTTCACTGCTGAAGTAGACACTGTCAGATGAATCCACAGAGGGGTCCTCATTGAAGTAGTTGTAGGGCCTCAGGAAAAAGCCAACACCGTTCCCCACAGTCACCGTGTTGGGGACATCTTCAGCATGGGGGACGTGCAGGAAGCCCACAGTGATCCAGGCAACCAAGTCCTGGGGAGAAGAGGAACCAGGCATCTGTCAGGCTGAGCAGGACTCTTCCAGCCTAGCAGCTGCTCAGTCTGGCTCTGGGACAGGTGAAACCTCTGTCCAGGGCAGGAGCCAGGATGGCCCCACAAGGCTCATCTCCTCTCCATCCCAGGGACCCCAGCTTACCTCGTTGGTGATGGTCTCGTTGTTGATGAAGTCAGCAAAGGCGACAGTGGGTGTCCAGGGGTCATTCTGGTTGTAGATGCTGGTGCTGGTGGGCTCCTCCTCCTTCCGCCGGGTGACAGCCAGCTGGTACCTGAGCACAGGGACCAGAGGGGATTGTCCAAGCCAGCACGGAGCAGGGCATGGCACTGCCAGCTGGGATGCACTGGCAAACTGGGTGCATCCCTGGTCCGCCCTGGGGTGGGGAGGGAAAGGGCTGGCAGGGATGAGCATGGCAGTCATGGGCAGCAGCCCCAGCACTTTCAAACTTGCAGGGGATCCCTTGCTGCCCATGGCTTTTCCAGCATGGCTGGGAAACACAAATGGATCCAGGTGCCACTCAATGCCCAATGCACTCCCTTATGCCACAGCTACTTTTCCCCCACACAGACTTCCCCAGCATGAGCTCCACCAGTTCACCCTGGCAGTGAGACTGGTCTGTGCTTATCCCAAGCATTCTCCAAAACACGTTCTGTCCTCATGGGAAGACATCACAACCTGGTGATGCCAGTGCTTCCCTTAGGAATTTGTCCTGCAGCCCACTTCCCCTCAAAGGGAAAAACACATGTGGTTGCTCTAAATTAGTCTGACGTGGGGTCAGATTCCTGCCTGTGAACTACCATGAGCAGATGTTATTGAGCAACATTTCAAGGAAGTTTCAGAGCCAAAAGCTATGCATGTTTGCTGTTTAACCCTTCCCTGCAGCCTGGTGCAGACCTGCCCAGAGGTGACAGCCTCCCTCCTCCAGGAACAGAGAGAGCTGAGGCCACACACTCCCCAGCCCTGGCACCCACCTGCCCCAGCTGACAGAGCGTTCCATGGAGCTGTTGGTGGGCAGGTGCTTCCCAGCAAAGCTGATGACCTGGATCCGGTAGCTGCGTGGGTGACCCCACTTGTTGGGAGTGGGGCTGGTAAAGGAGAGGTAGCGGGGCAGGGGGGCATTGAGCGGGAATGCTGCCTCATCCTCCTTCTCCAGCCTTGTCCAGCGGAGGTATGGCCGCTCAATGGTGTTCTGTGTGCTCCAGGGATCTTTGACAAACTCGTACTCCATGTCCTGGGTCTCCAGGGAATTCTGCTGCCCTGTGAAGCAGAAGAGAAAACCCTCTCGAGCTCTGCACCCCAGGCAGAACCGCAGGCCACAGTAAACCACACCAAACCACAGAAGTGGCCAAACCTACCATCAACATCCAGGTCCACCTTGTAGTGCATGTGGTGGAGGTGCATCGTCCCCAGTGTGTGGGGCCCAACCCTGTTGCCATAGTCAGTGCCTCGGCCATGGAGGAAAGAGGTGCTGATGTAGCCACTGGCATGCACCCGGACCTCCACAGCCCCATCGCCATGGAACATGAAGTCCCAGATGTAGTCATAGTTAATGAGAGTGGAGATGGCACGGATCACCAACGTGGTTTTCCGCAGCCCACCGTAGTAGAAGGACTGCGAGTCGGAGAAGTGGCGCCGCAGAGGGAGGGCGGAGTCATGCTCAAAAATGCAGAGTGAGTTTTGGTTGGTTTTGGGAGTATCTGCCTCTGCCAGGTAGTGCCGATCCACATAGGTGGCTGTGTAGGGGCAGTCGAGGCCCTGGACCAATTCATAGGCAAACCTGCCGATGCCAAAGCTGCCATCGAGGTATCGGGTAGACATTCCCCCAGGGCAGTTGGAGCCGTACAGGGCTAAGGCTTCCTGGAGACTCAGCTCGTAGATAATCCTCTCCCCACGGTACCTGATGTCAAAGAGGCGCGGGCCAGAGTTGGGGTTCATGCCGAAGGCGATGCTCCAGCCCAGGAAGGTGATGCGATTGTCCCTGATGCTGTAGCGGGGACCCTGGGGCTCAAACTGCAGGGGACCCGGGGGCCCAGGCGGGTGTCGGGGTCTCATTGAGCCCAGCACTGCATCAGCCTGGGGCTGCCTGAGTCTGACAACCTCCAGCACACCATACATAAACTCCTGCTCCAGATCCTCTATGCTGGCAAAGTATCGGCCATTGTAGAAGACTTGGCGCAGCTGCCAGTGGGAGATGTCAAGGTCCCCATGATCCACCAGCACCTCCAGCCCCACTGGAGACAAGTAGTAGCCAGTGCCAGCCACGTTGTGGAAAAGGACAAACCAGGTCACGCGGTCACCAGACTTGAAGCCCCGTGGGGCTGTGGTGAGGCTGACCAGGTTGGTCCCATCGGACTCACAGCATGCAGTGAGGAAGTGAGGAGCCTTTTTCAGCTCCCTGTGAATGAGGGCGTTGATATCCAGGTACTCCTTGCCGGTAACAGGTCTGCGGTGGTACGGCAGCTTCCCGCCGTACTTCTGCACCGTCACATCCTGGTGGTACACTGGCGTTGGCAGAGGACCCACCACGTACTCGGAGATGTTGGGCTCTGCCTGCTTCCCAAAGTACAGCACAGCCAGGGCTTCTCGGGCTGGACGAGCCCCACCGCTGTCCAGGAACCGCAGCACCTCTGCCTTGGCAGGAACCTGCAGATCCACAGAGGCGATGCAGTTGTCCGAGGGTTTGGCATGGGAGGCGTCAACCAGCGGCACCCCGAGGTTTCCCTGCAGGTATCTCACCACCTGGGACATCTCCTCAGGTGTCAGGTCAGCAAACACCATGCTCTGGTCATCCTCGATGTCCTCCTGCTCCAGGGGCAGGTGCTGGCAGGTTTTGGGGGTCCTTTCTCTGGTCAGCAACACACACACCAAAGCAAATATTGTGGCTAATGCCAGACCAAGTAGGATGAGCACAGTTTTCAGGTTCATTCCTGCTGGGGCACTGAGTGCTCCTGCAGTATGGCAGGACTCGTTTTCAGCTGCAGAATCTCCCCAGCGACTCACTAGAACAAGGGGCTGGGTTTGGCTGGGTGTATTTTTCTCCCCTGTTTCCTCAGCAGGGAACAGCCCAGCAGGGAGGGTGTGAGGGGATGTTCTCACACATTGCCAGGATTTGCTGGGAACCATAAAAGGCAGCTTTGCTCTGCTTCCCTTGAGGGTCATAATTTTCAGTAAACCCTATGCTTGTACATCTGGCCTTCCCCTGTGGCTGCAGCTCCTACACTGCAGAGCTTGGAGAGGATGGATCCAGTCGTTTGGGGGAAATAAACACATCTCCCTGCTCATCCTTCTCTTAACTCTGCAGATGCTGGGCAGGAAGCAGTGGCTGCTGAGATAAGCATTCCCTGTACAGAGTAGTGCAAAACACAGCACCACTGCCCCATCCTGACACAGCTCTTGTCACCAGCAGCCAACATCCCCATGATCCAGTTGCTGCCAACATCCCCAGGGTCCTGCAGCCAGGAGGGAGGGGACAGCTGTTTGTCACCCTGCAAAGGTGCCTACCGATCCTGAGCTACATCCTAACACAGATGGAGCTGTGAGGAGGGGAAAAAGGGCTCCAGAGCTCAAACAGCATCCTGGCAAACAGGCAGTGGCACTGGCTGTACTGCATCGCCAGCAGCCACGAGACCCCCTTCCCGTCCAGATCCCTCCCTTGTGCCCAGCACTGAGGGCCTGAGAACCACAACCACACAGTCCTGGCCATGACCCAGCCTCCCCCAACAGCCCCAGGGCTTGGTGCCAGCGCCCACCTCAGCCCATGCCCCTGAGCTCTTGGCACACCCCAGCCCATCCCTCCTGCCCTCCAGCTGGACATCCCCATGCCCCAGTGAACACCCAGAGCCACACTGCTGAGCTGGTTTGTGGGCAAATGAAAAACATGGCAGAGACCAGCATCATCCCCAGGAGATGCTGCTGTGAGTTGTAAGAATGAGACACTTGAGAGCATTGGACCAGCACCATTTTCATTATTTTAACCTGAAACATGCACTACACAGCACTTGCTTCTACAGCAGAGGAACAGGATTTTCTCCTCACTTTCCTCTGGCGACAGACTCAAATTCAGGAATTAACAGACACAGTAGACTTCCATCTGGAATCATGCTAGGAAAATCATGCTTCTCTTTTCAAGAGCACTATTTCAAAAGCAATGATAAGATGTGAAGTCACCAGACGACTGGAAATTGAGACAACTTCACTAAAAAGCTGAAAATGGGAGACAGAGCAGTCAGCCCGGTGTCTCTGGCCACATCTCCTCCCACCATCCTGTAGCATTAAAGCCTGCTCATATTTTGAAAACCATCAAAGGTGAATGGGGGGAAGTTTGGCAAACAAGAGGCAGTTTTGGGCAGGCAGGCAAGAGGGTTGATTTCACATGCTGTCAAGTCCTGCTCATTGGTGAAAAACACACCATCGTGGGAGTATATAGAGGGGTCCAGGTCATAGTAGTTGTAGGGTCTCAGGAGAAAACCAACCGAGTTTCCCACAGTCACAGTGTTGGGAATATCCTCAGAGTGTGGAATGTGAAGGAAGCCAGCAGTTATCCAGGCAACCAGGTCCTAGGCAGGGAAGAGCCACAAGCCCCGGGTTACTTCAGAAGCTGCAGCAGCAGTGACCAAAATACATATAGGGCCATGGGGAGCGACAGGAGAGAAGGAAGAGGACCCCCATGAGGACCAGCTGGCTGCATTCCCACACACCAAGCTCCCCTCTCCTGGGAAAGAACTCCTCCCTTCCCCAAAAACATGCTGCAGCCATGGCTGCAGATATCCACCGGAAGGATATGACCTTCTTGGCCTCACAGAGATTTTCACAGCATATTGCCAGCATTTCTCCACAGGGAGAAACAAGCTTCTGCTCTGCACACTCTGATCTGTGTTCTCTGACCAAAGCACTGAGCAGACACACAGAGAAGGGGATGCTCAAACCCACTTTCCTCTTTCCCCTGGGCTGCTGCACTCACAACTGGGCACATTGTCCCATGGGGCATGCTGGAGTCACTTCCCTCCTGGGGTAGACTTGGGTCTCCTGTTGAGCCTGGGGCTGGGATTACATTCCCAGGGACCCCAGCTTACCTCGTTGGTGATGGTCTCGTTGTTGATGAAGTCAGCAAAGGCGACAGTGGGTGTCCAGGGGTCATTCTGGTTGTAGATGCTGGTGCTGGTGGGCTCCTCCTCCTTCCGCCGGGTGACAGCCAGCTGGTACCTGAGGACAAGAAGAGACAGCAGCAGCCCCTTGAGGCAGGGCAGAGCTAAGTCAAAAGGCTCCTGGAAGAGCCTGCAGAGCACAGGCCTGCTCTGACAGAGCAACACCAGAAGAGTGTTGCCCTGTGCCTCCCATCCAGGGACATCCAGCAATGCCTTCCCAGCTGGCAGGGCTGAGGGGTCTCTGAGAACCTGCCATCCCACCCAGAACAGCCTGACCTTGCCCAGCTGATGGCTCTCTCCATGGAACTGGCTTCAGGGATGTGATCCCCTGCAAAACTGGTGATCTGGATCTTGTAACCACGCTGGTGGCCCCACTTGTTTTTGCTGTTGGCCGCGAAGTAGATGTATCTGGGTATCTTTGACTGGAGTCGGAAGGCAGCCTGGTCCTCTGTGTCCAGGACTTTCTTGGTGAGTCGTGGCCGCTCTATCTGCTGCTCTGGGCTCCAGGGAGCCCGTGTCATCTCAAATGCCATGTCGTGGGCCACAAGGGAGTTTTTCACCCCTGCAAAGCCAAAACAAACTCACTGAGGAGCATCCCCACCATCCCCTGTTCCCCAAGGACATCACTTTCAGCCAGTGCCCACTCTCCCTGTCCTCCCTCCCTGCATCCTGGGCTCTGAGCACTGACACTGCCCGAGAGCAGTTGCTGCTCCACAGCTCCACACACCATGACTGTACACCACATGTGTTGATCTATGACTGAACACTTGTCCAAGCCAAGCAGCACCACTCTGCAGCAGACTGAGAGACAAGAGGGGACAAGGGATGAGCTTCATCCCAGGGCAGAAGAACAGGTTCGCTTTCTGTACAAGCATAGTCTAATTAACTAGAGCACCAGCTGTGTTGCTGCTCATCAGCTCATCCTGCACCATGGAGGCACCTGGAGCAGCCCAGGTGCTGAACACATTTGCACATCACAGACAAGAGCAGTGTTGCGCCATTCAGGTCCTGCCACAAAGAGATGTGGGCCCAAGGTTTGGAGCAACAGGAGGGGCAGGCAGCAAACTGATCTGCGGACAAGATGGCAAAGGGCTGCACTCGATGGCCAGTGCCTGTGCAGGTCTGGCAGAGAGGCAGAGAGTCAGCACCTCCTGCCCATGCCACCATGATGCCCCTCTGTGTTCCACTCCTTTTACACATGAGTTCCCAGCTTGCATAAAAGTAATTTCAGAGCTGAACATGTGGCCATCTGTGAAAGTTCGAGCCCCACAGAAGATCCATGCACAGCCAACACCACTGAGCTCATTTTCTTTCTTTTTCTCATATGAAAAACTTCTAACCCCACACCTCCCCTGCCAGTGTTAACAGTGACAGTCTGGTTTCATCGGCCTTTTCCCTGTTCCTGCAGTTTTGCCACCCCCCACTGCAAGCACGCCATGCTGCTCCACAAGTGGAAAGGAAAATTTGTATAACCACCAAAAAAGACAAGATTTGTGAGATTAAAAAACTTGGGGAGTGCAAAAGGGAGAGACAAGAGCCAGACCTACCTCCCACATCCAAGTCCACCTTATAGTTAATGAAACGGGTGTGTATCGTGCCCAGTGTGTGCTCCCAAAGCCTATTGCCATATCTCAGGCCATCCCCATGGAGAAAGGAGGAGCTTGGGTAGCCCGTGGCCTGCACCTTGCCCTCGATGGCCCCGTTCTGGTAGAAGATGAAGTCCCACACATAGTCATAGTTGCCCACAGTGGCAATGGAGCGAATGACCAGAGCCGAGTTCACAAGCCCCCCGTAGTAGAGCGACTGCAAGTTGGAGTAGTGGCGCCTCAGAGGGGAGCCCAGGTTCTGCTCAAAGATGCAGAGAGAAGCCTTCCTCTTCCTGGGCCTCAGGCTCTGAGACACAGAGTGTGTGTCCACATAGGTGGCCGAGTACGGGCAGTCCACCCCTCGCACCAAGGGGGAGGTGTAGCGCCCCCAGGCCAAAGCTGCCGTCCATGTAGCGAGTGGACATCCCTCCCGGGCAGTTGGAGCCATACACCGACAGCGCCTCCTGCACGCTGAGCTCATAGGCAACCCTCTCCCCCTTGTGTCGGATGTCAAACAGCCGCAGGCCTGTGCTCACACTCATCCCAAAAGCAAAGCTCCACGCCTGGAACAGCACCTGGTTGTTCCTGACGCTGTAGCGAGGACCCTGCGGCTCGTACTGCAGTGGGAACAGCGCGGCTGAAGGCGCTCTGGGCTTCATGGAGGAGAAGTCCCCATCCCACGGTGCCTTCCTCACCTTCTCCACGCTGATACGACCCTGAACATAGGCACTCTCCAGCTGAACCATGTCCCTGTAGTACTGCCCATTGTAGAACACCCTCTGCACTGCCCACTGAGAGATGTCCAGGCTGCTGTGGTCCACCAGCACCTCCAGCCCCACCGGGTGCACAAAGAATCCACTCACGTTCTGAAACAGGACAAACCAGGTGATCCGATCTCCAGACTGGAACCCATGAGGGACTGTGGTCTGAAATGCCACATTGGTTCTGTCATACTCAAAGACTTCTCGCAGGAAGGTCGGTGCTGCAGCAAATGCCACCTTCTCCAAGAACACTCCCAGCTGCTTGTACTCACTGCCCAGCACAGGTCTGCGGTGGTACGGCAGCTTCCCGCCGTACTTCTGCACCGTCACATCCCGGTGGTACACTGGCGTTGGCAGAGGACCCACCACGTACTCGGAGATGTTGGGCTCTGCCTGCTTCCCAAAGTACAGCACAGCCAGGGCCTCTCGGGCTGGACGAGCCCCACCGCCGTCCAGGAACCGCAGCACCTCTGCCTTGGCAGGAACCTGCAGATCCACAGAGGCGATGCAGTTGTCCGAGGGTTTGGCACGGGAGGCGTCAACCAGCGGCACCCCGAGGTTTCCCTGCAGGTATCTCACCACCTGGGACATCTCCTCAGGTGTCAGGTCAGCAAACACCATGCTCTGGCTCATGGATTCTGTCTTCTCCACAACACTGGACTCGGATTCACAGCTGGGTGATCGCCTACCCCTGCTCAGCAGCATGCAGGATAGAATGAAGATTATCACTGCAGCCCCGACCAGGAGAACATAGGGAAGTTTGGGGTTCATCACTGCGAGTGCAGTGACAGCACAGGCAGTTTGGCTGAAGAATCCAGAGTATGTCCTTCACCTGCAGACCAAGCTCTTTACTCATTTGCAACTGTGGGCGTAATGGTGACGCTTGTGAGGTGGGCAGGGAGCTTGTAGCTCCCATGGGGCTCTGAGAGATCACAGGTCCCAGCCAGTTTGGCTTGTTTCCTCCCCACCCCAGATGCATCCAAGGAGCCAGCCAGGGAGCCAATGCCTGGCTCACTCACCAAGCTGCTGATGGGTTTCTCTGCTGCAGGGTGACACCACAAAGAGCCGCAGTCTCGCCTGTCCTCAGGGCCTTTGTTTCTTTCGGTGTCTCCCAGGATGCTCCAGCTCCATCTCCTGTGGGAGCGTGGCAGTGCCACGGGGGAAGGCTCAGCCAGCCTGGTCCCTCTGCACCCAGAGCCCCTGGACCTGCCCCACTCCCCTGAAGGGCCACTCTGTGCTGACACAGCCCAAGACCTGCTGGCTCCCAGCACCTCCACATGCCAGTTCTTCCTGTCGCCATTCCCTGTTGCCTCCAAGTCATTCCCAGCCCTGAGGGAAGGGACCTGGCAGCACCAGCCTGGCTCTGGCTGTGGGCAGAGCAGAGGCAGCTCCCTGGTGAGAAAAGGCAGCACTTGCTGAATCATGCCAGTCCCATTCCAGACTGATCTTTGCACAAGAAGTGATCTTTGCACAAGAGCTGTCATGGACAGAAATGGTGCGAGGTGGCTGCTGCTGTGTGGCCATCAGCTCCTGCAAGGCTCCCCCATGGCACCTGGCACCACACAAGGCAGCGACACATCACTGACAGCGAGGATGGCCTTTTGGAGATTAGGGTCCACCAAACACCCTCCTGATGGGGACAATCTGAGGCACAGGCAGGAGGGGCCAGAACCACCACAGCGCTGGAGCAATTTACCCCATTTGCACTCATGTTAATTTAGAAATTATGTTTTCATTGTCAGTTCCAGCTAGGGAATAATTGCCCTTTTTCCCTGCAAGCCCCACACCAGCCTCAGATCGGGATCCAAGAACCTGTGTGGGAAATGACCCACTTTAGCTGTGACACAGTTGTGCCCTCCCTGCACTGGAAGGTGGGGCTCCTGTGGGAATTTCTCAAGCTCCCTGCATGGCCCTGAGCCCTCCTGCCTGGAACATGGCTCCTCTCTCACCACAGGGAACAAGTCTGAGACCTTACACAACTCTGCTCAAGAGCATTTTGCAGCAGTCAGGGCTCAGGGTCTGTAAACAGAAAGGTGCACTGAGGGGCATTGAAGTCACAGAAAAGGACCTTCCCACCACACAGGACCTGTGTTTTACCATGTTCTTGAGCTTTGCTTACAGGAAGGAACCAATATCAGCCCCAATTTTGCCTGTAACAACAGCAGCAGCACCTTTCAAGGCCACACAGACCCCTGCATCTCAGACAGGTAAACAGGAGGACACGTGCTGGGACCGAATGCTTGCTCTGGAGTTAGCTGCAGCTTGACCAACATAGCTCTGAGATTACTTTCCACAATCCAGGAGACAGCCTGGATCCCTGGGGCTGTGCTTTTCCTTGGGCTGGTTCAGATGTAGCCACTGCCTACCAGCGACCTCTTTAGCGCTGTGCAGATGTAAAACATTTTCCCTCTAACTTTTATAGAAGCGGTTTTCAATAACAGATGCCGTGTGTGCCCCTACTGTCCCCAGACTGCAGGTCCTGGAATAGCCTTCTGAGGGAAGCAAAGCTGCCCCTGAGGCTGAGCATCCCTGCACTCCCAGGGTGGCTGCCAGCACTTGGCTGTGAGCAAAGGGCTGCTCCTGGACTCAAACAACCCTGTGCAGACATCCACTGCCAGACTGTGACTCCACAAGGGAGCAGGGGAACTCACTGGGCTGCTGTAGCAGCTTCACAGCCCAAGACTTGGGGTCCAATGCTCGAGTGTTTCCTCGAGAGAAGAAGGGGATAGAGCTGCAGGAGTTTAGCCCCACGGAGCACCAGGACAGCTGCCCTGCTTTACATGGGGCAGTGAGACATGAAGAGGATTTTCCCAAGGGAGAAGGAGTGCCAGGACCAGCACCAGGCACTCAGAAAGCGGTCTCACACTGTCTGTGCTCAGACAGGGCCAACTCCCTGTCTGCCTGCCCATGCCTATGGCAACACACACCGTGCCAGACATGAGGCCTCAAGGAAACACAAACATTTTTCAGCTGCTACCTTTCATACTTTCCTTGAGCTGAACACAGAGCTCCCAGAAATTCCCACTGTTTTCCACCCAATGACCTTGACGGACTGTTTTATATATTGAAAAATAATTTTGTAATGAAAGAAGAGGTTGGGAGAATAAAGAAGCAGAGTTCTGATGTCAGTTATTAGGGACTGTACAGACAAGGAGGCAAACCTCAAAGCTCTGGGGTTTATCAGTACAATGGCAGGCATTAAAAGAAGAGCCAGACCTACCTCCCACATCCAAGTCCACCTTATAGTTGATAAAATGGGTGTGTATCGTGCCCAGTGTGTGCTCCCAAAGCCTATTGCCATATCTCAGGCCATCCCCATGGAGAAAGGAGGAGCTTGGGTAGCCCGTGGCCTGCACCTTGCCCTCGATGGCCCCGTTCTGGTAGAAGATGAAGTCCCACACATAGTCATAGTTGCCCACAGTGGCAATGGAGCGAATGACCAGAGCCAAGTTCACAAGCCCCCCGTAGTAGAGCGACTGCAAGTTGGAGTAGTGGCGCCTCAGAGGGGAGCCCAGGTTCTGCTCAAAGATGCAGAGAGAAGCCTTCCTCTTCCTGGGCCTCAGGCTCTGGGACACAGAGTGTGTGTCCACATAGGTGGCCGAGTACGGGCAGTCCACCCCTCGCACCAAGGGGGGAGGTGTAGCGCCCCAGGCCAAAGCTGCCGTCCATGTAGCGAGTGGACATCCCTCCCGGGCAGTTGGAGCCATACACCGACAGCGCCTCCTGCACGCTGAGCTCATAGGCAACCCTCTCCCCCTTGTGTCGGATGTCAAACAGCCGCAGGCCTGTGCTCACACTCATCCCAAAAGCAAAGCTCCACGCCTGGAACAGCACCTGGTTGTTCCTGACGCTGTAGCGAGGACCCTGCGGCTCGTACTGCAGCGGGAACAGCGCGGCTGAAGGCGCTCTGGGCTTCATGGAGGAGAAGTCCCCGTCCCACGGTGCCTTCCTCACCTTCTCCACGCTGATATGACCCTGAACATAGGCACTCTCCAGCTGAACCATGTCCCTGTAGTACTGCCCATTGTAGAACACCCTCTGCACTGCCCACTGAGAGATGTCCAGGCTGCTGTGGTCCACCAGCACCTCCAGCCCCACCGGGTGCACAAAGAATCCACTCACGTTCTGAAACAGGACAAACCAGGTGATCCGATCTCCAGACTGGAACCCACGGGGAGCGGCTGCCATGACTGCAAGACTGGTTCCATCGTACTCCATTACTTGTTGCATGAAGGCTGGAGCTGAGGGGAACACTTGGCTCTTTAAAAACCCTCCAATCTGCTTGTATTCAACAGCCAGCATCGGTCTGCGGTGGTACGGCAGCTTCCCGCCATACTTCTGCACCGTCACGTCTTGGTGGTACACTGGCGTTGGCAGAGGACCCACCACGTACTCGGAGATGTTGGGCTCTGCCTGCTTCCCAAAGTACAGCACAGCCAGGGCCTCTCGGGCTGGACGAGCCCCACCGCCGTCCAGGAACCGCAGCACCTCTGCCTTGGCAGGAACCTGCAGATCCACGGAGGCGATGCAGTTGTCCGAGGGTTTGGCACGGGAGGCGTCAACCAGCGGCACCCCCGAGGTTTCCCTGCAGGTATCTCACCACCTGGGACATCTCCTCAGGTGTCAGGTCAGCAAACACCATGCTCTGGTCATCCTCGATGTCCTCCTGCTCCGGGGGTAGGTGCTGGCAGGTTTTGGGGGTCCTTCCTCTGGTCAGCAACACACACACCAAAGCAAATATTGTGGCTAACGCCAGACCAAGTAGGATGAGCACAGTTTTCAGGTTCATTCCTGCAGCTGGTCCAGCAGCATTCAGAGGCTTTCAGAGCTCTCCAGCTCCTGCCTCTGTCAGTGTATACTGCACTGGATGGATTAGCAGAGAAAGTACAAAAGACTGGGAGAGGCTAGGGGAGGAGATCTGAAATCCTTGGTGACCAGAAAGGGCAGATCTCCACTCTCAGCTGCAGCCTCTTCTGTCCTCCTTCACGGCAGTGCCCTGAAAGAACTTGTGGAGATGTAGGGTCAGTGACTCAGACAAGTTCCACATAATTCTGTTACTTTTTCAGTCCTGCCTGGCTTCCTGAGGCTGCCTGTAAAAACGGAGATCCTGCAGTCAGCCTGAGGTGCCTGTGACCACTGCGAGGCTCTGACAAGCTGGGAATTGTTGCCACACTGTACAATTTCACCTCTTTACAACTCACCGATTTTCCTTGTTTATCAGGCTGCTTCCTTGTAAACATTCTCCCTGGCAGCACCATTTCAAGCTTGGAGTTACTTTTTATTTTATTTTTTCCAGTCTTCCACATGGAAGCCTTTGCTGAAAACACATCCTTCTGTGTAGCAGCAGAAAAACTTTGGCAGGCATGGAGGTGTAGTTCAGGATGAGAATCAGGCCCCAACGCAGTGTGAACAACCAGCTCTCAGTTTGCACCTCAGAACAGCTCTGAGCCAATTAATTCCCAGCATTGCGCTGCCACAGGATCCTGCAGCCTTTGTCTCTCCCTCCAATTCAGAGATAAACTGAGGTGCAGCTCCCAAGAGGTTCCCTACAGGACAGAACAACCCTGAACCTGCACATGGCAGCAGCTGAGGGCAGTGCCCACTCTCAGTGCAGCCAGGCCACAGTGCCCAGGCTGGGCAGCCACAGCTGCCCTCTGCCACCCCAACAACAGTCCCTGCTGGCCTCACAGTGCTGTTCAAAGGCATGGCCAGAACAAGGCAGCCAGCAGGACTTGGTGCTCCATCCTGCCACGCAGCAGATGCTTGGGGTAGACAAGACACACCACCTTGGCTCCAGTCCCAGAGTTGGTGCTGAGTAGGACGAGACATCCAAGAGAACCAGGGCTGGAGATTCAACCCACAATTTCCACTCCTGCTGCCAGCTTCACCTCACCTCACCTCACCCTTGTCTTCTTCCTCCTGTCAGAATTTCCTGATGGGAGACAGCACCCACCAGCCTCTGGTTCTTCCTCTGCAGCAGATCCTTCCTGGGGCTCAGCCCCTCTGTGGTCCTCTAGCCGTGCTCACACACCACACTGGGAGGCAGAAGGCCACGTTGCCGTAGGATGCACTCCATCATCCTCACCACCACTGGCAGCCTCAGCCTTCTTCAGGGCAGGCTGCAGCTGAGGCCAGGGACACGCTTGTGCTCTCTCTGCCAGCACACATGGCTCTGACTCGCCAGCCACCACACCAGGAGAGCCTCAGAGCCACAGCACTTGCTTCAGAGTCATGGTGCCAGCAAAGGGTTTCACTGCAGCACAGACACAACAGGCAGACAGGACAAAAAAGAACAGAGCTGTGGCTGCGTGGGACACAGCAGCCACAGGTTTCAGGTGTACCTGCTCTCATTGGCTCACAGCAGCAGAATTGAATGCCTCCAAGTAACCCCAAATTAGGCAAAACAGTGCTGATTTCCAAGTCAGCCTTTCAATCCATGAAGTCAGTGAGGCTTTGAGGATTACCTGGGGTTAGGCTTGGAAGAAAAATTCCTTTTTGGCATAGGCCTGGAAGGTGATGCCCATTTCACTTGGAGCACAGAGCAGAAGCACTGCTGTCCTGGTTCAGGTTTGGAGCGCAGCCTGGACATCCCTCCTGCCTCCCAGGAATGGAACGAGGGTTCTGCTGCCACACATACTGACACAGCCAAGGTGAGACCACAGCAGAACCTCCACAGCTGCACGACAAAGCTCACATGGACCTTTCCTTTAAGAAGTACACAAAGAGCAGATCATTCACGTTTGACTTTGCCTCTTGCGTTTGCATCCGTAGTCCCTCAAAGCCACGGCACAGGCTGCAATTACAGAAGGGCCTTTTCCAAGCAGCACAGCAGTAGTTTAAGAAAACTCCACAGGCCTTCCTGCCCCACAAATCACAACTCAACTCTGCAGCTGGGCTGAGAGAGATCTGAAAATAGAGTGTGAGAACACTCCTGGTTCTCTGCATATTGGGGCGTTGGAAAGAAAGAGAAACCCTAATCTGTACTGACATCCCCACGACTAACCGACCACAGCACACACCCCAGGGCTGCTGGACAAGGATCGCAGCCTTCTGCACTGCCTCTGCCCTACTGCAGAGCCTGTGCCAGGAAGGCCATGTCTGATACCAGATTTTTTAGTACCGTCTGTTTCTGCTGGGTTTTTCAAGCTCTGGTTTAGAGCTCTGTTTCAGAATAAACAAAACAGCACTAAATCCACCCTCATCTTGCAGTAGGAATTTCAGGAAGCAAAGTAATTAACTGAGCCTGCAGAGCCAGAACCTATGTCAATAACTGACTGATGAAAAGCAATGAGGGACCTTCAGGGGCCGCACACACCATGGAACTGCTCGTGTACCCTCTCCTAAAGAAGTCTGCAACAGCTTAAAGCTAACCTAGAATTAAAGAAATTGCACGTCTCCCTAACAGCAGCATAACTTGTTTATGACCTGCTCAGCGCACGTACTGCTGCCCACATGCCAGTTCTCCAGTGTGATCAGCCCATCACTGACCCACATCCCATAAGGAGAATTCACATCCTACCCATGTTTTATTTTGGCTACAGCTGCTTTTAGGCACTGCCCATCAGCACATCTTATATTTGCTAAGTTGCCCACATTCCCCAAAGATGGGAGATGGGAGTGCTGTTTTTCACGCACACAGAAAGGTAGAGGTGGCAAAAAATAGCATCTGAAATTTACTGAAACCCAAACCAGACACAGACAGCTTTTGGCTTGGGGAAACTCAGAGACAGCAACTGCGACAGCTGGGGAAAGGGCAGAGCATGGAAAACCCCTGCCAACGCTCCTGACAGCAGCAAGGCTTGAGCAAGTCCCAAAGCAGACCTCAGACTTTAGAAAGCTCCCACTCCCAATGCCTCACCTCACGGGGTCAGTTTATACAAAGCACAACAGCGGAACCTGCCTGACCCTTCATCCACTCCAGCTGCGCTGCCGGCAGTGCCTGTGGCTGCACACGACTGCTGAGCCATTATTCTCCTCCCCTGCACATAAGCTGGGATGTATCTAGGACTGGTGAACCGGAGCCCTGACTGCATGCTGTGACTGTTCCCACTCACTGGGATCACAGAAAACCTCCCTGCCCCCATGGATGAACCCCACTCCCTGCCAGCACCTGCCAAGACAATTGTCCTGGATGCTCCAATCTCCCATGTAACTGCTAGCACTGGCTTCCCAAGAGTTCAAATTCTTTTACTGTAGTGAGGAGGAGCCCCTCATGCTGCACCACATCAAATCCTGCCAGCAAGTCCTTCCTTTGGGCTCTGCTCCAGCTGCCTTGGCCCTGAGACCTGTTTGCAGCTCAATGCCCCCCTCCCTGCATGGGTCAGGCACCTGCAGGGCTTTCCCACACCACAGGAACTTTCCTGCACAAGTGGCTGCTCCTGTTCCTGGGCAGCCGGAGGTGCCACAGCCAGGAGCCTCAGTCTGCAGCGGCTGCTCCCAGGGCCAGTCGCAGACCCTGCCCAGCAGCACCATGGCCAGGACAGACACAACCCCAAGCAGGCACCAAGCCCTGAGCCAGGGGCTGCCTCAGAGGGGATACAGCCCTGCAGCTGGGGGCAGGACACTCAGGAAAGCCTTGAGTGCCCTTTGAGAGGCCTCTGTGCCCTGCGAAGAAGGGAAGGCAGGAACAGGATGATCCCCAGAAGAGCAGAGGGCACTGTGGCACAGGGCACAGCAGGGCAGCTGCTTCTCCTTTGGTACCACATGCACAGAGCAGCCAGGAGAAACAGACTGTGTGCCCCACAGAGACACTCGGTGCTGCATCCAGGACAGCCCAGAGACACCTGCCCAGAAGACACCTGCCTGGCAGAGAAACCCTGGAGCAACTGCAGGTTCAGAGAAACACCAAGCAAAGTCCCCATGTCTGTTTGAACTGGGATGGCTCAAGTCCCACGGTGGGCTGAGATGGGATAGATTCCATCAAACCCAAGTCCACAGGCCCAATGTGAGGCATGCCGAAGGAACAGAAACAACCTACACAGCAGACTATTTCATGACAGAGTCAAAAAGAGGAATGAGGAGAATGCACGGAAGGAGCAACTGAATATGGGAAAGGCAGAACCAGAACAGGACACTAAAACTGCACAGCCTAAGAGCCCAGCATCACACACAGGGGGCTACCTTGAAAGAATTCCAAGTACCTTATTTTAATTTCTTGACATGGTAAAGGTTTACATATGTTCATCTGGCAAAGAAAGCTGAACAAATTAAAAGGAATCAATACAAAGAAACACAAGGGGAAGTGCTGCTCCCAGACAGCAGCTCAACGCAGTTGGTTTGTTACTGAATATTTATTAGCGGGAAGACTAAGAGTTGACTTACTACAAACAACAACAGAAGAGTCTATAGCAAGGGCCAGCAGCCCGCCACACTCTGGGCAAATCCCTGGGAAACCAGCAAGAGACAACATGGCTCTTAGATGTGGAAGCAGAAAAAAAAAAAACAAAACTAGAAACAAAGTAAAAAAAGTAAGGGAAGAAAATCCATTCCATTTGTCACTGTTGTTACAATGAGATTAACACAACTCTTAAGGCTACTGCACAATAAGAATATACAGGTGTAACAGCGAGACCTGGGAAACAGCGAGGTTCCTGAAACAAATGATTTAACGTTCCCTGATTAGGGGACTTAAGTAGAAATACTATAAATAAGAAAATTTTGAAGCCTGCAGCGTTATGGGCCCACTTGCCACACACAAAAACTGACGCAATACAACCAGTCATTTCCAAAGGGGTTTGTAATGGACCACGAAATGTTCTGGCAGCTCAGAGGAGTCACGAGGCACAGAAGTGTGCCCTTTGCAGGGGAAAGACTGCAAGGTCTGCAAGGTACCAGGTGGGTGTCAGCCACCCTCACCATCAAGCACCAGCTGTGGCAGCCAGCTGTGGCAGCCAGCCTGCTCTGCCCAGGCACTGGGCAGCACTGCCAGGGACAGGGCGGCTCATGTCTGATCACATGCGGAGATATTAGGACTTTAGCATCAGATCTCCAGCCCCTCCCTTCCCTCAGCCCAGACAAAAGGAACTCATGCTGAAGGGGCAACTGGGATGTATGTGAAAGAGTATCGGTTTTAGCCAAGAAAGTGGCTCTAGTCAAATGGCAGAGGAGCAGAAGCCACCTGAGCTCATGACAAGCCAGGACAGCACCAGCTCTAATTCCAAGCATTTGCCTCATGCTCTGCACCGATCCAGACAGAACTGGTGAGGCAGAGACCTGTGGGGCAGGCTCTGCTGAGCCAGGAAAGAGCCAGAAAAGGGAGTGCAGTTGGCTCAGTAGCACCAGAGCACAGCTGCCAAGGGGCAGGGTCCCTGGTCAGTGCAGAGCTGGTGGCAGAGGGGCCTGGCCACAGCCCACAGTGGGGAGAGAGCTTTCCTGCTGTGGCACTGCCGGGCCCACCCTTGTGCTGGGCTGTCTGCCCCGTTCCCAGAGACCCCAGTGCAGCCACCAGACAAGAGATGGGACAGGACAAGGGCTTGGTCTATAGTGTTGTTCCCACTCAGGTAGGAAGCAAGGCATGAAGGAATGTCCCTGCCTGGCTGCAGCAGCCGCTGGGGTGTCCAGTGCAGCATGGCCTCTACTACCAGTGACTAGAGGAAGAGGGAGAGCTCCTGAGACCTGAACAAAACCAATCACAAAACTAGGCAAGAATTTCTTTAGAGTTTAACTAAGAATGCAATACTATTTCCAGCCAGTTTCCCATCTCGATAGTCACGTAACAAACCAAGGCAATGACGGTCTTTAGTTGACTGAACAGTTCTCAAGTTCAAACGTTGACACTTAATAGAGGGTCTCAGCATTGCTGCTCCGAGGCCTCTTGATCTTCTCAATGTTTTTAAGGATCATGTCATGCAAAGTGACCTGCAAAAAGGAAGAACAGGACTCAGACAGGAAGCCATCCAGCTTTCACCATAAAGCACTGGTTACCACAGCAGCACCATTCGACTTGGCACCACCCTCAGCCCTTGTGTACAGCCACACACCTGGTTAAGGTAAGGGCTTCCCTCAGCCAGACCTTACAGAAGCCAATACATGTAATACCAGAAACGCTTATTCAGAAACCCTAGGATTGGCTTGCACTGTATGAACAGCTTAGGATCAGATTCCCACAGAGGAGGCAAGAACATTTAGTGCTAGGCCCCTGTGAATACTGTTGGAAACATCTGCATCTCTAGGAGATGGTTGGAAACATCTGCATCTCTAGGAGATGGCGGAGAAGCAACATGTGGAGCCGAAGCGGGAAGCAGGCAGGCTTCCTGCCAGGAGTGGACATGCTCAGGGGGAAAGGGGAGAGGAGCAGCAGCAGGATCACAAGGGCTCTCCACTGCTGTGCAAGGAGCCAGTGTGAGCTCTGTGTTTTCACTTACATATTGATTTCTCAGCTCTGAAATGATGAGGCGCAGACTAATGTACTCCTTCTCGTCGATCTCTGTCACGGTGCGGCGATAGTCCTCCTGCCGAGAGCAGACACGGCTCAGCCTCCCAGAAAGGAAATTCCCTGCCCTCCACAAAGTAACCCCCTGTTTCAGCTTGCTGCCCTCAATCCTTGTATGATCCCCCCTCTTCCCCCCTCAGCTCAAAAAGGACAGTGACAAAGCAGCTCAAAGAGTCCCAAGAAGCAGCAGCATGAACATGTAAATCTCCACGTCCCCGGTGACTTACCACATGAGGGTACTTGGCTATTTTGGAAACCAACTTTGCTCTTGTGATATAGTATCTGTCAGGAAAAGGGAGAGACTAAAGCTCAGATAAACAGCACCAGAATTATTTTCAGGTCCAAGCTGTCCTGTCGCAACAGCTGGGGGACCTTTCCCAAAACCATGAGACCCCCAAAAAGAAGTCTGTCCTTGCATGCCTACCTAGAAATCTGGTCCAGGTAAGACGCTGCCTCGCTCTCCACAGTCCGAAGCTCAGCAACTGTTTCTTCCTACAGGGGAGACAAGGAAGCTATTAGCTCCAGGAGGCTGCAGCTGGCTTTCAGGGTTCAAAAAGCAGTGTCTCAGCAGCACCACATCCAGCTCAAGTTCGGGTTTTAAAACCTAAACCAACTCCATGACTGTAGCTGCTGGATACCATGAACTGAAAGATTCAGAGGAACCCCTGTTCAGCACAGAGCACAGAGCAGTGTCTTACCTGAATAGAAACACCAAAGTTATTCCCATCCTCTATCCTGGGAATGAGAAGCTGCACCCACATTTTGACCTGCAGTGGAGAGATCAAAACACTGACCAATGCCAACATCCACACAGAGACTTCTCTCAGGAATGTCACCAAAAGCCTCCCAGGACCCAGCCTTTGCCACACAGCTGATGATAAACTGCTGCAGGTCCCTTATGCACCTGTAACATTTCCTAGATCACTTCCCACATGCCTGGAATACCATGTAAACCAGCACAGGCCCAGCTTCCCATGGGAAGCTCTCCTCACCATGCCACAGTAGCTCCTGGCAGGAGTGTGTGCCTGTGTAAAAGAAAGGCACAGCAAAGCCTCATGAGGCCTGGTAACACACATACTTCTTTTTCAGATGAACAACAAAGCTCCCCGAGGGTTTCAGCTGCCTCCTAGCCCCTGTCAGACAGGGCAAAGCCCTGCTTTTCCTCATCTACAGCACAGAGGGAGCAGGTCCTTTCACAGCTTGGCCTCTCCATGAATAAAACCACCCTGCTGCCTCCCCTTATCCAGGCTCACACCTACCGTATTGCACTTCTCAATGAGCAGCCTGATTTCTGGTTTCACTTTCTCAATGATGTCCACCAGCTGCTGGTTGCTCTTCAGCATCCCATTGGGCATCACAAACACTTTGGTACCTGTGGCAGAGACAAGCCCCCAGAATCAGCAACTCGCAGGAATGGCTACACTGAGGTTGGACCGAGGGGTCACCTGAGCCTCATCTCCCACAAAGGCCAGAAAGGGACTGAGCCAGGCTATGGCTACCTGTAGGGAAGGGGAAATGGGACATGGGATAACAGCAGTTACCACAAGGGAAGGAAAAGAGAAAACACAGAGCAGGATGAGACTGAAGAGCTCGAGGATGCTGAGGTTGAGCATAAAGGGTTTTCCTGGTGCATACGTACAAGAAGCTTCTGTCTCAGCTTAATCCAAAGCCTGGACTCTTTTTCCAGACAAAGAGAGGAACAGCAGAGCCACCAGGAGATCAGCTGCCTCTGTCAGCAGGCCAAGTACTACTTATGTCTATCAGAAAAGTACTAATTATGCTTCTAAGAGCTGGAACCTGGCTCCTCCACACCAAGACATCTGTAGGTCAGGCTCTGGCCTGCATGAGCAGCAGCTGCTGTCAGGGCAGGGCAAGTGGGGCTCACGTGATTTGCATCCCCAAGGCTCAGTGCAGCGGTTCAGGGGGCAGGCAGCAATACAAGGGACTTGGGGATTCTTACCCTGAAAGGTCTCTTCGTGGTCTTCCAGCTTCCTCTTTTTCATATTTGGCTAAAATATACAAAATGTTTTACTCACAAACTAGTCATAAGCTGTAAAAGCGTTGCAAAGGAAATAAGGAAAACTTAGAGCCCTGCCATGTTCCTAGTTTCTAAGCATTCTTCCTTAAAGCCAAAGAAGGACTGCAGAGCAGTGTTATCTCCAGCAGACTTCCAGGCTTGAGAGATCAATCTCTAAAAACCTCTGGGCCAAGGCCTGTTATTAAATAAGAATATCCTACTCCAGCACAGAGCAAACCATGCAGTTTTAACAGAAGCTGGGATCATAGCCAAGAGAGTAACCTTACCCCATCCAGTCCATCATGGCTGTTGGTGAGAAGAATTGGGTCAGGCACTGGGAGGTTCATGTCTGAATGGATCTGAGTAAGATCATGAATATTCAGGATGGGTTCCTGGAAAATAATGCAGATTTGTTATTTAATTATGAACTAACAAATTCTGCCACACCAAACACAAGGAGAAGACAAAAGATTCAGACCTCCCTCTTATCCAACTGTAAAACTGGGACGAATGAAAACAATTAGGTTTAGCAATTGGCTGTGACCCCCCAGACAGGAGCGCCAGGCCACAGTCAGCTACTGGTGTCCCTGAGACCCCAGCACTGTCAGGGACAGCCCAATGGGGAACATGTAGAAAGATAAATGTGAGAGATCACACAAAGTGAAATGAAAAAGGCAGCACCCCTCCAGAGCCAGCAGCACTGCAGTGCACATGAGCCACTAGATGCTGCCTTGCATCTCTGCAACAAGGTGAAATGCACAGAAAACACCCATGCCTGCCACATCACTTTCAACGTGTACCTGAAGATGGAAAAGGATACAGAGCATAAGGCACACCCTACCTTAAGGAACCCATCAAGTTCTAACAGCTTCTTTGGAAAAAAGTTTGCTACGAGGTCTTCAGCCTGAGAGAAAAAGAACAAACAGTGATGTGAAACAATGCCATGAGGCTCCCACTAGCAGGCAGGAACACCAGGGAAATGATCTGTCCATAAACAGGAAATGGAGAGAACCCAAGTTCTTCCTGCTGCCAAGACCACACTAAGCCCAGGTGAGAAGAAAGCCACCAGGCTCAGGAGCCTCACAGTAGTGGGTGACTGATGCTCTGGGTGCTGCTAAGCTTCCAGGGCAGGCTTAACCCACAATCGAGTCTGTCAGGAAGGTGATGGCTAAAAAACCCCTGTTCTTCTAGACCTATGACACTCACCTCACTAGTGATCCGCTCCCTGAAGGAGTCAACCTGCAGAATGAAACAGGGACAGGTCAGGGTCGCTCTCGAGCAGCGAGGCGCGGGGCGGCCGCGCCCTGAGCCCTGCAGCCGCATGACCCTCCGAGCACAGCTCCCGCTGTCCCGGCAAACGCTGAGCAACGGGAGGACTCTGCGAATACCGAGCGGGAGCTACCCGGGGACGCCGGGAACGGCTCCGTCCGCCCGGCCCGGACTCCGGGCGCTGCAGGGAGCTGGAAACCGCGTAGCTGCCGCCGGGCTGGAAGATGCGCCGGGCCGCCCCGGGCCAGCGGGCACGCTCCGCTCGGGAGCGGCCACAGCACGGCGCCGGCCACATCCCCGCCCCCGCGGCTAGCCCGCGGAGCAGGGCCGGGCGGGGGTGGAGACACCGGGGGCTCGTAGGGGCGGGCGGGCCGCGCTCGGCGGCCGGCATGGAACGGCCGGGAGGCACCGCGGGGCGGCCCCATGCCCGCCCCGCCCCGGGCCGGCGCCAGCCCAGCTCGGAGCGGGCCGGCGGGGCGGAGGCGGCAGTCGGGCCGGGCCGGGCCAGTCCGGGCCGGGCGGGGCAGGGCGGGGCAAGCGGCGGGGCGGGCGCACCTTGAGCTTCACCTCCGGGTCCACCTTGAGCAGCGAGGCCATGGCGGGTCCGGTCGCGGGGCCGCTCCGCTTCCCCGGGCCCACACCGGAAATGACCTCACGCCGCGCGCCCGCCAATGGTGCGCGCGCCCGCCGCCCGCGTGACACCCCGCGCGCGCACGCGCCGCCGGGTCCTGGCCGCTCAGCCGGCAGCCCGGGGCGGGGACACAGAAAATGGCGCGGGCGGCCCGCGCACCCCTGCCAGGACCGCGCCCGCCTGCGTCACGTCCGGCGCGCGGCGATGGCGGGGCGCGCGCGGGCGGCGCGATGGAGGGAGCGCGGGCGGGCGGCGGCACCGCGCACGTCAGCTTCGTGTGCCAGCGCTGCTGCCAGCCGCTCAAACTCGACACCTCCTTCAAAGTCCTTGACCGCCTCACTATCCAGGAGCTCACCGGTACCGGGGCGCGGCGGGGCGGGGGGCCGGGGCTGGGGCGGGGGCCCAGGCCTGGGCCCGACTGACGCCTTCTCTCCCGCAGCCCCGCTGGTGACCGCCCCCCCTGCCAGGCCCGGGGACCTGCACGAAGAGGAGAGCGTCCTGACGGAGGTACGGCGGGGCCGAGCGCGGTGGGGCGCGGCGGCGGCTCCCCCGGGCCTTCCGGTAACCGTGCTGCCTTGCCCTCAGGAAGCCTTCGCGGAGAACCGGCAGGATGGCGTGTCCAGGAGGTTCATCCCGCCAGCCAGGTACAGCCCAGCTCGGAGCCTGGCCGCTCCCGCCGGGCAGCTTGAGCTGACGCTGTGGCAGCGCCTGAGAAAGTTCCCCCCGCAGGGGTCACCCTGAAGAGCTCGTATGACCCCTTAGAGTTTCCCCTGCAGGATCCCTGTGGCCCTTGGGCTCCTTGGCAATTTGAACACAGAACTGCACAGTCCTTTGGGCACTGCTCCTTAGCTGTGGGTCAGCACAAACCCTACAGAGCCCCTAAAACACGGGCTGCCCCAGCCTCCTGCTCTCCCTTTTCCGTGACCCAGCCCCAGAGTCAGGTCTGGTGCTTGAGCTGCCTCCCTATGGCCTGTAGCACTCACTTCAGTAACATTCTTTCCAAGAATGATGTCAACAGAAAGCGCCAACAGTTTCACGCTGATCGGAGAGGCATCAGATGGTGGCACGATGGAAAACCTCAGCCGGAGACTGAAGGCAAGTGGGTCATGAGCTGGTGAGCTCAGATACTTGGGAATGGAGCATCAGTTTTTCTTAATGCTCTGCAAAACTAAACTGCAAAGTTTCCCACAGCACTTGCCTTGTGGGGGTTTGGTTGGTGAGTAGTTTAGTAAAGCTAGATTATTTTAACCAATATTTGGTGCGCAAAGACTTCTGCAAACTGAAGCTGTGGAAAACCAGTAGGCAATTGCCTGTGGTTTCACTTGCACTAATGTGAGCTTTCTCTCCAGGTCACTGGCGACCTCTTTGACATCATGTCTGGGCAGACAGATGTGGATCACCCACTGTGTGAGGAATGCACAGACACTCTGCTGGACCAGCTGGACACACAGCTCAACATCACAGAGAATGAGTGCCAGAACTACAAGTGAGTGAGCCACAGATGACCCAAGAGAGAGCTGCGGTAGCTTGAAGCATAATCAGTGCAGAGAGCTGGGTGTTGACAAGAGGTGCAGGGGCTGCCACAGAACTGGGGACTGGCAGTGCAGGACTTACCAGGATACCTATTTTGGTAATCCTGTTGTTCTCCTTTAGGAGGTGTCTGGAGATACTGGAACAAATGAATGAGGATGATAAGGAGAAGCTACAGACAGAACTGAAAGAATTGGCACTGGAGGAAGAGCGGCTGATTCAGGAGCTGGAGGATGTTGAGAAGAACCGCAAGATTGTGGCTGAGGATTTCGAGAGAGTCAGGGCAGAGGCCGAGCGGCTGGAACAGGAGGAGGCTCAGTGAGTGAACTGCACCTGCAGCTTGTGGCGGGGGTTGGAGGCAACAGATAAATGAGGTTGTAACATGAGAAACCTGTAAATGTGCCCAAACACCAGTGGCTTGATCTCTGCTGAAGAAAAGGTGGCCAGACCAAACTGACCCACAGAGCTGTCACTGATGGAGAAGCTAGCACTCAGCACTTGCTGTCTTGCTTTTGCTCAAAGGTATCAAAAGGAGTACTGTGAGTTCAAGAGGCAACAGCTGGAGCTGGATGATGAGCTGAAAAGTGTGGACAACCAAATGCGCTATGCCCAGATGCAACTGGATAAATTAAAGAAAACCAACGTGTTCAACGCAACCTTTCACATCTGGTAACGTAGATACTGGAATATCATACCCATTTTCTTGGAATCTGCAGTGTGAGGTTGTTTAAGTCATGGCATTCAACAGGAAAAGTGCAAGCCAGCTCAGTTACCTCCCAGCAAAGCAATGAATGCCACCTCCTAGGAGTGGCAGCTGAGTAAGGTGTGCCAGGCTGTGGGACTGGGAAATGGCTCCTTCACCAGCCCCAGTGACACACTGGGAACCCCTGTGCCAGGCAGCAGTGACACTGGCATCAGGCTTCACAGAGCCCATAGCTTAGGGGGTCTGGCTAGGGGTTTTTGTTGTGTTTTTATAACGAGGACAAGTCTCTGGTGTTTGCATACACTTGTTAAGAATAGCCCCAAACTCTCTGTGTGCATGGCTGGCACTGTGTGTGCTGTTGGGACACAGTCCCTATTTGTTTATCAGGCCAGGAACTGTTCTTGAGCTGTTCCCAGCGCAGCACACTTATTTATAATTCTTCTTATCACAGGCACAGTGGGCAGTTCGGCACAATAAATAACTTCAGACTTGGCCGTCTCCCCAGCGTTCCTGTGGAATGGAACGAGATCAACGCAGCCTGGGGGCAGACTGTGCTGCTGCTGCATGCCCTGGCCAACAAAATGGGCCTGAAGTTTCAGAGGTACATGGAATACCACACATACTTCACTTACAGCCCAGAGAACGACAGGCAGACTCAGGTGCCTGTGAATTCTGTCTCATTTTTTCAGATACCGTCTTGTCCCCTATGGCAACCACTCATATTTGGAGTCACTCACGGACAAATCCAAGGTAAGAGATCCCATACAAATCATAGGATGTTGACCTTGAGCCCTGGTCATGCCAGGGACACAGGAAACAAGCTTGGTGTCTATGAATATGGAGTCTGGGAGAGCTGGCTGCCCCAGCTCCTCCAACATGGTAACATGTCACTCCACATCCCGTATCAAGCCACTGGTGCTGGCAGCCAGTGGTGTTGAAATTGACAGAACTGTTGAAGGACTCACTACATCTGGCCAGAGGCAGATGGAGTGTTTTGGGGTGATTGGCAGGTCGATGGCATGGTTTGGGATTGGTTGGAAGATAGGAACATGTGCCTGTGACTTGCACAAAACCAGTCACACTCGCTCTGTGCCACAAGCCATTTCTCAGCATCCCATGACAAATTTAAGCTTTACGTGAGGTTAAAAAGCTGCAGTGATCATATAAAAAAATAAGTGCTTGGGGTGCCTGATACAAACCTCTTTTCCAGGAGCTCCCCCTTTACTGCTCTGGAGGCTTGAGGTTCTTCTGGGACAATAAGTTTGATCACGCCATGGTGGCATTCCTGGACTGTGTGCAGCAGTTTAAAGAGGAAGTGGAAAAAGGTGAAACGCGGTTTTGTTTGCCTTACAGGTGAGTGTTGCCACATAACTGTCAAATTAATCCCTGTGTGCTGCCCCTAGTGCTGCTTGCTGTTTCAGTCCTGGCTTTCAGAAACCAGAATTCTTTATGATGTGTGTTTGCTAGTTTCATTGAAATCTGAAGCCAGCCCCTTGGATGAAGTCCTGAGGCTTGCTTGATTCCCTTTAAAAACAAAGTATTCTTACAGGATAGTATGAATGTCAGATTTAAAATTTAGTGCTTGATGTCATACTGAGATTAAATGTTTGCAGTAGGAATGCACTAATTAAACCTTGTGTGTGATACAGGATGGATGTGGAGAAAGGAAAGATTGAAGACACAGGTGGCAGTGGTGGCTCTTACTCAATTAAAACGCAATTTAACTCTGAAGAACAATGGACAAAAGCACTAAAATTCATGTTAACTAACCTGAAATGGGGCCTCGCCTGGGTCTCATCCCAATTCTATAACAAGTAACTGTGGTCAGGACTTGGCCTGGCAGCTGTGGAGTGTCTGCGTTGTGTTGGAGAAAGGCAAATTAAGATGTCTCTTAATATTAACCAGTGCAAAATGTTTACAATACCAAAAATCCACAAGACACTTTATTTAAGATACCATTATTACAAGTAGTTTATAGAAAAGCAATATGCAAAGTTGTATCATTGAGCTGAACAGAATAAAACCCAGCTATTAAATGGATGCTAAACTGGTACTTTTGGGGTTTATGGCCATGCACGTAAATCACTGTCAAACTTCAGAACAGAAAAACAGAGTTTGATGCCCCTCTGTTACAGCTAACAGAGGGTTGGAAAAGCAGAACTTTACAAACACGGGGAATAACGTGGAAAACCTGCCTGAACTCTTCGTGGTCATTAAAGAGTAACTACACTTTGAAATAAAGTATTTTCTAAGTCCTATTAGCACTTCTTTGTGCTACTGAACGTAACAAGGTTTGATACAATTTAAAACACTGTAATCCCTCCTGCAGCCTGTGCCTGCACAGGGCTGCACTGAGGAAACAATAAAACTATACCACACTGGGGGTGTTTTCAGCCAGCAATGCCTCACACAGCGCAACCCCCTGGCACTCACAGGGATATGCTGTGACTGTCACCTGCTGTTGTGACACTCACAGGACTGGCAGGATTCTGTCCTCATCACAACGATGGTCACTGCTGGCTGTGGTAGGGCAAGAACAAACGGGCTCCCAGTGCTGGCAGAGAGGGAACAATGACAGGCAGCTGAGACAGGGATTTTATAAAAGCAGCAAGAGGAGACAGTGCAGCTCCATTTGTAATGCAGGTGTGAGAGCTGATCCCAGCAATCCCAGTCCCAGCCAAGCACCAGATATGGCAGCACCTTTCAAACACAACTACTTTGAGGGATCTTTTTGGTCAAAGGGAACTTAGATTCCCAACTTCACAGATGTAGCTCTTACAATAAAGCTTTTGGGGCATTTCTAAACACTATGGTGCTGTTGGGCCTCCCTTCAGGGCACGACTGCGATGCCTAGTGGGATGAAGTTGGCTAATTAAAACGTGATTGAGAGGCTGTTCCAGAATCCCTGGTGCTCAGAACCAGCAGTAACCCTGAACTGTGCTGAGTGCCTGGGCAGTGTCACAGAGGAGGGTGGACTGTTGTCAGCAGTGTGACAGCTCCTGCTGCTGCACCACTGACCAGATGGACAAGGTGCTTCTACTTCTGAGACAGAATTCTCTCCTTGGGAGATTTGGTCCCACAGTTCTCACGGTGCTTCTTGGGTGTGGTACCACCAACTACGCACTTCAGCACAGCGTAGGAGAACTCCAGAATACTTTGTTGAGTAATGGCAGTGATACAGTTTAAATGCTCCACAACCTGAAAAAAAGAAAAGGTACAGCACCTAAATGCTATGAGTTTACAGACTAAAAAGAGTAACTTACAGACTAACAAGAGTAACTGCTCCATGGGCACATTTCACAGGGAGGGGTCCCTCCCTTCTCTACCCACCAAACATTGCCTGGAGGGGTTTGTTCTGGCTGTGAAGCACTGAAGGTGAGGACACACACCAGTGCCAGCACAAGCTGCACACAGAATTGTGCCCTGCCCTCAGCTCTGACAGAGGCCCACATGCTTCCGGCTAAAAAGACAGGTGGCCCTCCCTCATGCCGCTCCCAGTGCAGCCCCACCTGTTTCCTTGCTGTGCTGAAATGGATAAACCACATTGGCATTGTGTTCCCAAAGAGCCAATGTGTTCAGCAGTGACTGTACCTGCTCCCAGTGCCCAGAGTTCAGCATGAACATGCCTGTACTGATGATTCCAACAGCCAAGAGCATGAAATCTTCCTTTACTGTTAAAAACTTGGCTCTGCAGAAGGAAAAGTGTGTTCAGGTGTAAAATGCTGCTTCACAGTTCAAAAGCACCTGCTGCTGCAGTTGGCAATGCCCAGGACATGTTGGCTTATTCAGGCCAACCAAAGCCCAACATCAGAACCTGGAACTGACAGTGCAAGGCTGGACTTTACCAACCAAGTCAAACACTTTCCTTGCTTGTGAAGCAGCTGTAGAGAAGCATGTTGTTTTGAACTGGTTTATTAAGAAACAATGCTGAGTGCCCCCCAGATTAGTTGGGTTTTTTTAAAAACATGCCCCTACAATGGCATAGTGGGAATTATGCTACTACTTATTAGCTTTTTTAAGGGTTTTAATTTCAAAGTGTTATTATAAGTCATTGTGAGGTAAGACCCTTACATCTGCAGTTTGCTTGGTGTGGAGTTTTCAATGGCAATCTTCAGCAAAGTGTCATAGATGGTCTCTCTGGTCAGGTAGCAGAAGTCCAGTAGCTGTACACACACCTCATGTAAGGGTTTTGCAGGAAGCAAGCAGCCGTTGTATCCTGGCAGAGATCACATCATCAGTCCCACATTTTGGGTCACTAAATTGAATTACAAGTATTAGGTACCATAAAGGAGAGACAGAATTCTGAGGAAAACTGCCCTGTCTCTGAATGCCACAGGATTCCTCAGCCTCAACATAGTTTCACTCTGAAATTCAGGTTGCCAAGAAAATGGTGAGTGATTGTAGAAAATGTGGCCTTGCACCAAGTTTGGGGGCTTTAAACTCTTAATCTTTTACTGAATGAGTCACGACTGGCTGTCCAGCAACATTCAGCACATTCTACAAAGGACAAAGTTGTCATCTGAAAAGTGAAGCCATGGATAATCTGAACAGTTCCACATGCAAAAATCTGTGAGATGTTTTGGTTCAGATCAGCAACAGCTCTATGACCCTACTAAAAATCTTCCTTCCCATTCTCTCTGATTGATACTCTCACCTAGAACCTCCAGAAGCAATTCCACGTAGGCCAACGGAGTTGACACATTGATGTGGAAGTGCAGAGTGTTTAAAACAGCAAGCTCTGACTCCAGCAACTCCTGTTTAGTGTAGGAATATTTTAAGGATTGCAGAAATTTTAAAGCTGCATCACTGGTCACTCTCTGAAAAGGAAGAAAAGAGATAAAATGTCTTCCAGGCAATAAGGCACTTGGGAGGAACAAACTGCTCTACCACCTCTGTCCTGCTGAGCACGAGACTGCAGCTCACCCGCCTGTCCTTAGAACTGGCATGAGAAATCCAGCTCAGCTCTTTCCCACAGGTTTCCTCAACTCAATAAACCATCCTCAGGCAAGTGTGAACCCCAGTAGACCCACGATTTTTGACTACCACAGGCCAAGATGTTCCTGCACTTTTTTTCCCCAGCACTGGGAACATTTCCTGGCAAATTGTCACTGGATGAGTAGCAATTTGCCTGCCCTAAAGGGAATGTCATGTCCTTGGCATTTAATTATCACTAATGGTTTTCAAAAAGGAAATCTATTTTTAAGAGAGATTAATACACTGCAGAGTTAACCACACTGCTAAAGCAAGGGCAGGCTGAGCTGGCTTACGTTGTAGTGCAGGGAGAGTTTGCTCGCAAGCTGAACGCACGACACGAGTCGCAGGACAAAGGTGTTGGCTATCTGATCCCTCACAGAGCTCCAGCTGCTCCTCTGCTCTTGGTCAAGACTGCTGTTATCAAACATCTGTTCTACCTGCTTGATCATAAACCTACAAAACCCACAATTGCTCAGAGAACAATTCTCTGACTGCTGAGAAGAAGGAAGAAAGGAAATTCCACATATACTTAAGAGTAAGCATAGAACTAATAATTTGGATTAAATGAATGAAGAGACAAAGCCCTCAACACACACACACATTAGTCACGTGTGGTTTGGGTGACAGGGCCAGAGTGGGAGAGGGCACGGGCAACATAACCACATCAGAGAGTGAGAAATGCAGTGAGTGTTTAGGACACATTACCTTTCGAGTAACTCCACTGCCTGGTACCTTGTTGAATGGTCCAGATGCCATTTTTCAGACAAAAGGAATACAAATTCTGCAAAAAGCACAGCAGTAACTCATTTCAGTCTCCTGAAGCTCACTGTAGAGCTGTCACCTCCCCTGGGAGTTGCTGTAGTTGCCTCACCCACGATCCGTGTCTCTTTGAAGTACCCAGCCTGCTCTGGCAGCTCACTCAGGTACCGCTCATTCTCCATGGCCAAGTGGATCAGTGTGTCTTCGATGACTTCAGGGGTAACCCCACTGAACACGGGGCCTGAGTCACGGCCCCGGCTTTCCAATGGCGTCTGAGACCCCATTGGGCGGGTCAGGGCCGACGCCTCAATGACAATGACTTCACCAGCCGCACAGGGACAGACCGGGACAGGGCTTCGCCAGCCGCGCTGATTCCCGGCTGCTCGGAGACGGCTCTGGCAGGGAACGGCGCCTCGATGCGGCTGCTCTCGAGGAGGGGCCCAGGGTGGCTGGTGGCGGGGCAGGGACGGGCTCGGGCAGGGCTCGGGCAGGCACAGGGGCTCGGGCAGGGGCTCCGGCAGGCTCGGGCAGGGCTCGGGCAGGCAACTCGGCAGGCGCTCGGGCAGGCACAGGGACTCGGGCAGGGGCTCGGGCAGGGGCTCCGGCAGGCTCGGGCAGGGCTCGGGCCGGTTCAGGCCTCCATTCAGCCCTCACTCCGGGCGCGGACGTAGCGCCGACGCCGCGACCGGCACGCGCTGGGCCTCAGCCAACCACTCGACGCCGCGCGCCGCTCGGGCCCTCCGATTGGCCCGCGCCCCCCGCCGGATGTGGCGTCACGTCGCCGCGCCACTGCGGCGGGGGAAGATGGCGGCGCCGGGGCAGTCGGGGGACGCGGCGGCTGTCGCGCGGCGCATCGACCCTGCCCGGGAGCCGGGGCTCAGCCCCGAGCAGCGCCGCCTCATGGCGCAGGTGGAGTACGCCCAGCGCCAGCGCGCCCTGCAGCGCCGGCTCCGCAGCCGCAACGTGCTGCTGGCGCTCGGCATCGGCGCGGTGACGTTTGGCATCTGTATCCTCCGGGGTCAGGGCAGGGTGGGGCCGGGGGACTCCGGGGCCGCGCACGCAGCTTTTCCTTAATTACCCCCGCAGACGGTTACACCTTCTACTCGGTGTCGCAGGAGCGGTTCCTGGACGAGCTGGAGCAGGAGGCGGAGGCGGCGCGGGCGCGGGCCCGGGAGCGAGCAGAGAGCGCCGCAAGCTGAGCGGGGAGCGCCCGGCTCGACCCGGCCCGGCCCGTGACTGAGCTGCCCTCGCGAGGCAGAACGGGCCTCAAGCATGGGGGAGCCGCGCCTGAGGGCTTGGGGCCTGCCCCGTGCTCTGCGTGGGCCAGGAGAAGGCCCTGGGGGCTCCCCGCAGGCAGGGTCCCCCGCGGGCAGACCCACCCTGGGGCCTTTGCCGGGGCCGTGCCCATGGGAAGGACAGGGGCACCCAGGTCCCACCGCTCCCCACAATAAATCCTCTCACTGGAGACTGCGTCAGCAACCGTTGTCAAGCATCTTTTGGGCTGAGCCCAGCTCAGGATCTCGTCCCGCTCAGGGGCTGCTGAGGAGGGATTTTTTGTTTTGCTCTTTATCATCACACGGTGAGACAAGCAACCACGCGTCCTGCCTGACAGACACACGTGCGGACACAGTTTGTATTCAATCCATGTTTATGAAAAGACTTTTTCTGAACACCAGTTCATAACAAAGTGCTCCCGGATCCTGCTGCTCCTGGTGCTCCAGCAGACAGGGCCACGGGGAGCTCAAGCCAGTCTTCAGGGTTGGCAGGGTCTGGTGCAGGGCCGAGGTGGTGTCAGTGTGGAGTGAGCTGGGGATCCTCAGGGCTGGCTCAGTTCTACAGCCACGAGGTGTGGGGACACCTGGTATGTGTCCTCCAGCAGAGGGGTGGGGGACAGTGGGCAGAGCTGGGAGCACAGTGGGAAGACACCTGTGGGACCCCTGCAAAGCCCACGGCTTCCCTGCTGCAGGCCACAGCCAAGGGGAGCAGGGAGCCCGGGCTCTCCAGGGCTGGCACTACCCTTCAGGAGGTGCAGGGACTCTGCCCGCTCTGGGGCAACAGGCACTTGGATGAGGTAGTTCATGGAATCATTCTTGGCCAGCCAGCTACTGGGGAGAGAAGCAGCCATGAACCGAGAGTGCCACAGGATCAGCAGAGAGCACCAGGGGATCAGCCCCCGCCCCTTACCATGCGGCCGAGGTCGTCAGCAAAGGTCACCCCCTTGTTCAGCCGCTGCTCCTGTGAGCCAGTGCTGCTGCCACTCAGCGAGTTCCGGCGCATGATGCCTGCGGGGACAGTGGCCTTGAATTGGGACACAGGCCTGTGCAACACCCAGCCCGGGGGTCCCCATCCTGCAGCCTCCCCACCCTGGAGGGAGTGGGGAGCAGGGCTGGCACCTGTGGGCTGCGCCAGCTCCAGGCGCTGCAGGCTGTTGCGACGGGAGGGGTTAAAGCTGCCCTTGGAGAGGCGGCGCTGGCGGCTGGACAGCATGGCAGCGGGTGAGACTATGCCCAGCGGTGGCTGCTTCCCCATCCGCAGGTACAGCTCTTCAATCTCCTTCTTCTGGGCGCTCTGCAGCAGCTGCACCTCAGCCAGGTGCCTGGGGAGAAGACAGGGGCTGGCAGCAGGGCCTTCAGGAAGGGACAGTAAACTCCCACCTGGGGTGGGTGGGAAGACCTGTCGCCTCCCGGGTGCAGCCCACCCCCTGCTCACTTCTGGCGCAGGTTCTGCAGCTCCTCCCAGATCTCCTCATCCTCACTCTCGGTGTCGTCGCTGCTCCCATAGGACAAGCTGCGAGAGTAGCTCAGCCATACCTGGCTCAGCATGGCCTGTGGTACATTTTCCGTGCTCTCTTCCCTGGGGCCCTCCCGGTCGCTCCCCACCGGCGCCACAGGCACCATGCCTGCCTCGGCTAACACCTCCTCAGCCTTGGGGTCCTGCTCTGCCACCTCCAGTACCACGTCCGAGCCACTGCTTGAGCTGTGGCCTGTGTCAGGGACCACGGGCGGTGGGGAGTCACTCGCTGCTGGCTCCATGCTGTGTTGCTCCCCATCACTGCTGCCCAGCACCGGAGAGGTCACAGCCAGATCCTTGGTTGGCACCACCTGGAACCTGCCCAGGACCTGGGGCTTGGCTTCTGCTGGGGACAAGGGCAGCTGGTGGGGTTCAGGGCACATGGGCTGGTGGGGCATCGTGGTGCCCTGGCACAGGCACAGCCGCACGGCACAGCCTTGGCCCTGCCCCACCTTACCTTCACTGATGGGCGAGAGCTGGGCCTTGGGCACGCTGGGGGCTGGTGACTCCAAGACGATCAGAGAGTGGCTGGGCTTGGGGGCACTGGGTGGCACCTGTGGGCACCTAAGCACCGTCAGCAGACCCACCCCAGGTCCCTCCACTTCTTCTGTCCTCCTCCTGCTGCTTCTGTGCCCTGGGATCTGCTGCCCACTCAGCCCTCCCTGCATCCCAGTGGCTCCAAAAGCCATGAGGCTCCCTGTCCCATCCCAGGGCAGCATCTGCAGCAATCACCCAGCCCTCCTGACACTGAGCTCCGCCTCGAGCAGCCCTGGGCAGCCCTTGCATACCCACACTCACCGTGTTGCCCTCTGGACTCCCAGATGTGGATGTGCTTAGCAATGGCAGAAGACTCCCCATGGCCTCACTGCCTGTGGTGCACACTGGGGCTGGTGCCGGGGGAAGGGAGGATATGGACCCCCCGGCAGTGGGGACATCAGCTCCTCCTGTCTCCAGGATCCCACTGCCAGGTGGGACTGGCTTGTCTCTGCTGGTGGGGTCAGGGTAGACAAAGCGTGGGGCACCCATGGCAAGACTCTGCGGCCGTGGCAGCAGGGGTGGGTAGAGGTGCCTGCCTGAGCTGGCCATGGTGGAGACACTGGGCAGCAGTGTCTGAGCCACGCTCATCACTGCCAGGGAGATGACATTGGCCAGGGTCAAGAAGGGGGCAGTGGGCGACAAGGGTGCGTTGGTCACAGTGGGGCTCAGGGGACTGCTGGGCTCATAGGGGACAGGGGATGGGGGGAGAGGCTGTGGGGACAGGAGGGCTTGGGGCAGAGCTGGGGGAACAGGCTCCCCCGGGGTCGTCGGAGGGGTCAGTGAGAGCGCTGGTGACGACGTGAGCCAGGAGGGAGCCATTGAGACGAGGGGCCAGGTCTGTGCAGAGCCTGCAGAGAGAAGCATCAGGAGTAGCCCCCAAGGGCCGATTTTACCTCTGCCCATGCACCTCAGAGCTTCAAGCCAGCGAGCAGCCGGCAGCCCTAGTGCGATGAACATGCCCACCCTGCCAGCACTGGTACCTGTGGGGGACTCCAGTGGCACTGGGGCTGCCAGTGGCTCCACAGGACTGGCCAGGCTGGTCTCTGATGGGGAGCGGCTCAGAGACGGCAGGACCGGGGACTGGACAGAGAGGCTGGGACTGGTGCAGCCCAGGTCTGTGGCACAGTGGTGAAAGCCAGGCTCAGCCAGGGCAGGACATGTCCTTTGAGACCCTCTGGGCTTGGCTGAGGCCATCAGCTGCCCTGCATGGGTGTTGGGGGGAGATAGGAAGGGCCCATGCAGGGGCACAGACGTACCACTGAGTGAGGATGAGGAAGATATGGAGCGCGAGAGCCCCTGCAGCTGCAGGTCCACCTGCGAGAAGGATGAGCTGAGCCCAGCACCAGAGGCCCCAGCCAGGCTGTGCCAAGCTCCCGCTGGGCCCCACCCTGGCCCCACCACCTGTGGCGACATGAGCTGGAGACTCTTCCGAGCAGGGGAGCACAGTGACTTGTGACAGGAGTGGGCAAGTGACCACGGCAGGACCCTGCACCCCAGCCCCCTCCCCTGGACTCCCTGGGGCTAGGCAGCACCCCAAGCCATGCTCAGCATCAGCAGCTTCCCCAGCGCTGGCAGGGCCAGGCTGGCACTCACGGGGCTGCCCACACCACAGTCAGCCTCGGGGCCCTTGGGCAGCTCCGTGCCGCTGCGCCCATCCTTGCGAAGCAGGGTCTCCACACGGTGGATGATGTCCCGGATACGGTTGATGAAGCTGTCCCGCTCCGACTTGAGGATGAACTCATTGTGGACCTGAGGGTGGAGGGGCTGATCAGCATCCAGCACAGCCAGGCAGACCCCACCTTTGCCCTCACCCCACACTCACCATGACAGCTGCAATTTCCTCCGGGTTGTCCCCATCCAGGTCGAACTTGAATGTCACCATCTTGTTGTTGTAGGTCTGCAGCTGGCACTCCACCACTCGGTCGCTCTTGTCAGAGATCTGTGGGCGGGAGGGCTGGCTCAGCCCAGCAGAACCTGCCTGGCACCTGCCTGGCACCTGCCTGGCACCTGTGGCACTCACGTTGGTGATGCGCAGCCTGGACCGAGCTCGGCGCCGCAGCAGCTTCCCCCGACGCTCGCTTGGGCGGCAGCTTGGAGCTCTGCTCACTGGCTGAGAGTCCCTCACAGCCATCACTCATGCCCGATGCCACATCCGAAGTGTAGCTGCAGGAAGCCGCAGCTCTGGAGCATCAGCATGGCCATTCCCAAGTACCACACCCCCCTGCCCAGCCCCTGCCTGACCCCCCAGCCTCACCTGTCCACTGGTGAGGAGAAGCCACTGGCAGGGGGCAAGCGCTCAGTGGGCAGCTGCACAGCGATGCTCTGCAGGGAGAGGACGGCATGAGCTGATGCCACAGCTGCCCTGACCCCTCGCCCCTGGGGCTCTGCTCACCGTGGGGAAGCAGCGCACGGGCCGGCTGGGCGGTGGGCTGGTGGGGTCCACTGCCACAAAGCTGCGATGGGCCGCGTCTGGGGAGTCCAGGAAGCCTGAGGAGCTCAGGTACCCATCTGTCTCACAGTCAGCTGTGGAGCAGTGCTGGCATGAACCAAAGCAAATCCCTTCCCTGGCTGGGCACCTGGGAAAGGGCTGTGGGGCTGGGAGAAGGTGACAGACCCCCCACCCACCTCCCACCCCAGGTCTGCTGCTGCCCACCCAGCTGTTGCCCCCTTGTTGCCTACGCACAGGTGGCTGAGGAGTAGCTGGTGTGCCGGTAGGTAAAGTGCTGGTGCTGGTCAGCTTCGGGCTCCTCAGGCTCCAGGGGGAAGGTGCTGAAGGCAGAGTCCCCAGAACCAGGAGTGGCCAGGGCAGGCGTGGGGGTACCAGGTGGCAGAGGGGATTTGAGCTCCTCCAGCAGGTGCAGGACACCTGGGGGCTGCTCTGGCTCGGCGGGTGATGGCACATCCTGGACACGCTTCAGCTTCTCCCTCTTGCGCTTGATGGCAACCACACGGTCCCGCACAGCCTTGGCCACCAGCTTGTAGTCAGCCTCACAGACAAAGCCCAGGACCACCTGCACAGGAGGCAGCTTGTCACTTTGGGGTGTAGGGACCCCACAGTGCCCGGGGCTCCCCCATCTCTGTACCCACCATCTCCTGAGCCACCTCCTCTGCCACATCCTTGTAGAGCTCAAAGAGGAACTCGATGGCATTGTTGTCCTTGTATTTGCCATGCAGCTTCTTTGTGTCATCCATGCGCAGCCAGAGCTTGAGCCCAGACTTGACTCCATCATCCTCCTCGGCCAGCTCCACATGCACCCCTGTGTCCTCCTGGAAGAAGGAATGCTCCAGCAGGTCCTGGATGGTGTACCTGCAGAGGACACAGCTCAGTGCGGGCTCAGGGCCAGGGGGACCCTGACACCCAGGCCCGCATTCTGCCCCCACCTCTCATTCTTGTCCATGCGGATGCAACCCTCAATAATCTCCTTCAGCTCTGGCACCTTCACCTTGTAGAAGCTGCTGGGCTTCAGGCCCTGTGGGTAATGAGAGTGAGAACCTCCTGTGTCCACCTGCCACAGCGCAGGGCTCCCAGGGCCCAGGGGAGAACCAGCCAGGGCCCCACTAGCTCTGCAGGATGGCCAGGACACGTGTGCCTGCATGAGCCAGGATGCCCCGGAGCTCTGACTTTCCACCCTAACAGGCAGGAGCTGGCAGGAGCCAGCTGTGACTGGTCAGGGTGGCTGCAGTGCCCCAGGCCAGCTGGCTGAGCAGACAACTCAGTACTCCCGTTCCACCCCATTAACGCACTGGTAGTGGCTGGTGCAGGGCCAGGGATGTGGGGTCTGGCCAAGCCATGCCCCCACCACCACCCACAGCTCCATGCCCTAGCACAGCAACCCCTCACCACCCAGACTACCTTTTGCCACTCACACAACCTGCACAGTGACACATTTTGACAGCAGCAAGGCCTGACAGCTCCAGCTGACCATCCCCCCAGCCCCTTGTCCTGGCTCCTGCAGGATCAGCCAGCAGCATTGCCCGCAGCTGGGACCAGAGCCTCACCGAGGTGACCTTGCGGTAGATCTGGGCGGCGTTCTGGCACTCAGAGTAGGGGTACTCCGAGGTGGCCATCTCCAGCATGCACATCCCAAAGGCGTAGACATCCACTGCCTCATCGTACTTCTCCTCATACATCTCCGGTGCCATGAACTCGGGGGTGCCTGGAGGCAGCAGTGCAGCTCAGTACCACTGGGATGCCCACCCCCTGCAGCCCCCACAGCTCCCACAGCCCAGCCCCACCTATGACACTCTTGGCAAAGGAGGCTCGCTTGAGTGTCGCCAGGCCCAGGTCCCCAATCTTGACAGAGCCCGTGGGGCCTGTGATGAAGATGTTGTCACATTTGAGGTCACGGTGGATGATGGGGGGAGAGCGAGTGTGCAGGAAATGCAGACCCTTGAGGATCTGCCGGCTCCAGCGCTGCAGCACCTTCAGCTTCATCTCTTTAAACCGCTTCAAATACCTGCCGGGGACCAACAGGGCTCAGACTTGTGTGGGTCAGACTTGTGCCCCAGCCTTGGCTCCAGCCCACCCTCCTCCCATTGCCATGCCAAGCCCATCTGGACTCAGATGCCCACACAGGGCAAGCAACAAAGAACATCTCAGCAGGGACCCTGTTCCCTCCCCTGCACGCCCCAATCACGTTTTCAGGGTGCCGGACGTCATGAGTTCTGTGATCAGCACAATGCAGATCTGGCCCTTGATGGTTGACTTCCAGGAGTCGTAGAAGCGGACGATGTTGGGATGCTGCAGCCCCTTCAGCATCTCCACCTCCTCACTGAACCGCTGCCGCTCTGTCTTGGACAGCTTCCGCGTCTGTGGGAGCCAGTGAGGGTGTGAGGGGGGCATGTGGGGTCCTGCTGAACACAGGGGCTACAAAAGACCCTCATGTCCCCATCCCCACTCCCTACATACAAGGCAGCAGAGGTTCCTGTGGCCCCAGTGCAGAGCCAGGGTCAGACCCACTGTCCCCCAGCACAGCAGTGCACGCAGGGCTGGGGCTGCCCTGGACTCTGATCTCCTGCCAGCCCACCACTCTGGGTGGGTGCACGACAGATGGAGCATGGAGGAACCCGTGCAGGTCCCCATTGCCCTGGGCTGGGGCCACCCTTTCCCCCTCACTCAGCCCCCAGCTGGAGCTCACCACCCTGCCTCAGGACAGGTAACTCTAGTTGGCAGCTGGAGGGGACACACGGGAGCTCTGCAGAAGCTGCTGCCATCCTGCCCTGTGCAGACCTGATGGCCATGACTCCTCTGGTCCCACCGGGGCACCACCAGCTCTGTGTGGCCCCGTGCTGGGCCAGCCTCAATGAGGCCTTTGTTGGGGAAAGCAGGAGGGGGAGGAGGCTCCAGCCCAGGTTTTTCCATGTTCCTCCTGCTCGAGTTAATTAAAGTGGAAACACAAGCCGGGAGTGGTGACTGCAGCTGGGGCAGGGGCCAGCAGAGGGGACAGCCCCCTCATCCTGGGGAGACACAGCCCCAGGGTGGAGGAAGAGGGGAGCTGACTGACCAGAGCTAGAAGAGCCAGGTCCAGCCCCGAGTGAGGCAGCTGCGAGTACTCAGCCCTGGGCAGGAGCAGGAGCAGTGATAACTTCACCACAGCCTGGGGTCCTGAGGAGCTCAGCTGCTGCAGAACCTGGGACCCTCCCAGCTGGGATCCCTGCCCAGCCCTCATTCAGGGGCTGAGGAAACTGGAGCTGCCATGGGGCTCCCACCGCCAGAGCTGCCAGAGCTGTGCTCAGCCTCTTGGCCAGTGGCCACTATCCATCAACCCCATCAGCTTTCGTAATATTTTCATTGCATCACAGGCGGCCCCAGGGCTTGGCTGGAGCTGCTCTATAATCCCCCCTCATTTAATACATGCTCAGGGACAGGCTGAGCCCAGATGAGAACCTGAGCTGCTGCAGCGGGATGAATGGGACCTTTCATATGCAAGGAGGAAAACAGCACCCGAACCCCTGCATGGCCAGCAGCACACACTGACTGCCCTGCCCGGTGCCACAGCCACTGTCACCCCTCTGGCCCCCACTGAGAGGTGTCCAGAGGCTTCACTGCACCCCACAAATCTGCAAGGGCATGAGGAAGCTGGCGCAGGCTGTGAACTGAGGCAGGTGGGGTGTCATGGGTGACCATGGCTCTCCCAGATCAGACAGAGCAGACCCCAACTGGAGCAGTTGTGCCAGCACAGCTCTCACTGTGCCATGCCCAGCTCCAGGCAGAACTCCAGCACAAGGCCACCTCCCCTAGAGAGCCTGGAGTAAGGTCTGGGGGAGCCAAGCATGTCCCCCAAGCCTGTGCCAGGGCTGCTGGGCTCGCCTGGCACCTTTCCTCCCACATGACAAAAGTGGCAGCAGGTCCCACTCCTGCACATGCTGATACTCTCCCCATCGAGTGTGGACATTAGAGCCCAGCCTGGCCATGGCCTGGCTAGAGGAGCAGCAGGGAGGGCAGGGCAGACAGGGTTGCCAGCACAGACATGCTGCACAGCATGGGCACATCGTGTCCTCTCCTAACAGCCCCTGCACAGGGTGGAGGAGGACGCTGGGGATGGTGGCATGGGGACCATGAGGAGCTGGGTGGCAGTGGTCCAGCCCATCCTGTGAGCCAGGAGCTGGCTGCCGAGGAGCCCAGCAGAGCCAACACCAGGAGCTGAGGCCAGTGCAGGAGGAGGGAGGGTGGGGCAGAGAGGCCGAGGATGGCTGTCCTCTCTGCCGCAGGAGGCTGTCCCCAGCTTGGCAGCGCTGGTGCTCAGTGCACTCTGAAGCACTCCCAGGGCTCTCCCATCCCCACAGCCCTTGGCTGTCCTGCTCCTGCAGCTCCCAAGGGCCCTGGCTCTGCACTGACACTTGCACTCTGGAGGGGCATTCAGAGCAACACCATGGTGGGGCACAGAGCCAGCACTGGAAAGGGCCCAGCACTCCCTCCAGCCATGTTACAGCCACAGGGAGGTCCCAAGCCCCCCGCAGAGGAGCCAGCTCTATGCCAGCAGTGGGTGCCAGCACCTCACTGTTCTCCCCGTGGCTCTGCCCTGCCGAGCAGGACCTTGTGCATGCTCACAGACATGTGAGCACCCAGACAAGGTGCCCTGCAGCCCCGGGGCTGCTGGTTAGGTTACCTGCGCAACCTGGGTGCTGGAGCCAGGGGAGACACAACAGTGCCTGCTGCCCAAAATGCTCTCGCCCACTGGTGAACCCCAAGGGGTTCCACAGGAAAATCTCACAGTCAGGTATTTACAGCCCGACCCCACTCTGGGCCTCTGGTTTCCTCCCTGCTTCCTCTTTCCCCACCGCCTGCAGCACCTACGACAGAAATAGTGCCAGGCTAAAGCTGGAAAGCACAAACAGTGGGGCTGTGGACATGGGTGGGAAGCACAGACAGACGCTGCGTTCAGGAGAGGGGACAGGGATGGGCAGGTCCCCAGAGGGGTCTCACAGGAAGACAGAAGACAGGCAAAACCAGCCTTCAGTTTGTCACGCTCTGAGGAGGAAGGACAGGGTGAGGACAGTAGGGAGAGCTGGGATTTGGGATTGGGATCCGTCACAGCAGCTGAACCAGGTTCTCTGGTACAGAACAGGTCAAGCCTGAGGTTAAGTATTCATTTGGAACTGAAAGGCAATAGAAGGAGAGCTGTGAAGTGCACAGGACAAAGCTATTTTTAAAATGGCAGAACCACAACCATTTTTATTTGTGGTTCCAAATCCTGTATTTGTGTCACAGTGTCCAATTCTTTGCATGATTGCTGAAAAAAACCAAACTTCTAAATGTCTGCGTCTGTGCTCTTAGCCCGTTGTGGGACACAGATTTGGGTACAAGAGACACTGGATAAAGAGCAGTCAGTGGAATGGAGCCAAATACTGGGTGGGGAGGGGAGAGGGCTGGGGCAGAGGGGTTGTGGGGACAGACACAGGGGTGGCATGGGGTGGGAGCAGGGTTGGGGCAATCTACAGGCAGGGTGGGAGGGTGCAGACCAAGAGGAGTCAGGTCTGCCAGGTCTTCCAACATCACAGGATGCTCACAGGAGGGTCCCTGGCAGGAGCTCAGCCTGGACCTCAGCCTCTCCACACCCACCCCAGGGGACAAGTGAGTGGCTTCTGCCACTCCTGCCTGGCCGGCTCGCAGGACTGGCAACGAGGCCAGCATGTGCCTGCTGGACTGGGGCAAGGAAGCATTTTGCTTCCCAAATCCCTTTCCCCTGCCCTGAGACAGTGCAGCCTCATCCCCTCTGCAGCAAGACACTAGCACTGCCTGCACACAGCCACAGGGAAGAGCAGGGGGGCAGGGAACAAGACATGCTGGCAGCCTCGCTGTGCCTGCCAGGTACCAGTACAGGGGAGCTGGGGCACAGCTGTGACATGAGGCTGAGACCCACAGGGAGGGACACGAGGCCAGCCGAGTGGGAAGCACTGGAGACAGCTGACTCATCCAGAGAAGGTTCCAGCCAGTGGTTGTCACCTGAAGGGACACAGGACTGAACAGAGCTCAGGGGCATTTGGACAGAGGTGTGGGACTGCATGAGGGCAGAACTGAGCTGGTTCTGAACTGAACTCTCAAAAACTGAAGCAGTTGTACAACCCATGGGGATGGGGGGTAAATCCTCACCTTCCTCACTAAGAGGTCACAATCAGCCCCTCTAGAAACCACCTGCCAGTCTCTCAGGATCTCTTCTTGCTCTGCTGCCACCCCAAGGACCCAGCCCAGGCAGCTACACTGAGCTTTTAGGAACAAGACAACAAACTTGCAAGACGCATTTTCTGTGTCAACAAGGACTTGGACCTTCTCACCACATCAGTCATCCCAGGGTCAGGAGGCTGTGGAAGACTTTGGACTTCACCAAAGCCCCTCCCCAGGAGCTCCAAGGAGAAAAGGTAGCCCCACAGCATGGATCTCTCTGTGCACCTCCATGGACAAGATCATCAAAAGCACTTGAGTGGGCAAAGGTATTGTGGAGGCAACACCATCACCACTGCTCTCAGCATCCTGCTGTCCACATCCTGCTGTCAGGCAGCAGGGCAGCCAAGGGGATGGAGGAGTGTGGCAGCAGAGAGGAGATGGGGATGTTCCTCACAGATCTGGAACAACAGGTCCAGCGGCTCCCAGCAGAGAGCCCCTGGCAGCATCACAGAAACCATTCACAGGTGACCATGTACGCTGCTTCAGCCAAGGTCAAGCAGGCAGAGAGCACCAAGGTCGTGTCGTACCCTGCTCCCAGCTGACAGCCAGCCCCAGCTCACTGCAGCCACGTGCCCCAGAGCACACCAAGGGCTGTCGGAGCAAATCTTGGAGCCAGCTCCAGCACAAGCACAGGCATGCGTGCAGAGAGGGCACTGCTGCCCTCACTGCCCTCCCAGAGGGAAAGCTGCCAGCTGGTGAGCATCAGCAAGACAGTGAGATGCTCAGCCCCGGATCCACCTGTAAAGAGCCAGAGCAGGGACTGGCATCAAGAACGTGGGCACCTTGACATGCTCCATAGTGCAGGCAGCAAGAAGGCAAACGGAAAACAGCACGTGATGGGCAGGAGGGCCAGGAGCAGCGGCACTAAGCAGGAGCCTGGGCCCGGGCCAGGAGACCCGTGAGGCACCGAGGCACTGGCAGCGATGGGCACAGTGGAAGGCAGCGAGGGGAGCCCGCACGCAACTGCAGGTCCCTGCTCTGCCCTGCTGCTGTGGCCCGACTGCAGCGGGACCCTGGCAGAAGAGGAGGCTCGAGGGTGCCTGCCTTCACCGGCACAGGCTCCAGCCCCGGGAGGTGCCCCGCGGGTCCCACACGGCACCCAGCAGACAGCAGGCTCAGGGCCGGGGAGGGGCTGCACACGCCAGGTAAACTGGACAGAAGAGGGTCCGAGTGACTCCCTCGAGCCCTTTACCCAGGGGCCGGAGTCTGCGGGTGCGGGCAGGTAGGGGCGGAGGCGCTGGCAGGGGTCGTACCTGCAGCTCGCACCAGGCCACCTCCACGGTGGTCTCCGTGTCCAGCCCCTTGTAGACGGTCTTGAAGGAGCCGCGGCCGATCTCGATGTCGAACTTGAGGAACCGGCCGTCGGGGGGAGGTGGCGACCGCCCGCGTCTCCACCTCCTCGCTCTCCGTCTCCTCGGGTTCCCGGAGCCCGACGGCGCCCGGCGGTGGCGGCGACCCTCCGCTCACCCCGTCCGGCGCCGGGTACCCCAGCAGCTCCAGCTCGGCCGAGCTCCGCCGGTTGAAGCGGGAGGAAGCGCGTCGGGAATCGCGCCCCGAGAGCCGCCGGCTGCGGCTACGGTGCGGGGCCCGTCCGGTGAGCCCTGGACCCGGCTCCGGCTCCGGCTGCGGCTGCTGCGCGGAGCCGCTGCCCGTCCGCTCCGCCTCGGGCTGGGACATGGCTCCGGCAGCGGCGGGCTCGGCCGCCAGCATCGGCTCAGCCCGGCCGGAGCGGCCGCTTCGCACCCGTCGCCGCCGCCACCCCGCAACCAAGAGCGACCGCCGAGACCCGGCCCGGGCACCGGCCCTGCCACCGCCACCGCCCCCGCCCGGCGGCACCGCCCCCTCCCCGCCCGGGTCCGCCCCCGCGCGACCGCCGCCCCCCACCCGCTCTGCGCCACCGGCCCCGCACCGACACCGCACCGGGCAGCGGCCCCGGGACGGCGCCCAGCGCTGCAGCTGCGGACACGGGCTGCGAGCAGCGGGCGAGAGCCCCGCACCCGGCACCGCGCCCGACTAGCCCGGCGGGAGCGGAACGGTGGGCATCCCCCTGGGATGCCGGGATGTCCCCTCCCAGTCGGGGGTCACCGCCTGGCGCCCACCTGGATCCGCGCTGCCCTGGCTGCTCCAGGGGCTCCGTGCTTTCCCCTCCCCGCAGGACAGCCCCTTCCCTGCCGCCGTCCCCGCGGGGCTCCGGGGCCGCTGTGACTAACGCAGCCGGAGTCGGGACTTAGGAACGTCCCTGGTTTAAACATTTCCTCGGAGTTTCTGACTCTGGTCCCGGAGCAGCGAGTCCTGGAGCAGCCGCGTCCCACTGCCCGGCCGCGGGTTCCCCCCTCATGCAGCCCCAGACAATCCCACTCGGGTTCACTGCGGTCCGAAATCCTGAAACTAGGGTCACGCAAATAGGAAGAGTCGAAGGTGTGTGTCAGCCCCGCGGGAGCCAACAGCCGGACAAGAGCGTGTTGTCTCTCCAGGCTGAAGGAGGAGGTTGTTCTGCCGGTGAGGCTGTTTACACAAAACACAAAGCAATTGAGGCCACCGCTAATTTCTTTTCCCTGAGGTCAGATTGTTTCTACTCAACGATACCGGAAACATTAAGGAGTGGATCGACAAGGGAACTCAGTCATGGTCTCCTAAACGCCAAGCTGGCACCCGCAGGGTGACGCCAGGTGACTGGGGCTGCTGACCTGCAGTTCGGCTGTGGCCACGTCCCGCACGGCTGCTCCCCACAGATCCCCGCTGGCAAGAGGAAGGAGAAGCATTTAACGAAATGTTCCTACAGAAGCCCTGGCCGACCTGTGTCCCACTGCTGATCTCTGCTCTGCTACCCCCACCCGACCCAGCTCTTCCAGCCCGAAGCTTCCTCTCCAGCACCAGAGGAGCCAGATACTCCCTTCCCAGCAAGGAGTTTGACCGATGCCTCTCTGCCAAGAGCTGCTCATGCAGTGCTGGCCCGTGAGCAGGGAGCAGCAACCACATTGCCACTCAGCCCTGCACTCCTTGGAGCATGGGAGGGGCATGGCCCCAGGTGAACAACCAGAGCCTGCAGAACATCGTGTTCTGCACCAGGCCCTGAAGGGCTCTGCCTGCTGCAGGGGCACTGGGTGCCCATGGCCACCAGAGCCAAAAGGCCAAGACTGACAGGCCACAGGATTGCACTGGCCCTGCCATGGGTGACTCTCAGGTTGTAAGATGCAACCAGAACCTGCCCACTTCTCAGCATTGCCAGAAATGGGGGCATGCTGCCCGAGCCCCTGCAGGCTGACTCTATGGCTGTCCCCACACGGGGGTCCCTGCCAGGGTCCATGCACTGCATGGCCCAGGAACACAGCTCAGGCTGGCAGGGAGCCCCAGCTCTCCAACAAGAGACACAGAGCCGGGTAGGGATCTGAGCTTGGTCCCTGGCAAGCTCATGTCTCCTTATCAAGGCTTTTCATCATGAAACAAGATGCCTTGGAAGATCCCAGGAGAGCAGGAGAGTGTCCCAGTCCAGTGAGGCCCCCACAAACAGGAGAGGAAATTAGGGGTAAATTTGCTCTGACTGCTGCCCTCCCACACCTCCCTTGTGAGTAGTCTCAGAAATTCCCTGACTGATTCCTCCAAATGCCACTACACACCAGAACCATGTAGGGGGAGGCAGCTCAGGCAGGGGAACAGGTCCTCTCCTGGCCTGGCCAGGAACACCAATCAGCAGCCAGCTTGGCCTGAAACCAGAAGGCTCCCGTTCCACAATCAGACGCCCACTGCAGCTCCCTGGCGTTATCAGGGTGACATTTCTGGGCTGCAGGTGCCAGTGCCAGCCTTCGCTTTGAGGAACCGCCACAATCAGGGAACATAACCCATTTCTCGCCTGCATGTGCCTGCCAGGAAGAGTACAGGGGACTGTGTAATCACTCTCCTCAGAATTAGATCATGAATCAAAGCCCTGCTCAGCTCCAGGCTCCACCAAGCCCTGCCAGGAATTGTCTGTTCTGATCCCACAGCTTGGGGCAGGATCACAGAGAGGCCAGGATGGGTCTGGATGAAGGTGTTCCCCCTCAGATGAGGCTGCACAGCTGGGGCTGCACAGCACAGAGTGCCTGTCCCAGGAAGGGTCCAGGGCTCCAGGGACACCTAGGGCTTGTTTCACTGTTGACTTCACCACCCCATACCTATGGGAGCCCCTGTGTCTCTCACCCTAACTCATGTGAGTTCAGGGAGGGGAAGATGGCACCCAAACCTCAGCTGTGGTGTAACCCTGGGCAGATCACTGCAGAGGATTTCCTCAGCTCAGAGGCACAGATGGGACCCACCTACACATTTATCCCAACATATAAATTTATCAAACTGAAACAGCTCTTGCTCCTAAGCAGCTGCACTAAATAAAACCTCTCTCGGCATATTTCCTCCCTGACCAGTGGGATCCGAGTGTGCCTGGCCTGATAGTGCCTTATCTCGGCACCAGCCCCTCTGAGCTCTGCCCCACCCTGGTCAGCGAGCCCTAATCACCATGGCCAGACATGGCAAGGGCCTCTGAGGGGCCACAGGCTGGAGGAAGGGGTTGCACCAGCCCCTCTCCCCCCAAAACCACCCTCCTCCAGCGAGCCCCTCCACAGGGCTGTGTGGCTGGGCTGGGCAGCACCTCTGCAGAGGGACAGCTGCTCCCTCCAGGGCGGCAGCACCAGCCGGCAGCAGCTCTGCTGCTCCCAGGATCCATTCCACAGCCTCAGCAGTGACACCTCACTGCAGGGACACTGCCCAGCCCGGGGAAGCTGGTCCCAAAAGGTGCTCACAGGCATGGCTGGATGTGGTTTCTGGTAACCAGCCCAGAGGGTGTGGAAAAGGAATTTTACACCATGTCCATTCTGCAGAGGGGACATACTCTTCTCCTCCTCCTCCCCCTCTCACTGAGTAAGCAACTAAATAGGAAGCTGAAAAAGAGAAGGGAATTGCTGCCAGGAGTGCCTTGGAATGAAAAGCTGGGTTTAGGCTTATCTAATGTCACATCAGCCATTTCCTAAGAAGGGAGCAAATTTAATTAAGAACACAGACTCCCTCAAGGACAGCCAGGTTACATACGGCACTCCCAGCTTGGAACACAGTGTTGGGAGGTCAGCATCATGCAATAACAGCAAGAACAGACACTCCAGACCCGGCTGCTGAAGGCTTATTGTTTGGGATCAAATGCAGATGCTTCAGGCACAGAACCCCAGCTCTCTGCAGGGGGGCAAGAGCAGCAGGACAGACAGAGCAACCAGGGAGGGAAGGGACAACGTGGGTGGCATAGGGAAGAAAGTGGAGGCATATCTTGGACATTGAAACAAACCCAGGGCAGACACTGGTAGCACATGAATCCTGCCCAGAGACTTTGGTGGCTGCAGGCATAGAGGGAGGATCCCTGATCAACCAGTGAGCTCTGGGCTGCGCAGAGCCTGTGCCAGCTGTGGGGTCAGATGCACTGCAGGACTCATGGCACACACCATGGCACAGCCTTTGCTGCTGGGCTTGCTCAGCACTGTCAGTGCACAGCAGCACCATGGCAGAGCCTGTAGGGATGATGGTCTTCAGAAAGGAAACCACACCAGCCCACTGTGTCAGTGACTCATCACAAGCACTGCTGGCGTCTTTCTTCAGCAGAGAAGTGCTCAGGAATTCCTCCACAGCACTGCTGTGCCTGGCATGGAGAGGAAGCACAGGCTCCAGCCACAGCTCCAGAGCAATGTGCGCACACCAAGGCAGCACATCCCACCAAGTTCAGATCAATGAGCTCCTGCTACAAAACAAATTTTTACGTTAAAATTTTAAATTTCCTCAATGCTGACGTCAGCTGTCAGCAGCAGCTGAACCAGTGCCAGGCTGTCCCCAAGGGCAGGGAATGCCAGACACACTGCTCAGCACCAGACAGGGGCAGACAGTGGCAGTGTGTGAGGTGCAAGTGCCATCTGCTCTGCCAGACCCCTAGAATGACCACACTGGTCTGACCAGCGGTCACTCCAGCACTGCCCCCAACCTCTGCCAGTGACATTCACACAACAATCAGGGAAAGGTGATCTTGCTCCAGCACAGCCATCTGCTTCCTCAGGACTGACAGGGTCAGTGACTGTACCTGGGCCATGGTTTCTGACAACTTGGGGACTTTGTTATCAGCACTGAGGGCCTAAAGCTGAGTCATCCCTCTCCCAGACACAATGGTAGAGCTTATCCCATCACCTCTGCACAAACCCAGGGGCTTCCAGCAGGCTGCACACGCAAAATTAACTGTTGTCCTGAGAAGGGCAGTGAGGGCCCCCACAGGCCACAACTCTGCCAAGTGGAGAAAAGCACTTGTGCTGCTGCTTCCCACCCTGGAATCACTGCACTTCCCTGGGGCAGCGAGGAAATATGACTGAAGAGCAAAAATCTGGTACACTGGTCTGTTTTGTTTCTGATGGAAAAATAAAGATGAAAACACCCAGGCTGCTCTATAAATACGTCTCATTTTAATCACCTGAAATTAGTTCCCTCGCTCCCCCCAGGCTGCTTGGCAGCAAGTGCATATCCTTCTGCCACCAAGGGCTTCCACAGCGTAGCAATAGCAGCCAGTCCCCTGCTCCTGCGTCAGCCCCTGGCACCGCAGCAGGACTGCAGGGCCCAGGCACGTGGCTGGCAGGGGGACAGGGGGGCCATTTGAGGCCAAGCTTGACCAGCCAGCTGGGACTGCTTCGAGGCCATCACAGGAACAGGGAGCAGCAGCAGTCCCCAGTTTCACTTCTGGGTGGTCCTCTCAGAACTGCCCAGAGCAGCTTTAGCCTCTCAAACACACCAACAGGGAGAACAGACAGACAGAGGATCTCAGGATATTCCTAAGTCTTTGGGAGGGTTCGCAGACTCATCTTGCCCCAAGAAATCCCCAGATGCTGCTACTTGCAGTCACGGCCTGAAGCCAGGCCCAGAAAGTGACTCTTGGCTGAGAGACCCGAGACTGCAGCATGGAAGAAGAGGAGGCTCCTGTCAGAAGAACTTGACCCCTCGGCCGTCATCCAGCGTGATAATTTCAGCCTTGTGCTCCTGCTGCAAGGCTTGCAGGGCACGGAGCAGCATAGCCTCGTCCAAGCCATGAAACTCTAGGGAAGGACAAAGATCCCCATCAACAGGGAAAAAAAAAATCACATCAAGAAACAAACAGGCTTGTGAGGTCCAGGGACTGGAGGTAGCAATGCAGAGGGCTCTGAAGAGCACCATAAAACTACAGCAAATCCAGAGTCATAGCTACACTGACAGGCTCATCTCTACATCTCTGCTTCGGGAACAGAGCCTAAAGGTCAGCAGACAGCAGGGATGAGTCACAGCAGCCTGTAAGGCAGTGCAGGAGCTTGGCTTGAAAACAAAACACCCCTCACTGCACCAGATAAAATGCTGGGCACAGGGGAAGTGAAAATGCAATTACAGAGGGGGACATTCCTGCAAAGTGATAAAAGTCTTTGGAACAGCATGTGCCAGTGGTGGGAAAGCACGAGCTTCCATCTGAGATTTCAAAATATTTAACCTACAAAACTGTAATCTGGCAATCATCTGTTTACATGCCCTAATCCAGTGTGCTCTGAAAACCTGCTCCAGAACGTGAGTCTCAACATTACCTTCGCTCTCTGTGTCATCCCCGCTGGCCAGTTCGTACAGCGTGAACACAGAGTTGGTCAGGCCATTCCTTGACACCTGGAAACACGAAGGCAATATAGCAAATTTCGTCCATGTGGCTGAACATCCTTGTCTGATCTCTCATACAACCTGGAGCATGTAACATGAACTCTGCACAGCATTGGATCAGCAGAAGCACCATGGACACACACCGGGGGAGAGGGGCCAGGAAGTGCAGCCTGAGGGAATGAAGACAGTTCCTCCCCTGCTGCTCTGCTCTTCCTGCCTATGTGTTTCACAGTAAGGACTTGGGCCACACAGAAGCCAGGCAGTGACACTGCCCTGTCCTCCCCCAATGGCACCAAGGGTGGACAACAACAAGTGAGCTCACACTGTGGCTCACAGCAAGTGACAAGCTGCTAGTAAGTCCTCACCTCTCAGCAACAGAGGAAAATCGAAGGAGAAAGGTAAAAGCAGTGAGGAAGCAAGAGGAGAACACTGCAGTGGTCTTTCCCAAATGCCAGCCAGGACCCCCCATCCTCATGGACACCACCTGTGCAGCCCCTGTGCTCTCACCCACTGATAGATGAGCTTTCCCCATTCTTCCGGTCTCTTCCACATGATCAAAAAGCTGGTTTTGTTCTTATCTAACCATTCCAGGTTCCCTAGAAACAACACGGAAAAAGGATTGAAGCAGAGCACAAGTCAGAAGCAAGGATCAAACATGCAGATTTCGGGATACGCGCCAGACACTGAACCCAGAGGCAGCCTCACAGACCAGCCTCTCCCCTACAGTCGGCACTAACTTCCTAAATATTGCTGTGTCTACAGAAAGCGATTTCTCTGTAGAGCCCCCTCTTCCCCGCGCAGCTACATCTGCCTGCAAAGGCAGGGTTGGGTGCCGCGGAGCCGCGAGCAGGGCGGCTGCAGGAGCCAGCCGGTGCGGAGGCACAGCCCACAGCCCGGGGCGGAGCTGCCCCGTGGCTGCTGCCCTCCCTGCCCCGCTGCCTGCGGGGTGGCACAGCCCGCGGACGGCCGAGGCACCCACCGTTCTTGCGGAGCTCCTCCAGCACCACCTGGATGGATTCCAGCGGCAGCTTCCCTGGGCGCGGGTTAAGGAGGCGCGGATGGAGGCGGGCTGTGGGGGCGAAGGGGGCGCGGGCGAAGGGGGCGCGGGCAGCGGGCGCAAAGGATACGCTGGAGGCGGTGGTTGGCGAAGAGCGGAATGTCCTGAGCCTCCCGTACCGTCATGGCGGGCAGCCGGTGCTGCTGGCTGTAGGCGAGCGCCAGCGCGCACCAGGCCGAGAGCTGCTTCTGCCGCGTCTCGCCGTTGGGCTGCAGCCTGCAGGGTCGGGTCAGCACGGCGGCGGAGGGGCACCGGCACTCCCCCGCGCCCCCGGCTCCCGCGCTCCCCGCCCTGACCCCCCCAGCCCCACCCCGGCCGCGCTCACGTGAAGAAGGGCGGGAAGCTGTACTGCCAGGGCCACTCGAAGCTCATCGCCGCCGCCGCCGCCGCCACCGGAACCGCCGCCGCCTTCCGCCCCGCCCCACTTCCGGCCCGGTCGCGGCCCCGCCCCTGACAGCGAGACCCGCCCCCACCGGGACCACGCCCTCCCCAGGCGGGCCACGCCCACCCCCGCGGGGCCACGCCCTCTCCCTCAGGCCGCGCCCCCTGCCGGACCACGCCCCCGTAGATCACGCCCTCCCAATTGGGGCGTGCCCCCTCCCGGGGTGACGCCCACTGTGATACCACGCCCCTCCCAATAGCCCCGCCCCCGATCCATCCGCCCCTCCCGGCGGCGGCGGCGGCCCCGGTTCTGGTGTACGGTGTTGGTCCCGGTGTCCCGCCGGGCCCGTTCCCCACGGCAAGAAGCTGCCGGCGGAACCGTGCCGAGGGGGCACTGGCGGTGGGAGCTGGCCCGGGCCGGGGCCGTGGAGAGATCGAGCTGCCAAAGAACCAGCGCCAGGCGTGGGGGGAGAAGCGTTTAATCCCGGGCCGCGGGGCGGGGGAAGGCGCAGGAGGAACCGGCCGCCTCAGCAGCGCGGGTTGGTGGCCCCGATAGCCCACCGGGCGGTTCGGGTGGTCGGGCGGCCCCGCATCCTGGGGTCCATGCCCCCGACGCGGGACGGGACGGCAGCGCTAGGCCTGTGCCTTGCCGTCCTTGCTGCGCCAGATGACCAGGGTGACAAGGAAGGGGATGAGGCAGATGGGCGCGATGATCATGGCCAGGAGCACATCTTCGGGCGGGTCGCCGTACACTGGGTGCTCCACGGTGCAGTTGTGGAAGTAGCGGTGATGGCTCTGGAAGATGTACTGCTCCGCCAGTGCGTTGGGGTAGCTGTAGTTCAGGTGGTCGGCCCATAACTCCAGGCAGTGCTGCAGCTCGCTGTAGGGCCTGGGAATAGAGCCGGGACGCTGGCAGGGGATGGAACACCAGAGGCACGGACCCCCCGGGCTGACCCCAGACCAGCACAACCCCTCTGGACTGCCCAGCCCGGCACCCTGCTACTATAGGGGAAGGTCCTGCTGGCCCATACCTGCTGATGACTTTCCACTCGCACAACTCTGACGTCGTCACATTCCTCATCAGGTAGACGAAGTAATCCCAGCACCTCTGCGTGATATCGGTGTAATTCCCCTCTGTGAGGAAAGGTGCTGAGCACGGGCAGCATGCTCACAGTGCGTCCCTGCCTGCCTCTGCTGCCAGGTGACACCTGGCATCTGGAGCCCTGCCCAGGCCAGTGGGAGAGACATTGGCACAGTGAGGGATGGACCCTGCAGCAGCCCTGGGGTACTGCCTGGAACCTGCAGCAGCCCAGGGCAATGCCAGGGGCACAGAGGGAAGGCAGGCTGCTTCTGGCTGCCCCCCCTGTGGGCAGTGGCAGGGAGGGCTTCATGGCATGGGCCAGCTATTCTTGGGATGGTTAGGGGAAAGGAGGGGGTTATCCTGTGGCACAAGGCCAGTCCTGGGCAGGACACCGTTTGCCCTACAGTGCTGCTTGGCCCTTACTGAGCCCCAGAACTCACCCATGGGGTGGACTGTCTCGCTGGTCCCAGCATCTTGGTCGAAGCTCGTTGTCACATTTTCTGTGTGACAAAGGCCAGTCCCCAGGAGCACTGCAGAGGGAGGGACACAGGGTGAGAGGGGACATAGAGTTTGGGGAGGATAATGGGTGCTGACAAGGCTCCACAGACAGGAGCTGCCCGGGCAGAGGCTGGGTCTACAGGCAGTTACAGCTTTTGGATGTTCCTCAGGGAACACTGGAACTGGCAGGTGGGGCACAGGGAGCTGCCCAGAGCTTGGCACAGGCTGAGGCTAGGGTGTCCAGCCCCCCGTATGGGCAGGGGCCGTGGGGAGGAGCTAGCCAGGCTGCAGGCAGCTGTCCAAAGGTTCAGAGGGGCTGTTTAGTGGCTACTCGCCCTGGGCTGTGGTGACAGCACAGGGGCAAACTGGGACCCCCACCCATGGGGATCCAGCGTAGTGCTGCGTTGCAGCCGGACAGGGCTGGGGCAGGAAGAGGAAGCACTGGTCACAGCACAGAACTGCTGGAGAGCCCCTCCGCCTGCCATCAGTCCCACACCCAGCACAGCCTGCCAAGGGCGTGGGGCACGTCTCGCCTGGCCCACGGGAGCACCATGGCCCAAGGAAACTGCCCGATCCATCTCCCACCCCTTGGCAGAGGGCCTGCTGTGTGAGGCGCTGATGATGGCTCCGCGGTGAACTGCCCGAGTGCGCCCTGCCTGAGCTGCTCGTGGAGAGCTCCGGCACAGCTGGGCACCGGCCACGGTGTGCTCCTGGGCTGGTACACTGGCTGCGGTAAGGGCAGCCCACCCTGTCCCCATCTCTGTCCCTGATGACCCCATCCAGCCCCTCTGCCTGGGCACGTGTGGTGCCACGGCTCCTGTCCCAGCCCGGGTTTTTGCAGGGCTCCCTGCCGGATCGTAGATGAGTGTGGTGGGAGCTGCCCCACAGCACCTGGTGCCCACCTACCACTGCCCCCCGGCCACACTAGCAATGGCTGCCCCGGCTAACCTCAGCGTTGCCAGGCTGGTCACATGTTGGGGTGGGGCAGTGGGTCGGGCTGAGTCAAGACCCTGGCCCCAGGCCCCACGAGTGGGAGGGCGGCCACGTGCGGGGTGGTTCGGGGTGCGGAGCCCCCCGGGCAGCCCCCCGCGCACTTACCCCAGAGCAGCAGGAGCCCTCGGGAGAGACGGCCGGAGCTCATGTGCGCGCGCGGTGCCATCCTGCCAAAGCCTGCCGGCTAACGACCGGGACAAGGATTTCAATGGAAATAACAGGAAGCAACTCCTTTCCTCTGACAGGGGCAGTTTGACTACAGGAGACGTGTGAAAAATGAGATTGCTCAGCGCTGCTCTGAAGCGGCTCTCCCGGCGGGACCGTGCGCTGTCCCGTGCGGTGCCGGCCCCCGCGGGCATCGCTCCCGCACCCCGGCACCCACGACACCCGCGCCTCACCCACCGGCCCGGAGGATCCACTCTCTGCACAGCACGTCCAGCGTTACGAGGCCGCGATTTGTTTACTTGTGTATTTCTCTTTAATCCTGTCTGGGCTGGGTTGTGAAATCCCTCGTCTCCTGCGTGGAGGGCAGGCAGCCCAGCAGCGGGGGGAGTGGACGGGAAAGCATAATGTCCCCGGACGGGCGCTGCCGCCCGGGAATGGGGGCGGCAGGGGGATCCACAGCCCCAGCGGCGCAGTTTCTGGTTCATCCGGGCACCTGCCCCACAGGCGGCACAGCCGGGGCAGCCCCAGCTCCTGCCCGTGGCCAAGGAGGGCAGGGTGATGGCAAAGCCTACCCCCAGGCACGAGGCCGAGGAGGTGGGGAGAGGGCAGACACTTGGCCGACCTGCCAGTCCTTGGCCCCAGTGCCCTCCTACCGCACTGTCCAGCCTGGCGCCTCCTTGACTGTGCCAGAGCCCCCCTTCCTGGAGTAGCTCCTGCCCAGGGGCCCATGTCCTCCCCACAGAGGGTGACTTCAGCCTGTGGGTCTGTGGCATTCCCACACAGGACCTGGCTGGGGCTGGGTGAGTTCCTTTCACGCCCGGCCAGGGCAGAGTGCAGCCCAAAGCCTCCCCTTTAACAGCTGCCTGCAGACACGCAGAGCAGGGACTGGAGTGCAATGAAGAGCAGCTCGGAGGGACCCTCCCTGCTGTGGATCGCACTGGGCTTCAGCTCCCCAGCAAAGGTCCTGGCAGAGCTGCCTGATCCTTCCCGGGCTCCAGCAGCCACCTCCTGCAGGCGAGTGGTCACATCTGGAAGTCATCCCCAGCACTCCAGTGGCCACAGGGCTGGAGCCCCTGGTCTTGCTTTCTGGTGGAGCCGGCGGAGCCTCCGGCTGGGTGGCAGGAACCTCTGCCAGGGAGACACCCAATGATCTCAGCGCGGCCCCAGGGCTGGGACAGCCGCCCCCCTCCTGGGGCGTCCGGAGGGGATGGGCAGGGACAGGACGGTGGCTGCCTGCCAGGGGCCTGGGTTCCCCACCCAGCCTGGCATCCCCGGCATTCCCTGCCATCCCCCGCCTGGGGTGTCAAGGAAGGGGCTTGGCCCGTGCAGGGTCAGTTGGCTGGAACTCTTCTCCAGTGTTCCCCCCAGGCAGATGCAGACATCTGGAGCCCCGTGCCCAGCCTCCCCTCATGCCATGGGACCCACTCTAACCCCAGGGACTCCCAAACCCCCCATCCCTGTCACCCTCACCCTCAATCCTCTCCTCCCACTCATTAGTTGCCAGGACTGGGAGGGAAGGGGGCTGTCACTGGTGCCTCACAGACATGGGGGCACACAGGACATGGGCAGCTTCTCCCTGGGACTTGAGCCCCTTTCTGGGCTCTGCTGAATGTAAGGGCAGCTGCAAGGGACATGAGGCAGCTAAACCCTGTGGCCACAGCCATGCTAGAGGCCAACTGCCCAGCTTGGGGAGCCTGGCCTCCATGTAGCTGGTGAATAATTCAGCATGAACCTGCAGGAAGGAGGTGTCAAGGATGACCCTGGGCCAGGACAGGAGAGCAGCAGGGTCAGCAGTTGGGTGCAGCTGGAGAGCTTGCTGTAGGTGCAGTGGAGGGGACAGCATGACACCGGCCTGCTGGGCTGGGGATACATCCTCACGATGGTCCTACTCTGTGTGCACGCTGCACTGCTGGGCTGATGCTGACCCACCCGCTGATCTGGTCCCAGTGGCAGCAACTCCTCTTGGGGATGGCCATGAGGGTGACATGAAAAGGGGCCAACCAGCAGAGGGAGATCCAGCCCTGGTAGGTGTTCTGGCGGTAGGCTGGCATCCCCTGCACTTCCAGAGACCCTGCAGAGCACCAGACAGACCCTGGGATGTCACTCCAGTCCCAGCTCTCCCCCAAGTGTGGTTTCGGGAGGGCTGTTCGGGGTCTCCCCTGGACTCTGCGCAGCATGGGGCAGGCATTCCATTTGTTGTGCAGCTCAACACAGAGCCCTGGGGGTGCCACATTAGGGCTGCCAGGGCTGCCTGTGACTGTGGGGGCTCCATGGGCTCAGCCAAGCCAGGACTGAGTCTCTGAGGCTCTTTTGAGCCCCAGCACACATCACAAAGGCCTCACCGAGGTCTGCAGTGGATGGGGAAGACAGCCAGGATGGCAAGAGGGCAGGTCTGCTCACCATCCTCATCCAGGTACAAATAGTCACCTGGAAGGACAGACTGTGCCATTGGTGGTGGTGGGACCTGTGGGACCATGCGAGGTCCAAGGGATGCTGGACATAGCTCTGCCAGTGGTAGAGCCCCCCACTATAGCACTGCTGCAGAAGCCAGGGCTGGAGCTGCACTGGGATATGGCACAAGGGTATTACCTTCATCTTTGAGATCCCCAAATCAGTGTTCCTGTGCCCTGCAGCAAAGAGACACAGAATGCCAGGGCTGCACAGCTAAGAACGGCCCCAGTGCCCAGTCAGTGCTCCCAGCACATCAGAGACCCCTTGTCCTCCTCACAGGTTGAGCTGAGAACAGTAAAGGTGAAGGAGTTAAGGAAGCAGGGGGCCCCTGGCTCTGCCTTAGCCCTTGCAGCCTGGCAGAGAAGTTTCTGAGACAACACCAGCCCTGGAGGCAGAGAAGTGAGTGGCAAACCCTCCTCAGAGATCCTTCGAAAGAAGGCCAGGAGGGGCCAGGGGAGCACAGCTACACTGGGACAGAGGAGAGAAACAGGCCAGGGGCCCTGAGGGACTCGCTATCTGCCAGACCCTGTGCCCAACCTCCTGGGGCCTCCGTGCAGCACCCCAGCTGCCTCTGCCGCACCGCAGCAGCCCCGGCGGCAGGTCGGGGTACCCTTACCCCGCGGGAGCAGAGACAGGAGCAGGCAGCAGAGCAGCCGTAGCCCGGGGAGCATCCTCATCCTCCCGCCGCCGGGACGGCTGCGGCCGCACTGGGGCTCCCCCGGGCGTTTATCCCGGTCCCCGGCCAGTCCCAGCGCTGCCAGCCCGCTCCCGAGCCCGGGAAGGTCGGGGAACGCCGAGCCCCCGCCCCACCTGACTCAGCGGAGCTCCCCGATGCGGGCGGGATGCAGGGCTGCGGGCGCGGGCTGGCCCTGCTCCTCTCCCGCTGTCACCCCGCCGGGGCCGCGGGAAAAGGGTGCCCCGGGCAGCCGGCGCTCCATACCGCGGACGGGGGACGGACGGGGCCCCCGCCGGGGCAGGAGCCAGCTCCGTCCGCTCCCCAGCGCCGGGGCCCCCGGGGCAGGAAAGCTGCCGCCAGCAGCCGCTTCCTGCCCGGCGCCGCCACAGGGAGGCCCGGCGGTGGGGCCAGAGGGACCCGGGACCACCGGGGCGACTCGTCGGGGAGCGTGGCCACGCCAGGCAAGGCTGTCCCGGGGCCCGGAGGGCGGCGGAGCCGGGCCGGAACGGCGCTGTCCCACCAAGCGCTCCCCGCGGGGCCAGGTCGGGCCCGCAAGAGGGGCCGGGGCGGCCCGCGGGGAGACGGGGCCAGGCACACTGAGCACGGGCGGGCACCGGGGCGTGCTGGGCACCGAGCCGCCGCACTTAACCCGATCACCGCAGCTGACACGGGTGTTCTCCAGGTTGGAACGGGTCCGCTCCGCCGGGACAGCCCCGTGCGCTCCAGCCCCACCGGCGGCGGCGAGGGGCGGGGCCTGAGCAGGGGGCGGGACCTAAAGCAGGGGCGCGGTCCCGGGTGGGGCGTGGCCTGGCACGGGGCGGGGTCTGTGTTGGGGCGTGGTCTGGCACGGGGCGGGGTCTTTGTTTGGGCGTGGTCTGGCACGGGGCGGGGTCTGTGCCGGGGCGTGGCCTATCACAGGGCGGGGTCTGCTTCGGGGCGTGGTCATATGTGGGCGGGGCTTGAGGCGGGGCGGGGGCGGGCCCGGGGTGGGCCGGCGCGCGCGCAGTGTGGCGGGGGCGCGCGGCCTCCCCCTGTCGCGATGGCCGAGCAGTGAGTGCGGGCGGGGCCGGGGGATCCCGGGGGATCCCGGGGGATCCCGGGGGTCCCGGGGGGCTGCGGGTCCCTGCGGGTCCCTGCGGGTCCCTGCGGTACCGGCCGGGCCCTGGGGGGAAGGAGCGGCTGGGCTCGAACCCGCTCTCCTGGCCTGGCGGCGCCGCCGGCCTCGGCTCGCTCCGGTTCTTCCCTCGGGCCCGGCCGGAGCGGCAGGGAGGGCGGCGGGAGTGGAGCCGCGGCTCTCCGGCGGCGTGTCCCGGGGGAGGGCGGGGACCCCAGCAAGGCCCGGGCTCAGGCGCTGCCCTGGCGGCTCGGGGGGACAGCAGGGGCCGGTTCCGATCAGCGCCGCCCCTCGCTGCTGTCCCGGGCCTGCCCGTGCGCTCCGGCTGTGGGTGTTCCTCCGTCAGGAGCACTGCAGAGCGACGCCGTTATTTTGCTTGGTTTCGGTCTATGATGCATAGAGTGTTTTTCCCATCCGCAGGGATGTTTTTCTAATGCCACTTGTTTTGGGCTTGAACTCTTTGCTATTTGATATTTATTCTTTCTGTACTGTTATAGAAAAATGGAAATTACAACTCCTGCGACGTCCAAGTGCATCATGTACTGGAAAAGGAAAGTCAAGTCGGAGTACATGCGTCTGCGGCAGCTGAAGAGGTTCCAGGCGAACATGGGAGCAAAGGTACAGACACAGCAAGGACTGGGCTGAGATGTCCCCAAAAAGGCCTTCATTTCAGCTCAGAGTGTCTGAGCGGTGCCAGAGGCTATCAGCAAGGTGAATTGATAAGCTGTGCTTGACTTGCAAGCTGGATCAATGGGAAGAGAAGGCATTTCTCCTCGTGCTCTGCCTTGAGCCGGGTGTGCAGCAGCTGTTGCACACACGAGGCCATTGAACAAGCACTGGCATAACCGCAGCAAGAGAACTCATTTCCAGTTGGTTTTTACAGGATCGCCCTGCTGAACCCTTTCTGTGCTGTGGGAGTTCTCAATGGGTTTTCTTAAATTTTGAGAGCTCCTTTCTCTCCTTTCAGGCTCTCTTTGTGGCCAACTTTGCAAAGGTCCATGAAAAGACTCAGATCCTTAATGAAGACTGGAAGAAGCTTCGAGTGCAGCCAGTGCAGTTGATGAAGCCAGTCAGCGGGCACCCTTTCCTGAAACAGGTCTGCAGAGAAAAAGGGGCAGGAGCAGCACCAGCTCTGTGGGGAGCTGTGGGGATGTGGGATGAGCTTTTGTCTGTGTTGTCCTAGGTCAGTGTCAGGCCATGCCTCACACTTCTGGAATGCAGAAATGGACAAAAAGTACCCCCAAGGCTTTTTCCTGTGATGGAGTTCACAGAATGGATGTTCGTGTTTGTCCTGAATTCCGTTTTCCTCAGGCTGTGGCAGCCTCCCAGAGTGGTTCCTCACTGACCTTCTCTGTACTTGTATTCCAGTGCACTGTTGAGAGCATTTTCCCAGGATTTTCAAGCCAGACACTGTACATGAGGACCCTGAACACAGTGGCACTGGTGCCCATTATGTACTCCTGGTCCCCTCTTCAGCAGAATTTCATGGTATGTGGGAAGCATGGGGTCTCAGTGCGGTTAGTGTCCAATTGTGACACAGCTGGGAAGTGGTTCTTTATCCCGCTTGTTTCAGGCAACATCTGCTTGAAAGATGATGGAAAGTGTTGCTTTAGTTGCTTGTTTTGTAGAATCCCATAAGCCAACCTTGTGTCCACACTACCTCACCCAGGTAGTTCCTTTACATCTGACTGCTTGACAGAGTCACCACTGCTTCATAGGATTCAAGGAGCAAATATGTTTTCTGAGGGGTTTTGTTTGTTTGTGTTTTTTCCTAAGATTTTTATTTCCTTTTAAATGAAGAGTTTTATTTCTTAGGCAGGTCGTTTGTGACTGGGTTGCAGTGGAATGATGTGTCAGTGATAAGACACCTGCACCTTAGCTGTGCACCTTGTTGTTGGCAGAGCAGCCTTGGGCACAGCCCCACTGACATTGGCAAACACTGCTTTTCTGAGCTGTGTCTGATCTCTCTTCAGGTGGAGGATGAAACAGTTCTGTGCAATATCCCTTACATGGGTGACGAGGTGAAGGAAGAAGATGAAACTTTCATTGAAGAACTTATTAATAACTATGATGGGAAAGTTCATGGAGAGGAAGGTAACCTGGGAGCAGCCAGCTCTGTCCACTCAAGGCCAGGTTGGATGGGGCTTGGAGCAGCCTGGTCTAGTGGCCTATCCATGACAGGGGTAGAACAAGATGAGCTTTGAGATCCTTTTCAACCCAAACCTTCCTATGGTTCTGTGATTCAGTCTCTTGCAAATAACGTATCCAAGTAGCTCAGAAGTCAAAAGGTGGCAGCAGTAACCAGCTTTTCTGTGGGAGCTCTCGGAGCAGGGAAGCAGGGTGGTGCCTGCTGTTCTCCTTTGCAAGGGCACATTCCTGCCTTTGGATACCTCACTCCATTCTAGTGCCTGGAGTGCTCTGGAGCAATGCTCCTATGTACAGGGATTCATGGGCATCCTCTGGGATGCTGAAAATGTGCTAGAGGGTGAGAGGAGCTCAGCAACCCTGTTCTAACTGTTGCCTTAGCTGAGAGTTTAATCAATGAAAAGCGCTGCCTGCCCCACCGTAAAATTGCCCAGGGGAAGGAAGACAGGGAAAACCGGTGTGGCCTGTCCCCAGATTGCTGAAAATGATACAATGCTACTGAATCTAGTGCTAAAATCCCACCTACCCCAACAAAACTGAGAGAAGGGCTCTGGTTGGTAGCAGAGCACATTGGCTTGCAGTTTGCCATGACAAGAAATGAGAAAGATGGTGGCACACCCACTTCTATGTGTTTCAGAAATGATCTCAGGGTCAGTCCTCATCAGTGACGCTGTGTTCCTGGAGCTGGTGAATGCTCTGAATCAGTATTCGGATGAGGAAGAGGAAGGTCACAATGATTCTGAGGTGAAACAGGAGGATGGGAAAGAGGAGCTGCCAGTGACAAGAAAAAGAAAGCGAATTGCAGCGGAAGGTGGGTTTGGCCCCCAGAGAAGTGGGGTTTATGTTGGTCACATTTCCATCCTGCCCTGCCTGAGCACTGGGCACTGCTCTCCTGCCATCACTGGATTGTTAATGTGTCGCCAAGAGCAGTTCCAGCTTGGCAGGTTCTGTAGCAGAAGAGAAATTGTTTGTTCTCACTGTCCCCCGTGGACAGAAGAAATCACCAGCTTAAAGTGTGGTGAGGACTAATTTAGATGAGTCATCTGGAAACCCACTTCTGGTGAGATTAGCAGAGCTGAGTGTTATATGAGAGGCTGTGGGAGCTCTGCTAGTGGAGGTTTTCAAGTGCTGGTCTGGCAAGCACCTGTCAGGGAGGTGTGGGTGGCTCTGTTTCTGTGGGAGGCAGAGAGATGGACCTTTTCAAATCCCTTCCAGACCTGCTTTCCATGTATTAGTGTTCCTCTTACCTCTCCTGTGCCACCTGGAGCTCTTGTTGCCTAGAGGAAGCTCTGGTTTGTGGGATTTTCGTGTGTCCTCAATGACCTTCTGAATGCTGATAGGTAATTTTGTCTTTGTCCTTGATCTGTAGTGATGCAGGTGGCACAAACAGCAAGATTTTCATGGATGTAGAAAAGCATTGTCTGCAAGTTCTGACCAGACATAAATAAATAGTAATAGCACTTGAGAAAAGTTGGTACTTCCAGCAATACATTGTGCTACACTGAAAGTGGCCTAGCATTGCTTCTGGAAATGCCTTAGCCTGGTTGCAGGACACAAGGTTTATCTGTTGTGCATGGGATTATGTTTCTGTGTCTAAATACAATCTTGGGTGTCTCTGGAATTGTTCTGTGCAAGAAGGAAAGACCCATTCATATCAGCTTGGCTGAGGAAATGTGTCTCCTCTTCTTTGTAGGTAACAAGAAGTGTTCCAAGAAGCGGTTCCCCAATGACATGATATTCACTGCTATTTCTTCCATGTTTCCTGAGTATGGCTTCCCAGAGGATATGAAAGAAAGGTAGAAACTCCCTGTTCTGGATGTCTGTTACCTTTCTTAGCAAGAGGTGAAATCTTTATCTCAGAAACCAGCACTGTGGGCTGGCTGGGCCACAAAGCTCAGTGCCTGCAGGGCCAACAGACAGAGTGTGTTTTGAGCATTACAAACTGCAATTTGGCCTTGAGGTACCTGGGCCAGAGCCTGATGGGCCCAGACAGTGATGTAGGCATGTAAAGTGTCACAAATGGGGAAAGCTTGCACATCCCTGGGTGTTTGTGTTTGTCAACAGGTACCGGGAGCTCACGGAGGTGTCAGACCCGAATGTGCTGCCGCCGCAGTGCACTCCCAACATCGATGGGCCGTGCGCCAAGTCGGTGCAGCGGGAGCAATCCCTGCACTCCTTCCACACCCTCTTCTGCCGCCGCTGCTTCAAATATGACTGCTTTCTGCATCGTAAGTGCCATCTCAGCCGGACGCTTCCCTAGAGCCCTTTCTCCTCAGTTTTCCTCTGCACACCTTGCTTAGTCCGTGCTGCAGTCTCTGGAGGGTGGTGCCTCGTGAGTTTGCAGTGGGGCCTTAAGAGCTGACAGGTGCCCAGAAGCCTTTTGCACAGACGGCTCCACTCTTTGCTCACACGGATGGCAGACCGACCTGCGTGGCCGTCCCCTCTCCGCGCTCAGCACGCCGCCTCCGAGCTCCCGGCAGCTTGTGCAGTAGTCCTGCCGCCACCAGACTTTGCTCTTGCTTTGCAGAAGCTCGTCAGTGAAAGGCATGAATGTTTCACTGCCAAAGTCTGGACATGCCCCTGTGTTTTGTTGCCTTACTGGAACTTACAGCTTCGTCTTAGTCATGTTCCTGCGCTTGGTCCTGCCAAAGCCTTTTGGATACTGATTAGCTGCTGGACCTGCTGTTCTCCAGGTCTAAGAGCTTCTTTGGGAAGTCACAGGACTTTTTCCAGTGAATTATTTATTAAAAGTTATAATATTAAGATCATGTGGTCTTTTTGTTTCAGTGTGAAAGCAGATCTTTTTCCTATGGCCTCTCCCCAAGCTGCCTAGTCCCCATTGTGGGTTGGAGCAGGGCTACCCCATGGGTCTGGTCACCTCAGGCCCCACTGCCAGGGGAGCCCTTGAGCACACAGGCTCCTGCTTCCTGTCCCTTGCAGAGTGGGGGGAGACTCTTGGAGAATGCTAATAGTAAAGATAACTGTTACTTTTTCAGCTTTTCATGCTACTCCTAATGTGTACAAACGAAAGAATAGAGAGACCAAGATTGAGCCAGATCCTTGCGGCGCAGACTGTTTCCTCTGGCTGGTATGTTTCTGTGTCACTGCTTTAGAAACCGTGGGAGAGAGAAGTGCCCTGGCCAGCTCTGCTTTGCAGAGCTCTGTGGATCTTTTCCATAATTTGGAGGATTTTTTCAGAATTAGTTCTAGTTCTGATTGGATTCAGGGGAGCATGAATGCAAATGCAGACCTTACCAGATGCATATTATAGCAGATCTCCAACAAAGACTAATTCTAGAGGTGGCAGATGGGAAATTGTGTGACAGATGATTTCTCTGGACTCAGTGCAGTGTTATAGAAATTAAGCCCATGTTAAAAAGGAGCAGAGTGAGAAGCCAGGAGGATTCAGAGGAGTGGGCTGGGGGTTGAGGGCCAGGGAGCCTCTGCTGGCTGGGCAGTGATGCCAAAGGGAACAAAGTGGGAATCTGAAGCACAGGCAGCTGGCAGGGTTTGACACTTGCTGAAGGGACCACACATGGCTGGCCTCTTCCACCTGCTCTTGGTGGTGGCAGGACAGGGCTTGTCCCAGGGCCTGTGGAAAAGCCTTCCTGCATTCCCTGGTCATCTGCCACCTGTCTTGTCTTCTGCTCTGCTTGCAGGAAGGAGCCAAGGAGTTTGCTGCACTGCACAACCCCCGATCCAAGTGCTCAGGCCGTCGCCGGCGGCGGCACCACGTGGTGGGTGCATCCTGCTCCAACACCCCGGCTGTCACTGAGACCAGGGAGGGCGACAGCGACCGGGACACAGGCAACGAGTGGGCCTCTAGCTCCTCGGGTATGGTGCCAGTCCTGAGACACCCCACTCCTCTCTGGTGGGCAATGAGGGCAGGCAGCTCCTCGCAGCTGGAGCTCTCCCGGGCTCCCCTCTGCTTCCTGCACAGCTGGAGAACTTGGAGTTAGCAGTCAGTGTTCCCACAAAACCTGAGGGATGCCAGCCCTGCCCTGCCCTTTCTGCTGTGGGATTCACTGTCCTTTCCCAGGAAGGAGGAATGTTGCCAGGCAAAGCAAGAACTTTGCTGGGACCTGCAAAACCCAGAGCGAGCCCTTGGCTCCTGACACCGTGCCTGGCCAGAAGCAGGAGTGTGTGTGGCTGGGAGTCCAGTGCAGGGTTGCAGGGCACTATGGGGAGACCACTGCCCTCCAGAACCATGATGGCCAGGTGCCTTCTTCCAGGTGTGTTTGGCTTAACATCTGCCTTTCCTGCCAGAGGCCAACTCCCGCTGCCAAACCCCCACTAAGCAGAAGCTGAGCCCGGCCTCCTCCCAGCTGTTTGCAGTGGAGACGCCACAGGAACCCGTGGAGTGGACAGGAGCCGAGGAGTCACTCTTCCGCGTGTTCCATGGAACCTATTTCAACAACTTCTGCTCCATTGCCAGGCTTCTGGGGACAAAGACCTGCAAGCAGGTGGGTGCTCAGAGCAGGCCCAGGAGGGGCCAGGGCTGGAGCCACTTGGTTTTATTTCTCCAAAGCCTGTTGGTTTTATTTCTCTGCCACAAACCACCCTGAGGAAGGTGCCACATCAATGCTTTTGGAGTTCAGGGTGTTACTCTGCAGCAGTGCTGCTGTTGGCAGAGTGACTGCTGTGTGCTGGTGTTGTGGCTTCCTTCCCATGCTCAGTGTCACAGCCAGGTGTGTGGGCACTCATTTCCCAGGCAGGAGGAGCAACAGTGCCTGTAGGCAGGAAAATGGGGCAGAGCAGCTGCTCTCTGGGCCCAGGCCTGGGAACCCAACTGTGCTTGCTCACACTCTCCTTATGCTTTCGATAAAACAACTTGAGTGCACTGATCTTGTTTCTTCTTTTTGCTTGTGTTCTTCGGTAGGTCTTTCAGTTTGCAGTAAAGGAATCGCTTATAACGAAACTGCCAACAAATGAGTTAATGAATCCATCCCAGAAGAAGAAAAGGAAGCACAGGCAAGTGCTGGACAAGCTTGTTTTGTTCTTAAAATGCAACCAGATCCGCTGCTTTTTGTGCCAACGCATTCCTGGTAATCCCCATCTGGCTCCCATCTGTGCGCAAGTCCTGCTGTCACATGGGGCTGCTGCTGCTTCTGCTGGGTGCTGGCCCTGGCCCAGCTCCAGGGCTGCTGCCCTGGTTGGGGGCTCAGTGGCCCTGTAGCCCCAGGCTCAGCTCAAGGACAGGGCAGCACTGGCTGTTGCCCCTGGTGCCACTTCCCTAACAGCAGCCTCAGCTCCCTGACCTGTAACCCCCTTTGTGTGCTGATCCCAGTGTGTCCAGTATTATTCTGGCTCTGGTGTTTGGCTTGAAGAGCTTCCCTTCCTGCTGCAGCTGCATCACTCTCATCTCTCCCCACTTTATGGTGACTGCTGATCATTAATGCATGAATCTGCCAGGCCCATCTCTGCTGTGCTGGCTCCTGGTGCTGAGCAGTGCTGGCTGGCTCTCCCTGATGGCTAATGCATTCTCTCAACCCTCTCTGCTCTTTTTCCAGGCTGTGGGCTGCTCACTGCAGGAAGATCCAGCTGAAGAAAGGTATTGTTGGTTGTGGCTGTGTCGTGGGAGGTTTGCAAGTGTTGACTTCTCCAGCTCTGACTGCCACAGCGGGATGGCCACATCCTGCTCACCAGCCCGGCAGGTCCAGCAGCGTGGAGGGGAATGACTACCCCTGGCCAGGCTCCTTCGGGTGCCAGGGGCATCGTGGCTGTGCCAGTGCCCACTGAGGCTGCACGTGCAGTGGGGTTTGCTGCAGCCAGGGGAGGCTGAGGGCTGGTGTGCAGCCCTGCTGTGGACTAGGCTGTGGTTCTTGGCTCCAGCACCCTGCATGTGCTGCTTTGAAAAAGTTCCTGCAGCATGCAGCTTCCAATCTCAGTTTTTCTCTTCTTGTTCTAGATAATTCACCGACCCAGGTGTACAACTACCAGCCCTGTGACCACCCCGAGCATCCGTGTGACAGCTCCTGCCCTTGCATCATGACTCAGAATTTCTGTGAGAAGTTCTGCCAGTGCAACCCTGACTGTAAGGAGAGGTCGAGAATTATTGGGCAGGAGAGCAGCCAGCTCTCTTGGCACAGAGCACAGGGAGGGTGCAGAGCTGGGGCTTGCTGGGGGACTACTTTATTCCTGCACTCGCTGCTCTGTCCATCCACAGCAGTTCTGTTAGCAGCCTGCTAAAGTCCTAAGGGAAATAGTTCTGTGCTGCCCTGCAGCTCTTGGCAGCTGAGAGACACTCTGTTAGTGCTCATCCCTGTGTCTGTATCCTGCGGGTACTGCTGCTGGTCCCCTGTGAGCAGGATGTGTCTCCAGCAGTTAGGGTGGGTGTTGGGTCACTGCAATGGGGACAACAGCCAGACTTTGTTCTGTCCCTGCCCAAGGCCTCCAGGGCAAGACCTGGCTGGGGAGAAGCATCTGGGGCAGGGACCCTGCATGGCCCCTCTGTTCTCTGCCAAACCTCACAGTGCAAACCCATGGTCTTGTGTTGTTCCAGGTCAGAACCGCTTCCCAGGCTGCCGCTGTAAGACCCAGTGCAACACCAAGCAGTGCCCCTGCTACCTGGCTGTGCGGGAGTGTGACCCAGACCTCTGCCTCACCTGTGGAGCCTCAGAGCACTGGGACTGCAAGGTGGTCTCCTGCAAGAACTGCAGCATCCAGCGAGGCCTCAAAAAGGTATTGACAGCACTGTGGCAGGGGCTACCTTAGGGCAGAGCTGATACACAACTGCTGTTGGTGTGTGGGAGGAGGGGAACGACTTCCCTGCAGCTGCCAGAGTGCCAGAGTCTGGAAAAGAAGCTGTTCTGCCCTGGTCCTCTGCAGCTCTTACTCTGGAGTAAGGATCATAGATGTGAAAATCAGGAGATGAGAGTTACATGAGGAATGGTGAGGGCAATGGAGTGTATAAAGTTACTGCAGAGAAAAGTTTAGTAGTGAATTCTGCTGGTCAGAGCAAGGGATTGAGCATACAAAAAAGAGAAAGTTGCAAATTAGCGTGTGTCAAATCCTGTGCAGCTCGACATAATGGTGTAAGTCTGTAGGGAGCTGTGTATTACCGTAACAAGAGGATGCTGGATGGACACTGGCTCCCCTCTGCTCCCATTACCTGGTGTGTGGGAGGTGCTGTACATGCCAACTCTCCCCATTTCCTTTCATTTTGGTTCCAGCATTTGTTGCTGGCCCCATCGGATGTGGCCGGCTGGGGGACTTTCATCAAGGAGGCTGTGCAGAAGAACGAGTTCATCTCCGAGTACTGTGGGGAGGTCAGTGCTGCTGCCTGTGCTGGGGCTGCGTGTAGTGGGACAGCTTCCTTTGTCCTTGGGGACAGCTGCCTTCCCCAGCTCGGCTGTGCCCATGGGCTTACTCTGACCAGGTTTGGAGAGCGAGCCTTGTGCTATCTGGGGACAGATCTCAGTACCTCTGGCCCTCCACTGTGGAGGAGCGTGTTGTGTGTGTGCTGCTCCCTGGAAACCCTGCTCTGGCCTCTGCCCCCTCCCTGGGAGCCCCGGCAAGCTCCTGCCCATGAGGCAGGAGGGAGAGGAGGAGGGTGTTTCCAGGAGGCAGGCAAGCTCCTGGCAGCCTCAGCTGCTGAGTCTCTCAAGGTGTTTTCCCTCTACAGCTCATTTCACAGGATGAGGCTGACAGGCGAGGAAAGGTCTACGACAAGTACATGTCCAGCTTCCTCTTCAACCTCAACAATGGTAACTTCCTGAGGTTGCCAGGGGTGGGGAGGCCAGGGCTGCTGGCTGGGTGGGCAGGCTCAGCCCACCTCTGGGTGACAGGCCTGGCCTTACACCACAGTTTTCTTTTTTTTTTCCTTGAATAGATTTTGTTGTTGATGCTACTCGCAAAGGAAATAAAATCCGCTTTGCCAACCACTCGGTGAACCCCAATTGCTATGCGAAAGGTGAGGTCCCCCTGCCCAGCCAGACCAGGCAGGGCATGGTGCTCTGAGAGCTTCAGCCCAGGCTGGGGCAGTGCATCTCTGATATTGCATCTGTGATGTTGCATCTCTGGTTGCAGTTGTGATGGTGAACGGAGACCACCGGATTGGTATCTTCGCCAAGAGGGCCATCCAGGCAGGAGAGGAGCTCTTCTTTGACTACAGGTACCTTGGCCAGCGGATACTTTGGGCTGCAGGGTTGACCCCACCTTCTGCGCAGGTTTGTGGGGGAGCATGGAGGTCACTGCTGCAGCCATGACTTCTTGTCCTGTAGGTACAGCCAGGCAGATGCCCTGAAGTATGTCGGCATAGAGAGGGAGACGGACATCATCTAAGCTCTGGGGTGGTCCTGGCACACCTTGCTGCTGCACCTTGTAAGCAATGCCATGTTTGCTTCACGCTGACATGACTGCTGCTGTTCCTGCTGCTGTGTGTGTCACAAGTGCTACTTTCCATCCAGACACCAGAGAGACTCAGAGCAGGAGTGTGAGCAGTCCCTGAGCCCCAGCTGCTATCCCAGGGTGGTTTCCCCTCTGCCCCAGCTGGCTGGGAAACAGGGAGTGCCCAGCTGGAGTGGCACCAAGGGATGCCTGGGGATGGGAGAGCAGCACTATGCAACATGATACTTTGAGTAGGGGTGCCACTGAGCTGGGTAGAGGACGATGTTACAGTCACTGCCTGTGGTGACCCAGGGGAGGCTCCTCAGGAACCTTCCTTGGGCTTTGTGACCCCCTGGCCTTGGGAGTAAAGGGGAAATCTTCTCTGGCAGGGTGAGGTTTAGCCTTGGCACCCCATGCAAAAAGGAAAGAAAAAAGCACTTTAAACTAATCCTCAGCTGGTGGCTGGGCCCTGTATTTTGCGCTGGGGTGGAGGGACTGCAGGTGTGTGAGGTGTCCTGCATCTGTCAGCACCTTTGCAGGGATGTTGCTCCAGGCCTGGGACAGGGCAGGCAGGATGGGGCCTGGGCTGACCGAAGGTTGGGGCTGTCCCCTGAGAGCCACATATGCCACCAGCCGCCTGCCTGGCCTGGTGCTGGGTGCTGGATTGTGCTCCACCCACTATCCAGGGCTCCAGGATGACATGGGGAGCCTGCCTGAGCCCTGACCTGGCTCCAGGGCCCCAGCCCCCTCCCAGCTGTTTAGTCCAGGAACACACTGGGTTTGCCTGGGAGCCAAGCCCTCCCTGGCCCAGCCCTCACCATGGTTTCCCAGCCATGGCAGGCCAGGCTGTCTGTCTGTCCTTCCCGTTGTCCATGATGGGCCCCTGGAGCTTGGAGGTGTTTAGGTCTGTCTGGAGCAGTGCTTGTATCCCAGCACCTGCCTGAGCCTTGCTCCCTGCCACCTCCATCTGCCCAGCTCCTGCCAACCCTGCTCTTGCCTCAGCGTCTTCTGCCACTTTGGCCATATCTGCACTATGCCAGGCTTGTGTCTGTGGTTTGTTGACGGTGAATAATGGTAATAATAATGCACTTTAAATAACATGGCTTGTAGCCTTTGTCATAATAAAGTGGTAGCAAAGACCCTCCCCTGCTTGCTGGCCTCTGTTACCCTGGGGAGCAGCTGGCAGCAGCCTGTCCCCTGACTGTCCCCTGCCTGCTGGGCTTAGCCTGGCTGCCCCTGATGTGGCATCCAGGGGGATTCGTGAGTGGCCCAATGCCACCAGCTGCCTGAATCACACACGGCTCAGGGTGGGAAGGGGGCAGAGGTGCATGGTGGGGAGAGCAGGACATGATGTGTGTGTGCAGCAGCAGCTGAGCTGCCTCCAGCCACAGTTCACTACACCCTGCATCTTGTTCTGGGACCAGGAATTGCTGTTGTCCCTGTGGTCCCTTCCTTGGTGCAGACTGAGCTGGGGTGGGAGGAGAGGATCTGCCCAGGCTGCCAAGGTGAAGGCTGGGGAGTGTCAAACGCCATCATTCTGCCTTTATTTGATAATCTTCACATCTCATTCAACAGAACAGGTTTTTTAAAAATAAAGTGCCCAGTGGAGCCAGGCCTTTGGGTAGATAAATGCATTTCTGTAACATCGTCTTACCACAACACAGCGAGTGAACAGGAGCTTTCCCTGGGCTGGAGGTAACCGGCAGGACTGGCACTTCATACAGAGAAGTAGCAAACTACAGACCACGTACCACGACACGCAGAACGTCACGCCCGCGGGAGCTTCCGTTTGGTTTTTTATACAAACCGATAGAATAAAAAAACCAGAGTGTAGTAGAATATCCAGCAACAAAAACGGTAGAAAGGATCTGTACCTGATCTTATGAAAGCAGCATCTCAGCAAGGTGCAGTGGCGGCATGCGCGGCGCCGGTGTGGAGTATTGCTTGGCAGCCCGGCTGTGTGGGGCCGGTGCTCGTGGCTCTGCGTGGTGCTGGCGAAGCGAGCAAAGCAGCGGGTCATCTACGCGGGCAGCACTAACGGGCGGCAGCAGCCGGGTGCCCCCGGCCAGAGGGAGGGTGGGCGCCAGGCCTGGGACTCCCCGACAGAGGCCAGGCGGGATTTGGCAGCTGTAGAGGCAGCAGCCTGCCTCCGGCGTGGGGGCTGTCGGCGTGTCCGGGGCGAGCGAGGCTGGGGCTCGGCGGACCGTGGCCGCACTCCAGGGGCCGGTCGGTGGCGGCGGTGGGGAGGAGGTGGCGGTCAGTACGGTCCGGTCAGTCTGGAGGTGGGTGTTGGCAGTTCAGGTGTGCTCGGCCCTTTGGTCCCACGACGCTCGCTCGTTCCCCGGCGCCTCCCGGGGCTGCGGGGGCTGTGAGCCCATCCCACCCCCAGCCCCGCTATTCCCCTCTCGCCTCCTCCAGGATCTGGGGCAGGTTCTGGTCCTTGCGTGCCGGCAGCTGTTTGGTAGCACTGCCGTAATCCTGGGTGGCCTTGGGCTCGTTGGTGTGGTAAGAGCCCTTGTAGCGGTGGTGGTAGAAGTACATTAGCACCAGTAGCCCTGCCAGCAGCAGGAGCAGGAAGATCACGACTGCGGGGGGGAAGAGACAGCAGTGAGGGGTTGGGGAGGGGCCACAGGGCCTGCCAGTGTGGAACACGAGCCAGAGGCTTCACTTACATCCAATGATGATCCCAATCCAGCCGTCGTCATGCACGTGGGGGAACTCTGCAGAGATAGAGTAGGCAGCTGAGACCAGGCTGCAGCAAGGTCTCATGCTGGAGCATCCCTTCTGCAGCTGGTGCTTCACGAGGGCTCCATCCCCACCAGGGTCCCACCACAGCACCCACCTGTGTCCATGTACCATGGGTCCATCTCAGGAGGGATAAGGAGGGTGCTGAGGGGGGAGCATTGAGGCACAGCTCGACTCCACCAGTTCCCCCCGGATCCTGTAGGGCCGCAGGGCACTGGTGGGGTGGAAGATGGCTTTGAGGGGCACGAGGGTGTTGAATTTCACCCCTGAGAGGCAGCCTGAGAAGCCAGGTGTGTTGTAGCGCTGGATCTCGGGGTCAATCACGCCAGTCTCTGTGGGGCCACAGAAGGAGATTACTCATCCCTCTCAGAGGGCAAGGGCCATGCTGTGCAGAGAAGACCCCAGAGACCCCATCATGGGAACCCAGCTGAGGGCAGGACCCAGCTCACCCATCACACGCCCCAGGTACAGGTTTTTGGGTGAATCCAGCTTGCTGTCCACAAACAGGGAAAACTGCTGCTCCATGACAGGGAGATAGTCCACCTGGGAGGTAGGTGCACAGCATCAGTGCCCACAGAGCCTCCCTGCCCATGCCCCCTCTGAGCCTGACCTGAAGCTCCCAGGCCCCACTGGGAGGGTGTCCCAGCCCATACCTGGGTGTACAGTGTGCGGTGCAGACGGGTGATGTTGACACGGTGGGGTCGCCCGTCTGTCACTGGCTTGTTGGTGAGAGTGAAGACATAGGGGCTGGTGCCCAGCTGGTAGCGCAGCTGTAGGCTCCCTGTGGGCAGCACAGGGCTGTCAGCAGGGCTGGACCTCTCAGTGGGCATGTCCAGCCCATCTATAGGGTTGGAAAGTGGCATCCCCAGAGAGGAGCATCCTATGCAGCCCTATAGAGGAGAGTCCTCCTGCAGGCTCTGGGTGGGCCCTCACCATCATCCTTGATGAGCACAGCCATATAGTCCTTGACGAAGGTACTGACATAGAGCAGTACAGCGGGCGCTGAGGTGGTGCTGAAGCTGAAGCTGACCTCCTCACTGGTGAGGTTGTAGCCAGGCAGGGGCTGCCAGGGGCTGCTCACAATGCTGGCAAACTCGCGGGCGGCGTACAGCGACATGGGCAGGATGTTGTACTGCACCCAGGTGCCCTCCTCGAAGTACCCACCGATGTCTGTGGGAGAGCCAATGGGGTGAGAGGAGTGCCAGCTCCTAGTCCCTCCCACCCCCTGGAGCACAGCCACTCACCGTGGTTGCAGAAGGGTCCGGTGAAGGCAGAGATGCTGCAGTTGCAGGTGTAGTGGCTGTAGCGCTCGACACAGAGCCCGCTGTTCTGGCAGGGCACCGGAGGGTCCTGGCAGTAGCCGGTGCAGTTGACCCGCACACCCTCCGTCTCGTTGGCTTTGCCCTCCAGGTTGAGCGTCACCCCGTTCATCCGCAGGCCCCGCAGGCACCCCAGGAATGGGCGCATCTTGTGCTCTGCTGCGCCTGCAGTGGGGCCAAGACTCAGCGCCCTGTGGCACATGGGGACCTGGGGGTGCAGGGACGTGGCCAGGGGCTCTCACCGACGTAGAGGGGCCTGTCGAAGTCCAGGTGGACGAAGCTCTGTGGGGGAGCCGGCCGCACCACCCAGGGCAGCTTGTCCACCCGCAGCCGCGCCAGCTTGACGTTGAGCTCAGCCTTCACCTGGTGCCACTCATCATCATTCCAGGGTACCACCGACCGCACCGTCAGGTTCTCATCCCCATTCCCAATGTCATATATAAACACCACATCCCTGGTGGCTGCAAGGACATGGTGTTGAGAAGAGGCCCCAGCACTTCTGCCCCCAACAGCCCTGCACCCTCTTACTGTTGAGCTCAATGCGGATGTAGTATCGTGAGCCTGGGTTCTCCAGGAAGACTCCGGACAGGGCAGTGGTCTTGAAGTAGAAAGAGATGTCCAGGCTGTGGTTGGCCTGGAAGGTGGGGAAGATCAGGGCTGCACCCCTGTTGAAGGAGACGGTGTTCCAGCTGTTGCCTGTGGGGAACAGGAGGGGCAGTGAGGGATAGGCAGGGTCCCTCCATGTGGGACCCTGCAGGCAGATGTAGGCACTCTGTAGGCAGGGGATGTTCTGTGGGGTCGGTCACTTACGGTCTCCATAGCACCGCAGGGGCCCCAGCAGGAACTGGGCTTCAGAGCCAGTGCGGTTGGTGTCTCCAACCACAACCTGGGTGACGGGCAGGTGGTCCACAAAGGTCAGCAGACCCTTGTCTGTCCTCCTGCAAATGTGAGTGCATCAGAGGGGCCATGAGGTGTTTCTGTCCCTTTGGTAGTCCACATCTGAGTCCACTCAGATGTTACCCCCATCTGAGTGCCCCAGAGTCTGTGCCCCCCATGTCTGCAGCCTCCACCCCACAGCTCCCATTCCGCAGCTCCCACCACTCACCAAATTGCGTGGTCAGCATCGCAGTTGCAGAAGTACTGAGGGTCAGCACAGTTCTTCTCCAGCCCGCAGGCGCAGCGCTGGATGCCTGGTTGTGAGCCCCCCCAGTAATAGTGCCGCTCATCATTCCGACCCATCCAGAAGCTGAAGGGCAGCCCAGCTGCAGGCACAGAGGAGGGTCAGTGCACAGTCCCGTGTCATGGCCCTGCAGTGCAGCCACACAGCACAGCCCCACTTCCCTGGCACTCACAGGGGGTGTTGAGGAGGCGGGAGTTGTAGCAATGGAGCTCGATGCGCTGCTCGCAGTACTCAGAGGCATTGGCCAGGGCTGAGACCTCAGCCCAGGAGGCATTCCAGTACTCCACAGCCCCCAGGTAGGGCTGGTCCACACTGGAGCCTATCACCCGTGTAGCGTAGTGACGGTTGTGTCGGATGATGGTCCACGCTCGGTCCTCTGCAGGTAAAGGGGAGCTTTTAGGACCTGACCCCCAGGACACCCCTGCTCCATCCATCCTGTTCCAGCTCCAAGACACAGGCAAGGGCTGGTTCCAGGGGCACTGGACAGAGGGACCCCCCCTGCCCTCCTGCTACCCCCACCTCGGATGTCACAGTACACTGTGAAGGGCTTGAGCGGCCCACTGCCATCTGGGTCGATGGTGTAGTTGCCCGAGGTCTTCCCACTGACCCGGTAAGCATCACATGATTCCTTGTAAAGGGCTGGAAGAGAAGAATGGGGTGGAGGTCAGTGCAAGGGAGGCACCAGGCAGCAGTAGGGGCCGCAGGTGCACATATTGTCCCTGACCCACGAGGCTCCAGGCTCACATTTGTGGCAGGTCTCCCCCTTGTAACCCGTCAGGTCGCAGATGCACATGAAGTCATCCCAGGACTGGATACAGCGGCTGTCGTGCTCACACAGGTTGGGGGTGCACCTGAGGGCATAGAGGGCTCCTGTCTCAGCACCAGCACAACCCCCCGGTGCCCCCCACTGCCAGGCAGCACCCTTGTCCTGGTTGATACCTGTCCGTGATCCCACAGACATTGAAGAACACGTTGTGGTACTGTGCCAGCCGGTGCTGTGCCAGCAGCTCCACGTCCACGGGCTGCATGTCTACATTCAGCATCTGCAGGCAGCCGTGGAAAGCCGTCTGGTTTGACCGGCAGCCAGTGACTGAGGCCGGCTTGGGGCATGCCTGCAAGACAGGTCAGGGTGAGCAGCCCTCAGGCAGCCATTGCCCCGGACCCCGCCCTGCTGCCCACCTCCAAAGAAGTACTGGCTGCCAGTTCGTAGCTGGAAGGGGTGAGCCACCCGAAACTCAGCGCCATCATCATCATCAATGGTCACCACAGCCGAGCCTTCCCGTGCCACCAGGTGCACCGAGTGCCAGAAGCCATCATTCAGGCGATGCCCTGTGTGGAAGAGAGGCAGGTGCATGGGGAGGCTCCGCTGCCAGACTGACCCCCTGCCCCACACTGGCTCCCCAGCCCACCTGCGGCAAACTCCAGCTTCTTCTTGCCAGGCTGGGCGATGGAGACATTGACCTGCCCCTCACTCAGCACCATCTCGAGGGAGCCCAGGCGGTCAGCAAAACCAGTGTAGAGCAGGAGGCCAATATGGTCCCAGGAGCGGAAACGGAAGCTGACAGCCAGGCGATTCCTTCGAGGGATCCCCGGCACCCGAATGTAGTTGTTGATGCCAGCAAAGGTGATGGGGGTGGTCAGCTGGTCCTGGCAGTAGTGGCCCACTCTGCCCTGGGAATGACCATAGGAGGGGGTGAGAAAGGGAATGTTCCCATGGAGGGGAGGCCCTCTCATCCCCACAGTCCTGACCTCCATCATGCCCAATTGATCCCAACGCCTGGCAGAGCCAGGCAGGCGCCCCAGGCCAGGGACAACCTTGCGTGGTCAATCCGGTGCCGCTTGGCTGAGCACGGTCACTGCCTGACCCCACATCACCCTACAATGGGCAGGGAACCTAGCCCCAGGGAAGGTTCACCCCACAGTGGGGCTAAGGACCTCCAGGAAAGGGGTCCCCCGACAGCAGGGAGAGGAGTCCCAGAGAAGAGGCCACCCCCCAGGCTGGACCTCAAAGCGGATGTTGGATCGCCGGTGCCGGGCCAGTTCAGCAATGTTGACCCCATTGAACATGATGTTCTCCACACAGCCCCGGAAGTTTTGCCGGTAGCTGAGGTGCTGCTGGTCATGGTTGATCACCCCTCCAAAGAATATCTGGGAGGCAGAGGGAGGATGTCAGCCCCTCTTTGGAGGACACCACAAGTCAGCATCCTGGCAGCCTCCTGCCCACTGCACCCACCTCAGTTTCGAGGTCAAGCTGGTCGAAGGTGCCATGGCAGCGGAAGCGTTTGACCTCCCCGTCCAGCGTCAGGTTGACGTGGCGGCCAAGACGCTCAATGTGCAATGAGTGCCAGTGCTGATCATCCAGGAGGCTGCCCACCGCCACCGTTGTGTGGCCCTCACTGGCATGCAGTGGGCTGCTGCCTGGGGAGGACCAGCATCAGCCGGTGGCCCCCTGGCCCCAAGCCCCCAGCCCCTGCCCCCGGCTCACCTAAGCTGATGTGCAGGAGGAGCTGGGCCTGTTTGAGCTCCACCGTGATGTAGTCACCCTGTGAGCCCTCCCCGTGCATCAGCACCCCATCCTGCTCCAGTGTCTTGAAGTTGAAGGAGATGTCATCCTCAAAGGTGCTGACCATCTTGGCTCGGAAACGGTAGGAGATGGCATCATCCCCATCAAAGTAGAGTACATGTGACCCTGGGGAGAGCAGAGCAGCCCCACCCATGTCACTGCCTGCAGCAGCAGGTGCCCTGGCACAGGGAGCACACCCTTCTGCTATGGTCTATGCCATGGCCGCAGATTGCTTGGGCACAATCCCCTCTGAAAGAGGTTTCCAGGTGTGCCAGAGCCAGGGTCCCACCACGCAGGGCTGCTGGAGCCCCTGGCCAGGTACTCACGGTAGGGGCAGCCATAGAGGCCCAGGCGCAGTCCAATCTTCCCACGCGGGTTCCAGGCCACGGGAATGATGCGAATGTAGCGTGCAAGGATGGGGTAATGCAGGTCATGCCGCACCACCCCGCTATTATTCACGTTCCCAAAGAATGTCTGGGGATGAAGGGTCACTGTCAACACCTTGCTCCAGGCCAGGGGTCTGTACTCCCCTCAGAGGGCCCCCCTCCCACAGGGAACCCTGGCTCCTCCCTACCCAGTTGCTGCCCTGCTGGAAGAAGGGTTTCCAGCTCGTAGGGTGGTCTCCATAGAGCACAATGTAGCGTGTAAGCCAGTCATAGCTGTTGAAGGTTCCCTGCGTGGCCACTGCGTTGATCCGGTGCTTTTGCATCAGGTCAATCTGGAGCCAGGGCTGCTTGTCCCGGGGGTCGGGGGACCAGCCGCTGGTGCCTGCAGAGGGAGCGGCTCAGCTGTTCTCACAGCTCCACACCCATCGATCGGCTCCCGCCTGAGCTGGGGCTGCTTGCTCAGCCCCACCACAGCACCTGACAGGACCCCTCAGCCCCGCGAGAGGCAACACCCGGCCGGGAACACGCCCTGCCCACGTCCCCTGCCCCGCCTGGATCCCAGTTCCGCGGGGGGACTCACTGTGCAGACGGGCAAAGCTGGCCGAGTAGAAGATGCTGTATCTGGAGGAGGCACCGATGGAGTAGGAGTAAAGGGGAGCAACGAGCTCATCATAGCAGGGTCCTGCGGGGAGAATGGGGCTGGGGGCGGGCTCGGGGCACTAAACTGGGCAGTGTCCCTGTGGGAGCTCCCCCGTCCCAGCCCTGCGGACCCTGAGGCTCTGGAGACCCCGCGGCCCGGCGGAGCGGCGGACCCGTTTTGCTCTCCCCTCCCACTGCAGCGGAGCTGACACACCTCTGCGGGCCCCGGCGCCGGCACCAGCCGCCTCCGCACTGACGTGGGCGATGGGACCCCCGCTCTTCCTCGCCCCGCCGGGGAACGGCCCCGCGTGGGAGCCCAGGGAATCCCCTGCAAACCCTCGCGGCCCCGGCAAAAGACCCTCCGGAGGGCCGGAGTGCCGAACCCCTTGCAGTGTCCCCTAGCGGGTCGGACGGAGTCCAGGAGCATCTCCAGCTCTCACTGCAGGAACCGTGCCGCATCACCCTCCAGTCCACCGCGCCCCGACTGTACCGCTCCCTGTCCCACTGTCCCCCGCCTCGATGCCCCTTCGCCCAAGCTCTGGGGAAGGGACCCCAGGCGCCGGCTCAGGGGGCCGCGGGAAGCTGCCAGGTGCAGCCAGGACCTCGCCGATCCCCGTTCCCGAGCCCCGGTGCCGGGGCGGGCCCGGTGCAGCCCCGCGGCGGGGCCAGCCCGGCGGGTAGCGGCGCTGGCCGTGGCGCCGGCGGAGCCCGGTCGGTCCCGCGGGGCGGTCCCGCTCGCCTCGGCATTCCCGGGCATCCCGGAACCTCGGGGCGTCCCAGTTCCCCCGGGTCCCCAGAGGCTGCGGTCGGGCGCGGGGCCGCCGCCGGCGGGGGGCTGCGGCGGGGCCACCTCGGGCGGGGTGCGGCCGCGGGGAGAGCCCGGACGCCCGTGTCCGGCGGTGACCTTGGGAACGATGCGAACAGGGGTAGCGGAAGATACCGGGGGATGCCGGGGGATGTCGGAGGGAGAGGGGGGATGCCCGAGAGACCGGAGGGTGCGAAGGCTGCTCGGGGATGCGGAGCTGGGACGGCGGGCGCGGTCCCGCAGTGCGGAGCGGCCGCTCCGGGACTGCGGCCCCACTTACGTGCGAGGCAGCCGGGGCCGGGGCGCAGGAAACCGGCGCAGGCGGCGAGCAGGAGCCCGAGGAGGCGGCGGGCGCCCATGCTGCGCGCCCCGAGCGCCCTCGGCGCCGCCGCTCCCGGTGCTGCAGCCGCGCGGCGGAGCGGGACCGGTGGCTCCGCCCACAGGGCGGGGGAGCCGGGGCCGGGCCGGGCGCAGCGCAGAGCCCCGGCCATCCCCCGCGGCACCCTCCGCCTCGCCCCCGGGAGATGCTCCGCCCGGTCGCCCGGTTTCCCCGGTCCTCGGCACGGCGAGTTGTCGGCCGCCCCGGGCTGCACCGGGACACGGCTCTTGGGAGCGGGGGTAACGGGGGCAGAGTGAGGCTGTGCAGGAGCTCCCCGGGTATCCCTGGTGGGCTCCTATGCGGCGTCTGGTCCTCGCCGATCCCCCGTGCAGGGAGGGTCGGAGCGGTGCCCGCAACCCCCCGCAGCAGATGTGGCGGCAGTTTGTAATCAAGCCGTGGATTAAGGCATGCAGGTCTCGAAGTCGCTGCTCTCTCCAGTGGTGCAGAAGGGATTTAGCTTGTATCTGCTTCCAACCACCCCCAGACGCCCACAGAGGGGCTGGGGGGGCTGGCGGCTGCGTGTCCTACATACACCTACAGACCCGCGGTGCCCCGTGTCCCCTGGCCCCGCAGAAGCAGGACACCTGCTCTCCCAGGGGCCCCGAGCAGTGCCGAGAGATGGGGATGCCCCAGCAGCTGCTGGGTCCGGGCTGGCTCCAAGTGAAGAGGTTGTGCCCGGTGGAGGGGGCTCCACACCGGTGGCTCCAGACCTGGCAGCATGTGCCAGACCGGTCTGCCACGGGCAGGGCAGCACAGCCGTCAGCTGCAGGCGGCCGGTGCTAAGCCTCCGCCCTGCCCAGGCAGAGCCCATGCTGGGGCTGGGGAGTGAAAGAGCTAACAGAAAGCCCCAGGTGTGGCAGGGATGTGGGACATCTGGCAGTGCACCAGGAGTTCTGCTACCAGGAGCTGGAACTGTATGCTGAGGACATTGGCACCCACCCTCCCGTGCTCCAGCTGCTGGCAGTGCCTGCAGGTCCATCCCCACGAGAGGCACAGCTCACCTGGCCTTATCCTGACACCCAAGGGTGCTGCCTGCTCCAGCCACAGCCCCACGTCCTGACCCTCTGCTGGGTCAGGTCTGTGACTGCCCCAACGGGGACATGCAGGGTCCCTGCTCTGCACTCACAGCTCGCTGTAGGGCCAGCATTGGGCCCAGGACCATCCTCCCTCCCCTTCCCCCAGGATGCAGGGGACAGCAGGAAGGCACCCCCAGAGCCAGCACAGGGCAGAGATCTGCAGCTAGTATCCCTACACTGTAGAAAGAGCAGGAGAAGGGGAACACACCCTCCAGCAAAGAGCCCCGGGGACCCCCTGGAGGCTGGGAGCATCTGTCCCGCTGCTCTTCATCCAGGGTGCAGCGACTCCACAGCTCCACAACGAGCACCCTGGATCCTGTACCCGTCTGGAAGCAGCAGGAGGGCCGAGGGCAGAGCTCAGATAAGCCATGGCAAAGACGGCTGTAGCTGGGAGAAAGGGGGATTGAGGGATTATGGCTGGGAGCCCATTAAATCTAGAGATCAGTTTTCTCCCCCCTGGGGAGAGGAAAGTGGGGCCTCTGCCCCACAGGAACTAATCTGCTTCTTAATGAAGAGCTGGGAATTTTGTTGTCAACAACCAGCAGCACGCCTGCTCAGCACGGTGGGGATGCAGCGCTGGGTTGGGACCTCTGGGTGAGGGATATGGCCTGCACCAGCAGCCACCAGCTTCTGGAACCACCATGTTTGCCATCAGGAAAAGATGATCCTAGACCAGACAGGGCTCTGCTGATCCTGCTGGAGGAGCATCCTGCCTGAGCCCAGCTCAGTGCCAGCCCACAGCAGCTGCCACTCTTGGTCCCATTCCCTCTGGTCCTGCAGGAGCCAACAATAGCCCTGGGGTAGGCTGGGGTTCCCTGCATGTGCTGGCTCCCCTCAGACAGACCCTTCTCCCCTGGCTGGATGCTCTTGGGTTTGGCCTGCACACCCACATGACATAAACTGAGCAGAGCTACTATTTCTGTCCCCAGTATGCAGATGTAAAAGACACACCAAATAAAAGATTCAGGACAGGCTCCAGAGTGAGGTCACACCTGTCATCTCGCTTTCCTCCCCAGGGCTGAGCCTGTGCTCTGTACCGTTCTCGGTATCAGGAGCGGCACGTGGTCAAACCACAGGTTAAAAAACACTGAGACACCAACAGCTTCAGATTCACCGGCCAGGGGAAAGGTCCTGCTGTGCAATGACGGAGCAGGTGAGGGGGCTGCAGGGTGAGGGGTCTGCTGGGAGTCAGGCAAGGCTCCCCATCACTGGCTTTTCTTAGTTTCTTAGGTAGCTTTCTTGTGGGCCCTGTGGGTTTGGGCTGAAAGGCAAAACCCTGGGGAATCAGGGCAGCATCTCATGCTCCAGGCCCCTGGGGTCCAGAGCAGGAAAGGGGCTAGAGTAGCTGCTGGAGGGTCAACCTGCCCTAGCACCGGGTTCAGATCCCACCTGTGTCCTCAGAGCTGCTGAGGGGCTCAGGCCCAGCTGCCTGGGCTCACTGACAGGGGCCAGAGTGAAATTGCTGTTGGGAGGCTACTCTGAGTCAGAGCATGTCCAATCCTGATCTCCAGGGCAGTGAGGTCCCGACTGACCAGTACCAGGCTTCAGCACTGTCTCGCTGCCCCAGGCTGGGAGTTGGGAGCACTGTGCTCAGCTGCCTGCAACCTGTGTGAGGCAGCAGGATGTCCAGGACCTCCCTATATGGGACCAGGACCAGGCAGCGCAAGGCTGTGTTCACACTGGCATCCCCAGGCTGGTGCATGGGTGGGTGGGTGCTTTGGGCATCTGGGGATGTTGGTGTGGAGCCCCAAAATTCGACTGCCCCAGGTGGCTGGGGCCATAGGCTGGGTGCTGAGCCCCAGCGGATTCCAGAGCAGCTCCCCTGACAGGTGCAGGGCTAGTTTGTGGGACGTGCTGCAGTGCTGGGGACGCCGTGGCTGGGGTCATGTCCCTTCACCAGCTCTGCACTGCAGGCGGCTGCTCGGGAAGTGTGCGGTTGCTCTTGCAATGACTGAGCATGGTGAACCTCCCACTGCTGCGGGGTGGGTGTGAGATGGAAACAACCCCACGCGTGGGGCCAGGGACCTGCGGCCGTAGCACACCCGGGCTCCCAGTGGCAGGGCTGGGTGGAGAAGGGCTGCTCTGGGTGTGGTTCTGCACCCCGTGGTTGGGTCACCACTGCCGAGCCCTCCTCACTCAGCCGCCCTCTGCACAGGTGAGCCCCAGCCCCGTCTCAACAGAGCTGATGGCCACCACTGACTTCTACCTCTGGGAGGATGGGTACTCGGGCGAAGCTGGCATGTTGCCCGAGCTCTGTGAGAAGCAGGCAGTACAGGGCTTTGCCCGCACCTTCCAGCCTGCCGTCTACCTGCTGCTCTCACTGCTGGGCACAGCGGGGAATGGGCTGGTGCTGCTCACACACACCCGCTACCGCCAGGCACACAGTGTCACCGATGTCTGCCTCCTGCACCTCGCCCTATCTGACCTCCTGCTGCTCCTGACGCTGCCCTTCGCCATCACCGACACACTGCAGGGCTGGTCCCCAGGCACGGCTGCCTGCAAGGCGCTGCAGGGACTCTACGCCCTCAACTTCTACAGCGGCTTCTTCTTCCTCACCTGCATCAGCGTGGATCGCTATGTGGCCATCGTTCGGGTGACGGCTGCCTGCCGCCTGCGCCCACGAGCTCGCCGCCACGGCTGGCTGACGGCGGGGCTGGCCTGGCTGCTGGCCATGCTGCTAGCACTGCCTCAGTTCATCTACAGCCAGGCAGAGCAGCACCAGGATCTCCGGCTCTGTCGTGTCGTCTTCCCCCGTGTGGTCTCACGGGCAGCACGGGGGGCCACCAACCTGGTGCAGGTGGTGCTTGGCTTCGTGGTGCCCTTCCTGGTGATGGCAAGCTGCTACGCAGCTGTGGCAAGGACACTGCTGGCATCCCGTGGTGCCCAGCCACACCGGGCGCTACGAGTGCTGCTGGCTCTTGTGCTGGTGTTTGTGGTCCTGCAGCTGCCCCACAGCCTGATGGTGGTGCTGGACGCGGCCGAGCTGCTGACCAACTGGGAGATGAGCTGTGCCCAGAGCCACCGCAAGGACCTGGCACTGCTGGTCACCGGCGGGCTGGCGTACCTGCGCTGCTGCCTCAACCCCCTGCTCTACGCCTTCCTCGGCCAACGCTTCCGCCGGGAGCTGTGGCTGCTCGCCAGCGACGCCGGCTGTGTGGGGTCCCCCGAACCGCGCTGCCCCGGCTGCCCCAGTCCCCGCCGGCGGATATCGCTTTCCACCTACCCGGACGTGGAGTAGGAGCACGGTGCCCGCGGCCATGCAGGGAGCAGCGCCCTGGGGTTCGGCCCCTCTGCGGCTCCCTGGGGACAGCCCGGTCTGTGCATGGACCTGCCCCAGGGAGCAGCCGGGAACGGGCAGCACCAAACAATTCCCACGGCGCCTGCACCCACATGGGCAGAGGGAAGAGCAGCCCCGCAGCGCCTGCATGCCCTGCGTGTGCCTTCACTGCCCGGCGACACGCCGCAATGTCAGGCGTGTTGCAGGGGAATCCTGCAATGTCACGCGCGTCGCGGTTACACGTGCTCTGGGGGTCCGTACGGTGCCGATGAGCCAGGTCGGTGGGTGCAACAGCGGGCCCAGGCACGCAGCTGGTTCCCACTCTCATAATAAACCCCGAACGAGTCTCGCTGGGCGAGCGCAGTCTCCGTCCGGGGCGGCGCTGCCCCGGGGGGTTTTGTGGGGCCGGGGGCGGCTCGGCGGCCAGCGGCACTGGCGGGCGATGCCAGCAGGAGGCAGCAGAACCTCGCGCTTCTTGGCCGCCCTCTGCTCGTCCCTGCGGCTGGAGGGACAGGGAGCCCCCGGGCTGGGGACAGCAGAGATCCCCCGGGAAAACCCTCCTTGGGTCCGGTCCCCCGGGGCGAAGGCAGAGAAACGTTTCTCTCCCTTCCTTACTCCCCCCACGAGCTCCTCTGCCACGGCACATCCCGGCCCGGAGGCTCCCCGGCACCAGGGTGCTGCGCTGGGCCTGGCCCGGCCCGGACACGTGGCGACCAACACATGACCACGGGCTGGGACATGGCGAGTGACACATGTCCGGCGGGCTAGCACGTGGTGCCATGGGCCAGCAGCGCCGGGGCCGTGCGATGTCCAACTCAGCAGGCCTGGCTAAAGAAGTGCTCCAGAGCGCTGAGAACAGGACAGGGCTTGGCTCTGGTACAGCTGCTCGTGAAGTCTCCCAGCGGAGCTGTGCATGCAGAGAACCACCTCCCAGTCCTGCCGGGGCAGGAGGCTACTTCCTGTTCACCCCCTGGTCTGCTTGGGATTAGCCCAGGGCTCGACTGGAAGAGGCCATTCCAGAACCTTCACTTACTGCTGGGCCAGAAACAGGTTACTGCTGACTCAGCAGCTGCAGAGGTGGGGTGATGGGCCTCTGTCCCCCGCAGCCCTCGGTGGGGATCAAGGGCCAGATTTGGGCCAGACAGCACAGCTGCCCCTTCTGCCCATCCAGCCGGTAGTCTCGGGTGGTCCTGTTCCAGTCCTCCGCTGCCCCCATAGCTGCTGCACTCTGCTCGATACCCGTGACTGCCCTGGCTGCACAGCCGGCCCCACACCGGGGCTCAGCCCCAGGCACAATCCAACACAGGCTGCGTGGGAGAGGAACTGGCAGCCAGTGCTTCCTGCCTGTGCATCCCAGCACCCAGGCTCCCAGGGACGGCGGTGACCCAACAGCTGTAGCAAAGCCAGAGCCTTAACTCCTGGGGCTTCGGGAGTGGGGCCAGAGCCTGGACACTGCCACGGCATCCACGGCTCAAGGGCGTCACAGACCCTCTGCCACTGGGCACCCGGTGGCACCCGGTGTGACCCCACCATAAACGCCTTCTGCCAGCTTCTTTGTGGAAGCGCTCATGAGGGCCTGTAGGACAGGCCTGCCTGGGCATGGTGTCCTCCTGCCCACGGCACCCTCCTGCCCAAGCACAGAGCCCATGGTGCTGCCCACTTGGCACCACACCGGGCTGAGTCGCCATCCTGGGACGGGCGCCAGTGTTGCCGCACGCAGGAGCCAGGGCAGCACATGCTGCGGGTGCCGCGGGCAGGGCAGGGACCCGTGCCCGGTGCCGGTGGCCACATCGGGTGCGGGCAGTGCTCAGTGCCGGTGCCCCGTCAGGTGCCGGGGGTGCCCAGTGCATCCCGCCGGCGGTGGCTCCGGCAGCACCGGCCCTACCGCAGCCCGGCCCCGCGCTGCCCCCGCCCCGCAGCTGACGCAACGGCAGCTCCACCGCCCCGGGCACTGGCTCCGCCCCGGGCCGAGCACGGCGATTGGCGGCGGCCGGTGACGCGCGGCCCGGCCCGCCCGGGGCGGCGGCGGGGCCGGCGGCCGGTGCGCGGGGCGGGCGGGCGGCGGGCCGGTCCCGTCGCGTCCCGGTGCCGTCCCGTCGCTATCGGCGGGGCGATGCCGTTCCCGGGCGGGCTGTGGTGGCTGCTGTGCTGTCGACGGGGCTTCACGCTGCTGCGGCGGGACTACGGCGAGGCGGAGCGGGAGGCGGACGGCGAGGCCGAAGAGGAGGAGGAGGCGTCCTTCGAACTCCGCGCCCAGGGAGACCAGGTGGGGCCGGCACCGGCTCTGGGACGGCCACCGGGACGAGCACCGGCGCCGCCGCCCGGGTGGTCCCTCGGGGCCAGGGGTGGGTTGTTCCGGCGGGTGCGGGGAGCCGTAGCCCAGGGAAGCCTCCGTCGGGGGAGCTGCTGCCGGTTGGGTGCAGTAGGAGCCAGGCTCTGCCTGCTCCTGCCTGCTTCGGCCCGCGCTGTCCGCTTTTTCGGACAGGAGCTGCGGGGCGGTGCCAGACCCGCGCCAGCCCTGCACCGGCCCGGTGCGCGGAGGGGCCCCGGGCTGTCCCACCGGAGCGGGCCGGGGCTGTCCCGGGAGCACGTGCCGGGCGCGGAGAGCGGGCCTGGATCTCCCCCGCTCCCGCTGCTTCCTCTCTGGAGGGAAACGGATTGGCGGAAACCGGTGCTTCCTCCGGCCGGGCTGCGTGTGCGACGGCTGATAGCGCGGGGTGCGGGGGGAACCCTGGCTGCCGGGGGCTTCCCGTCTGTCCCGGCGGTCTCCTGCACCAAGGGCCGTGGGGCCGAGTCCCAGCCCGGACTCGGGGGACACAGTGGATGGTGACAGCCTGGTCCTGCTTGCTGTGGCTCGTCTCCCCTGCCCGCTGCGGGGTCTGCAGCACGGCCCTGGCTGCGCAGGGCTGGGGGCAACCCTGAGCCACCTACGCTGTCGGTCCCCTAACAGCAGGTCCCGTTTCCCAGCTCTGACAGCCCCGTGGGATGGTGGGAAGTGGGGACAGTGACAGGGCTGGAGCTGGGCCCTCTGGGAACTGGTGGCAGTGCCAAGGGCACGACTATGTCAGGAACCGTCTTCGGGTTTCCCGCATCCCATGGGCCACACTGGCTCCAGGCTGGCGTGGGCGGTTGGTGACGCCAGCTCCCCTGAGAGCCTTTTGCTGTGGCCAGGGGGTCCTTGGAAGCCCACAGTGCCGACCGCCCCTTTGTGGGAGCGTGGGAGCAGCTACCCTGGCCGTGCCGCCGCAGCTTCTCTCCTGTTTATTTATATCCCTGAGAAGGAGCCGGCTGCCACTGCTGCCTCCTCTGGACTGCCCACGAGAAACTGGGCACTGCCTCCATGCCAGCAGCCCTGAGGAGCGTGTCAGGCCCTCCCCAGCCTTGGCAGCGGGACAGTGTCTGGAGGTGCTGGCCCCGTGCATGGGTACCAGCAGTATGTGACAGGTGCCCTTAATGCCACAGGTCAGTGGTGCCTAGCCCTGCCCCACAGCACAACCATACCTGCGGCAGCTCTCCCCTCCCTGTCACTATTTTTAGCATCTGTCTCTTTTTCTTGGCGTTGCGTGCTCTGGCCTGTCATGCCTCTGGCTGCCCTGTTGGGCTGCAGCTGGCAGGAGCTCCCGTGCATCTCCCAGGACAGCACTGCCGGTGCTTCCATGTCCCCGCACCCCACACTGCTGGGCGCCCTGCCCGACCCGGTGCCTGCCTGTGCCTGGGCTCTGCCTCGTGTCCCAGCATGTGTGCCAGGGTTATCACGTGAGCGGCACTGTCCATGTCAAGTTGTGCTGCGTGAGGAGGAACTGACCCTGTCCTGCTGCAGGGCCAGGGACTTCCCAGTGCTGCGTCCCACCGCCGCGGGCAGGAAGTCAGCGGCCCCATTACAATGGGACTTTGTGCCGTAAGCGTATTACTCAGCACTGACCTTGTGCAATTCTGCACGGTATTCAGCCAGCCGGGTCAGCTGAGGACACACGGCCAGCGCACCCGCCGGCTGCCCCCACACCCGGGGAGCCCCAGCTGCAGCCCTCGCTCCAGCCTTGGCCTTGGGGGTGCCGGGGCTCTTCTGCCCCATGGCAGCAGGATTGAGCCTGCCCCTCTGGGCCCAAAGCTGGGTTGATGAGGAGGCATGAAGTCACAGGGGCGATGGTCAGGGGTGCCAGCTAATGGCTGTGGGGCTGAGACGTCTCCTTCCTCCCCAGGGATCCCTGGAGGTGAGCCTGAGCCAGCCCACCCGTAGCAGCAGTGGCTCGGAGCGGTGAGTGATCCCCTGCCTCTGGCCTGCATTGTGTCCCTTGCATGGTGCTGGGGGACTGGCATGTCGTGAGAGGTTGCCCTGGTGCTGGTGTGCACCGAACCATCCTGTCCACAGAGCTAGCACCAGGCTGTGCTGCTCTAGCGTAGAGCAGGGAGTGGCAGAGCCGGGACTGCCGTGCTTGTCCCCGTCCCTGGCGCATCCTCAGGCATGCCTCCATCCCTCTGCCTTGACGGATAGCGTGACTGCCTCAGGCTTAGCCGATGGGGATGTGCATGACTCTTCCTGTGCCAGGAGGCTCTGCCAGGCTGTATCCATCAGCAGAGGCTGTGCCCTGGGGTGGTCGGTGCTGAGGAAGATGGGGTGCTGAGACACAGGGGCCTGCTCTCTCCCTGTACTCGCAGTACTGATGCTGCTGCCAACATTCCTTCCTGGTTGTTCATTTTCCGAATTCCTTGGCAGGGCCAAGACTGCAAACAGCTTATTTTTAGCTGGGGTCACTTGCACCCAGTGACTCTGCTGTGTTCCCACCGCAGGGCTGTGGGGTGCTCAGAGCCCCTTGGGACACAGCTCACTCCAACCCTCAATTCCCTGCTCAGGGGCTGTGGGAGACACCTGCAGGCACCTGAGCTCAGCCCCGTGTTGTCCTCAGGTCCTTGCTTGTTGCAGAGGAGATGCGCAGCCTCATCGTGGAGAAGGGCCCAGGGCCAGTGGAGGATGACCCTGATGCTCTCGTGAAAGGTGGGATTGTGCCCCAGCTGCCACTGGTCCCATCCCAGAGGGATGGTCAGACCTGGGCAGACCCTTCTCGGTGCTGAGAAGCCAGTGGGGTGGATGGTGCTGTCAGTGGGCGCTGAGGGTTCCCCTTCCCAGGCTGGCTGCAGCGGGAGATGCGGGGCTGCATGAAGACCCCCTGGATCCGTCCTCGGAAGTACTGGTTCGTGCTGACACCTGACTCCCTGGACTACTACAGCAGCAACGAAAAGGGGGCCAGGCGGCTGGGCTCCCTCGTGCTCACCAGTCTCTGCTCCGTGCTCTGGCCAGACAAGCAGCTCTACAAGGAGACGGGTGAGGTGCCCCTGCCCTTTGGCTGGGCTGAGTCTTCCCGGCCCCTTGTGCCCTGTGTCACCCTCCCAGTCCTGAGGGCCTCTTTCACCCAGAGGAGGGGCTATGCTGAGCACTGGGGTGCTGAGCCAAGGGGCCCTTGGGCAGGTGGTGGACAGGGGGTGAGTGGATCTGTCCCTCGCAGGCTACTGGAGCGTGACGGTGTTTGGCAGGAAGCATTGCTACCGCCTGTACACGGAGCACCTGAACGAGGCAGTGCACTGGGTGTGCGCCGTGCAGAAGGTCATTGACAGCAAAGCACCTGTCCAAACGCCCACCCAGCTGCTCATGCGTGATGTCGAGGTGAGCTCGTGGCATGGGGCTGCCCATACCCATAGCCATAAGCAGCACTGGGATGGATGTTTGGGGCCTTGCATGCCCCAGGGCACTGGTGGGGGTCTGTGCCAGGCACTTGACCAGATGACTCCTCTGCAGCTGCTGCCATCACTTTGCCCCCTTAGGAGCACAGAGAAAGCCCTGAGGTTCTGGAGCAGATCTATCGCTGCAACCCCATCCTGCGCTACACCAGCGGTCCCCTCTACGCTCCCCTGCTGCCCTTCCCCTATGGCAGCCTGGACCAAAGCGGTGAGGGGTGGGTTGGGGGGCACAGAGCTGCACTCTAGGCTGGTGGCAGTGGTGGCTGGGCACTGTGCAGGGTTGGTGGGCACTGGGCTGGGGCCTGGCTGGCCCTGGGTGTGAGGACAGTGCCCAGCTGCTGGCAGGGAGAGCCTGGGGAAGACTACGGGTCTCTTAACCCTCATCCCATCCCACAGCCCCTGGCCCCCGCATTTACACCACCCTGCGCGACGAGGCTGTGAAGCTCTTCAACTCGCTGCAGCAGTTGGAGTCAGAGCGGGACCCAGTGCCGCTGATGCAGGGTGTCCTGCAGACCTGCCTGGACCTGCCGCCACTGGTGGATGAGATCTACTGCCAGCTGGTGAAGCAGACTACGGAGCCGCCGGCGCCAGGCGGGCAGGGCGACCTGCACTACTGGCAGCTCCTCACCTGCATGAGCTGCACCTTCCTGCCTTCCCCGCCTGTCCTGCACTTCCTGCACTTCCACCTGGACAGGTGAGTGCCAGGGGTGCCAACTGCCATCAGGGAGCTTGCTACGTGTCGGGTGCTCCTCAGATCAGTGCCACCATGACCCTCCTGGCATTTCTTTCAGGACAGAGAATCGTTTCCCTGCCTCTGAGATGGCCAAGTATGCCTGCTTTATCCGGGAGGCGCTGGGAAAGACAAAGGGGCGGGAGTGTGTGCCCTCTCTGGAGGAGATCCTGGTGCTGATGCAGCGGCAAGAGATGATCTGCACGGTGCACTGCCCTGGGGCGCCTGCCTGCAGCGTGGCCATCAGTTCCCACACCACAGCCGAGGAGGTGAGGGGTTATGGCTGTGCCAGGCTGGGAATGTTTTGGCACACAGGGCTGGGTGGGCAGTGTGTCATAGCAGGTGAGCAGCTCTTGTGGGTCTCTCCCAGCTGAGCCATAGTAGAGAGGGCCAGGGGATGTCTGCCTTTGCCCACCATGACCTGTCTGTGTCCCTTTGCAGCCCTGAGTGCCGTGGCCAGGAACATGTGGTCACCATCGGTTGCCTTTGTCTCGCCCAGGTGGCCCGGGAGCTTGTGTCGCGCCTGGGGCTGTCCCAGAGCCCCAACCTCTTTGCGCTCTACGAGCAGTCCCGGCGACGGGAGCAGCCAGTGGGCAGTGCCACACTGCTGGCTGATGTCCTCACCAGGTTTGAAAAGTAAATGTCCTCCTGTTCTGCTGCCTATGGAGGAGAGGGGCTGGGGGGGGCCACGGGTGTGAGGGGAGGAGCGGTATGGGGCATGTCCACAAGCTGATGGAGCTGGTCCTGTCTGCTGCAGCCTGGCTGGTGAGGACCGGGAGCAGGACCCGCCATGCCGGCTCTGCTTCAAGCACTATGGCTTCCTGGACACGGACAATGTCCCACGGGACAGCCTGGAGTTTGCCCTCCTCTTTGAGCAGGTGAGTGACACACAGGTGGCTGTGCTGTGCCATGCCGTGGTGGCCATGCCATGCCATGCCATACCAGCTCACCCTGCTCTCTTGCAGGCGCATGAGATGGTGCTGCGGGGCTACGTGCCCACATCAGAGGAGACGCTGCAGACACTGGCGGCCCTGCGCCTGCAGAGTCTCAACAGCGACTTCTCCACCCACGCGCCCTTCCCGCGCCTGGAGGAGCTCTTCCCACCCCATGTGCTGCATGCCCGCTTGCCACCCCCGCCCCACCGGCCTCCTGCCAAGTGCCGGGGGGCCCGGCTGCGCGCAGGGCTGCTGGCCGGCGGGCTCTGGGGTCAGGCGCTGGCCAAGCAACGGGCGGAGCGGGACCAGCGCCTGCGGGGCCGCCTGCGTGAGGAGGGGGCCAGCACCATGGCTGCCATTGTGGAGAAGTGGAAGCTGCTGCAGGGCATGGGCCGACCCGAGGCCATGGCTGCCTACATGGCCTTGGTGCGGGAGTGGCCTGGTTTTGGCTCCACACTCTTCGATGTCGACCTGCATGCGGTGAGGCCCCGGCTGGATGTGGTGCAGGAGCAGCCCTGGAACTGGGCAACCCTGACACCCCTCTCCCCACAGAGCCCGGTGGGCTCCGGGCCCCAGCACCTGTGGCTGGGCATCGGGGCCAAGGCTGTCTCGCTCTACAAGCCGGGGGAGCCTGAGCCCTTGGACAGCTTCTGCTACGGCCGCATCTCCTCCTTTGGTGCCTCTGACAGCAGCACCTTCCGCCTCTCCGTGGAGGATCGAGACCTGCTCTTTGAGACCTCCCAGGTAAGGTGCTGCCATCCTTCCACCCTCCCCTTCCCCCAAGGGTATCCCAGACTGACCCCCTATGCCCCCTCTACCTGCAGGTGGATGAGATCGCCCAGCTCCTCAACACGTACCTCGCCTCCGCGGGTGCCCAGCAGCTGCCCCGGCTGCAGGACCCTCCCACCAGCCCCCCTGCCTCGGAGCCCACTGTACTGCCCCAGGGGCTCTGCCCTGCACAGGTGGCCAGGCCCTGGCAGCACCGGCCACCAGTGGGTTCCTCCCACAGCTAGCCCAGCAGCCAGTGTGGCCATGCAGGTGCTCTGATGGCTAGCATGGGAGGTCAGCCAGCCTGGCAGCGAGTGGCAGGTCTGTGCTGGCCCCCAGCTGCTCCACAGAGCAGGGGGCCAGGGGGTCATGCTCCCCCCACTGCCATTGCCTTTCTGGCTATTCCCTTAATTTATTTTGAGACGCCTGCGCGCCCCACGTCTCCCAGCACTTTCCCTGGAGGGCAGCGGAGCCGCCTAGCTGCGGTCCCCTACGCTGCCCCCAGGCCTGTCCCTGTCCCCTGTACCCTGGTGCCTTTGCCTACAGCACTTGTGTTGCCTGGCCATTCTCGTGCCCCGGGGGTCTTCGCCCAGAGCAGAGGGTACCAGGCAGTAGTGCTGTGCCATCATCTGTCTGTCCGTCCGCTGGACCCACCCCTTCTGGAAAGCTGCGGGCAGCTTTTGGCCAAGCTGCCCCGGGGACCCGCGGGCTCCTCCTGGACAAGTGGCTGGGCTCTGCGGTGGCCCTGTGGCCAGGCTTATGTCACAGGGGTGACTGGTGGAGTGGCAGCTGGTACGGCTGGGGCTCGGCCCCTCAGTGTTGCCTCTGTAGAGTTTGTCAGTTCTGTCTTGGGATGGGGGGGTTGGTTGGTTGTTTTTCTAAATAAATGCACAAAGGAAAGGCTAGGCCTCCTGTCCTGGAGTGTGGGTCGACAGCAGGAGGCTGGGACAGTCAGATCCCTGGGGCAGCAAGGGCAGCAGGGCCTGGGACAGGCAGCGGGGAGGAGCGGCACAGCGTGTCCTTGGGGGCAGGGACTGCTGTCCCTCTGGTCATTGCCAGGCGACCTTTGGCATTTCACCAAGAGCACAGGCAGCTCCAGCTCCCCGGCAGCCCCTGGCACTGGCTGCCCCGGCGGGGGGAACTGCCCCAGCCACGGGGGCCGCTGCCAAAGAGGGCGTGAGAGCCCATGCTGCCGTGATCGCTATATTTTTAGTCTCCTGCTCTGTGCCCCACAGGGTAAGAGGAAAACGCTAATTTTCACTTTGGACTGCCTGGGCTTGGGATGGCGCCAGCACTGCCCCTTGTCCCCAGCCCACAGCCCAACTCCCACAGGGCAGGACCAGAGCTGCTGTGTCCATATCCCCTGACACTGTACTGCCCCAAGCCTATGTCCTTCCTGGTGGTGCTGTACCCTGCCTTGAATCCTGAGTGACAAGGGCAGCCCCAGCCCCTCATAGCCCACCCCTGCAAGGGGCCTCACCCCTGCAGAACACCCGTGTGGGTGCTGCGGGCCCTGTGGGCAGGGCGGTGCCAGTCCTGGCCCTGGTCAGCCCTGCCGGCAGGTCCTGCCAGTATTTCTGGCTCTGCTGCAGCAGTTGCCCAGTGCTGCCTGGGCCCCACGGCACTGCCAGCCGGGGGCAGAACTGTCCCTGCCCACCCCAGGACATGCTGGTGCGCAGCGGCCATGGCGCTCCTGTGCAACAGGGCTGGCTGGCCAGATAAGGCAAGCACCAGCACCAGACCCAGTCTCTGCAGCTGGCTTCCCTGGCTGTTCAATCTGGAGTCATGTAGGCAGCATCAGTGCAGGAACAGCCTTTATTAAAGCAAAATAACCTACAAAAATATAGATACAGCCCGTGCCCCTGGCCGGATCTGGCCAAGGAGGAACAAGGCTCCTGCCCAGGGCAAGGACTAACTCAGCCACACGGAGCCTTTGGCCACAGGGGTCGTGTACACCCAACTCAGGGGGCCAGGCCTGTTCCCAGCCTCAGGGTCACTCTCCTCCTCCTCCTCATAGCAAGTTTTGCTCCCACAGGCAGAGGTTCCCTCCCAGCAGAGCGCGCAGCTGCCCCAGTCCTGTCCTGGGCCAGGGCACATGGTGGGGCGGGGGCTGTCCCCCGCTGAGGGGCTGCAGGCGCAGTGCTGCTCCCTGCAGAGGGCCTTCCGCAGAGGAGCACAGCGTGTGTGCGGCTGGCACGAGGGCTCTGCCACACCAGGCAGCGCTGAGGGGTGATAAACGTGGGCACGGCAGAGACAAGCCCTGCCGGCATGCGTGGGGGTGGCCATGGGACCTTCCTGTCTCCTGGCAGGGAGCTCACTGTTCCTGCGTGCCCCAGGAGATGTAGTCAGGGCGTGTGGCTGCATGATACTCATCGATCAGCTGCTGCACGATCTCCCGGGAGTTGTCCAGCTCATCAAAGTTGTCCTTGAAGATGTCCTCCTTGCGGAACTGCTCCAGGAAGGCTTCCCGCTTGCGCAGTTTGTCATACTGCCGGCACGTCCGCTCAAACAGCTGGAGAGCAGCGCAGGGTCAGGGGGGCCAGAGCTCCCCAGGGACCCTTCCCAAGAGAAAGGCACCTTGGCCAGTAGGACTGATGGGACCCTGGACCAGACCTGAGCCCTGCTGAGAGCTGCCCACCCTGTCCCTGGCAGTGCATGCCCTGGCTTCATGACAGGCCCAGACTGAAGAGACTCAAGGTCTGGGGCTGCAGGGCCCAGCATGGTGAGGGAAGGCACTCACCGAGGAGATGTTGGTGTGGTTTGCCATCATGAGCCCACTGACACGGTGAGCGGATGGCAAGTAAGGAGACTTGCGGGACAAAGCCACCTGGATGCTGGCAGGGCCCCAGGGGATGAAGTTGGCCAACTTCCTCTCCCGAATTCGCTGCAGACTCTTGTGAACCTGGTGGGATGAGAACAGCAAGGGGCAGCAGGGTGAGGGACAAACAGTTTGGCTGCAGCAGACCCAGGAGCTGCTCCTCACAGGAGGCACAGCCACAGGAAGGTGGATTTCAGTATGACTGCATCCTTTCCATGAAGCTAGAGCCCAAACAGAAGCAATTTGAAGCCAGCTCTCAGGCACTGCCTAGTCTTACCCCAGGATCCCTACACAGAGACTGTGCTCTTCCTTGGGCCACGTCATGGCCATCAATACCTGAACAGCCATGGAAACTCACCTGTGTAGGATCCACCTCGCCCTGGATGATGTTCAGGATGGCAATGTAGCAGTGGTTGGTCTGCCTGTCTCGCCCTGTGGACACCATCACGTTTTTAGGCTGCAGCAACCTCCTCATCACATCCAGGACTGTGGTTTTCCTCACGCTGGCCACCTGCACAGGCCAGCCAGGGGTCAGAGGGAGCAGGTCTATGGCTCCCTGCCCTCCTGCTGCCTGATACACACACACAAAGGAGCAGGAGGCATCTGGACAGAGATGCCCTCACCCTGGGGATGGAGCCACATGCAAAGCCACATGCAGGACAGGGAAATCCCAACATCACACAACAGGCACAGCCAGACCAAGAAACGGAATGTCAAAGGAGGCTCCAGCATGGGGGCTATCTGCTCCCCCACATCCCCCCCCACTGCAGCACAGCAGGGGCTGGGGGTGAAGCTCAGCTGAGAACAGAGAGACCAGGGACCTGTTTCATGTTGTTGCTGTCAAACATGGGTCCTGTCCCTCTGCCAGGCAGGGAGCAGTGAAAGGGGTTGTTCCCCACTGCATTCCCTCCCCACCTTGCCCAGCTCTGAGCCATGGGCAGGCTGGCCACTGCCCTTCCTGAGTGCTGTTGGGGCTTTGCCGAGCTGCTACTGGCCAGGTGTGCCACAGCCAGGGCCAGCACCCAGACTGCTCACAGCAGGGACAGCTGGGTGAGGTGGCAGCCCCCTCCTGCACTGGTTGAGCCATTGGCTGAGCCCTGCCCGCACTCCTCTCTTGGAGGACAGATCACACACTGATACCCTTTTCAGAGCCAGCAGTTTTTCAGATTTGCTTCTCTGAGAAACATCCTGAGGAAATGCACAGGGAGAGGAGAAGAGCAGCTGTTAGTTCCTGCCGGACCACAGTGGGACAGTGCAGGTGAGCACCTCCTGAAACAGAACTGCCCCATTTGCACCAGGGGGCTGGGGGCACTGGCTAAGGACGAGCCAAATGCAAGCAGCAGTGTTTGAAGTGCTAAGGGGGGCAAATTCCCTCTCAGACACAGACTGAGCTTCAGGAAGGGGCTGATACCTGGAGCCCATCACTGACAAAGAGCACTAGTGTTTGGACCTAAATTTCCCAAGTCGATGGCTCACAGGAAGGACTGGCAGGGCCATTCTCCTGGCCGTACTCTGATCATTACTAAGGGTGGCTTTTGCCAGTCCTGATCCTGATGATCTCAAAAGCCACCCTGATGCATGCAGTAGGTAGCCTGACACAAGCACAACTGCCTGCTCATGTCTGATTCATTACACATGCAGCTGTCACGTGGTATGAGCACATGGGCCTGGGATTTGGGGCATGCAGTGACAGCTCACACCGAGACGGGGCTGACAGATGCTACGAGGTGAATGTGGCAGCTTCTCTGTCCTTGGGGATGGGAAGGAGTGCCTGGGGCTGCCTTACCGACTGGTCGGTGGTGAGTGGTGTGTACCCCGTCATGAGGAAGTGCAGCCGGGGCGTGGGGATCAGCGAGGCAATCAGCCCGATGAGGTCGTTGTTCATGTACCCGGGATACCTGAGTGTGGTGGTGCTGGCAGACATGATGGTGGAGACCTAGGGGAGAGGACAGGGTCAGCAGAGGGTTGCAGAGTGTACCAAAACCTGCCTCACGCAGGGAAGCTGGGGTGCCTGGAAGAGCAGAGGACCCTCGCTCACAGCTCCAGGCTGCCCATCCCTGAGCCCAGCCCATGAAGCAGGTTCAGACTAAACTGAACACAGCAGGGAAACCCCATGCTGGCTTCTCCTGAGGGAATAGTCCTCACCAGCTGGTTGATCTGTGAGAATGATGGGTTCTGAATGTGCAGCCGGTCTGTCGCAATCCGATTCAAGGCCGTGTTGTCCAGAACCACCTGCAAGAGAAACCTGGCTCTGTGAAGGGCCCCTGAGGCAGCTGAGGAAGGGCGGTCCTGGCCATGTGTCCCAGGGCACTGGTGGCCCAGCACAGGCCCTGAGCAGAGCCCTCTGCCCAAGTGGCAGACACCCGAAACCACAAGCTGACTCATCTGTGGCACGTAACTGACACCGTCAATGGAACCTCTTCCCTCCCTCCTGGCTGTGCTCCCCATGCTCTCCCAAAGAGCTCTGCTCCTCGGCCAGCGCTGTGCAGCAGTGGCAATTCCAGCAGCCCCAGCACAACTGCTCCTCCACTGCCACATGCACAGATCAGCTGCGGGGCAAGAGCAGCATCTCAGTCAGACCTGACTGAAGGCCCCAGTGCAGGCTGAAGGTGCTGCCTAGCCGGGGATGTTGTGGGTGCTGCAAATGACACAGGGATTGAATTCAGGCAGCACAGCTGCACAGAGGAAGCACAGCCAGTCTGCACTGCCTTGGGAAGATCTGAGGCAGAAATGCCAGGCAGCTCTGCAGGGGTTAGCACCAATGAGGGTCCCTGGGACCACATCTGCTTGGCTTTTCTGTTTGGGGCGCGCTCATTGCTGCACTTGGGGCTCAAAGACACATGGCACTGCCGTGGCGTTGGCCCCAGTATGGGCTGCAGTTCTGAGCTGTGGGGACAGGGCTGTCATCCCGGGACTAGCTGCACCACGGGCCTCTTACCACACAGTCAGCATTCTGTGTCAGCCTCTTCAATGTCAGCAGAGAGTTGTATGGCTGCACTACAACATCGCTCATCTCATCCTGGTTTGGGAACACCGAGTAGGTCTCCACCAGTTTCTTGGGATACCTGGTGAGAAGTACAGCATCTCAAGGGTTAACACCATCAAGCTGCACTCTCCCCTCCCACAAGCTGCCTTAGCAGTCTCCAGGGCTCAGGACAGGGTGAGTCACCAGAGCTGCAGCCAGAGTGGCTCCCAGGGAGGGAGAGAATGTGTCCCAGCAATGCCTATCCCAGCAGCACAGGAGCCGGCTGCCAGAGGAGCTACAGGGAGGCTGAGCCATCCACAGGCTGATTAAGCAGCTGCTTACAAGTCTTTTCAAGAGTATGCAAGCTGAAACAGGCCAGGATGGCAGCTCACAGCCTTCAGCCAGAGCCTCCCACCCTCCCCTGCACTGTCAGGGTGTCTGCAGGCAGCTGCCTGATAAGAACGGTCAAGGGAAGGCAGAGCTTGGACAGAACAAGTCCACTTTCAGAGCCTCTGAAGTCCCCAGGCGTATCAGGAGCCATCCCTCCGCAGGCAGCATGCCAGGGATTGCACAAGGCAGTGTTTGGGTGGGGGTGGTGGCTCTGAGTCAGCGCTCTCCAGCTCTCACTCCAGGCAGGGTGCCCAGGCTGGGCCAGGCACTGCGCTGTGGGAAGGGGACAGGGCTGTGCTCACCTGTCATTCAGTCTCTCCAGGAGGTACGAGCCCAGCCCAGAGCCCGTTCCACCAGCAATGGAGTGGCAAAGCACAAACCCCTGGAAGGAAGCAGAAGGCAGGCACTGAAGGTAAAGCTCAGCCCCACAGCAGTCAATGTGTCATCCCCACCACCTCCAGCAGAGACCTGCCAGACAGGGCCAGAGCTCCCTATGGCAGCTGGGAGCAGGGATGCAGCAGAGACTGACCCAGCTCCTCCAGACCCCAGCAGCAGCCACAGCTCCTCAAGCCCTGCCCACACAGTGGGATCTACATCTCTGCACACCCTGCAAAGTGCAACAGCTGCTTGGGAGCGTTCAGGATTTCTCCCACCCAGAAGAGGATTTGGAATAGCTCCAATGTCACCTCCAGGGTCCAGTTTGTCACAGAAAATGGAGGTGCATGTTCTCAGCCCTTTCCTGGGTCCTCCACACCCCTCCCTCCTTCTAGATGACTAAGGCCAAGCTCCCACAGCCTGACTCCAGGGCAGCTCCCACAACAGGCACTTGAATCTCCTGCCAGCTTGTTTTATGTGACATTCTCCCTTCCCCTGCTGCCACGTGACAGCCTGACATGAACACCCAGCAGCCCTGTCTGTCAGCACACAGGGTTATAGGTTCACATGCACAGTGTAAAGAAAAATGCCCCACAAGCAAACAGTGAAAGAACTTCCAGGGCAGGCTGGCAGGTGGAGTAGGGATGGGCAGACCTCCTATCCCTAGACCCCCTCTCTACATGCTCCCTGCTCAGCCCCAGAAGCACACTGTGCAAGTCTGTGCCCATTTGAGTGCTGGGCTCAACCTTACAAGGAGCAACCATGTTGGGAACCTGGCTGGGAAAACACCAGGCAGGGCTGCCAGATCCAAATCCCTTGTTTACTTACTTCCAAACTGTCACTGCCATCAGCCTCTCTGTCTATTATGTCAAAAATATCTTCATGGATCTTTTCTCCCTGCAAGAAAGACCAGGACTGGTTTTGTTCCTTTCCCAGAGAACATGGAGAAGAGCTGCTCAAGCTCAGTGTGAAGCCAAGTCAGACTGGCAGTGTGGTCCTGTGCTCCTGTGGCCAGGGTGCCAGGCATCAGTTCCTGCCAGTGACAAGGTGTTCTTCAGAAACTGGGACTGAGCTGACAAGAGGCAACCATGACAAAGCCTGATGAGCTGCCCTGTGTATCACACAGCAGCACTAGAGCTGGTACCTGCGAGAAGCCACTGGCCCAGTTGTTCCCAGCTCCCCCTCCGTGCTCAGACAGGTAGATGTTCTCTGGGTTGTAAAGGTTGGCATAAGGGGAGTTGAGGATGGAGTGGATGACACGGGGCTCCAGGTCCAGCAGCACAGCCCTCGGGATGTAGTGCTCATCATCTGCCTACAATGGGAGCAAGAGGATCTTGATGCTGCTGCAGCTTGGTACCACTTCCACTTCAAGAGCTTGAGTCACCCCCTGGCTGCAGGTGAGCCCCACATGGCGAGGGGGAGGAGGGAGGGAGAGAGGCTGGTCCTGTGCAGCCTATCCTCAATGCAGTATCTCTGTGCCCCAGGGCACTCCCAGCGTGCGAGGGGGGACTCTTGGTGCTTACATAAGACACTATCTATGGCAGCCACAGCCTCGTGCCTCTGCTCCGCCTCCACAGCGCTCCGCTAACAGACCCGGAGCGCAGGCGGCAGCCCGGAACGGGCTATAAACAGGAGCCTGGGCTGAGCCGCCGCTCCAACTTGCACGGTCAGCGCCCGCCCACCGGTCCCTGCGCCCGCGGGGCTGTGGAGGGGGCTGCATGGGCACAGACCGCCCGGCTGCATCCGTCTGGGCACGGAGCCCCGCGGCAACCAGGGCAGCACACTTCGCGCGGTGTGCCCGCTCTACGGCCCGGGGCCGCCAGTACCTGGTAAAAGAAGACGTCTTTGCGGTCGGTGCCCTCGGTGGCGAACTCTTCCACGATGCCCTCGGGGCTGATGCCGTGCTCGGCGCAGAGCTGCTTCCAGAACTCGAACCCGACTGCGGGGAGGCGCGGTCAGACGGGCCGGGAAGCGGGACCAGGACCGGGACCCGGACAGGGGCAGCTCCCGGAGCGTCCCGGTCCGCAGGCCCCGCCCCACTCCCCTGAAGCCCCGCCCCGGCCCGCCCGGCCCCGCTAACTGGCCCCCCCTCAGCATCCCCACCCCGCCCGGTGCGCGCTCTCCCGGGCCCACCGCGGCCGTGGCGCGCTCACTCTGGTTGCCGCACTGGCCCAGCTGCAGGGTGATGATCTCCCGCGGCATCGCGGCCGAGGCTCCGCTCTGCTCCGGCGCCCCGCCCGACTCCGGCACCGCCGCGGCTCCCGCCGGCGCCAACGGCAGTGCGCGTGCGAACTGCTCACTTCCGGGGCAGAGCCGCTCACCTCCGCCCGTGGCGGCGCCCTGGCAACGCGCATGCGTTCCGACGGGAGGTGCAGGCCGCGCCTGCGCCAAGATGGCGGCGCCCAGAGTGGCGTTGCTGTCGGTGGCGGGGGCCGCCATGCCTGCGGCGGGCGCGCGCGCGCGGTGAGCGGGCGGATGTTGACGCCGTGAGGGAGCTATGGCGGTGGCGGCGGCGGCAGGGCCCGGGCCTGGGCCCGGCGAGCGGCAGCGGCGGGTGCAGGCGCTGAGCGCGGCATTGCGCTGCCGCCTCGGGCCCTACGAGCCGCTGCTGGGCGCCGTGCAGGCCGCGCTGGTGTGGGAGCGGCCGGGCCGCAGCGCGCTGTGCTGGGCGGCGGTGCACGGCGTGTTCTGGTGAGCGGTGGGGCTGGGACCGGGACCGGGACCGGGACTGGGACTGGGACTGGGACTGGGACTGGGCCGTGCAGGGCAGGCGGCGGAGCGGCCCCGCCTCGGGAGGCGCGTGCCGCCGAGCCCCGATCGCCGGGGCCGCGGGGGTCGGGGGCCGCGGGGGAGCTGCTCCCGAGGAGGAACGGTCCTTGAGGGGCCGCGGGTTTGGTCCGTGTCCCATTCCGGACAGGAGGGACCGGGGAGCACTAGGTCTGCTGCAGCCCCGTCCCCGTCCGCTTGCTCTCCTTGTACCTGAGAGCATCAAACTAATCGGGAAAACCCAGCCTGCTCTGTGGCAGCGCAGGGAGGGCATCTTGCCTGGGACAGGAACTGTACAGCAGGGCTGTTCGGGGAGAGTTGACACGAGCACACCAGGGTAGCTCGGCAGCTGCCCCCGGGGCACGCTGGGTGGTGACTGAGTAGCAGGTGCTGAGTTTTCCCTCTGAGTGACTGGTTTTAGCTTGGTTTGTGCTACCCCTTTGTGTCTTACACAGATCTGGCCAGTACCGACTCGTTCATTTCTTCCCCACAGGTTCTTTGCTCTGACTTCCCTTCGTTTGCTGTTTCTGGTTGCACTTACCCTCATAGTAGTAGTGTGTCTAGATCAGTGGAAGCACAAAATCTGGCCAGAAATTGGCGGTAAGTTGCAGCATTTTGAGCTCATAGCAGCAAATCAAGCCCCGTTTCCAGCCCCACAAGTACAGGCTCTGCACTGCCTGCAGTTAAAGTGTGAAAAGCTGGGCCTTTTGCTTTGAGGGTCCAGAAGCCGGCAAGAGTACTGCAGGCATGCTCTTCCTGGAGGTGGAAAATTCTAACCTGTGTAAACATAAGTCCTTTTTGTGCTTGTGACACTGGTATTTGTCTTCTAATCCTGAACCACAGGGTGTACGTGACCTAGTGCAGGTTTGAGACAGTGATTCACTTTCTGAGCATTCAGTACCAGAGTGAGAAATTAGAGCATATGTGGAACTCATCTGGATTCCTCCTCAGGATCCATAATAATCCAGTTTAGGACGAAGACAAGTCCCAGCATTGCTGTTGATCAGATATTTCTTAGGGAGAAGAGGCATCTGAACAGCTGTTAATGAAGTTAGTCTTCAGCTTTCAGTAACCAAAGCAGTTGTGTCCTTCCTTTGTGACATTAATACACTGATGAACACCCCTAGTCTGAGCAGCTTGGGGTCCCTTGGCTTTGCATGGACAGGTTAGTTTGGAGCCATGTGAGGGTCTGCATGTTCCCAGGGCTGGTTCCCTGACTAACCAGCAAGTTCAGCTCCCAGCTTTCTGCTTCAATCTGTGTTCTCTGTAGTTCCTGGGAAGACATTAAAGCTTTCCTCGGTTTCAAATATTGATTCACACTTCTTAGTAAACAGTGTCTATCCAGCTCCCTCATCCTTCTGATCCCTCAGGGTGATTGGTACATCCTTTGGTCACTTTTCATGTCCCAGCCTGGGTGAGAAAGTATCAAAAGACTTAAATTCCTAATGCCTCCAGCCTGTAGGCTGTTCCTCCTCCCCAGCTGGTGTGGGCAGGGAGTAGGGGAGAGGGAAGTGGGCAGCCTCTAGTGTCCAACAAACACCGAGGAGCAACAGGGAGACTCTTGCAGTCCTGTACTGTCACACGTACACACTCAAGACTTATTATGGAGTGATGCATCTCCATCCTGTAATTACAGTTAATGTCTTTTCCAGGTGTTCCCCAGCTCATTAAAACTTTACTTAAATCCCAAGAGCTAAACATTCCCATGGCAAATTCCTTGCAACTAATGTAGTGTCTGTTCTTAATATTTTAGTGGCAAGACCTGATGAATTAGACAATGAGAGGTAGGAAACTAATTGACTCCTCTGCTGTGATACTTTGCTGTGATACTGTGTTGTTACCTGCACATGTTTGGGATGTTGTCACCTTTGGGCAAGGAGGAGGGGGAGGAGGGAGGAGGGAACTGGGAGCTGCTCAGTGGAGGGCAGTTGGAGACCCAGATGCAGTCAGGTGGTCATGAGAAGTTTTTGACTTGCCCAAGCCATTTTATTACACTCTGCCTTCATACCAGTCTCCAGATATGCTTGCTTGATTCCCTGCCCCCTGAAGTTAGAGCTGCTGCCTTAGGAGCAATTCCTCTTGTATGGGCTTCCAATAGCAGAAAAACAGCATTTCTGTGGGAATTAATGAAGTCTTCTGAGACTTGATAGGGAATATTTAACAGGCTTGTTCCAGCAGTTGTTCCTGCATAGTTATGATCTGACTGCAGCATTAATAATGGGTTGAGAAATGTTGGTGTTGCCTCACTGCTCACACCTGCCTCTCTGGGCACACCTTCCTGCCGCTGCTGCCAGACTGTGCTGGATTAAATCACCTCAGCTGGTGCCAAAGGACAATTGTCTTTATTCATTTCTTTAAGAGGCCCAAGCACAAAAGGAATTGCTCTTTCTAACCTTCAGGTACTCATGACTAGCAGTTAAGCACTAACAAAACTGACCAATTCAAGGCCTCCAGAATAACTGAGTATATGAAGTGAGGTGCAAGGCTGCTTCTAGACCTCATGCTGAACACTTGGAGGCTGCAGTTGGCCAGATAAACACAGAAAAAGTAAATAGATCCACATGATTTGCCTCTGCACTGTGCACTCCCTCCAGCAGCATGGAGACTAGTGCAAGGCTGTTGACTGAAATTCCTGCTCTTCAGCTGCTGTTGGGAGCACTGGGATGCTGCTAGAGGGGCTGTAGATGAACTGCTTTGGGGAGGGCACTGCTTGGAGGGCAAGTGACCCACATCTCTATAGCTCTGTGCTGGGCAGGAACAGAAAGAAGCATTGAGACAAGTATTTGTAACAAGGGACTTCAACACTTAACACTGATGCAGCAATATCTGTTCCCAAATTCTGCCCTCACTGCAGCTGGGGATATGTCCACCCTCGGCTGCTTGGAGTGCCAGAGCTCTGTCATCATTTGGCTGAAGGATGGGTGACTGTGACCAACTTCTTAAGTAATCTCTTCGTTTTCAAGAGGCAAAATCCTGGCAAGGTAAGAATGTACAGACTTCAGAAATAACCTGTTTGGTGTGGAGCCTCTGCTGACCACAAGGATCCTCCTGTGCTGGCATCCAGCACTGGCTAAACACGTTCCTGGATGGGAGGTTGCCACAGGAGGTCTCCCACAACACTGTGCCTATTAGGTGGTGGGGAAGAATGGAAAGCACAGGCAGAATAATCAGGTTGTGGAGGAGGGAGGAGAAAGTGAATGTCAGTGCATGGATTGCACCACTGAAGTGAGAGCGTGGCTGCTCCTTCTGTAGGCTTCTGGCTTTTCAAGTGTCTGTCAAACTTGTCTCCTCACTGGGTTTCAACAGTTTGAGAAAGTGTGTCAAGGCTTTTCTTTCTTTTTTTGGGTTTATGGTAAGAGAAACCTGTAGCACAGTGATACTGTCTTTGTCCTCTTACCTGGAAGAGCTCTCCTGTTTAGCTTCTTCCTTGCTTTTGGTGTCCCTGCTTTGGGAAGCTCCTCTTGCCCTAAGGCAGGAGGCCTCAGCTGCCTGTGGCTATGAGGGCAAATATTCCTGTGTCTTTGCCCACACTGGAGCAGGTGATTGGACACTGTGAAGGCTTCACTCTCCTTGGAACAATGACTTGACCCAGCATTTGCAGAGACTAACACGGTCAAGAAGTGAGTGAACCTGCTGCTTAACCCTGGAAACTCACTGTCTCCATGTCTTCAGTTTTGCCTTCTAGTGTGTGGAGTGTTCACTTTCCTGGCTGTCCTGGGCCGGTATATCCCTGGGCTCTTGCTCTCATACTTGCTATGTAAGTAAATCTCTGTGCCAATACAGACTTCCATATGAAAAGAGATGAGTGGGTGCCAAATGTCTGAGGAACAGGGCTCCTCTGGTTAAAAGGAAAGCTTGTGTGAGTGGCTTCAAAATTTAAAATAATACATTCTGCCAGGAATGTGGTGGTTCTTGACCAGGACTCAAAGTCTGGTCTGGAGAGAACATGTTTGAGTGCTTAGTAATCACAGATCTGAGCACTAACAAGTTGGCCTCTCAATTTTGTTAAATTGGCAGAGGTGATGGCACCACTTCCAACAGCCTCCCACAGCACTCTGAGCCCTCAGTGCTCAGATCTGCCGTGCTCTGTGTGTTGTGCTGCATCATGAAACGGACAGGATGTTTGCTAAGCAGCATCCTAAACAACCTTCTAACCCTCATTCCCGCTCACTCCAGTGCTCTTCATCCTGCTGTGGCCCCTCGCCGTGTACTACAGGCTGGGGCAGCGCATGTACCTGCGGCTGGAGCCGGCTCTGCAGCGGCTGGATTTCAGCGTCCGGGGGATACATGATAGCGAGGCAGCGGGAGAGGCAATGTGAGTTCTGTGCTGTTTCTGGCCCCGAGGTTTCAGACCTTCATCTTTGGTACCTGAAATGGGCTATGAACAGAGGCTCCGGCATTGGTGGGTGGTAGGGCTGCATGTCTGGCATGGCAAATTCTTGGAACTGCCTTGGGAAGAGAGAGGCTGCTCTGCCTCTGCAGCCATCTCGTAGGAAGCAGCTGCTCTGTGCTTTTCACAGCACTGAGCTGCTCCCATTCTTGGCTGCCAGAACTGTGTGTTCTCTGTGACGGAAAAAGGAGGAAAGGCTCTGTGCAAGGGAATTCTAAACATGTTCATCTCAGCAAAACACCTGCCACAGCCGCAGTCAGAAATGATCACGACTCTGCTGTGGAACAGAGCTGTTTCTGCTCTGTTATGCCCAGTTTGGGGTTTTCTGGTCCTGCACAGAGCCCTGTCCCAGCAGCAGTAACAGCTTTGTGTCTGGTTTCTAACAGTGCGTGGCCGGGCCCTTGGTCAGGACGCCACGGACGATGGGAGTGACAGCGAAGAGGAGCTGGCTGCATTCTGCCCCAAGGTAACAGAGCATCTGGGAGAGGGAAGAGCTCAGCTGGAAAGAACAAACCGCACTGTGGGGTCATGCAGCATCTGGCTGCTTGTCAACACAGTGTTGCTGAGAGTGATGGGAGAGCAGATGAGGACACTCTCAGATGGGTATTTCCCATTCTGTCCCACTAAAGGATGTCCAGAGCTGCTCATGCCAGCTTCAGTCTCCTGGACTGTGCAATAAATGTGAATGAACCTCAGATACCAGTCTCCTGTGCATGCCAGGTTTCACTGGAGGCCACTGGATCATCTGTTTTGTCCTTAGGCACAGGGATAAGCTTTCTAGTGCTGATATTTTCAATTTTATCTTTTATTTCAAAGCTGGATGACTCCGTGGTCGCCAAGGAACTGACCATCTCTGACTCAGAGCATTCAGATGCTGAGGTTTCCTATACTGAAAACGGGATGTTTAACCTTTCAAGAGGCCAGACTCCCCTGACAGAGGGATCAGAAGGTGAGAGGAAAGTTTCTGGAAGGTGTGGAATGCTAAGCAGGCGCCAGTGTGATGGGTTGGAGGGAGGACATGTGTTAATTCCCGTCATTGAAATCTGACTGTTTGATGTCGGCCTTGCTGCTGGAGATGAGCTGCAACTGCCTATTCTGTTCAGAACTGAAGCTTCCTCCTTCATTCCTGTGGTGCTTGAATGAAGTGACAGCAGCAGCTCTGCAAAGGCAGATCCAGCTCTGCCAGTCTGGCTGTGGGTGCGGGTGCTCCCCTCTAGCAGGTGGCTGGTTTGGCACCAGCATTCCTTGCGAGTGAGCTGGGAGGTCAGTGGGATCTGAACAGTTGGGAGGCGGGGAGAGGGAGGTTGAAGGGAGTGTGGTCTGTGAGCTCCTGACAGTCTGCCCAGGGGAGGTGCTGGCCCAGCTCCAGCCTGGGCCTGTGGGTGCTGGCAGTTAAAGCACTTTCTCCTCTTTCAGACCTGGATGGTCACAGTGACCCAGAAGAATCTTTTGCCAGGGATCTCCCTGACTTCCCTTCCATAAACCCAGAAGCAACCGGCATAGATGATGAAGATGACACCAGCATTGGGATCCCGAGCCTGGCATACCGCTCACAAGGGACAGAGGATCTGCAGCTCCCATACGAGCAGGAGGAATTTGGCACCCTGCCATCAGTGCAGAATCTCACCAACAACATCGCTGGCTTTGTCACCAGGGGCATGATCCAGCTGGCACTGTCAGGAGCCCCTCAGCCAGGCTCCTCACGCAGCAGCAATCCCCAGAGAGGGGCAAAGACTCACCTCAGAGCGGCCAGTTCGGACTTGGACACTGATGCCGAAGGGGATGACTTTGAACTGCTGGATCAGTCTGAGCTGAACCAGTTGGATCCCACTAGCTCCCGGGGCCAGTAAGCCATCCTGTTGCTTCCCTCTGGTTTTCTATTGCGCATCATGGAGGGAATCCTAGAAGGAAAAGCCTTGCACAGTTCTCTCAATCGTCTCCTGTGAGTCTGAGTGATGTGACAGCCAGTCTTGGTTGGGTACACACTGTGACTTGTGACTCTGTAGCCTCGCTTGGATTTTAAAATAAAGGACACTGGTAATGGGAAGATGCATTGATGGGATAGCTCCACAATCACCCTGTGCTGTCTGACAGGATGCTGCCTGCTCCAAACTTTTTCACCTATGACAATAAATCTGGTGTCTGCAGCTCTCAAGTCCAGTGGGACTGACAGCATCACCAGGGACAATTGTGCACTGAGTTCTGGCGCTGAGATGTATCCAGGGGAACAGGGGAACAGAACAGAGGCCCTCAGATGTGGTGTCTGGGACTTGATGCTGTTCTGTCTGAGACAGCTGTTCCCCATTCCTAATATGTGCACAAATCCAAGTCTTCTCTCCCAGCAATATCCAACTCCAGGTGGAACCAAGTCCTTTGCTCCATTGTGGATGTTGTGCAGCCACAATGTTTTCCTTGCACTGGCTGCTCCCTCGGTTCCAGCTCCTCGTGATGCTGTTTTGTAAGAGCTCAATGGCAATAAGACACCTGCTGTGACCACCAGACCACCTGCAAGAACATCCACGTGTAGCTCCTGCTCTTGTGTTGCTTTTCTGAACTAACAGCTTTTGTTAACAGCCAACTAACACTTTGCTAGAAACCCCTGTGCTGCTCCAGTGTGTTCCCGTGGGCAGGGCCAAGGCTGGGTATCCCCCAGCAGTTTTCCTGGAGGAAGGAGGAGGTGGAACAGGGCTGCCAGGGCTGTGGTGTGTCCCCTGGGCCCACTTTGCTGCATCCAGCCTTGTGCAAGCAGAGCCCAGCAGTGGGAACTGGACGGGGGACGGGCCCAGACCATCAGTGACTGAGGAGCTCGTGCCTGCCGCGGTCCCGCGAACAAACCAGCAGATCCAGGGCGAGCTACCCCCGCTCTGCCCACCGAGTGCCCCCATTACCTTTCCTAAGCCATAGACCCGGTTCTGATCACGTTTGTGCAGCCAAGAACGTACCTCATCAGGGACCCCGTTATTGGCTGCTGTTTGACTGCCTATCCGACTGCATCGGCCGTGCCGGGGCTGCGGTCAGGGGCGGGGGGCGGCCTCACCCGGGAAGGGGAGGACAGTAACGGGTTATTCCATACGGGCTCGAGCCCTTTCGCTGGCTGCGTCCGGTGCAGAGGTGGTGGGTAGAGGGGGCTGCACTTCTCATCCCGCGGCGGGAGCGCCGGGTCCGGTCGGTGAGTGCCTGCCCGGTGGGGTGGAGCAGCCCTGCCGGTCCGGCCCCCTGCGGCCGACGCTTCGCCCCTCGCCCTGCGGCACATGGTCCCAACCCACTGCCGCCCCGTACCGGGCTGTGCGCGCACCCCACTCCCGCGGGGGCGGGGCAGCACCGGAGCGGCGCGTTTGGCCCCGCCTTGGGGGCGTGGCTTTCGCTCCCGCCAATCACAGTGTGCGCCTGCCCTGTCCCCGGTTGGCGGTGAGCGAGCGGCGCGCAGGAAGTGCGCAAACGGCGCCAACCGGGAACGGAGTGGAGCGGGGCTGGAGGGCCGGGGGCGCGGGATGAGTAAAGGGCGGGAGGCCGCGGCGGGCGGTGAGTGTGGGAGTGGCGGGGGAGCACCGGGCGGCCTCTGCGGTCCCAGGAGGCCGCGGTGACCGGGGCTGGTCCCGCAGGAGGCGCCGCCGCTGTCCTGCTGCGGTACCTACGGGAGCAGAACCGCCCGTACAGCGCCCAGGATGCCTTCGGGAACCTGCAGCGGGAGCATGGGCTGGGCAAGGCGGTGAGCAGGGCCGGGCCGGGCCGGGCCGGGCTGGGGCAGGTCGGACCCGGGCCCGGCTGACGCCGCGTCCCGCAGGCCGTGGTGAAGGCGCTGGAGCAGCTGGCGCAGCAGGGCCGCGTACGCGAGAAGGTCTACGGGAAGCAGAAGATCTACTTCGCTGACCAGGTGAGCCCCGGCGGCCGCCGCCCGCTGGCCCCGCTTAGCCCGCACCCCTGACCCGCCGCTCCGCACAGGAGCAGCTCCCGGCTGCCAGCGATGCGGAGCTCCGCGGGCTGGACGAGGAAATTGCCACGCGTTCTGCCCAGCTGCAAGCGCTGCAGCAGAGCTGCCGGCACATGGAGGCGGGTGAGTGTGCCTGGCCGGGCAGCCCCGCGGCACCGGGGGGTCCCCGAGGACACGGGCAGCTGTGCCCTGTTGCCAGCTGGCAGCCTGGCTGGTGATCGGTGCCACCTTCCCAGAACTGAAGGACTTGAACGGCTCCATGACAACCCCTGAGATGGCCAGGGAGATCGAGGCACTGAGGAAGGACTGTGCCAGTTATACGGAGAAACTCGAGAGGATTAAATCTGCTACCAACCACGTGACTCCAGAGGAAAAAGAGAAGGTGAAGAGCTGCTGTGTCTGAATCTGGGGCCAGTCTGGACTAGGCCTTTGCCAGGATCCAGCACTTCCCGTACAGGCATTGCTTGCCCCGGGCTGATGGCAGCCCTGTGGGGCAGCTCTGACCTGGTGCTGTTGGCAGGTGTGCCGGGAGCAGCAGCTGTACCGCCGGGAGTGGCGCCGGAGGAAGCGGATGGTACTGGCTGTGGTGTGGGTGGGTGGTGATGGCCCCACCGGGACAGCTGCCCACAGCCCTCACATGCCCTGTCTTGCCAGGCCACCGAGCTGCTGGATGCCATCCTGGAGGGGTACCCTAAGAGCAAGAAGCAATTCTTTGTAAGTACCGAGGCTGGGCCTTGCCTAGGGCTGCTGAGCCTGAACCTAAGCCTGTTCTGATCCACTCGGTACCATGCAGGAGGAGGTTGGGATAGAGACGGATGAGGACCATGGCGTTGTGCTCCCAGCGACCACATGAGGTGCTTGGGGGACCCTTTGTTCTGGGGAGAAGCTTCTGCTGCGGAGTTGCCTCTGGAACTTGGCTGTTGGGTTGTTCTTTTTCTCTTCTTGCAGGACTTGGGCTTGTCCTGTGTATTTATTTGTTTTTGTTTTAAAATGTTTTGCAGTTGTAAGGGTGGTGGGTGGGAGTGACTTGGCACTGGCCCTCTCCCTGCCATGGAATGTTGTTTTTTTCTGCCTCACAGTGCACAGAGCTGCCTGGCTGGGGTCTGACAGGGCTGAGGGAACGGGTGGTACCATATCTCTGGTGTTCTGGTAAGAAAAGGGATGTGAGGGCAACTGGTGCTGTGTCCATGGTGTTCCAGTAAGGAAAGGGAGCAAGGGACTGCCTGGGCTGCAGAGCTCTGTATGTGTTCTAGCTGCTTCCCACCATGTGCCTGAGTGGACACATGAGAATATGATCCATTAAACACCAGGATTTTGGTTCAGCTGCACATCTCTCTGGTGTTTGTCTCTTCAGAGGGTGTCAGGGCAGGGTTTAGGTCCTGAGCGGTGGGGAGGGCAGGAGCCAGGAGAGGGTAACCTGAGTTACAGGGGCTGGAATGGGCTTCTGGAAACTACCAGCACTGAGGGACAGCTCCAGGAACTCAGCATCAGAAAAATCATTAAAACATTCAGTGAAATTTATTTAATTACTTTTCACAATAAAAAAAGACGTCACTTTCATGTGTGAGGTCTGTAAAACTCCACGTCCTCTTCCCAAGGCAGGAGGCAGTGCTCCCTTCTCAACACTGAAAAAACTGCCTGAAATAAACATTCCCTGGATGTGCTCCTGCAGCAGGAGCACAAACATGGTTATAGAGAACAAACTCTGCTGCTGTCAGCATCCCAGTCCCATCACTCTGGACAGTAATGAACCCTGACCCAGGCAGAGCTGTGACCCAAACTGGGTGTGGGACAGGGTCAAACATGTCCCTGAGAGCAGCTGCTTGTACAGCTGGCACAGGCAGTGCTTTGGGACCATTTCAAAATTCAAAAAAATTAAAAATCAAATTGAGGCTGGTCAGGTATGTGTATGTATATAAAAGTTCTAAGGAGGAGTAGCAAGGGCATGTGGCCATGCTGTGCTACAGCTGCAGAACTTTCCTGCGCAATATGGCCACAGCTTCTGAAAAGGAGATACGTTCCAGCACTAACAGGAGCTTCCAGCATTCCTTCCCAGGGACCCACGGCTGCGGCAGAACAGGGGTTCTTCAAGCCCCTAGCATGTGCAGCCAGGGCCACAGCTCCCAGCTCTTGCTGGGCTCATCCTGCTGCCAGCACTGCCAGGATCCCCCAAAATGCAATAGCTGACTCAAAACAGCTGCTTCAGAGGGGCAGGGGACAGTCCGGTGGGTCAGGGAGAACCAATTCCTACTGCTACACCAGAAACCCACTATTTTTAGTATTCGTTTGTCACATTTTCCCACCCTGGGGCCTGCGGGGCTGTCAGAGGCCTGAGGGCACAGGATGGAGCTGCTCTGGGATCAGCTTTGCAAGGAGAGTCAGTGGCACAAGCAAACCCATGGCACTGCCTGAGCCAGACTCTGCCCCCCACCTTCTGCTCCACACCACCTTTCCCCCTCCCCTCTTGCCCAGTCCCTACAAAGATTTGGTGGCACTGACTGGAGCAGCAGTGTCTGCACAGTCACCGTTGGGCTTCAGAGGGAACACAATAAATAATTCAGAGAACCTTAAAAACAGTCCTAAGGGAGAGGGCACAGGGTGGTGCCTGTCACCCAGGCCCCTGGGCAGGAGGTGCCCCATCCCCACGGGCATGGAGGTGGCACGGGGGGCTCAGTAGAGCTCTTTGTAGCGAATGAGGCACGGACTTCAGTGATTCCAGCAAAGAGAGAGGTTTATTACAATTAAGCAAGGCTTTTTATACTGTGCTAAAAACATTCTTTTGTACTGTGCTAAAAATATTCTTGATAGTATTCTTGTTAACTAAACAAAATCCCAAAATGGCCAAACACTGGCCACCTGCCACATCCTTATCACCTCCTGTGTTGCTGTTCACGCGTTCCATCGACCAATTAGCACTTTGAGCAGGCGTTGTTCACGTGAAGCTTATATAACATGTCCGTCCTTCTTGTCTACGTGTCGGCTGTACATTTCTCAAAGTGCTTTTTGTGAACCATCAGTGAGCAAAAGTGAGCAAAGGCTCTTTATTTATTCCGTAAGACTTTTTTTCGTCTCCCGCAACTCTTCACCTGGTGCAGGACCGCGATGACAACGTCCCGCAGCGTCTGCGGCACAGAGGGGACATGGTCAGTTGGTCCATGGGGGAACAGCCACCCCTGTGCCACTGCCTCTGCCCCCTTAGCCATGGCACCAGCCCCCTTGGAGCCCTGCATTCACCTGGGGTTTGCAGTGCTCCTCAATCCAGCTGAAGACACATGCCGAGAGTTCCTGAAAACTCGTTACGGAGATTGAGGCATTGAAGGACTGGAACAGGGAGTCCATGATGCCTTGGAAAACACTGAACTTCATCTCATCAGAGACCTGGTTCTTCCCCTCATTTGGGTTGTCCTGATGAGCTTTCACAATCTGCTCATAGTTCCTGAAACAAGCACAGCACACCAAGGTCAACAGTGAGACCTCCATGCTTGACTTCGAGCTGCCACTCCCAGCTCCCACATCCCAGCTGTGAATTCCCACACACAGCTCCTGCTCCTGGTTCCAAGCTCCAGACCTTCCCCCAGACAGAGAACCTCTGCAGAGCCCTGCAAGGATGTGAGGAAACAACACGAAGAAGAGGGCATGACCCCAACAGATCTTCCCTTACACTTTCATGATCTTCAAGGCCATCACATCTTTCCTGAGGGTAGACACTTCCTCCTCCTGCTTTTTCTTTTCCTTGTGCAGGAACTGTATGTAGTCGATGGCTAAGCATGAAAACACAGAGTGAGGACTTGGGAGCACATGCACCATCAGCTCCCACTGACCCAATTGCCCCGGGGAACGTGGGTGGGTGCAGGTGAGCAGCACCTGAACTCCCCAGAGCCTCATCACACAAGAAGGTTCTAAGGGGCTGCACTTTGCCCTGCGCAGCTCTAGGGAGGAGGTTTAGGGGTCGATAGCACCTCCTTCCCTCCCACCCCGGGACTCACTCTTTTGGAGGACGATTGCCTTGCTCAGCTTCTGCGAGCCGATGGAGAAATCCTGCTGCTCGCAGGTGGGGACGATGGCCTGCAAGTCATCGTAGCCTTTCTGCAGGGAAGCAGAGCCACAGTGTGTGGGCTCATCCTGAGACTGGGTCCACACCCAGCTCCCACCACACAGCCCGTCAGAGCCAGGGCAGCTCCCAGCACACAAGAAAGCAGGGAGGGCAGATCCAGCAGCAAAACAGAAAAGTGCTGGAAGAGCTGAGTGCCAGAGTGGCCTGGGAGCAGCACTCCAGCAGTGCTTGCTGCCTCTCGCCTCACCTTGATGGCATCTCGGCGCTTCTGCTCGGCCTGGGTGTGTGCCCGGCGGCGCCGGTCCTTGTACGACTCCTTGTAGGGCTCCTGATGGTAGTCACTGTCCTCATCATCTGTGGGGACAGAGCGTGGCTGGGGCTGAGAAGGGCAGAGGCACGAGGAGGAGCACAAGGGACCACTACGGCTGCAGTCAGGCCGAGGATTAGCCCCCACCCTGGTCAGCTACAGCAGGCTGGGCCAAAGTAAAGCCTTCCAAGGGGTCCAGGCAAACCTTTCCCTCTCCTTGGGAAGCTAGGCAGGAGGCAGATGCTGGCAGCTCCCTTGGAAGGCATCAAAACCAGAGTGATTCTCGACTCCAAACCCTGCTGGGAATCACAGAACCCTGATGCTGTTCCCACCACCTTCCTCCTCCTTAGGATAGGAATCCTGCCCAGCCATTCTCACCCCCTCGGTGCAGGGCAGACCTGGAGCCCAGCCCGTGCCGGATTCCCCAGGAGCAGAAACACCCGGTCACGGAGGACAAACCTCACCTGTGTTGGGGACAGAAGAGGCACTGGTGGAGCCGATGCTGTTGGCCCGGGACACTATGCTGCCTTTCCGAGCATTTTCCATGAAGAGCGCTGGAAGAAGAGCGTCCCTGGGTCAGTGCCCAGCGCGGGGTGTGACCGGGCGCAGGGACGTGAGGGGCGTCCCTGGGCAGCCGCTGCCACCCACGAACGGGGGTGGCGCGGGCCGGACACGTACCAGAGTCCAGGCCATTGTCGCCGTAGGCCGCGTCCACCTGCTCGGGGCCGGCGGGCGGAGGAGACACATCAGCGGGACTGGGGCGGCGACCGCGGCCCGCGCCCCGGAGCGCCCCGGCCCGAGCAGCACTCACCACCCCCGAGGCGCGGCCCCGCCGGGGCCTTTGGCCGCCGCCCCTCGCCCAGGCACTGACTCCGGGCGCTCCCCGCCCCGGCACCCCCAGCCCGGCGCTCACCTCGCCCGACCGCCACGAGCCCCGGCCCGGCCCGCCGCCCTGCGCCCCCGCGGCACCCGCGGCGCGGCGCGGCCCGACCCGATCCCGATCCCACCTTCCCCCACGAGTCCTCGGCCGCGGCGCCCGGCGGCTCCGCCATCTTCCGCGCGCCCGGTCATGTGACCGCCGCGCCGCCCGCCGGGGAACGCGGCCCGCCCCGCGCCGCCAGGGGGCGCCCGCAAACTCGTGACGTCACGGGCGGAGCGTCGCCGCCGCGCGCTCCCGGTGCGGGACCTGGCCGGGGAAGCGCCTCGGCACCGGGAGTGCCACACCGAGCCCGCAGCGCCGGGGGCCGCAACGGGAGCTGGGAGGGCCGGGGGCACTGGAGCCCTTGCGGGGGCGAGTGAGGGTACGGCGCTGGCGCACGGACACGCACTGCGGGAGCAGCCTCTTTACTGTCACCTAGCGGGGCTCAGCCCTGCAGGGCCCCCTGCACCGGGGCACGGCAGGGCGCCCCGGACCCTCGCCGGGGCTGGACGGGGCCGGTGGTCTCGGTCCCGCGCTGCTCCGTCCGCCGGTTCACCGCGGGCAGTGGTGGCAGGACGCGGGCCTTCACGGGACCGTGTGGGACTGTCCCTCACGGGCTGGGCTCCGCGCTCAGGCGCTGCTGCAGCAGGTCCCAGGCCTTCTGCACCTGCCAGAGAACCAGCCGGGGCGACACTTCAGAGCCCACGGATAAGGTGAGCGGCACCTGGGCTCAGGGCAGGAGCGTCCCACGAGGGTCTTACACCTCCTCTTCCTTGCTGGCTGAATTTACATCCCCAAAGTCACCCCTCTGTGGCCGTATAGAGGCAGCCTCGATGGTGAGCAGCACACCCAGGCACACCAGGCACGGCCTGAGCACAGCACTGAGCCCTCCTGCTCCTGTCACAATCACCCAGGACACCCCTGCTCCTGCAGGAGCCCCAGGCTCACCTGCTGGCGGGTGATGTCCGGCTCCCAGAGGGTGCAGAGCACCACCTGTGACTGCTCTACCCGCTGCCTGTTGGTCATCTGGCTCTGCAGCCGGCGGCGAGCAGCCTCCTCGCTCAGCCCATCCCTGGCCATGATGCGCCTCACAGCCTGGCAGGGACACAGGGGACACTCAGGTGCTTGGGGGGAGGCTGAGGACCAGCCCTGGCAGCAAGTGAGGGGCCCAGGGCATGCCCACCTCCTCCTCCGGGATGATGGCTGTCCACACCTCGTGGACCATGTCCTGCCAGCTGGCCTCCAGCAGCACAGCAGCATCCAGCACACACACTGCCTTCCCTGCAGAACAAGGGCATTCCTCAGTGCCTGGCCATGGATGGCAGCAGCCTGGGCTCAGTCCCACCTTCCTGCTGTGCAGATGCTTCATTGCTGAGCTGAGGCTGTCACAGAGCCACCCCCCTTACCTTGAGCATCAGCCTCCCTGACCCTCTCCTTTGCCATCTGGGCTATTTTGGGCCACACAATGTCTGTCAGGGTCTTCAGCTGCTCCTAGAAAGGACCACAGCAGGATTTGAGATTTGGTCCCTTGCCCTCAGAACCCCATGGCAGCCAACCAGGAGAGTGGGGGTGTAAGCAGTCAGGGGACACCAAGGAAGCTGTGGGGTGGGTCCGGCCCGTCGCTAAGAACTGGGAAGGAAAGCTTTCATGCTGGCTGGAGGCTCACATTCCTGCAGACAGGATTGGGGTGCTTCTCCCTGTTATTTTCCTTGTCCTGCCATTAGGGCCCTGCCATTAGCAGAGACCTCAGTCTCCACTGTGAGAGTTGCTTTGCTCCACAGCCCAGCAAGCTCCCTGTGCAGCAGGTCCTGAGACCTGTCAGACCAGGGAACTCCTTGAGCTGCCTCCACTTTGGCCTGGGGCAGCAGCAGAGCAACAGGCTGGGCACCTGTAAAGGCCAGGTGCCACTGAGCCCACTGGGTACAAGGGGCAGAGAGCACTGGGTCTGGGTATGCCAGGTCTGTTGCTCCGAGCTGGGTGAAGGAAAAGCATGGTATAGAGGAGACAGGGATGGCAATAGGGACAGGGACAGGAACAGGGAGACAGCAGCAGCTGCAGGGCAAGAGCAACATATCCAGCACAGCTGCTGACTCAGCTAGAGAGATGGGATCTGTCCCACCCTGTCCCCAAGCCACTAACAGGGAATACAACCAGAAAGGTGTCATCATCTGAAGGGCTGAAAACTAAAAACCCCTGGTACAAGAGGATAACTGCCCCCATTTGCGGGATTAAGTATTTACAATAAACCTTTTACCTGGTTTCCAAACACTTTGGCCCCAAGGACTTTCCTGTTAATCGTCCCATCTTTGTTCAGGATCTCTGCAAGGCAGAAGAACAACAGGTTTGGGTGGCACGAATCTCATCCCTGTGGCAAGTCTGGGTTGGGGAAAGGGCTTTGGCACAGGCTCTCAGCAGAAAAGGGCTGTAAGACCTAACCTATCAGCTCTTCAGCTGACTCCTGAAAAGGACAGGGAAGAGCTTTTTCCAGGCAAACAGCAGCCTGGTTCATCCTTCCTCACCAGCAGCTCTGACATGGGACACATAACACTTGGGGAGCCTGAGACCCATGGGGTGGGAGTGGGGCACAGGCCAGGGCTCTCTGGGACATCCCTCCCTCCCCTTCCTCCTCCCCACATCCTCCAGTGACTCTACCTGCCCCAAAGGCTGCCACCACTGGCTCGTAGGCTGGGCCACCAGGGACATAGACAGCATGGCCCAGCTTGTCGGCATCGATGACAAACGCGCCCAGGTGCCCCAGGAGTTTGGCGATGGAGGTTTTCCCACTCCCAGTTCCCCCAGTCAGGCCAATCACATACGGCCGCAATGGCAAAGTTGGGTCTTGCTACGGGAAAGAGGAAAGCCGTGACAGCAGACAGAGAACTGGGCTTTGCTGGAGAGGGATCCTGACACCCCAGCTTGGAGATGGCCATGGAAGACCCTGCCCTGCAGAGCAGCAGGCAGCCTTCCCAAACTCTTTGACTCCCGAAACTCCCACCCCTTCTCCCAGGCACACCACTCCCACTGCAGCTGTGGCTCTACAGGTCCCCTCACCCGTGGGGGCTGCAGCAGTGTCCCCAGCAGCCTCTGCCGGAGGCTAGAGGAGCTGATCTTCTCCTCCTCGTTCTGACTGTGGTCAGGGTCCTTCATCAATTGGATTTCATGAAGAGCCAGCTCGGGGAGCCCCTGATGAGAGAAGGGAGCCCCGAGGGCTGTCAGCCATGAGAATCCAGTGGAGGGAAGGGACAAATTAAGACCAAATTTGCCCCCAGGCAACGTCAGGCAGGGCGAGAGGGTGGGCAGGGGTAGCCCACCAGGCTCCAGTGTAGAAATTACGTTTTCAAGTCTCTTCCTGTTCACAGCCTCCCCTCCCCGGCGGGTCTCCTCACTGACCACCAGGCACTGTAGGTCAGGGTCTGTGATTGAGGGGCCAAAGGGGTCGGCCAGAGGCACGATGTCATAGCACAGCGAGGGCTTCACGTCCTCCAAGAACTCGCGCAGCTTTGCCGCCCGCAGCTCATACGGCTCGATCAGCTCCGGCAGGACCTTGTCTGCCAGGTGCCAGGAGGGCAGAGAAGCACAAGAGTGACGGAAAAGCAAGACCAGGAGATGGAAGACAACTCCCATCTGGGACTTTGAGCGCTGCCTCCCCCCTCCCCCTGCCCTCGCTGCACATGGTTGCGGACAGGACACTAGGTCCCTGTTGGATCCCCAGTGACACTCTGCCTGGGTGGCACCACCTTGGGTGGGTGGCTGCCAGGATCTCACGTGTCGCTGGGCCCCGAGATCACTGCCCTGCCCCGGAGAGCACCAGGCTGACCCCTCGACCCCACGCAGTGCCATGGCCGCCCCGGACTCACGGCGGAGCAGGTCTCCGTCAGCCACCCCGGCCAGGAGCCGCCGCCGGGCCAGGAGGCAGCAGGCGCTGAGCAGGAGCCGGTGGGCACCGTGGAGCCGGTCGAAGGTGCCGCCAACCGCCACGTCCGAGAATTCGGGGAGCGTCGCGTCGGGATCCTGCTCGGGGTCCCCCCCGGCGTCCCCCGCGGTGTCCTCGCCCAGCAGCATCGCGGGCAGGCTCGGCGGGCAGCCGTATACAGCCGCGGCCAGGCGCTGCAGCCCGAGCTGCACCGGCTCCGGCGGCCCCGGCGCCTCGGCAGCGGCCGCCAGCAGGACGCGGGGCGGCCGTGCCAGGCGGCTGCCGGGGCCGAGCAGGACGCGCAGGTCCAGTCCCCGCCGCGCCGCCGCCGCCGTGTACAGCGCGGCCAGAGCCCGCAGCAGCGCGGGGCCGGCGGGCGGCGCGGCAGGACCGGCGGCGGGGCCGGCCAGCCGCAGCCCCGGCTGCAGGTGCACGTACAGCGGCCCCGCCACCAGCCCCGCCGCCGCCGCCACCAGCCCCGCCGCCCGCCGGGGCAGCGCGGGCAGCGGCGCCGTCAGCACCAGCAGCCCCGAGGCGAAGGGCGGCATCGCCCCGCCGGAAGCGCCGCCGACCGGAACGGCGACGGGAACGGGGCCGGAACAGCACCGCCTCCTGGGCAGCCCCGCTGCGGGCGGGCGGTGCGCTCGGCTCCGCCCGGGGGGAGGAGACCGGCAGGCTCGGCCACACTGCAGCCCCGCCCGCCCCGCGGGAGCACGGGGGACCGGGCGGGGCCGCGGCGTGAGAGGGACGGAATCGGAATCGTGCGGCTGCAAAGGGCTTTATTGGGGACGCGGCGGGACCGAGCACGAGACAGGGTCCGGGTCCGGGCTGGGGGTTCGCATGGCAGCGGCTACCGGTGTTCTGGCGGCTCCGCTCAGGGCTGCTCCCCGCTGGCTTCGCTGCCGCCGAAGACGAAGTCGTGCATGGCGCGGACGTACGCGGAGCCGTCGGGGCTGCTGAGCCGCAGGCGCCAGAGCGGGGCGAGGAGCTCGGTGCTGGCGCAGCGGAGGGGGTGGGCAGGGGCTGCCGATGGCCTCCAGGAACACCTGGCACGGCAGACGGGTCAGAGCTGTCCCCGGCACGGCCCCACGGCCACCCCCGCCCCGCGGTGACTGACCGGCAGGACCTCCTCCACCTCCTGGGCCGCGTCGCGGAAGATGCTCTGACAGTGCCACAGGTAGCGGCGGTACAGCCCCTGTGTCTCGGCGTCCAGGGCCTGCATCTCACTGCCCTCAGGGTCGGGGTGCTGCAGGTTGGCCAGGAAGCTGGTGTGGACGGGCCCACACTCCACCAGCGTCACGCTGCAGGAGGGAGCACATGAGCTGGCACCGTACCCCCACCCTGGCATCCCCCCATCCTGGTGGGAAGGATGCAACCCTCGTGGCGCCGCCGGTACTCACTGGATGTTGAAGGGGCGCAGGACGATGGCCAGACTCTCGCACAGCCCCTCCACTGCAAACTTGCTGGCACAGTACACAGCATTGAAGGGCAGCCCTGGGGCAGAGCCGCAGCCTGAGCACCAGGGCTCTTCCCCGTGGCTCCCTGTGCCACAGGGTGCTGGGGGTCCCACCTTGCAGCCCCCCAATGCTGCTGGAGACAATGATCCGCCCGGCCCTGCGGCTCTTCATGGCAGGCAGGAATGCCTGGATGGTTCGAACAGCTCCAAAGAGGTTCACATCGAAGAGAGTTTTCATGGCCTGGTCAGAGCAGGTCTCCAGCGGTCCCATCAGTCCCACGCCGGCATTGCAGACTGCCAGGCGTGGTGCAGTCAGCCGGGCACAGTGCAGTCAGCCAGTCACTGTAGCCCCGCACACCACCGAGAGCCAGAAGGCAGAAATGGGGGGCCTTTCCCTGTTAATGGGCCCTTGGCACCCCCAAATCCATCTCCTGCACCTCTGCCCCTCTAAACATGTCCTGTCCCAGCCCTAGGTCTGCAGCACCTCCCATAATTTCAGATCTGCTGCTGGTGCCCTGGGGAGGGTTGTGACCCTGGAGAGGTCCTCCAGCCACCCCAGGGACACTGGGGGCACCAGGAAGAGCCATACCCAGCACATCCAGCCGCTGTCCCTGCATCCGCTGTGCAGCAGCTGCCAGCGAGCATGGGTCAGTGACATCCAGCTGCAGGACCTCCAGCGTGTCAGGGCAGCAGCCTCCCAGGCGCTCCAGCAACCGCTCACCCTTGGCCAGGTCACGCATGGTGGCATAAACTGGGGAGAGAATGTGGCTGTGGGCAGCAGGGCCACCGAGCACTAACCCCAGACCATCCCCAGGCTCCCACTGTCCTTGGTGAGGCACTGCCTGGCCCAGCCCAGAGACCACCTGGGGCTGCTGGACCCCCCGGGGCACCATCGACCCTTTACCTTTGAACCTGCGAGTAGTGTCAGCTGCCAGGCGTGCAGCCAGCCCCAGGCCGATGCCTGAGGAGCAGCCTGTGATCAGCACCGTGGTTCTCTCCATGACTGGCAGTGCTGGCCAACGGGGCCACGCCATTTAAGAGGGCTGGGAAGGCGTCCCCCCGCCCCACACCACCGTGTTGTGTCTGTTGCCTTATCTCAAGGCCAGAGATAAGGCCTTGAGACCACCTCCACCCACCTCCCTGTGCCTTGATCCTCATGCAGGTGGTGTGATAAAGGCTCCACCGAGCCAGGACATCCCTGCCAGAGGAGGCTCTGTGGCACAAGGGGAGCCGCAGCCCCAGAGATCTGCACCAGCTGTGCTTTGCCGTGCCAGGCATCCTGGCTGCCAGGATGCCTCTGGCAGTGTGTTGTTCCTGCTATGCAGGCTCAGGGCTGAGCTGTTCCTCTGCCCCCCATGTTCCACACAGTCCTGAGCTAGCAAAAGGAGTTAGACACTCATGGGAGAAAAGAGTCTTTATTTACTCCACAGCTGGGCTCTGCCCAAGCCCCAGCTGTGGAAAAGGCCTCAAAAACTCCATCCTGGGAGTGCAGCCCCAGCAACACTGCAGGCAATGCTGCAAAGTCTTCTGTAATACAAAAGGCACCAAATGTGGGCAGGGCCATGCAGTACCATGTCCCCACAGGCACTGGGGTCCAGGGCTGCTCTGCCCCCGCCGCCCACTGCAACCACCCTGTCTGCTTCTCCCCCATCACTGCCCCTGCTAGCCAGCCAAGGCCCCATGGCAGGGACACATTTGTCCTGTCCCTCTGCAGTGTCCCACCAAGATTCCAGCTGAGAGCACTGGAGCAGCCCAGCTTTCCTGAGAACAGGCTCTTGGCAGGCAGAGCTGAGCACAAAGCATGGTGCAGGATGGGTCCTTGGGGCACAGTGTGGCCCCTTCCATCTGCCAGCTCCTGCTCTACCTGCCAGCCCCCTGTCCATGTGTCAGCCCCTCTTGGGTCATGTCCTGCCCATTCAGGGGAAATGGGGGGTCCAGGCTGGCTGGGAGCCACCAGGACTCTGTGCTCCTCTTCCAGTACAGCCAGGAGCCATCAGGCCAGGAACCCAGATGGGGGAGGGTGCAGGGGCTCTGTCTACCCTCCCTGGGGGAGGCTCCGGAGGCAGAGCCCAAAGTCATGCAGGCGCAGCTTGGCTGCGCTTCAGGGTGCTGGGGTAGTATTTGAGGAACAACTTCCTGGAAATCTCCATCGTATCCCCAGTTGGCACGGCTGGGTAGCGCTTCTTGTTGTAGATGAAGCCTCTCTCCACTTGGAAGACAGCCTGGTTGAACTGGTCCTGGTGGAAGGGGCGGCCTGAGTTGAGGCTCTCCACCAGCACAGAGACAAAGAGGCTCCAGCGCACACTGTAGTAGTCCAGAACCAGCCCCCCCAGCTGCTTGTTGGCGTAGTCCAGAATGTTCCCGCTGGGTCCCCAGAGCGTCACCTGGTTCCGGGCATTCAGCTCATACTGCTCGGCCTCCTGGTCACTGGTGGCCGTGGCACGGGCGTCCTCCAACCAGCGGCCAAGGAGGAAAAGCCTGTGGCTGGAGAGGAGGCTGTCCAGCTCTGGCAGCAGGTCATACACCAGCACGCCACCGGCCGTTAGCAGCTCCGGCAGCGCGTGGCTCTGGAAGGCCTGGCGGATGCTCAGGTAGTAGTCACTCACCAGCTGCTGCGCTGCCTGCCGCGTCACATCCACCAGGTCGTAGAGGAAGGTGGGACTGGAGCCCAGCTCAGTGCCAGCGCTCAGTAGCAGGCGCCAGGCTTCGTACACATCGCTGGCGTTGTACCAGAGCTCCGTGTCCATGTGCAGCGAGGGCCGGCGCACCAGCGGGCTGCGGTTGTGGTTGACGCAGACACCAGTGCAGTTATACACACTGCGGAGGAGCAGGCGCCAGGCGCTGGCTGCAGCAGCGTTTGGGGCACCATAGCGGCGCTCAGCATAGCGGGTCACCCAGCTGGGGAGGTCAAGGGGCTCCTGACGCCAGCCCAGCTCATTCATCAGCTCATACACCATGTCATTCTGCTCAATGCCCTCTGGCACCAGCCCTGTGCCCACCATGGTGGAGTTGGGGAAGTGTCGAGCTGCGAAGGGGCCGTGGTTGATGGCCTCCACAGTGCCAAAGAGACCGTGGTTGCCCCCGAAGTTGTGCAACATGCACCAGATGAAGGGCTGCCCATAGAAGGACTCTGTCCACTGGTAGACGGGCTTGGACTCAGCAAAGAGGTCCAGAACAATCATCCTGCCGAGGGGCACACCATGCAGCAGGGCCCGCACCTGTGCTGGCTGCCAGAAGTCGGGTTGGTGCTGGAAGAGCCAGCCCTGCATCAGCCACAGTGCCTTGGGATCAGCTGGGGACAGAAGAGCACCAGGTGAAGTTCTCTCCAGGCAGGTCCCACAGGTGTCTCATGAGGCCCTGGGGCCACCAACCACCCCTCAAGGGGGTTTTGGGGGTCTGGCACCAATGGGGTATGCATGGGGCCCACAGCCACCTCCCCCAGCCCTGCTATCCCACCTGGATCCCTGCAGCCGGGCCAGCACAGCACACTGACCACTGACCTACCTCCTGTCATGGACCTGAAAACGGCATTGCTGACTCTCGAGAGATAGGCAGGGTCAGAGGAGAGGGGGGTCATCTCGTTGAAGGTGTCTGCGCTATAGACGTGGTCTGTGCCAAACTCCTTGATCAGCTCCTTCAGGAAGAGGGTCCCAATCACCTGGAACATGGGGTCCTCTGGGTCCAGCAGGTAGATACACGAGTAGGTGCAGTCAAAGTGGCTCCAGTGCCCCAGGCGAGTGGCATTCACACGTGGGAAGACCCTGCACCGGCAGGCAGAGATGGGGATCAGGAGAAGGAGAGGACAGGACCACTGTGCCCGTGCGGGGACAGGGCAGCCACCCACGGAAGCCGCAGTGGGAGGTGCTGCCGGAGGTGAGACCCGGGGAGGGCCCAGGGGTGAGACCCGGGGAGGGCCCAGGGCTGAGCCCCCGTGCAGGGACTGCACCTACCGAAGGATGCCCTGCGGCACGTGGCCCGCGAAGGCCGGCAGCACCGTGGTCATCCCCAACGAGCGCATCCGCTCCACGATCCGGTACTGGGAGAGAGAAGGAGGGAGGAAGCAGAGGGAGAGAAGCCCCCACTTTCCCGAGAGGGGCGGGGCGGGGGGAGCAGTCTCGGCCAGGAGGACCAGGGCGTGACAGGGGGTTTGCCCCGGGCGGGCGGGGCCACCCCCGGTACCTGCAGGTAGAGCTGCTTGAGGTGCCATGCGGGCGGCAGCGGCCCGGCCCAGCGGCGGAGGTTCCCCATTCGGTTCCAGGCCAAGAACGCGGGGCCCGTGAAGTACTTGTCGATCTCCGACTGGTTCAGCCCCAGGTTGCGGTAAACCTGCGCCGGGCGCCGGAGGTCAGCCGGTCCCACGGCTCCCGGTTCCACAGGTCCCGCCACCGCCACCCTTTCGGTTCCGGTTCCGACGCCCTCCCGGTCCCCGCCGCCCTCGGCCCCGGTCCTCACCCGCTGCCAGATCGCCTCCTGCCCAGCGAAAGCCGGCGCCAGGTTGATGCCGCTCAGCGCCATCCAGTCGATCTCCCGCTCCCAGCGCGCCCAGTCCCACCAGGCGAAGGAGTAGCTCTGGGCGCAGACGTTCTGGTAGTAGCGGTACCTGCGGGAGCGGCGGAGGCTGCGCCCGGGACCCCGCGGCCCCCGTTACATAACACCGCCTTGTCCCGCGCTAACGAGGCGTGAGCGGCGCCCGGCCCCGCGTCCCCGTTACCTGCCGGGGGCGGCGGAGCGGATCTCGGCCCGCAGCCGCGGCAGCGGGTCTGGCAGGCGGAGCTGCGCCCCGGACCACGACAGGTGGCAGCCGCAGAAGTCTCGCAGGTAGCGGTAGAGGCCGGCAGCCGCCGCCACGCCGCTGGAGCCCGTAACGGAGACGGCCACGGCAGCGCCGGGAGGTGACCACAGCCGGTAGATGTCGGGCCCGCCAGCCGCCAGCTCCGGGTCCACCGACAGGGACACGGCGGCGGCCCGTGGGCCAAGCAGGCGCCGCGCCAGCGCCCGCACCGCCTCCTCCTGCCGCGCGTCCCCCGCTCGCGCCGCCGTCGCCGCCAGCAGCAGCAGCAGAAACGGCAGCGCCAGCCCAGGTCCCGGACCCAGTCCCGGTTCGGGTCCCGGTTCCGGCCCTCGCCGCACCGCCATCGCCGCTTCCTGCCCCTGCGCCGGGCCCCGCCTCTCCCGGTACCGTCCCGCCCGCCGCAGGTCCCGCCTCTCCCGACCCCGCGGCGCTGGGCGGGCTCGGTGGCGGGGGGCGGGCCCGATCTGTCACCGGCCGCAGAGCGGAGCGGGGCTGGTTCCGCGGGCAGGTGCGACCCCTTGGAGCAGGGACGTCCGGGGCCGGCCGGTTCCGGCAGCCGGGGCGGGTTGGGGCAGGGGACAAGCTCTCCCTGAGCCCCGGGGCCACTGCGGCCCCTTCCTCGCCCGCTCCGGCTGCCCGGCTGTCCGGCTGCGGCAGCGGGACCCCCGCGGCTCCGGGCTGTTTCTAGTTTCGCGACACCCGCGACGGTTCCGCACCGCCGGGGCAAGCGGGCCTCGGCGGCCCCGCCCATCCGCCAGCCCGGGAGCTCCCGGGACTGACCGGGACCCGCTGCGGCCGGCCGGGGGCGCTGCGACACCAGGCAGCGGGGGCACCGCCGGTGCCTCGGGCCGGGGAGCGCCCCGGCAGCCCCAGCACCACCCGGAGCTGCCCCGTCCCTGGCCGCCGAGGAGAACCCCGCCGGGGAACGGGGCAGGGCGGGTTCCGGCTGCCGGGGTCTCTCTCAGCTCCAGGGGGAATGCGTAGAGACTTCCAGGACAGAGCCCGGCTGCGGAGTAGCCCGGGGAAGGGATGGGGGAGCTCGGGGCTCCCCGAACATCCCCAGCGTAGCCCAAGTCACCAGGGCTGCGCTTGAGACCCCAAAGCCATGGAAACGGGCAGAAATGTTGTGAATGCACAGGAGAGTGGTGAAGAGCAGACAGAACATCCCCCCGGCCAGCTAGGACCTACAGCTGCAGGAAAAGCATCCCCTGGACCAGCGGGAAGCCTGTTCCTCATTCAAGGGGGGCCGGGAGGCTGGGGCCGCAGTTCAGTGAGGCCTCTCACCCTCTCGGAGGTATCAGATGGGAAACACACCGACGTCAGCCATACAATTGCCAAAACCCTGCAGAACCCTCCCTTCCGCACATGTGGAAATAACCTCAGTGGCAGGAAGGGCCTGAGTAAACACGCTTCTCGGGGGGAGCAGGGGGTCCCTGCAGCTGGGGAAAGCAGGAGTAGGGCAGAGCCCCAGGCAGGCAGAGCGTTTCCCCACTGCCACTGAAGGATACCCATAGCACCCGGGTTGAACAAGCCGGAACTTTTCCTCCTGCACAGCTCCTCGTTCCATGCAGTTACAGGGTCTATCAGGGTGGGCAGAAGGCCCAGGATAAACAGCCCTGGCCCAGCCTTTGCTCAGGATGTTGCTGGGGCTCGATAAGCACAGAGACATGGCAGCCCAGGCAGGCTCACGCTGGTCTTGCTGTACAAGCCAGCCCTGTCCACCCCATGGTTCTGGCCATGGAGGTGACAGGATCCTGGGCAGAAATGCCTAATGTCCCAGCTGCCCCCAGGAGCTCTGGGAACATTGCTCAGTGTAGGTCAGGGAGGAGGCGCTTCCCCTGAGCCCCCTCAGTGAGCACTGGGAAAGCAGAAAACAGACCACAGTGCTTGTTGTGGAGTTCATTTAATTTATACAGTGACTGTCAGCAACGTTTCACCCAGGCAGCAGAACACAGCAGGACTCATGTCAACGCTCCACCTGCAGCCATGCTTTGATTTCACCCTTCAGTCTGCAAACACCTTTGTGGATAGCCACCGTGTCCATCTGTAACACGGTGAGTGCCCAGGGCTTGCCCAGGTGCAGCACAAGGGTCCCTGTGCCCCATGCACGTGTGCACTGCAGCGTGCAATGTACATGTAACTTTCTCACCTAATTTTAAGCAGCCTGGCTTCTCAAGGCATTTCCTGCTTGCTTCCAGGTTGTTAAGGATTCTCGTTATTGTTCTAATCTGTTCATACACAAATACTCAGCTCCACTGCGAGAATTCAACACGACAGTCACACACAGCACTAACATACACCCCACTGCTGCTACAGCTACATCGAGTTGAGGAGTGCAAGGAAATATTGACAGCTTGGACAGGACAGAAAGCAACACAGCTAATGCAGGGAACACACCACAGAGACCTTCCTGCCATGGAGCTATTTTGGCAAGACTGGGCCACTGATCTCCCTTAGAGGGCTCCTCAGACCCTGAGTGCACAGGACAATGAGTTACTGGTACCTCCACCTGTGCAAAAGCTGCCTCCACCAATGCCAAGCCCACACAGGCACTACCTGATGTGCCTTGAGGGTTTTGGTTTTAAACCAGAAACCAACCAGAAGTTCCACTGCCAGTGGCAGTACCTGCAGTGAGCAATGCCAGTCTGCACCAAGGCTCATCCCCGCCCATCCTGCCCTAGGTGACAGTAAGGCAGCTGAGTCCCAGTGCATGAGGACTCCCTGCCACCACCTCCAGTAATAAGAGGGGGAACGGCCTTCATTCTTCCTGAGCTGAGGTTGTTGGGCCTTTTCTCCATGTGCTGTTTTGTCCCCTCAGCACAGCTGCATTTCTTTTCTGCCTGGATTAGCTGCCAAGCAATGCACAATACAAGGAGCACACGACTGCACACCAAGGAGACACCTCATGCACTTGGTACCTTTGGGAGTAAACTTAAAGAATGGAAAGTTTCTGTGATCCAGTGTTGTTACCCCAGAACGTGAAAGCTTTTGGCCTTGGGATGCCATGGTAACGCTCAAGGGTGCTGCAATAAGTTATTGTCACTATACACACAACTCAGACATACGGGGAGGGGTCAGTCACACACTTGGTATTGGGGAGGGTCAGTCACACACACACACACACACACACTCACACAAAAACTACGTTTAACATTGCTGGAGTTGGGGGGCCTCAGTCGTCAAACCTCCCCTCACGGATGATGTCAAAGGAGAAAGGGAGAAACTTGAACCCAGTGCCAGTGTAGAACTTGTTCTGGAATTCAATCCTGCAAGATAGAAGAGTGATTACTCATTAAAAAGGCAGTTTTCAATAGGAACAATTTCAATTCCTTTTCAATAGGAACACTTAGCAAGAGCTCCATTAAAAGTAGGATTATTGACTATGAAAAAAACTTTAAAGAGAAAAATAGGTACTATAACATAATGTGTCTTTTGGCACAACCATCTATGTGTGATGTTTCTGTGTGGAGCAGAGAACTGTCCAGAGACTTCAATCCCACCCTCAATGAAAGGGCAACAGGAACAGAAGGCCAGCCCTGACCGCAGTGCCCCAGGAAGCACAGGGAGCAGAGACAGCATTTTCTACACCAGCTGCTAAAGTTCCCTTTTTCATTAGCACAAGCCTCAGCCACGTGACACTGAGCTCAGACTCCCCCAGCAGCCACTTCTGTTTATTCCCTGCAGCACATTTGCACTGAGTCGTGCCCGCCAGCTCCAGCCGAGCGTTAGCTCAGCCCCATTTGCTGCTGCCCCTAATGAACTCGGGTAAAAAAAGAATTATTCTAGAGAACTGCCCAATGGTCAGTGACAGCCAAATAGGGACAGGGGAAACTAATCCCCTGATTCCTAGCAAATACAAGCCCAGGCTTCACAGACACTTTCCACTGCACAATCCGCTGGAAAACACAGTCTCTGCAGACAGCAAATGACAGCAAACTGGGGAGCATTTAACACAGTTCAGGAGAAGGGGTTTTTTCAGCAAAAAAAGACAAACTTGAATTATTTTTCCCCAAACAGGGAATCATGGCAAACTCCAGAGCTGCTGGATTCAGCTAGCAAAAAGTGATTTCCTCACAGAGCCCAGGAGAGAAAAACTCAGGAAAACCAACTTTAACTTGTATCTCCTGGTGCCTCACAGGCCAAGGGATCCCCAGGATGAGCAGGATTTTCCGTGTGGGAGGAAGGGCTCCTTGCCAATGTGCTCCAGTTTTTCAGGAACCCTGATAATCTCCATAAGTATCCTGTGACTAAGTAACTGTTCTGTAAGCAAAGGGAAATGAAAGGCAGAGGGTTGGGTATCTGAGTCACCCAAGCCCACTGTGACTGACATGTTAACCCTGATGATTCACAATTCCAGCTGGCCCCAGCAGCCAAACACTCCCTTTGGCCATTCCGTTACAACTGGCCACAACTGGAGGCCTGACGCTGGAAGAGAGGCTGCTCTGAGGTTAGAGAACTAGTGAAAAAAGTGAATTTAACCAAATCATCACAGTGTAAATGGTCCGTGGGTTTTTCTGCAGGTGTCTTCAGGAATACCCAGAACCCAGCAGGAGGCACTGCTGTTGCTGGGCTCACTGCCTGTCACATGTCCCAGTTTACTGCTAAACTGTCTGTGTGTCTCCCATCGGTGACCAAGGTCTGCAGAGAATTTACAGACAGTGAGTGGCACTGTGAGCAAACAGCCCAGGAGTCCTCTGGCAGCAGCCCTACAGGAAACCCACTTTGCATCTTTTTGCATTAATAATTAGTGTCAGTGTTTGTCAGACTGTAATTCTGTGGATTTTCCAGCACCCCAGAGTCAGGGTACCAACACTGGAAAACCAGGCAGCTCCAGTCCAGTGAGCAGTAGGCAAGAGTGCAACAGGGATCCTGACTGTCACTTGGTACAACTGCAAATTGCTACTCTGTTGTGTCCCCAAAGACAGGTGCCAGAGCCTGGGGTCAGGTGTAAAGCAGGCACACCTCAAGGGCAGCACACCTGACAGTCAGAACCCCCTGGGGTGTCTGTGCAGAGACTGTTGCAGTTACTCCTTCCCAAAAAGGACAGAGGTAAAATATCTGTCACCGTGGGATATTCCATCCTGCCTGACAGGCGGCTGCTGGCTTGTGACCTTTACAAAGGAAAATCAAATCCTGGTAGGTGGGTGAGCAGCTTCACCACTCCCACTCACTGGATTGAGAGTGGGATGCAGCTCCAACACACCCACACCTATCGGGAAGCAGCACTCTGAATCCAGTTACAAGCTTCTCCTTTTGGGCACAGTCTGTTTTGGCTCACATTAGAAGAGGTGACTAGCTTAAAAATAGGGAAGCTGCTTTAATCTGAACGTTCATGCCAAACTGCATCACTGAAAAGCAATAAATGGAAAGGTTAAATATTTCTGGAGAGTGATATATTTCAGAAGAGTTACAGCAAAAGAAGCTGACAGCACGACAGCTCAGACACGTACCAAGCTGCAGCGAAGCCCTGATGGCTGCAATCCTGGCAGCAATCCAGAGTGCTGCCTCCACCCCAGACTGCCCTGGAAAGCCCAACCTGCTCAAAGAATGCACACTGAAAAAGCACAAAATAAACCTCCCTAATTTGGGACTGCCAGGCACAGCATATGGAACAACCTGTGAATTCCCTAATCAGCAAAACACATGCTCAATGCCTCCTCCTTTCCAGGAAGGCTGAACCACCCACACCTCAAATTCCTCATAGGTGACTGTTTTCCCATAGCCAGAAAATCCCATCTGCTCCTCCCAGGACAGCTGTATCTGACCTCCACTCTCCCTTCCTCCTCCTAAAAAGGGAACACCTGCCATTGGAACACCCTGTTTTTGGTTCAGGAGCAAAAAGGAATGTGAACTGCATGCTCTTTGGAACCACTGCAGGTGCCTCCCTGTGATAACACCCAGCAAACCCAAAATCCTTTCAGCAAGTCACTTCCAGTCTGAAATACAGCCTTAAACTTGATTTTGGGCTCTGAGTCTGAACAGGTTTTCTCTCTGAGCCTGTACATGAAAGGCTTGCAAGTTTGAAACATGCTTAGGCAAAACAGGACTTTGTTAAGCACTCCAAGCTGCCAGGCCGTGCCCTGTGCTGGTCTGCATGGCCAGAGCAATCTGTGAGCTCACTGCTGCTGCCCTGGGTTTGCCTGTTTGCCCTTTCATTGACATCAGTCTTCCCTTGACACACACAGATGTTTTTTTTAATGGTCCTTTAGGGAAGACTAGCAATGTGAACCACAACCTCCAGCTCACACCTGTTCCAGGTGTCTGAGCCATACCTGGAGGTGCAGTTTGTGATTATTAACACATTACAAAAATCTTCTTTCCCAAAAATGTGCTTTCTGCTCCACGGAGCTTGTCTGGAGCAGCTGCTCAGAGCTGTTCCCCTGCTGCTGCTTAGAAACAGCCATGCAGCTCCACAGCCCAGAGAGGCCACACCCTGAAAATCCTCTAATCCACAAGGAATTGCAGAGCAAATCCACCACATCTGGAGTTACAGCACTGCTGCCTTCTGCTCCCCTTGGACTGCTCTCAGTGCCCAGCAGGGTCCATGGGGCTCCTGCCATCACTGCTGTGGTGGCCCAGCACGGTGACAACAGGGAGAGGATGAGGGACCTCTGGCCAGTCAGCGAGGAGCTCTCGAGTGACTGCTATGCAGGGTTCAGGCTGGATGCCAGGAAAAACAGAAGCACCATCCAGCAGCCATTTCCAGGAGTGCCCCCCGGCTCCCTCTGCACAAGATGGCTTCGCCCCAGAATCCTGGGATCAGCTTGGCTCACTCAGCTGCGGAGACACAGGTGGACCAGGACACCCCAGCCTGTACCCCACAGCCTGCACCTCACCAGCTGCCAAGGGAGAGGGCAAAAGGCCAAAGCTTTCCTTCCCCACAAGCAGGGGGAAAAGTGCAAAAACGCTGATTTTCTTTTGCTTTTGTTTTTTTTAGAGGCACTGCCTTCTTTTTACACTTACAGAACTACTTTCAGAGAGTGTTCCCAACCTTTTCTTCCCTTTTAAGCAAGACAGAATACTTCTTGTGATCTTCAGGGACTTTCCTTTGCTCTCATGACCCCCCTAGGAAATCAGCAGCCTGAAGAGGTGGCAGAAACCTGAACCCCACAAATGCACAGACTCTCCTACACTTCAGGCTGAGAAAATCTCACTCCCAGTTGCTCCTCTGATCCCACCAGTGCACCAACCAGGGAATCTGAAGTGGAACAATGAAGCACTCTTAAACATGGATTAGAGAAAGCTCTTGAATACTTTCCATACTTGGGAGCAGAGTAATTCCTTCTGCTTTGCTGGCTGCATGCACAGGAGCTTAATGATCACAGGAAAGGGGCTGCAAAAGGAACTTCCAAAAGCAAGACCAGCAAAAACTCGCTGCCATCCCAAAGTACCCCAAGGGCAGAAGGCAAAGCCGCTCCTGTCCAAGGCAAGGTCTTGCAGTGATGAACAAGAGCATGAGAAGGAACCTGCAGTCAGTGGCTATTGCACACAAAGGACAACAAACATGGGAACCAGGGAAAAGACCAAGAGACAGAACGAGAAAGCCCTGCTGAAAGCCACAAAGCACACTGCTCCAGCCAGCTCAGCCTCCCCAGTCCCTGGTCCCAAAGCTTTGGTCCCAAAGCTTTAGTCTTTTAGTGCTTATTTCTAAGCAGAGCTTCACAGCTGTAAGCAACAATCAGGGAGAGGCGTTTTACTACAAACAGGATTGAAATCTCTGACCCTTTTAAAGACTTTCTGCCTTCTACAAGATCGCACTTCTGCACAGTCCAGGTGATATAAATTTTCTTGTTATGAAGAGCTCTCCAAGTTTCTGGATGTTTCAGTAACTCACCAGTGCAAGCGCAGAGCATGGAGGAAGGCCGAGAGCCCCTCCATGACCAGCAGAATGGCCACTGTCAGGGTGGCAAAAGCAGCAAAGATGAAGACGAGGCCCAAGCCTCCCCCCAGGCTCCTCACGCTGAGGCCGACGTGGATCACCATGGTCCAGAGCACCTCCGAGAGCTCTGCCGAGAGAAACGGGAAAAGACTCATGTCAGCAGGAACAGGGGGTTGTTCACTTCTAATGCAAAAACTAAAGTCAAGCAAATTCCCTCTACAATGAGGTAGGAAACTGAAGAGGGACAAGAGCTTTCAAAGCCAAGTGTGTCAGGACATTGCCTCCAGCTGTCACACAGGGCAGGGCAGAGTCCTTGCTCAGTAGCTCTTTATTCTGTGATTTTAACTCACTCCCTCTCATTCAGCAGAGCTGTGGGAGCAGCCCCTGATGTGTGGAGCTCACTGCTCCCAGGTAATGCACACACAGCACTGTCCTGTGCCAGCCGAGCCCCGAGAGGCCTCTGGTGTTCCTGCCTCCCACCTGCCCGGGCTGAGCAGTCACACAGAGCCACAGCTCAGCTCCCTGAGGGACACTCACGTGCGTGGGCCAAGCTGAGGGCCCAGAGCCTCAGATAGGACGCTGTGTTGGAGATGCAGCCCAGGCAGTACTCGATGGTGTGGATGGCCTGGTACACCACGGTGTCACCGAAGTCAAACTGCAAAGGGAACACAGGATGAGGGGAGCTGGGAGCCTGGGGCCAGCCAGATGGAGACAGGGGCAGGGGAACTGCTGCTATCACCAGGGACACTGTGTGTGAGGCTGCACACTGACACTGTCTTCTCCTGGTTTAGCACGTCAGCTTCATAAATGAAAAATGAATCTTGTCTTGACAGGTTTTGCAGAATGACAAATGCTGTGATGTCAATATTGTTTTCTTGTTCTGGCATGTGAAAGTCAGATATTCCAAATTCATCCATGGGCTTAGCCAGGAAAGACTGTTCAGCAGAAGATGGTGCTGGTGTGCATTCCCCAGTAACCTGGAGGTGCTGCTATGGGAAGGAGGCAGTGCTCCAAGCCGTACTGTGTGTGCCTTTGCAACAGGAGCAAAAGGAACATTTTGCAAGACATGAACTTGCCCTTTTTGAAAGCAAAAATAAATGCATTAAGCTATCCTGAAAAAGTCACATCTGTGCACCATTCACTGGCAAAGTCTCTGTGTCTCGGTAATTTTCTGCAATAATAACAGAAGAACTTAGAAGGAAGTCTGCCATGTAGGGCAGTTTCTTATTCTGCAGTTTGGGAAAGCATTCCCAGAATTTTGGATTTAATCCATGCTTCAGAAACTGCTCAGATTTAAGTGAACATGATGTTTTAAATACATCCAGTGACTAATGCTCTAGGCATGCACACAAAGCTATTTATATTCTTAATTCTCCCCTAGTATATCCAAGGCAATAAATATTTCAAACAATTCAGTTAAATTAGCTGTCAAAAGCCTAATCCTTTCTCCACAGAACATGAGCTGTGAAGTTCTTCACTAAAGGCTGCTCTAACCAACAGTTCCAGCTCCCGGACACACGAGCCAGCCGGCAGCACTGGGAATGTGGGAAATGTTTAAAGAATGACCTTTCAAAGCTGAGTGCAACTGCCAGAGAAAGCGACCAATGTGCCAGGAGTGGGAGCATCAGGATTGCTATGGCACAGCCCTTGTGGGTTCACACATTTTCCCCAGGTTCAGTGAGACATCAGGTACACCAGAACAGGACTCCCCTGCCCTCCCCCATTCCACATAGGTCTGTGCACAGCAGAGCTCTGAGCAAACCACTGGCAGCACAATTTTCAGCAGCAGTGCCCTGGTCAAGCTGTTCTGATTTCATGCCATTTGTATTTTTGGTAGTAAAATTGGTTACCTGAGAGTGCTGAAACCTACACTCAATCGTGCATCACTATTTCTAAAACCCCATTTTTTAAATACTTGTTACAAGTGCTTATGGATGAGCAGTTTCTCAGAACGGAGCTTCTCTTTCACACAATGCCTCTGGCCAGTTCAGCTGTTGAACTACATGGAACTGGACTGGTTGTGCTGCATTTGCTCTCTGGGTCAACCAGCATCATCCTTAACATGGCAGATAGTTCGTGGGAAGAAATCTCTTTAAACAGTTTACTGCAGCACAGAATTAAGAAAGCCACAACATAAAAAACCTGAGATTTCTCCAGAGGCTCAAAAATGAAAACTTTTCTGTTTCAGACCTCCTGCTGAACAGTTTCCCAGGCAATTGGGAACAATCTGCAGACAGGGGATCAGACAGACAAGCTGTATAGATGAACTAATTAAAAGTCTGGTAATGTATGTATGTATAAAATAAAAATAGCCTGTAACATGAAAACAGCAAGATCTTTTGAAAAACAAGATGCTGTGACGTAACATATTCAATTCAGCACGTTTTACATTGATGGGAAATGGCCCAGGTACACATGAAGGCAAAGCTGCTGTGCTCTTACCACCTCGTCCTCCGTAGGCTTGAAAACATAAATTTACATTTAGTGAAGTGTTTTGATCACATTAATCATGAACACATTCAGCAATTCCCTCCTACGCACGCCACGGAAAGCAGTAACACATCCCACGCACTACAGAGGCAGGATCTGCAGCAGTCGTTCATAAGCACCAGAAAACTCCCAAACTACATGAGATCAACTGTTTTTCTCCTCTCCTGGAGGAAAGGGAAGTAATTAATATCACCCCCAGCAGTCAAAATGAAGATATAAACAAAATTTCAGTGCCGCAGAAATACAGCCCCTGAATTTCCCCTGGCACAGGAGAAGCAGGTAACATGTGGCACCTGGGAGTGCTGTGCCCCCTGAGATGGTGGCTTTTGGGGGACAAACAGAGCCACATCTCCCAGGATATGCAAATTATGCTGGAGTCCTGGGAGTGATCAAGAGACAGTCAGTGAGAAAACTGCTATGAAAACATTTCACTGGGAATGTTGCTGTTTAAACAGCATGGAAATGAGTAACTACAGTCCCAGTGAGCTCATCCTGCTGCCGAGTGCAGTGCCCTGAGAGCGAGGATGCTCAGGTGCTTACCTCTTCCCCCTCCTCAGAATGGGTAGATAACTGGTCATGTTGAATGATCTCAGCATCCTCCTCCGTTGGGCCATTGCCCACCCGGATCCCACCAAAGTTGTGCGTGCCCTGACACATGCAGAAAAGAAAGAGCAAAGTGTTGTTTGGGTTTTAGTGCAAAAGTGCAGGTTTCTCATGACTCCATGTGCAGCAGCAGCTCACAGAGGAAAACAGAATATTAAATATGAAGGCCCAGATTAAGGCAGGTAGAATTCTATTTCCCAGCTTGGATGGGAAAGGTGCTGATTCCTGCGGGGGCTGGGGAAAAAAAAAAGTCTGTCTGAGTGAATCCTTGGCACATTTCTACAGTGTAACTGCAATCATGAGGACAATAAAGGCACATCTCTCAGAGGACATTTGCTGGCTCTGACACGCAACAGCCCCACATCCTGCCCAGCACTGCTGTACAAGCACTGACACACCACTGCTGGGTACTGGAGCAGGTCATGGAGCAGAACACGCTAACACAAACACACACACACACTTGCTCCCACCAGCCTCAGGCACACCAACACCGCATGGAAAACCAAATCTCCCCCTGCTTGGAAACTCTACGTTGTGCAAGCAGGTCCTTTTAGAGACATTTGTTCTGACATTCAGCATCTGAACCTCAGCTGCACCTCCAGGACTCCAAAGGGAAAAGAACAACACACAGACTGAGCCGAAATGCTGAAATTGGGAGCAGCTCCCACCTGACCCTTCAGTCTGACCCCTAGGGAGGCAAACTACAACACCACAACTAGAAATAAACCCTGTGTCCAACTTCAGCAATGTCTTGGGTCACCTGTGACACAGGATGTGATCAGGCTGACTTGCCACATCCAGACTGCAGAAGTCCAGGGATGCCCATGCAGATGAAAAGAGGCTGAAGGTCCTGAGACCTGGCACTTGCACAGACCAGCAGAACAGCTACTCTGAGTTCCTCTACCACCTTTGTCCTTAGAAGCCTGCTTTTATTTTGGGCTGAACTATAATTTGCCCAAAATGGCATATATGAATTAAAGATTTTGTCAGGTTTCTCAGAACAAATTAGGTAGATGCTTATGCTCTGAAAATAGAAATAAAATGTAAAAACCCTCCATATTTACAACTAAGACAATGCTTTTATTAGGATTTTCAGTATGTCTGAAACACCACAAATCACTGATGACTCCTTTCAATATTCTATTTATGTATTTCTAGCCTGTGTGAACTTGCACTTGAGCAGCTCTTCCCTTGCACTCAACTCATATCCATTCCCTGTAAACCATCCAAGCTAAACACAGCTCCAACAGCTCCAGTTGTTTACTTGACCCTTCTAAGCACACTTCACACAAGACCTCCCCTTGCAGCTTCCCGATGGAGATGCATTTCATACACTGGATGGATCATGCACAAAAGATCCATTTTCATTCTGACATTTCTGCGAGGAGACTAAAATGTCATGAGAGAACCAGCTGATACGTCCCTCCCAGCACCTCTGGCACCTGGAGAACATGATGTGCTTCACACAGTCGATGAGATTCACACTTCCTAGTCAGCCAGGCAGATTCAGAACTAAAATTGAGCTGAAATAGGCAGCACTGGGGAAGGGACTAAGTTCTGGGGGCTACCACAATCCTCACCAGAAAGCTCTGGCAGAAAAGGGCCATCTGTAGGCTTAGAAACATGTAAGTTAAAACAACTGCCACCATTTTATAATAATTTCAGGTCAAAGTGTGTACAGGACAGATGTGTCACAAATCCAATGATTACTGACATGGAGTTGCTGGAGGCCATCACATCACTGTGTGTTTGGGAACATGTAATGCAAACAGAAATGCTGCACTGAGAAGAATCCTAATCTCTCTTAAACAAATACACAAGCAAAAGAAAAAAAGGGAATTTAACATGGGGGGATGTGGTAGCAGGAAATCCTGTGCTGCTCTGCAGGTTGGATGCAGCAGCACTCCTGCAAGGAAGTGTCTGTGCACACATAACTACCATCCTCCAGCCTGGGTGTTCATCCAGAATGTATCAATTTGGCTAAACTTTGCTCTTTCCAAGAGAAAGTGTTTTTCACCCTAAAGGTGCACTTGCCATTCCCTTACGATTCAGATACATTCCATGCTCCCTTGATAATCAGACACAAAGCCAACTCCCATCTGTAATACATCAGGCGAGTTTGAAGTGCACTCACTGTTGCAGCCGCTGCTGCCTCGAGCGCCTGCGCGTTCGTGCTGCCCTGGGCCTCCTCGGGCTGCCCTTCCTGGGGGTGGACGGAAGAAGAGAGAGGGAGGAGGAAGGAAACAAAAAGAGAAAGGGAGACGAATGGAGGGGACATGGGAGGATGAAAGATGGTCAGAGAAGGGAGAGGGAGTGTCTGTAACTGAACTGATCTTTGACTCACTGCACATCCTCACAGCGCTGCCAGACGTGCAGGGAGAACTCGCACGTCTCCACAGTGCACATGTGCCACATTCCTGCATCTCACACACAGGTGCTTTACAGTGCAGCTGGAAACCTACAGAGCACCCCAGCAGACAACCTCTCACACGAGTCTATAAGTCTCTTCTTCCTTTTAATTGTTATTTTTTACCATTCAAGCTGCTTTAATAAAGATAGCTGAGAAGTCTGCTAGCCAATTCCATCTCTGTTTCCCACTGCCAGCCTAGCCCAGCCACAGAAGAGCATTCAGCAGCCAGTGAGACTGTTCCTAAACCAGCTGCCAAAGCCCAAGCCAGGAACACTGTTCTGATCATTACCAACATAAAGGGTTTTTAAAAGCAGGTTTGATGCTGGATCCAGATCTGGGAAGCAGGCAGGCAACACTCTGTCTCCAGTAACACCCACCTGCTGGTATGCCCAGGAATATGAAAGAACACTTTACAGGTCTCAATGTAGTGTGAACCCATGAATCCAAGCGCAGGATGGATAACACAGCTTTTCAACCAAAACCAGTTTTCATATGCCAAATATAAAAGGGAGTCACCCACCAAGTGTTTTCTCCTTAAATACTGCTGGCGAAGGACCAGGGGTTTGGCTACCAGCATCCACGGCACACACAGCAACGCTACCACCACAAGGAAGCACTGAAGCCCTTTCTGCAAAAGAAACAAGTTTCAGGTAATTTAGCTGCAGCCCCTGCTCAAACACACACAGAACCCTGCAAGAATGGCTGAATTCCCAGTTTGTGGAGGCTTCACTACCTCTCTCTCTTCTGGGAACAGCAATTAAGTTCTTAATGCCTGCAGCTGCCACCTCTGACTGAGCATAGCATTTAATGCTGAGACTGGGTTAGATTAGGGAAAAATCCCAAAGATCCTGCAGGGAATGAGAATTTGGCAGATGTCTGATACTGCTGGGAGGAAACAGCGTTGGTGTCTGAGCTAAACTGAGAGGTATCACATTGCAGACACGGGACAATATTCCTAATTGCTTTCTGCTATTAATCAGGATCCACGTGTTCTGAAGCCACAGTTGACTTATGGTCAGACAGATAAAAATTCCTGGCATAGGAATTGTTCTTTCCTTCTTCAACATTACATAGTATCAGCCTTCAGAAACACTCTGTCACAGTGGAAAAATGTTTTATGCTTGATTTCACAGTTATGACAAGGTCAATGAAACACTCCAGTATCATGAAGCATCTCTAATTCTGTTCTAGCAAAAGCACGCACCTGCCCACTGTAAAGCATCTTATTACTGGTGTCCTCATAGGAGAATAGAAACATGTTGATAAAGTGTATTAAGAGGCTTGGTGCTTCCTTGGATGTGTGAGCATCGTAGGCTGTCCACTTGTAAAAGATGAGAATAACAAGGTATCCAAAGAGGGAGGACATGAAAATCATTTCTGGTATAAATCCAAGGTATATGTTCAGCGGCTTCTTAAAATAGCTACAGGGGGGGAAAAAAAGTTTGTATTACATTTGGTTAGAATTAGGGCAAAAGCTTTTAATAAGAGTGTGCAGTGACAGTGCAGGGGCTCAGCAGCTCAACAACAGCTGGACCTGGACACAGGAACTGCCTGACAGGCACAGTTCCACACACAGCCAGAGACAATTGCCCTGAACCTTCTATCAGGAGATGTGGGCTCACGGGTTCCTGCATCTTAAACCAACACACACACGACACCCAAAGACATTCCATTCCCCCCACCATGAGAAAACCAGAGCAAAGCACTTACATGTGGTTGAGGAGACTCAATGCAACACCAAAGAGCATCTGGAAAATGCCAAGAATCACAGACATCTTCATCTTAAAGGAATTGAGGAAGGCTAGCTTATTGGTGGCAATATTCCAGATCTGTGAAAAACAACACCCAGTCAGGCAAAACCAGGGAAAGGAAAACACTCCCTTTACGCTAAACAGAATGAACCAGTCAGGAAGTGTCAGGCTGAAAAAGCAGGTTTTTAAAAATGCATTTGTCCCATGGATATCTTTTGGGGAAATGAGCAGACAAGCTCACAGAAAGCACATGATTATCCATTTAAAGGAACAATCGCATATAGCTCTGATTTCCTGCACCTCCTCTTTATGTGGAACCCACACAAAGTTGGTGTCATTTATTACAAGCAGAGTTAAGAGCAGAGGTGTTAATGCAGGCAGGTACAAAGTGACAGGATTACTGGGAGATACACATTTCCAGGGATGACTGGAAAAAGAGATTAACAACTTTTCCCAGGGTAAACAGGTAACTTCAGAAAGTGATTTTCAAGTCTAATCAGATTTGATTAAAGCACTGCAGGTTAAAAAGGGTGAGAAAGCAATCTTTAATGGACCTCAGAACAAATGTCTCTATCCCAAATCTGGCATCTCAGTAGGAACTGGATTAATTCTATCATTCAGGAGTATTCCCACCACTGATGGACTTGCTAAGGAAAAGGCTGGGCTGGGGAAATCTTTCACAGAACACTGAACAGACAGATACTCTTTCTGCTGACACAGAGGATGTTCCCAAAAGACTGCAGAGGAAGGATGAGCTCTTACTGGGTCAATGCCAAACGGGTAGGGCCCACCAAACACCCCTGGGATAGCAGGATCCAGCTGCAGCAGGGGGGTGGTCTCCAGCAAAGCATCTCTGTTTGGGAATAAGATTATACAAACATTAACAAGAGTAATGCCACCCTCCTTCTGTAAAAACTAACAACACTCTCCCCTTGTGAGAGCAAGGAATAGCTCAAATTGAGAGAACTTTAAGGTTCCTGGATGGTTCTAAAGATTTTCCCGAAAGAATAAAACCCTGTTTCTCGACTCAGTGTCACAAGGAAGACAGGTGCAAAGGACAGGAGTCTAGAAATGTCTATGGGGAAAAAGGTGAGAAACTGCATCTTTGCAAGTTTTCTGGGGAAAAAAAATCAGATATCATCCTATTTACACCTCTCTTCCAAATCTACTAGAGACAGTTCAGAAGTTTTTGTTTTCCTGAGCTGGGAGGACAACGGGGAAGGACAAGTCACCTGCTTTTCACTGTCTCTCTTTATAAAGTTACCAAGGGTTTACTCACGACCAGTTTGCTTTAGTGAACATTGGCCTGACACTCCACGAAGAACCAAACATGTTGAGGGACTTGGAGAAGCAGTCGTTGTAGATGAGGCCTGTGTACGTGGAGAACAGCCCCATCAGCAGGATGATGTATCGACCACTGAACACCATGTTGAACATCTGGTGTAAAAACCCAAAAAGAACAAAGGAAGTCCATGAGAACAGGGAAAATCCCTCCTAAAGCCAAACCAGGGAAATCAGTCTGCTGTAGGACAAACATGGGCCATAGAACCAAGAGCCTGAAGTCTCTATTTCCCCTCAGCAGGAATTAAGGGTGAAAGAGGGAGCATGGCAGCACAGAATCTGATAATGAGGATAAAGGGGCAGCGTGGCTCTCCACAGGGAATCGGGATAAGCTGGAGAGGACAAACTGCACTGAACAGCCTGATGCAACTCCCAGCTGGCAGCATGAGTTTGGAAAGCAGAAGCACAGACTCTGTCAGCCTCCTCCATACTCTGCCAGTGTATCTTAACTCTGGTTCAGCTCCTGTGAGCCCTGAGCCAGCAAAACCCACCTTGAGCAGCAGGTAAGAAAAATGCTGAGGATAGGATATTGTACAGAAACTGGTTTTTTTGCAGTGACTGAATCCCACTATGATCCAGCTAAATTTGGGGTGATTTGTTTACACCAACTTACCTACGACACTTGATAATTACCTTCAGACAACTGAAATTAATAATTTCCTATAAATACCCAAAAGGAAAATGAAGGGAACTCTCTTCAGGCTTCCCAGCCTGTCCATGCACTTCAAAAATTTCAAAAGAGGAGTAATAGGCATTGTCAACTCAAGGGTAAAATGATGGGAATAAACCAGGCTGCATCCTTTGTCTGAAATGCAAAGCTCAGCATGATCTACCACTTCACCTCATTGTCACTCTTCTGGGACAGAATCCGGCTTTCCCTCACCACCATCCAGACAGCAATCAGAGTCATCAGGATTCCGTGGCCAAAGTCCCCAAACATCACAGCAAACAGGAATGGGAAGGTGATGATGGTATAGGGTGCTGTAAGGTAAGAAACAACATTTCCAGGGCACTTTGTGTGAGTCAGCCCAGATTCACCATGGTACAGTTCAGCCAATTTACCAATATAATTCCACAACTTCCCCTCTGCTACTGAAAGCTGCTGAGTCTCTACTAGAATTCTCTATTAGAAATTTCCACACAGGACGTACAATACAGATAAACATCATGATTAAAAAATTTGAGAAACTGAGACAGAAGTCTTGGACTTCTCCAAGTCTTAATTTACCTGGATTTATTTCCCGATATGTCCCAATGCCGTAAGCATCAACAATGTTTTGAAAGCCAGAAGTAAACTTGTTAGTTTTGTTGTACGTGGGTGGGGTCTGATTGGTTTGCATCCTGTTTAAAATAGATGGGACAGTGGATCCGCTGTGCTCCTGTTTGAGAAAAACAAAGAGAAGATCAGCAAACCCACCCTTGGAGCACTGGAGGACGAAGTCCAACACAGCTGTCCCACTGGCAATTGGAAAACTGCAAGCTTGAGTGTTTGCAGTGTGCTTGCACAATGAGACACTGGAGCAGCTGAGGAAGGCTGCCAGAATTCCACTGCCCTCCACTTTGTGTAGCAGGAGTAAAGGTGAATATTGTCTGTGTAGGACAGATGAGAAAATAAACAGCAAGTGGAAGGACTTCAAGAAACGCAACTCTTGTCTATCTGAGCAGAGGATGAGTTTGCCAACATCCTGGAGAGCTCCTGTATCCACTCACCACGAGCACACCCTACAGAGTTACCTACAGAGCACACCCAGGGTAGGTAGCTAAACATACCAAAGGACTCACACATGAGAAAATCCTCACCATTACATCATTTTCCTGAACTTTAAGCTTCACACAATGGTTTTTTTACTTCTTTTATCTCTAAGTCATCATTCCTTCCGGCTAAATAAACTGTCCTCTGTGAGGGCTGATTCCAAAAGCCCAAGGGGATGGTGCTCAAAGGCACACAATACAGAAAAGGCAATGAATCCATGCAGTGCCACCACAGCTGACTGGCACAACAGCTACTCACAGTGCCTCTCCTGAGAGCAAACTGGATGGAATCGAGGTCAGCAACAGGACACCACACTTCAGCAATCAAGCACTTCTGTGTCACGTCGATGTTGCACAGGTTCAGGGTGTGGTAAATCGCCTTCATCTTCCGCACTTTGATGAACCAGACACGGATGTTTTTAGCAGCTGCCTGCAAAACCCTCTGGCGATGATCCTCTGTTTGGTTCAGCACCTTTCAGAGAAGCAGGAAAAAGATGAGGCCAAATCATTGACCAAAGCTCAAGGTGCACCAACAAGACAAGCCTTACCCACAGAGGATGAATGAGGATCCTGCTCCCCACCCCAGGCATAGCTGTCCCATGCCTGCAGTCTATGCTGTAGCCCCCATATTAATTAGTTCTGCTGAAAGGCTTAAGGGCTTTTTCCAGGGACGCTTTCTGATTATTTTCCTCCTCCAGCTCCAAGGTCAGTGGTTGTTTTAAACAACAAACTGTGCCAAGATCACAGGGAACAGTTTTACCTCCACCCAGGTTAAAAGAGCAGAGAAGAGCTCTGCAAGTAAAGGGTTTGCTGCCTTGAGAAAACATACAAATTAACCTGAAAGGCTTGTTTACTGAAGGGAAAAGGAGAAAGTGTTTCCTACTGAGGGTGTTTTCCAGCTGGAACATATCAAACTCAGGCCAAGTGAGATTTCCAGAGTGGAAAGTCTTAGATTGCAGGGAAATTGAGGACACAAGGCACATGCAGCTTACAGCAGTTACACTGCTTCTGAGTTCTTGTCTACTTTAAAATGTCTTTTGAGCTACACTGCACAACTCCCAGCTTGAGACAGTTTCTGTATCAAATAAGCAGGCCACATTCAACCCTTTGTCCTTTGAGTTTCTGAACCTTTTCTTAATTTTAGTCTTAAATCCCTTAAATCTTTCTGCATTATCACATACTGCCTTTCTTCCTTGAAGCAAGCACCAGGTATTTCAGAGATAGCACCCAGGAGATCTGGGTACTAATTACTTTTTACCAACACTCAGGCTGCTGCACAAGAGATTAGTTGTAAAGCAGAAGCTCTTCAGGACAGCACAACATGAAAATATAAAGACAGGCAGAAAAAAGAAGAGCTAAGTTAATGTTAGCACTGTTATCTCAGCTTGGAAAAAAAGTTTAAATATTTTCAAAGTACTCGTGGATTAAACAGGCAATTACACAACGTACTTTCAGAGCTGGAACGCACAGGATCTCCCTACACATGCTGAGTTCCTCTTTGCTCCCTGGTATGGAGTTCTCTGTAGTTACTTGTATATAATGAATTGCTCAGCCCTCCAGAAAGATTAAACCACCCCATCCCAAACCCTGTCACAGAAACAACTGAGCAGTCTCCAAACAGCTCTCTTACACTGCTGGTCTCAAGATACCTGAAGCTGAAAACATGGTCATCCAATAGGGCCAAAAATCCTCCTGTTTTAACAGGATCCAAAATTTCCAAATATAGTTTTCAACCATACTGTTAAAGAAGAAAAAAAAACCAAAGAAAGGTCGTTGACCCCAGTTATTTTACCATCTGAAGATCATCAATTCTGGTATTGACACCAGAAGCCATTTCCTTCCGCTCCTGGGGTGTTTCTGGGCATGGGTAGAGGGAGGCCCGGAACCTGGAAGACAGGGAAACATCTCAGTGACAGAGATGGAAAGAAGATCAATTGGTCAGGGGTGAGCCTGAGTGCAGAAATAAAGCCAGAGGCACCTTAAGAGAAGCTTCTGATCAGCAGAGACTGCCAAGCAGAGCTCCAGTCTCTGTATCAAAAGGATGCAGAAGTTTGCTTTAGGCCAAAGCAGAAGCTGAGTGCTAAAGAAAACGGAAGTGGAGAGAATCCTCTGTTCCCTATGCTGCCAGTGTCTCAAGGCACTGTCACGAGGTTGGTCAGCCATCCAGCTGAGGGGGATGCTGTCATGCCAGTGCAGCTGCTGCTAGAAGCAGTCACTGTTGTCTCCCCTGTGAGACTATCCCACTAATGTCCCATCAGGTCTGCCCCAGAAATCAACACTCCCTTGGTTTTTTGCATTCCCTAGCACAGTATTTGTGTACTTTGAGCATTACAGGCTGGGGAGTGATGAGTTTGACTGTAAAATGTGTTTCAGTTACTTATGGCACATTTCATTTGCTGTCAAAATATGTGCTCCTGCAGCCTCTGCAAAACAGGGAGTTGAGAAATATCAATATTAAGTCATGTCAGTGTGTTTCAAATAATTGAGAGCTGCCCAGCTGTCAGACTTTCATACCCTTCACAAATCTTCTTGACTCTGTTCTTCAGCTGGTCACCTTGGAAGAAGATGATAAATACAGACTTGTGCACATAATCCCCCTAGAACAAAGGAAAGAATCATAGAAATTAGCATTAGCTAATTGCCAGAGTTTTATTTTTCCATTTGCTGAGTCTGTGCATCAGAGCTCAGATCTGCCCAGCAGGTCAAGAATGTAACACTGAAACAGTCACAAGGAGAGCAATTTTCTCAGCCTCAGTACAGAATATCTGCACTGTATTTGTGTTTACTGAAGCAAAATGCCCCAGATTATGCATTATTGATTCTATGCAATACAGCAAACAGGAAAACCTGGTAAGATCTCAAAAAATAATGGAGATGCAACAAAATATTTATCAGCACTTATTGCAGTCAGTTCACCTACAGAATCAAGCCAAAAAACCAACGAATTAAGATAAAATGAAGTGAAGTTTAACCACTGTGGTTCCCAGGGAGGCCACAGGCACATTCTTTGCACAGCTGTGTCCATGGGGCAGCCAGGGCCCCTTTCCTGCATTTGTTGACAAGTTATTGTTCTACCTTACTTAGGAAATTTTAACATAATGTTTCAGTAATAATTACATTAGGTGTAACCTCAATTTAAGGAAGTTCTGCACAATAAGAACAAAGTCTCTCCTAGCAGACAGATGATTCCACAGGTCAGCTACCCGTGGTTGGCGGGACAAGGGAACACATCAGTCTTACGTGAGAAAGAGAGGCTGTTACTGAACTTCATCTCCTGAGTCTGTGTTCCAGGGCAGCCCACAAACAGCTTTTCCTAGGTAAGAGCAAAGGTGCCCCAAGTTTGGGCAGTGCTCACTGGTTTGAGCACAGAGGACGCTGGATGTAAAACCAGACCCAATCACAAATTCACTATTTGTAACTGTACTAATGCAAAAGTTCTAAGGTGGATGTTTAAACTATTGATTAGTTTATTAAGAAAAAAAGTAAAGGTTCAAGTTCAGAGTAAATGACCTTCAGATGTTACACACTGCCCATGTCCCAAAGAGCCTCTTCCAAGGAGGATCACTACTCATTCAGAACTGCACTTGTAGTTTGGGCCAGAGAAATCACTAGGGCCTGCCACAGTCCACATTTTGAGGTTTTTTTCCCCCTTTCAACAGCATTCCCCATCCAGCCTTATTCTTGCTTTTATTAAATGCGAAAACATTTGTTGATGAAGCTCAGAGGCTGCAGTAGGTGCTGGCATGGACCTCACTGAAGGACAGAGGCTTCGATCTAGAGATCCACAGTTCTTTGATCCCGCTACACCCTGGAGGCTTCTGCTGCTGTACCCAAAAGTCCCTTTACCGTGACAGGGTCCTCCAGCGGGTTCTCGATCTCTGCCTGGCGCAGGAACACATTCCCGCGGCACACGCGCCACAGCATCCGCTCGAACGTGGGGATGCGCTCGCGGTTGATCACACCAGCCACGAACCTGCAAGGGGACAGCAGGGCCTCAAGGGCTGCACCTGAACCACCCCAGAGCCTCACACCCAGCACACGATGGCAACTGGGGGTCAGCGCCACACTGAAAGCTACAAAAATCTTGTTTTAACAAGGAAAATGGAACGTCCTCTAAATACATGGAGATGGCACACAACAAAACAACTGCACTATAGCACAGGCTCTGTTTTTTAACAGAATGAAATAGTCTTTAAAAAAAGATAAACCACTGCTTATAGAAGAAATAAATGCATTTAGATATACAGTTTCTAGACTTCATTTCCTTACAGCCCTGGTACACTGGCTGCAAGGGTTAGAGCAGCCACGGCTGCTAGTGCCTGTGTCCCAGGCTCATACTTCAGGCCTCACTGGACCAAACCCCCACATCCAGATAAAGAATTATACACGCACAAGGAAGCCTGGAAGCAGCTGATAAAGAGGATATAGAACTATACAGTTATTTCAGACCATTTTGTACCCACACTAGTTACAACTTTCAACAAAGCTGTGAGATCTCAGAATGTATGAGACTTATGTGGAACAAGCTGGGTTAATTGTTTGGTGCCAAGAGAAACGTGTGAAGCACAAATGTGAACTGGGAAGTTAAAATGGGCAGGATAAGAACAGAAAGCAACAGTTGGTTTTAGATCATCTTTCATCTGCTTGGTGTGGAAAGTTCCACAACTGTGCTCAAATCATTGCTGCTTCCCCAAGCTTCCCCCTAATCCAGCAATCCTGAACTGCAATTACCCGAGTCGGAGCGGGGCACCTCTTCCCATCTCACTCGGCTCCAGCAGTGAAGAGGATTCCTCCAACAGGTCTGGATCCGCCATCTGCTGATGATGCAATTCAGCCTGAATTCACAAATCAATTAATATCTAATGAAACCAGTTAGTGGCATGCAGGGAATGAGGAGCCAGGAGATAGTTGTGGGAGACAAAGAAAGAAAAGAAGAAAGGAAAGGAAAGAAAAGGAAGAGCAAACATAAGACAGCAAAAAGAGGAATGAGATGACAGAAAAGACAGCAAGAATCACACATGGAATGAGGAAAACAAGAGGAAAAATGGAATGGCTCAGCAGGGCTTCCATACAAGAAAGGTTTGAGGATTGCAACAAAGGGGCTGGGGGATACATAAGTATGAAGAAAGGCACAATTTTTTAAAAAATTTCAAGTTTTAAATACAAGTGATGTTCCCAAGAACCATTTTTAATGGCACAAACCAGAGAAACACACTTGACTCACATATTTTCCCAGATATTAAATTATTTTATCCTTATTCACCATATGGTTCACCACCAGACACACACATTGCTTATGGGTGGCTGGCAACATGGCTCATCTCTTAGCCAGCCAGGCATTAAAACAGGACAGTTTTACACTGCAACTCATTTGCAGGCTAAAATTCTTAGGAATGTGGCTTGTAACTGTCAGAAATTCAGGTCAAGGATGCTCAAATCACATCCTCTTGTGCACTGTCTTCACACTTGTTCAACCCCGCCTCACACTTAGTTCTACCTCTGCAGCTTATATAATGAAACACCAAAAATTACAGTTCCTGAGCACAACCAAAGGGCCAAAGTCTACCCTCTGTGGTATGCAGAGGGTCTCTTCCACACAGCCACCAAGGGAAGTTGCTAAATCACACTGGAAGGCAGAGTTTGACCCAAGGACATGTCATATCCACGCACACACACAAGAGCACAGCCTTGCAAAATGTGTGGCAAGAGCAGTAACTAAGCCCCACTCTCTGTATTTGGGTAACAGCTGTGTCAGAGTGAAAATATCTCCGACACTTTACTTGCTTGACAAATTAAAAGTGTTTGCCTTTACAAGAGAGTTTTTGCAAGGCTGACATCTAATGCAGCTCAACTGCTTATACACACACTGGCTACATCTTAGGATGTTACACAAGGGAGAAAGCCCTTCCTTCAGCTTTGAAAGGCAACACAGAGTATTCCTGATCCTTTCAACTTTAAGGCAACTTGTTGCAACATCAAAAACTGAACGAAAATTCTGCTTCATACAAAACACAACTAAATTAAGTTTGGTACCTGAAAACAAAACACAAAGACCAAACATCCCAGCAACTGTTTGACATCTTGACTTCAGGATGTTGAAGAACAGTGAGTTACACTTTTAAGAGGCTTGTATTGTATTTCCAGTAATCAAGACAGTGTCTGTGGTAGTTGTTACGTGCAGCACATTTTAGCAGATGACTCATGAAAAAGGAAGGACAGCAGATGTGACACCCTTGGATTCGCCCCACCTGAGAGAGAATTTGTTATATATGTTTAATATTACCTTGGTCCATTTGGGCTATGTGTCCTTTACTCAGGACAAGTCCTGCTTGGAGGGGGTGGAATTACAAAACAAAACAGTTTAGGATAAATGTGGATTAGACTAGTTTTACTAAAAGGGAACTTACATTTGCAAGGATTATTTGCATTACAAACCCCATGTTCATTAAATTAATTTCTCAACCACTCTACTTTGATGAGCACACTTCCTAGAAAGGAAATGGCACAGCAGCAGCAGCTCTGCAGCTGGAAGGATAACTAAAGCACTGCTGTGGCATTTAACAGAAATAAAATATTGAGACTATGTGGAAATGGAAGAGATATCCAGTTCCAGTGTGGGAAACCAGGGTTCTGGGAAATTTACACTGAATATGCATTTTTGCCAGCATTGAGTGAAATACCAGATTTACTGTGGTGTACTTTTTACTGGATGAGGTCGTTCAGGATTGGAAGCCCCCACGCATTTCCATGCCAGTAATCAAGAAGCAGAGCTTTCATTATCAAACATTATAAAACTCCTTATTGATCCCCTGATCAGCACTGAGATCAGCACCTTTAATCTCAAAAAACGTTGATTTTCTCCACTCATGATTCCATTCCTGCCCTGTGATGGTTCTAGATGCCCAGTGCAAGCCTATACAATTCAAGCCCCTTCCAGGTCACAAACAGGACAAAAATCAATGTTCACAAGAACTAAAAAGGATTCATGTCACCATTTAACTATTAACCCAGAGCCAGACAGAAGTGACAGATGCAAAGCAAACAGAGAAAAGCAGATGGCAGAAGAGTAAGAGGGGGAAGAAGGGACTGCATGCCATTAACCGTTACTTTTCCAGTCTTCTTTTACGCTCACACTCTAGGCAAAGCTCTCAGAGAAATCTCTCCAGCTCATATCGCTCTTCATAAGCAAAGACAAGAAGACTGAGAAAAGGAGCATAATCATCAACATGGTGTGTTGGAACAAGAAACGGCTGCTTGGACTGGAATGGTCACAGGAAGAACAAGGGGACATTTTGCCACCCTCCCTCCCGCCATGTTCAAACTCTGGAGAGCAAACGCCAAGCATGAAGGAATTGGAGAGTCAGCCATTTCTTGTGCAACTCATTACTATGAATAACACAATCTTAATTACAAGTTATTGTAGTCTTCAAGTGTTGAAAGTGTTGTGCAATGGCAGCATGGAGAAAAGAAGCGCTGCCCACTCCGGGCTGGTGAGCAGAAGCACGATGAGCAGGCACTCTGGGCTGCTCGGGGCTCTCCCCGGCTGTTTGCTGAGCACAGCGTGAACTGAAACAGCTTTAAATTGTCCACACTTACGTTTTACTGAACATCACCTGTGAGCTGTTCTGTTTGCTTTTACATAGAGCAGCACATGTTATTTGGTATATTTTGTTTTATTACTACAGAAAGCAGTTATCGAGGAAAACATATCTAAGCTTTCCGTGGCTGGTTCACGTAAGGCTGCCATGACCTCCTTTCTGCGGGTGCCCTGACATGGACTGTGTAGAGAATTCATTTTGATCTTTAAATTTAGTTTGATCAAACTGCAGTTGAAAAAGAGCAGTGGGAAGCTTTCACTGTAGAGGACAGTAATTAACAAGACCAGGTTGAATGGGGCTTGGAGCAACCTGATCTAGTAGGTGTCCCTGCCCATGGCAGGGGATAGGATAGGCATGAGCTTTAAGGTCCTTCACAACCCAAACCAGTCTGGGATTCATTCTCAATATAGAAGTGCTCAGCACTTGGTTTTACCTGATAGTCAGAACAGGCAGTGCTACTTTAACGCAGCAAAGTAACAGATTATCAGGCTAATCCTGTTTGCCAAAGGGACACTTGTAAGTGAACATTCAACACTCGAAGACAAGGGTTTTTTTGTACTGAAATCAACCCCACAACCCATCAGCCCTCACACCAGCAGCAGTATCTGTGTCAGCAGTGACTATCGCTGGCACAGGACCAACCTTGGTGCCTTAAAAGGCAACATCTTGTGCCAAAACAACAAAAAACAAACGGTTAGATAAACGGCCTGAAGTGTGCAGGAGTCCAGCTCTACTTGACAATAGCCCTTGTAAATACCAGGAGCCACTTCCGTTAAGAATTCTTTGATCAAATCCTGAGATTAGAGGAAACAGGACATCTACTCGGCAAAAAACATGTCCTGAAAAACATACAGGAGCTCTTTGAGAGAACTGCCAAGACTCTTGAGATACTTCAGCTTTACAAGGAAGGGTTATGTCTTCTCCCAAGCAGGATTTATGTCAGTGCCATGAACGACATCGGAGAAGCTCCTCTCAGGTCCAATGAAAGTTGCCAGTTCCCAGCCCAGATGGTATTTGACAAAATGTCGAAGACTTTAAATGTCAGCTTTGCTCCACAACTGACCTCTGAAAGCTTCAGGGTTTGATCAAAGGCTCAACTACTTAATTAATTAATCTATTATTTCAGTATTTGTATCTATTTGTATTGTGACCTTGATGAGTTTCCACATAACACTTTAAAGGCTGAAGAGAAATTCAGCTTGATTGTAACTCTGCACGCACGCCAAAGACACTCTTAACCCATTGGGGACAGTGCTTGCTGGAGCACCAAATTTTGGGGCTCTTGATGTGCTTTCAAAACTACTCACATTTTAGTTGTTTTACACAATTTTTAGACAAACCATTGCTTAACTATAACAAGCCCAAATCAGCATCGTAGGAGGTAAATCATAGGTAGCTGTGTGTACTGCATGAAAAACGGAAAACAATTTGTGCAGCTTTCTTAAACAAAGCATAAAATGACCTTGCTGTCCAAAACAGCAACAAAAATATATTTGAGAATAAAAAGGGTAATTTCTATAAGAAGAACCAGCTCCCCAAGTGTTATGTCCCACCGGTATTCTGACCTCATCAAAAAACTGCTGAGTTTTACGCAGTATAAATTTTAATTCTGTCAGCTCCAAGAAGTTTCTCTTCAGAGCCTCCTGGTTGGTGTTGATTTCTTTAAGCTCATTTTCAATTTTCTCAAAGTTTGCCTGGAAGATGTGAAAAGGAGAAAGAAAAGGGACTTAAAGCAATTCCACAAGTAAGTGCTGTTCAGTCTATCAACACACAGAAGCAGGTGAGATGCTTCACATCCCACTTAATTTGCAGGGATTTAAAAGTGCATCTCCAGCCTGCTGTGGCACAAATTCAGATCTGCCATATCTGCAAGCAACTGCAGACTTCTCACACTCAGCTAGACTTTAATGGACTGGATTGACACAGTTTCTTCAAATCATTAAAATAGTGATAAACTTTATGACCCACTACCATAAATCATGAGGTTCCAGCAGCTTTGGCTCATTTCAAGTGGTGAAATTCCTATTGAGTACTTTCACTTCTGTATTTGGGCAAACACAGCCAGCTCAATGTGAGGCAGCAGAGCTGCTTCCAGGGACAGCTGGAGACTGAGCTGATGCCACCCTGCCACTAAATTCCGCAGGTATGGACCAACAGAGACAATTTTCCCTGCTTCCATCCAGAGTCAAATACTAGTCCAGTCTTAACACATCATTACCTCCAGGTCAATCATGTCACGTGGAAAAGGCACCTCCGGGTTTTCGCCGGTGTCCATGATAGGAATATTTGCCTTTTTAATCTCCTTCTCCACAAACCCTGTAGAGATAGCATTAAGTGTTAGCTACAGACACTTCAGTGTCAAACAGTCACCCCAACAAGCACCTTGCCCCAGCAGCAGCTAACTTTTTCACCTCCTATTCCAAGATTGTCTGACATGGCCAGAGTTATCTTTCAAGGGGGAGGTGAATTCCCGGAGGCAGCAAGCTATGCCTGTGCCCTCACCCCTCTGCTCTGTCTCTAACGCTGCCCTACAGTTTCAGCCTGCGCTGAGTGCTTTGTTTTTTTTAAGCAAAAGCTGCAGAGTCAGAGCCACGGCAACCCCAGTGGGAACGTACGGAGCTTTCGGTCCATCTCCTCGCACCTCCGGACTTCATTGACAAATTTACGGTGGAACACGTTCACGTCGGGGTTCAGCTGCAGGGAGAGACACAGCGCTCAGTAACCCCCACCCGCGGGGCCGAGCGGCCTGGCAGCGGGGCCGGTGCCGCTGGGCCCCACCGGGCCTCACCGGCCCTGAGGCGCGGCGGGCGTGGGGGCGGAGCCGGCCGGGGCTCCCGATCCCCCGATCGCCCCGATCCCGCGGGGTGCGCAGGGACACTCACGTCGCGGAACTGGACCTTGCCCAGCTCGCCCAGCTCGCTGACACAGCAGTACGCGGCCTCGGACTGCAGAAAGAGCTGGGCCAGGGTCATCTCCTCGCTGCGGAACAGTTCCCCCATGGCGGCGCCGCTCCCGCCGCGGCCTCTGCGGAGAAGAGCCGTGAGAACCGGGCCGGGGGCAGGGGCCAAGGCCTCCCCGCCTCCGCCGCCCCGTCACTGCTCGGCTGCAGCTGGACCCCACCCCGGCCCGGCACGGCACGGCACGGCACGGCGGTCCCCATCCCATCCAGTGCCCATCGCATCCAGTTCCGTTCCGTTCCCCCACTACCTGCCGCCGCCGCCGCCGCCGCCTGACCCGGGCCGGCTCCCGTCCGCGCCCTCACGGTCCGCGCGGGGCGGTGTCACGCGCACGTCTCCTGGCGACAGCGCTCGGCCCCGCCCCGGAAGCGACTATAGGGGCGGGTTCGCGTGCCGCCTCGGTGACGTCATGAGCCGCGTGGTGACGCAATGGTGACGTCACGTAGAGCGTGTCCTAGGCGCGAGCTCGCGGCTTTTGCCCGCCGGTCCGGCCCGGTCTCGGTGCGGCCCGTGTGTGGCCGGGGCAGTGACATCCATGGCCGCACCGAGACATCCGGGGCAGTGACATCCATGGCACGGTGAGTGAGGAGCAGCCCGAGATCCAGCCGCTGTTCGCATTGCACGAGATCGACTCCAAACTGAGGCTCCAGAGGGGAGGCTGTAAATTCCCACCCGCTGGCTGTTCCTGGTGTGTCTCCGCAGCAGAGAAGGGACTGAGGTGGAGTTAATCTAAACACAGATAATTACTCCTGGCATCCGGCTTGGGACAATTGCTGTGGGCATAGAGGCACCCAGTGGGGCACTTCATCTCACGGAGCCCCAGGAACAGATGTCAGTCCCTGTCCTGTTGGTTTATCTGGTTCTACCCACACTTACCTGCTCAGCCAGTTTTTTTTAATTATTCTCAAATGGAGACCCAAAGGCAGAGATGCACTGGAGTCACACATGGAATGGATGACAGGTCCACAAGGAGCATCCTGCCTGTACGTGAATCCCTACACAGTTACCTGTGGAAGCCCACCCTGGAGCAGTTAACCCCAGGGACAAACAGCTCTGGGGCCTTGGCCTGGCTGCCTACAGAGAGGGGTTTTTTCATGGAACTCTCAGCAGCAGCAAACACTGGAAATGAATGCTTTGGGAAAAGGTCCCTCCAGGAAAACACAGTGTTCTAGAAAGCAGCCTGTTTTCACTATGGCACAGGGTACAATTCTGTGATTCCAGAGCCACCAGGCCCAGGTCAATGGGGAGTGAGCGGTCACGGGGCAGGGACATGGCAGAGAAAGTGCTGACTGCTGCGAGCATTGTGAATGAACAATGTTCCATCTGCACCCGTGGGATGTCCGGGTTCCCCAGCATGTAGTTGGGATGGATCATTTCTCCCAGTCTGCCCTGAGGCAGCTCAGCTGGATGGAGCCCAGGGCTCTGGGGCATTCCTGGTATTTGCCAGCCAGTGGCAAAGGCCGAGAGCAGACTTGGCCTGGCAGGAGGTAGGAGGTGCTGAAGATGAATAACTGTTTTCAAAGCTATAGAATGAGGGAAGCTGCCACCTTCCCAGTGTGCCCACAGCCTTCCCAAGTGCCTCCAAGCTGGCAGCAAAGCCCAGCCCAGCAGAGGCTCCATGGCAGCTCTGTCCATGGGAGCTTGGTTCCCTCTGGCTGAGCCAGCTCCAGAAACAGTGAAGGGTCTCGCCCCGGGTCACTCCCAAGATCTGAATTTTCCTTCTCCACATTCCTGGCATGTTCCCGCTGGGTTGTTGCAGTCTGTGATGGCCCCTCCCACCTGTCTCCCTGTTTTGACTCAATTAGGAGTTTTACCACTAAATCCACAAGTAACCCACTGTCTTTGGGCTTTGTTTACAAGCACAGTTTTATGCAGTGTACACTGCAGCATGTCCCGCATCTAAAGTCTGATGATGGGATCTGTAGAAGGCTCAAGGATTGCGGGGCTGGGAGTGCTGCTTTAGGGGGAGTGCTCAGTTGCCTCACTTCAGGAGTGAATTACCCTTCTCTGTGTTAAATCTGTGTGGACGTGTTGCACCCTGCATGTTCTATGTGTGCCTGTTGTACATTGACATACATGGGAAGGGGCATATTTAAGATACAGATGTTTCCATGCTGTAACTACTGAATTGAAATTGTAGCATTTCTTTAAAATATTGAACATCAGGTTCTCATAGCCCTGGGGGGGAAAAAAACAAAAACAAAAACCAGAGTTAAGTATTGGCAAAAGATCTGAACTTCCAGCTGAACTTTCAGCGTGTGCAGTTGTTTAAACCAGCCTTCAATGCGCACAGCTGTGCCCAGATGGGGCTGCTTGCTTCCCACTCTCTTCCCAGCAGCTTCCCGAGTCGTTTACTAAAGGATTTTGTTTTTTCCTCCCGTTACCTACTGTGCCTTTAGACTGAGGGTAAAGAAGGGGCCGCTGGAGTTCCAGAGCTTTGCATTCCTGGCCGAGCTGTGCTTGTGTTTGCATGCAGAGCCATCGCCTCCCCCTCCAACTATTTTAATCATTTCAAAAGGGTGGGTCAGCAGGCATTTGGCAGCGGCTCCTTTTCTATAGCTGAGGTGGAGTCAGCCAATGACCTGCAAGCCTGGAAAATTTTGCAGGGCAGTTCCACTGGACGGCTGTGCGGAGCTGTGCCATTTGAATTTCAGCACAGACACTCACTCACTGCGCTCCCCATTCCTGGCGTGTCTCCCAGTGCGGAGTTTAGCTGAGGCTCAGGCTCAGTTTTCCCTGCTCTCTCCCTGCAGTGACAGCTTCTCCGGGCTCCGTGAGCCAGGACTCCTGAGCGACCATGGAGGACACCACCTTGCAAATCATCGAGCCACCCACTGTTTCTGAGACCTCAGAGGAACAAGTGCCTGAGGAACCCATCAAATCAGACCAGATCAACGGTGTGATGGTGCTGACCCTTCTGGACAAGATCATCGGAGCAGTGGATCAGATCCAGCTGACCCAAACACAGCTGGAGGAGAGACAGCAAGAGATGGATAGCGCAGTGACCAGCATCCAGGGAGAGCTGACCAAGCTGACCAAGGCACACACCACCACCAGCAACACTGTCAACAAAATGCTGGAGAAGGTGCGCAAGGTGAGCGTCAACGTGAAAACAGTGCGGCAGAACTTGGAGAAGCAAGCCGGGCAGATCAAGAAGCTGGAGGCCAACGAAGCGGAGCTCCTGAAACGCAGAAATTTCAAAGTCATGATTTACCAGGTAAGGGACTGTTTCACGATATCCTTGCATCCTGTTAGTGGGTGTTTTCTTTGCCGAGGGTCCTGTCACGCTGCATGTTCGGTCCAGCCCTCTCCCAAACTCCCCGGATTGTCCAGCAGTCCAAACTGAGGCGGCTCCCCCGTCATTCTCTCTTTTGTGGTTTAACATTTTCTGTGTGTCGTAAGGCAAAGTTTGACAGAGTTGTCCCATTTAACAGGAATTTTAATGGAGATAGGGAACGAGGCCCTTAAGAACTCACTGCAATGGGCCAGAAGTATTAAAATAACCCGATTTTACTGCTTAGCCCAACAAAGAGTGCTCTGGGATCTGGAAAGGGGTGTTGTAAACCCATCTGCCAACGTCTCTTCTACCAAGAGACACCATGTGTATGGCTACGTGGAGACCGATAATATTTCAGATTTGTGACATGCATCTGGTAACAAGTGACAGTAACCCCGGCCTCAGGGTTAATCTGTCCAGCCAGGGCAGATAGAGCTGTCAGAGAAAATCCAGCCCAGCCCCCTGAGCTTGGCAGTGCTCGGGGCGGCCTTTGCTGTGGACTTGTACAATTCCCACCTTCTTTCTTCTGCATCCTGCAAACCTTGAGCCTCCTTGTTTTTTGGTCTCAATAACAGCTTTGGTTTGCTTGATGTTCACCCCCTGCACTAAGTGTTGGCGTTTTCATTTAACGTTAAACAAGGAGAGAGAGAGGAACAGGGTTCTGTCACGTTTCCTGCCCGGAGTTAGTTTTCCGTGTCAGAGCAAACTCTTCTGTTGGGCCATGGGAGAAAAGTGAGCGAAACAGTTAATGCTACAGTTGGAAGCCTCTGGGTTAATAATAGCCAGTGCCAGGGACAAATGGAGAAGCTTCGAGTGCTGATCATGGGAAGAGAGAGAAGAAAAGCGGAATAAAAGGGAGAATGGCCCTTAGTGTGAGGTCTGAGGGCGAGTGGCTCGTGACAGGCTCAGGGATCAGATACGTACAGGGCCTGTGGGACTCCTTGGTTTGGAGCCTGAGCATTTGCAGTTTTATCACGGCTGAAAGGCTAAAATACTTGAGCATGTTCAGATAATACAGGAAACACAAACAGTTATATACAGATATATGTGTATGTATGTATTGCAAGCTCTTTGTATCAACCTATCCATGGAAAAGGGAAATAGAAGCAACAACCATTGCAAAATGAGTGGAGTGAAGGGAATTGTTTAAACATAACATTCCAAGTCAGTTACGGAAATAGGTAGGAAGTTGGCAAGGTTCAATGTCCTTGGGAAGCATCCCAAACATCTGCAGGTTAGTGTTTCATGAGCAGTTTGTGTTGGTTTGCTGTGGCTTACTGATACTGAGCAGAGTTTCTCTTTGAAAATTAAAAAGCAATCCTGCTTCTGAAGGGCTTGGGGCCTGCCCTTGCTGCTGTGGTGAGGACAGAGAAGCCTTGGAGAGAGTAGTTTGGCCAGGGACTGTGCCAGGGACCTGGGGAATCACGGAGGTATTAGGGGAAGAAGTTATTTGGAATTTGGAATAATTTCCCAGCATGGAATTTAGTGTGATTTGAATGAGAGGCCGCAGAGCACAAGTGAAGAATTCTAGAGGTTTGCACCATGTGAAATGGAGCTGTTTGTGCCCTCATGGACATTCTGGCACTTCCAGGGGAGCCAGAGCAGACCTGGCTGCAGCAGGAAAGCATCCATCCACTGGGGTCCACCCTGGGTGTTAACTGAGAAATTCACTGTGCTTTTCTAATAGCATGTGTAATTAAAACCAAATAGTTACAAAATAACTCTCATCTAACTCAGTGTCTCAATTCTCAGACCCCCCCCCCCCAAAGTGTCTGTCGGGTACGTTACTGGACTGGTCATGTAATTAATTCTGCAGTGTTGAGCACATTATCGCTCCTCTCTGACTCAGGGAAAGCTGCTTTGCCAAGCTCAGAGTGACTCCTATGTGTTTTCAGTTGCTGTGGCAAAAAGTCCAAAGATTTATTAGTCTTTTCTTTTGGAGGACAAGAGATAAATTCGTCCTAAGAGACGTAAAATATTCCATAATCCCAGTGGTGACTGTTTTCGGGTGAGGGAGCTGAGCAGAGCAGGAGTCGAGCTCCGTAAGGTTCAATATTGCACAGTTCTGCAGTTGGAAGAAATAAAGGAGGTAAAGATAAATGAGCTTTTTGCTGGTTATTGATGTTTGATTATTCTCTCAGCATTGAGTCCTGAGGCTTCAGCAATTATGAAGGGATTATTTCAGGAGTGCAAATAAGATCTTTTGCACCTTAGAGGGGAAGTCAGACTGCCTGTGAGAATTGTGTTTTGCTTGCTGTAGATTAGGAGGGAATGAAAACCAAATTTTATTCAGGGAAAGCCTGACCTGTGGGATGATCCTAAACACATCTGCTGGGGTAGTTTCAAAATTTGGGGGAGAAAGTGCAGGGATATCACTCCCACGTCCTGGCTAAGGGGAGGTGTTGAGCAGAACATTTACAGGTGTCACTCAGTCCTGTCCATGCTTGTGTTTTCTCACTTGCTTACCCTCTTTGAGCTGATTTTGCCAGGAGCTGGTCTGAGTTCTACAGAGTTAAGAGTTTTTGTATAGACTTAATGTAGGGAATTAGATCAATTTTTGAGAATAAAATTTGAAAACAACCATACCCCTCCAAATTGCCCTATCTTTCTCTTTTGAAAACTTGCCGAGCCAAAGCAGAGGTGACAGCTTTGACAGGCCACTGTGTACGCTGATGTTCACTGCAGAACTTACCTTCCTAAAAAGTCTGACATCAGTGAGTGCCTGAACTGCTCAGCAGCCCCTGGGAACAGAGCTCAGAGCTTCCTTTGTGCCTCAGGTCCAGGCTCCTGCCTTTCAGAGAAATGAGGATTCCAAAACTTTGGTGAGAGTGGTTGCTAATAAAAACAAACTAAAGTGACTTCATCCCAAATCTCCTGGTTTTAGGATCCTGAATCTGGGGCTGGTTACTGCAGTTCATGGTTAAATAATGGATGTCCTGTGCAAGCAGCTACTGCTCTGAAACCAGACTTTGTGCCGTGTTCAGCTGGAGAGTGGCACGTGGCAGTTTATGTAAGCTTGGCATTTTCCTCCAAACAGTTTTTGACAATTATTCCTGCAAATGTCAAAAGCTGATTTTCTTACAACCGGACAAACCCTTGCAGCACTCTGCTCACACACAAGAGTATTGAATTTCTAAAGTGTGCTGGTCCTTTATTTTGAGGCTCGTGTGGATGCCGAGCTCTGGGAACTCTGGCTCAAGATGTGCAGCATTTTTGTTGGGAAGAGCAGCCTTTGTCTGCTCAGAGGGGTGTGAGTGAGTGCTCCTCACACTGTCCAATTCGGAGACTACAGTGGGAATCATCTGCTCTTTGGGGGCTCTGGTGGCTGCAGTGAGCCGTGTGAGATGTGAGTTTCCGTGGGAAGGGCTGTGCAGTTGGGAAAGCAGGGTGGGACCTGGACCCCAGCCATGCAGTGTGGGGTGGGTAGGGCTGGGCAAGGAAATATAAATAGCCCAGCCTGGCTTTGTGCTCGCGTGGGCCTTATACGGATGGGAGCAGCGAGACTGTACATCGTGAGGAGGGGTGGATTTCAAACCCACGCATTAATGTGACAGATTCAGAGGCCAGACCTGAACTGCCTCGGTTTTGGGTCTGTGCTCCTCAAAACAGAGTGTGGAAAAGGACATGAGCTCAGGGGCCTGAGGAGAAGCACAGGGCAGGGAGCCCAGGACATACAAACCCACTGCCCGGGGCTGCAGCTTTTCTCCACTGCTCAAACAGAATGGCAGCTGCCCTGAGCTATGGTTTTGTTTTAAATTAATCATTCAGAAACAAAACCATGATGAGTTTAATGGCAATGGAGCATTGACAAGAGCCAGCAAGATCCACAGGCCTAAGGGACAGCCTGGGTGGGTGACGTGCCTGCAGTTCAGTGGAGCTTGCCTAGTTACCAGCATTAAAAAGTAAATAGGAATTTCCAAAGCAATTTGGATGACAGCACTGGGATAGGCACAGGCACCAGATACCCACAGGGTGCTTTTCCTGCAAGACCAGCTGGCTCCATGTGGCTGAGAACTCTCGGTGTTGGAACATCCATCCCTCTTCCCGGTGGGTCGCTGCAGGGATTTGCATTGCAGCAGCTGCTGTATTTATTTTCTGATAATATTCTAAAAGAAAAAGCTGGTTTCACTTTAACTGAGAATCCAGTCTAAAGCAGCTCATGTCTGTGCTCCTCCCATTGCAGGGGCACCACGTGAACATCCCAATGTACAAAAATCTTGCATATTCTCTGCATATTACAGACTTGTAAGAGGCTCAAGATAATAACTGAGAGGAGACTGAGCCTTAAAAAACTGTCAGGATGTTAATAGCTCTGACTTCCAGGATTTTACTTAGTGCAGATTACCAGTCTACTAGTAGACAACTCTGGAGCATGGATTTCTCTGTTGCAGTCTGGAATCAACTGCATTAATATTTCATTGCTCAGCTATTATTTATAAGCAGTTGGTGCCAGAACTGTTTGCTTTGCTGGAATCCTTTCACCATTATAGTTACAGACTGAGCTGTGCAGCCATAAATTGTCTCAGAGCAAAGGGCCAGAGGCTGCCCAGCCATTGGGATGGGGTTAGACTGGACAAATAGTGGCTCACGGAAACAAATCCAAGTCAATATCCCTCCTGATCACATATTCCTCCCTCAGGCCTCTCATGTGCACAGCAATGACTCATAAACTGTTCAGCAACAGACTTAGCCCTCTTTTATCCCATTTGGGATTGTCCTCTTCGTTCTGCACGATCTCCTACAACTTACAGAGCACCTGAAGGATTCTGGGTCCACTGTCCAGCTGCGAGATAGACAAAGAGCAGAAACAAAATGTTCAGTGTCAGTAAAGGAAAATCAAATATTTAGAATAAAAAGTCTCAGGATGTTTAGTCTCCAGCTTTATGTGAGGATGCAAATGTCAGTGTCTGCAAATCATCTGTAATGCAAACCCTATCTTTGCTGCTTTGCTGTTCAGGAGCAGCTCCGGAGTCATCAATCAGCTCAGACAGATTTATCCGGGAGGAGTAGATCTGAGAGCAAAGCCAGTGGTACAAACAGACTGATAATGGCATCAAAACTTTCTAATGCTGTCAGAGGGGGGGAAAGCACCTTTTCACTCTCGATCTATTTACTTCTCTGTTTCCTACAGCCCTGTCTCTCCTCTGACTCACTGTAGGCAAAAACATTTTTCCAAGCACAGCCTCCTCCTCTCCCCACCCTCTCTCCCTTCCTTTGCACCAGCCCTGGTGCCTGTATCAGGCTGTTGTTTCTCACAGCTGATGAAGCAGATCCAGCTTTTCAGACGCAGGGTAACTGGATGTGCCTGATAGGAAGGAGTGCCAGGCAGATTGCACAACACCCAGAATTTCAGAGGGTGGTAGGATTCTGCTAGTCAAGGAGATTCTACTTGAGAGTGAACTACTTATCGCTCTAACATTTACCTAATCCCAACCTGATTTGCTTTCTCCCCTCATATTTTAGGTCTTTTTCTCTCAGCAGTATTCCTTGGTGACTTCCTAGTGCTGGACTCAAAAGTCTCATCTCTAAGGCTTGAGGCTTCTCTTTTCATGAACCTCTTGGCACTATTAGAGACAAACTTTGTCCAACCCTTGGAACCCAGAGTCAAGGCCATGCATGACTTTGCTGTGTCACTGGGTGCAGAGATCTGGGAGCTGCTGGGAATTATTCGGTGCTGGTTTAGGGTAAGGTCAGTACGTGACAAAACCAGCAGATAGAGTTCTGGAGTTGCACCCGGCTGTTTCAATCTCTGCAGCCTCTGCACTTGAATTAATAAACACAGGGTTTTCAAATCACTACACTTTTTTCATGAGCTACACCACAGCAAAGGGAGACAGGCGACACTGAATCCCTCTGATGGTGAGCAGAGTTTAGCCTTGTGACAGTGTCAGTGTGAATATGCCTGAACCCACAGAAGGGATCCTGCATCTCCTGGGACCTTCTGAATCAGAGACGGACACTCTTCCATCTCATAGATCTTTGCTGACTCCCTTTTCTGTCAAATTCTGCTTCCTGCTTCTCCCTTTACTAAAATGTACCCCTGTGCCTTTTCTCTCTGCCTGTTCTTGTGCTAACCCGGATCACTGTTGGCGTGTTCCCGATCAGATTCCTGGCAGGAACAGGTAAGTGTTTCCATTGTGCTTCCTTTCCCCGGCCATTGAAACGCAGTTTTCCTCATCTTAGCCCGAGAAGATCCCGCGCGTGTGCCTTGAGCCTTCGCCAGGGACTGCCCTCTGAGCCCACCCCGTGGAGACAGGCCCAGGGCAGCAGAAGACATGCGAGGAGGCAGCAGTTTAGGGCCTCGTCAGCGGCACCCCCTGAAGATCATTCTGAACCTCTTCTGAAGCTCTGGGAGCTGCTGATTCCTAGCCTTTGCCTCCTGCCTGCTTGGGGCTGCCTCAGGCTCTCAGACCTGCAAGGCTGATCCTGCTGCTGACTAATGCGCTTGCTGCATGAGCGTGGGTGTGAGGAGCTGGGATTTTCCCTCAGGCGATCTGAGAGGGAGGAGTTGCTGTGTGGCTTGCATGAAGGGCGAGTGGCCAGGGGCAGTTGGCTCTGCTGGGCTCTAACTGGGCAAATCCCACCTGCTCTCTCAGCCGCCGTTTCTCCCTCTGAAGCAGCCCCGGAATACCCACCTCCTCAGGCTTCTTGTGAGCATTAGTTTGTGACTGTGAAATGGTTTGAAGTTGTTGTTTTAAACAGGTAGAAGACAGGCAGAGAGCACAGACTGCAACATAAACTTCCAGTGCTTCAGGCAGGCCCTGTAGCATCTCCCATTTCTGTCTGGCCATAGCTTCTGGAGCTGCTTGCTCGGAGCCAGGCCCTGCACACACTTTAGTGGGGAGTTTAACTGCTGATCATATCACATTTAGGCCACGGAGGCCACAGTGACCTATTGCCTTCCTGTCATTGTGCAGCTACTGGAGAAAATGCCCCAAGCTCCAGCTGCTCAGCAGCATGCGCAGCACTGTCCAGTGGGAATAGCCACCTGGTTGGACAGGACTATTCCAAGAGCCAGGTGAGGGTGAACTCAGCCTAGGAACTGGGGTCTCTGGGCAAAGCTGCCAGGGAAAACTTCTCCTTTCCGAGGAGAGTCGGACGTAAAAAAATGCCATTTTTTGTTGTCTATTAAAAAAAAATAATCTAGCAATCTAGCAATTTCAGTCTCCACAGAAAGGGTCTGTTCCACCAAGGCACCGGAGAGGGAAGCACAGCCTCCTCTGTGCAGGGCATCTGGACACCCCTGAGCCCTGCTAGGCTCGGGGTGCTTCTCAGGCGTGCTGCTGTTATTCAGGAATAGCTGAATCCTCCTTCCCATGACACTGCTGGAAGGTCAGCACAGAACAGCCTCCTCTGAGGCCTGGCAGAGCAGAGCAGTTATCATGGCAATGGGAGAGAAGAACTTGTTCTCCTCTGGCACAGCTTGATCTGACCTGGAGGGCTGTTTGCTGCCCGAGCTCCTAATCCTCCCCCGCCACTCAGAGGCCAGGGCTGGGCTGTGCTGCCCAGGGTGGACAGAGGGAGAGCTGGGACACAGGAGGGGCTGTGGGCTCCAGCTCACCCATCATTGGGATCAGCCCAATTTGGTCATAGTGGAGCCTGGGAATGTGAGCTGGTCGTTTTCTGCACGTTATGGCTGCAAATGTCAACCAAACTCACTGTTTGTGCTATTGCAGTTGTGTAAAAATAACGGAGTGAAATGAATTGCAGATGTGATTTGCATGTGCATGTGAGAACCTTCCATTAAATGGTCCAACTGGAGATTGGAGTGGCTGGGAGTGCTGGGACTCCATTTCTTACACACTGACTGGGAATGCAGTTCAGCTCTGCGTCTCCTTGGCCTTTTATACGCCAGGGGAAGTGTTTACGTGTGTTGTAGCAACCAGGCGGGTGTCCATGGCCGTGGGCTGCGGGTGACTCACTGCCAGGGAACTCGAAAACAATGTCAGATAAAAGCCCACTCAGGGGAGCTGGGAAGAGGCTGCTGTGGATCCAACAGTTCGGAATTGTTTGAAGTAGGAGGACACAGAGCAGCTGGCAGCCAGCTGCCTTTGGGGCTGGCTGTGGGCACTGGGGCCCCTCTGGGTGCCCACAAAGTCCACAGATGGACCAGCCCGGTGCCAGGGAGCTTCCCAAAGCACAACTCTTCCCGGGAGGTCTGTGCTGCAGGGACAACACACACTCCCTGTGCTGCTGCTGGGTGCAGCTTTGCAGGGCCAGAGTTTGCTGCTGGTGGTACCAAAATCTTCTCAAAATGTTGTTTACCCACTGTCCTTGTGCCAGCTGGATCCAAGCTGAGAGGACAGAACTAGTTCGCCTCTGCTGATTGGGAGCCAGGCTTTGAACACCCCAACAGGCAGGGATGCCAAGACCCAGGATTTTGGACTCGCCCACTTCAAGATCAGTGTTTTCCAAGTAAAAATAGAATGCCTGGTGTTAAAAATGTGGCTCAACTGGATGAGTCATTAGTGAAATGAAGTGCAGAGAGCATAGTGCCTTGCTTGGAACAGGGATTTGTGCAGCAGCCACCCGTGGACCCAGGATGATTCTTGATTGTTCTGGTCACGTCCCATTATCCTCCACCGCTGTGTCTGCAGGCATGTTCTGCCCACACCAGGCAGTTCCCCTTCCCCTCCCAGCTGGAGAAACCTCCCAGGCAGGGAGGAGTTTAGATGGCAGCTCCCATCTCTAAACTGAACATCAGCAATGCACATGCACATGCAAATGCACAAGTGCCTGGGTGCAGGGAGGAGGTACATGCAAGGGATGCTTAGCAGAAGGTGCTCACCCCCATTAAGATGTACCAGAGCTGTGGATGTTTTTGCACCAGCTGTGCTGTGCTTGAGCCCACAGGAGTGCTCCCTGAATGCAGATGACCCCACAGCACACTGCTGAAAATCCTCCAGCTGTCCCCCCTGCTGGTTATCTACTGATCAGATCAGTAAAAACAGTGAGGAAGAGCGGGGGTGGGAAATGCAGGAATTATACCAGGCTTAGAAGAGAGAGGCCGGGAGCAGGACGTGAAGGATTTCCCAAGCACAGCTGGAGAAAAGCTCTCAGAAACAGTCCCAAGGGGAGAGGCTGGGATCCTCACGTATGGGAAGGGCTGTGCTGCCTCTGTGCCTCTGGCTCTGATCCATGAGGTGCCTCCTGACAGAGGTGAGAGCAGAGCCATGAGCATTGTTGGGCTGGGGCTGGGCTGTGGGGATGGAACGGGGCTAGCAGAAGTGGTGAAGTGCCTTAGTGCAGTCGGTGGGATCACAGGGCAGCTGCTGCTCTCCAGGTGAAGTGCAGGAATAAGGAGAGCTGCAGGCACCCCAATAGGAGTTGCTGCCGCTGTCCCATGTATCCACAGCTGCTGCTGGCCATGTCTTCATGGCTGTGAGGGAAGAGCTGCAGGATGCTGCTGAGCATTGCTGGGAGCAACGCTAGCACAGCCCACCCCACCACATCAGAAAATTCAATCAGGAGCGGGATCTACTGGTGTACCACGAGGAAAGATGGTTATTTATGTGACAGATGTGGAGTTTTTGAGGTGGTATTTCTTTCTGCAGACACATATTCTGGAGTTGACAAGGGACTGATAGGATCAGAGTTTGCAGGATATGGCCCATTTCCAGGGACAACAGTGCCCGGAGAGAGGGGGATGCCTTTGTTCTGGCTCATTGTGTTGCTGCAGAGGGAAGGAAGTGGCTGGAGTTCCTGATGTTCTGCTGGCTGGGCAGGGTCCTTGGGAGTTTCTGAGATTGCTCTGGCAGGTGTTGTTGTGGAGAACAGGATCCCTGCCTTCCCTGTGATGTGGGTCTGCCCTGGACTGACCTGGCCCTCTGGAGAGCATGTGTATTGTTTTCTGCTGAAGTGGCTCATCAAATGAAGAAAACATATGTTGGCCACTTCACCTTAATTTCCACAAAGTGTTTGGGACCTGACATGTGATCTGAAGGGCGAAGAGCTTCACGCAGCACTGCTGTCTGCTCTGAAGAAAACCCAGAATGAAACCTATGCTCCAGCAGGCTCTGTGTTTTCACCACAGACACTGCAGCCTGTGCCACCCTCACTGAGCCCAGTGCTCCATGGAGCTAGCTTGTCACTGCTCGCAAAGGTTTCTCCAGATGCCCTTGTGCTTCTAGAACTTCAGTTGGCCCAAGAAACAGCACCTATGCGTGGGAAAAAATGAGAAAGCAGATGAGAGCATCTGGATTTCACCCAGGTGAAACTGTGCTGGAGTCACATATTCAATGAGTTGTGTCACTTCTTCAGGGGTGCAGGGGAAGACAGGGCTGGGGACAGTGCAGAGGGCCGACCACAGCAGCCGTGTCGGCAGGGAGGGCATCTCCTCCTGCTTTTGTTCAGGGGCTCAGGCCAGAGCACAGTGTGGCAGTGACCTTGGTGAGGCAGGACAGTGGCATGTGGTGGGACAGCGCTCAGGGTGCTGGTGTGCACACATGCCATCCCTTCCGGCGCGAGCAGGGACTGGGATGTTCTGTCCCGTGGCAGCACCAGGGACGCCCCTCCTCATGCTTGATGGAATCACCATCCCCAGTGTCCTGGCTCTTGGCACCTGTGCAGCTCATTTGTGCATAGCTGAAGTAGAGCAGTGGCGGCTGCTGTGACATGCAGAGCATGGGAGATGCCGCAGCAAAGTCACCCTCCTGGGTCACATGGCACCTCCCCAAGCCAGGGGCAGGCAAATCACTGACAGTGTTCCAGGGTTTGCCACGCACTTCAAGCACTCAGGGTATACCAGGCCTGCCACCTAATTTCCCTGGGCCTGGCTCCTGTCAGTGCAGGACTGGAATCCCATCCTTGCTCCATTCTGCTACTGCCTGCCCCAGGGCTCAGAATGGCACCTGGCCGTCCTGCTGCCCAGGCTCTTCTCCAAACCTCAGCCCAGCAGCTCCGCCTGCTGTGTGCCCGTTCCACACGTTGCACTTTGGCTGCTGCTAGATTTCTGACAGCGCTGGTCCTGGCAGCTCCCACCTCTCCCACCCAGCTCTGTAGATTAGAACTGCTTGGGCAATAAAATTCCAAGCGTGGGCTGCAGCCCCGCAGCTGTGACGCTCCGTATAGTGATGGGCTATTTCCAGCCTGTCCCAGGAACAGAGAGGTGAATCACTGCAGCAGGGACGCATGCTATGTGCTGCTCAGATGAAAACCAATCCCACTCCAGACCTGTGCCCCTCTCCTGGCACATGCTTGTCCTCTGCCACTGGGATCAGAAACTTGGCTGGCTCAGGCTTGTGGAGAACCTGAATGAATCTAGCCCTGTCCCAAGTAGAGCTGTGTAACCTTGCAGACCAGGCTCTGTGAGTTGCGGCCACTGTCTCCACCGTCTCCAGATATGGACTTGGGCAAATTCTCTAACTTATTCCCCAGCGGACAAATAGGAAAAACAGGGCAGCCTGCTGCATCCCAAGAGATGTCCCAGCCCCACATCTGGATCCTGAGGCCTTGGGAAAGTCCGAATGCAGACTGGGGGTGGCCAGGACAGCATGTGCATGCTGGTGGTGTGGCCTGACTCCCAGCTTCGGCCGTGCCTCTGCAGCTCTTTGCTGCACCCGGGGCCATGGCCAGACCTGGCCAGGCTGGAGGCCTGAAGACCACCATCCTGCAGCCAGGAGTGAGGGGCTGCAATGGCCAGGTCCTGGGATAAAGATGAAACTGGAGGGGACATGACTGTGACAGGGGCAGAGGAAGAAGGGAAAAGGCTCCAGTTTCAGTACTGGGCTACCTTTCCCGTACTTCTGGGGTCACAGATGAGCTTGGAGCCAGCCCAGAGTGAGCAGAGCTGGTGCCTGAGTCTTGATACAGGACAGTCCTAAGCAGATCCTCTTCACAATAACTTACCAGCTGCAGTAAGGGAGAATGAGCCCAGGCGTGAAGTACCTGGGTCTGTTTAGCTGGGTGGAGGCTCTGTGGCACTGAGGGAGGAGGATGGGCTGGCTCCAGGGCTGCCTGTGTGTATGTGTGTGTGTGTGTGTGTATGTATGTGTGTGTGTGTCTCACTGGCTCCGCTCTGTGTCTTGCAGGATGAAGTGAAGCTCCCATCTAAACTGAGCATCAGCAAGTCCCTAAAGGAGGGTGAAAAGCTGGAGAAGGAAGGTGAGGGTGAGGAGGTGCCTGTAGGTGAGGACCATGCAGAGGAGGACCACATCCAGCTCTCCTCGGATGAGGAGGTGGAGATTGAGGAGATTATCGAAGAGTCACGGGCAGAACGCATCAAAAGGAGCGGCATGAAAAGGGTAGATGACTTTAAGAAGGCATTCTCAAAGGAGAAGATGGAAAAGACTAAGCTAAAGACCAAGGAAAACCTGGAGAAGACCCGCCACAACTTGGAGAAGACGCGCCACAACCTGGAGAAGAGGATGAACAAACTGGGCACTAAAATTGTGACTAACGAAAGGAGAGAGAAGATGAAGAGCTCTCGGGACAAACTGAGGAAGTCTTTCACCCCTGACCACACCATCTATGCCAGGTCCAAGACAGCCGTCTACAAAGTGCCACCCTTCACTTTCCATGTCAAGAAAATAAGAGAGGGTGAGGTGGAGGTGAAAGCCACAGAGCTGGTGGAGGTTGGTGGAGAGGAGGGAGAAAATTCAGATCTGATGCGTGGGGAGAGCCCCGAGATGCACACGCTGCTGGAGATCACGGAAGAGACTGACGCGGTACTGGTGGACAAGAGTGACAGCGAGTAGGACAGGCTGCAGCACGCAAGGGTTGTGGACGACGGCTGAACACATTATCACTCACATTTTGAGCTCTCCCTGCCCTGGAGCCCTAGGGAAGTGTACACGATGCATCCTTCTTACCCTGCAGAGCCGACGCCAATCCCCTGCCTGCTTGTACAAGGTGTATTTTATATTTTAGTTTTAGCACACAAACATTAGGAACACAGAACTGTTTTTCTTACACTACTAAATCACCCTCAGAGACCATTCCTGCTGCAGCCTTCTTGCTCTACACCTGAAGATGGGCTTTGAGTGACAGGGTCCCGGCCTAGCTGGAGAGTGCTGATCCCAAGACAATGGCTGTACAGCTGAAAGTTCAAGAGTCCTCCATAAGAAAAACCTGGTATCAAGACAGCTTCCTGCAAGTAGCCCCTCACCCACACCACCCGGCCCCCTGTGCCAGGCTGGGCAGCTGCCCCCCAGTCAAGAAGACTCCCAGCACCCAAACTGGCTGCTCCTTCGGGGGACCAGAGGAACTGGGATGCAGCCAGTGCGTGGGAGGGAAGAGCTGAGCAAGTCCTGTTGATGGGCAGAGCATGGCAAAGCTGAGCTGGTGTGGTGCAGGTGGGGCTGCTCCTCTCTGCCCTCCCAAGGACCAGGTGACCTTTGCATGAAGCCACCCTGCAGCTGGGCCTGCCATGGGTGCCTGCAGGGTGTCACACAGCTGGGGCGCACTGCTCCTCCCCACTGTGCCCCGGGGCCGTGGCAGGAACAGTGCAGGCTGCACGCTTCCCTGCCCGGGTCCCAGATCTGGCTGTCAGAGATCCAGGGTCCATGGTGAGTCCTGGGGGCAGGGAGCAGCATGGAGGTGGGGTGCTGGATCTGCTCCCTCCACACCCACAGAGGCGGTGGCAGCAGGCAGTGAGGTCCATACTTGCTGCCCTGGGAGAGGGGAACACACAGGCAGTGATGCCGGAGCAGCCACCAAGGCTAGCAGCTTGTTTCCAGAGGGATATGGGATGCACTGCTGCCATGAGAGACTCTAGACCATCAGAGAGAGGCCCTGACACCAGTCCAGCACCAGACCTTGAGCATTTCTGTCTGCTCTCCGCAGGAGTCCTGGCACAGCTCAGGCTCATGCCCATGTCCTGTGCTTTCCTCCCTGTGTCCCTCTTTCTGCAGCCTCACTCTGTGCCCTGAGTGAGGCAGCGCGAAGGCAGCACACGGTGGCTTGGGGGCTCTGCCTGGCTCGGCCCTGCTTGGCTCTCACATACTCAGCCCAGTTGCAATCCCCAGCCCCGCATTCCCCGTCCTGCTCCCCCAGCACGAGGCTGCTGCTGCTCGCATAACCCAATATATAAACTCGCTTTTCCTTTAAGAGTTATCTTCCTTCACATTGTCCAGTGCCTCCAGGCTGTCCCGGCCTCGGGGTCCTGCCGCAGCTTCCCTCCCCACAGAAGGTGTGACCGGCCGGTTCCGTGTGCCGGCTGCAGGCAGCCCTGAGACACCGCTGACCCCGAGGCTCCCGGTGTGGGGAGGCACTGGGCCCTGGTTCGTGGCTGCCAGCGGGGCAGGTCGTTCCCAGCCCAGTGTGGCCCCCAGCCCGCAGGTCAGCTGCCCTCACGGAGTCTCTTGCAGGCCCCCGGGCAGTTTTCACGCGGGTTTCCTCTGAGCAGCGGGGCCAGGGCAGCGGAAGCCCGAGTGATCCTGGCCTGTCCCTGGCTGTGCCCAGGCAGCAGCGCAGCAATAAAGTCTCTTTTGTAAACCACCAGCGTGCGGCCTGTCCTTGGCACCGGGTGTTGGGGAGGGGCTGCCACACAAGGACCGACCCCCACAGTTCTGCGTGGGGCTGACCCCAGAGCCCCACAGGGATCCATCCCCACAGCCCTATGGGACTGATCCCCACAGCCCAATGGGGATCGAGCCCCACAGCCCTACGGGGATGATCCCCACAGCCCCCACAGAGACCGATCCCCACATTCCCACAGGGATCAATCCCCGTGTGCCCCACGGGGCCGATCCCCGTTTCCCCACGCGGGGGCGCTGCTCTCAGCGCACCGCACGGGCCCGCCCCGGGAGGCGCGGCCCCTTTAAGAGGCTGCGGCGGCGGCGACCGCGTGACGTCACGGCGCTGCCCGGAACTCAGCCGGGTTTCCCGGACGGCTGTTCCCGGCAGTTGCACCCCGCCCCCCGGTCCTCTGCACCTCCTCTGCCCGGCGCAGCCCTGCGGCGGGAGGCGGTGCCATCCGGGAATAGCTTGGGGGGGGCAGCCCCCTCCGGCTCGCGCCGTGACGCGTCGCGCGGTGCCCGAGCTGATTGGTTATCGGAGGGCGGCCGGGGCGGGGCCGCGGGAGCACAGAGTCACCATTGGTTGTGAAGTGGTAACGTCACGGCGGGGTGGGGCCGGGCCGCAGCAGGTCCCGTCCCTCGGCGGAGCCGGACGCGATCGCCGCCGTCACCGGGAGCCGCCGCCCCGCCCGCCGGGACCGCCGGTGAGCGCGGGAGGCGCGCGGGCGCTGCTCGTCGCCGGGAGCCGGTGTCCCCCGGGCCGGTTTGGGGCCGGGGCGGGAGCGGGGCTGGCATCGCGGGGTAGCGCGGGGGGCCTGTTCCGGCTCCCCCGTCACTGGAGGCCCGAGCCCCGGTGCCTAGCGGGGTCGGTCTGTGCGGTCCGCGTCGGTCTTCCCGGCTCGCACCGCACACTGCCCGGCACGGGCAGAGCCCGAGCCGGCTTCTCGGAGAGCGAAAAGCGTCGGGACCGGCAGGGCCAGAGGAGGTGCGGCCCGCCGGAGTCCAGCTGGGGTCGGGCCGAGGCTGACCCGCCGTGGCTTCGGGGTTCCGGTGCGGAACGGGGCAGAGGCTGGTGCGGCTTGTCCCAGGGCTGGTAGCGTTGTGCTGATGGCAGGACTCAGCAGGGCTGGGAGCCGAAAGGATGGCCCGGGGGTGGGAGACCCGGCTGAGATCAGTGGAGCTGCGAGCTCAGGGCTGTCACATGCCTCTTGAACTACAGCAGCAGCTCGGGACGTCCTGCCTGGACCGAGCCTTGCTTTGGTCGCTGTCCCTGTGGGTGCGTGATGTGACGGATGGTGGCCGAGCCGAGCAGTGGGGTTCTGCAGCTCGGGAGAACGAGCCGCCCGAGAGCTCTGCGGGGGCTGACAGTGCTGCCCACTGCTCCTGCCCCCTCGGGCTCCCGGCACTGCGTTGCCTGTGTGTGGGTGGCTCGTGTCCCATGGACTATGGGACACCCCTGCGTTTCTGTCAGAGGGACACAGCCACGGAACTGGCACCGCGGGGGGAACTGGGATGGTGGGCGGCCCTGGGCCCACTCCATTTGCACCTGCAGGGACTGGCCCTGCCTGTTGTGCACATCGGGGAGTAGACCCTGCTTCCATCCTGAAGGTGATTGCTGTCACTGTCACTCCCCCAGCTGACTCCCCCGGTCTTCTGCTTCCTGTGGATCTGTTGGAGCTGCTGGAGCAGTGGTGATAGAGAACAGGAGGGGTGTGGGCTGGGTGTCCCCTGCCCCTCGGTAGGTGGTGACAGTGTCACTCGCAGCTCCTACAGTGGGAGTTCTGCTGGGATGGAGCTTGGAGAGCTGTGATGAGGAACACCCTGCTGTTCCTCATCATATGGGGTGATTGGGGAACTCATGCTGTGGCTGTGAGATTGCCCAGAGCCATCTCCCCCCTCCTGCTGCAAATCTCTGCATCACTGTTTCCCTCCTCCAAGGCTGGCTTTGAAATCACTCCAGAGAGGCAGAGCCAAATTCTTCTGACAGCCTTTCCAAACTGGCTCTTATGCTGCCAGAACAATTGGCTGCTGTGTCAAACAGTTTTCCATTGGGCTGTTGATGGTTGGGTGGAAGAGGGGGCAGCGAGGTGCCTGGTGCAGAGTGCCTGATGCAGGGGTTCTGTGAAGTGTTGTTGATGGCATCTCTCATGACCCTGTGATGACACCTTGATGATGTCTCTGCAATGCTATTGGTGACTAAGCTTCATCCTACTCATGTCACTGCAGGGGACATGGAGTCCCAGGGTCCTTCCAAGGCCCTTTCCAGTGACTCCCCCATACACGTTGTCCTAGGGCTTATTGATTGTTGTGGGGGCACACATGAAGGGTATTCCCAGGTGTGTCCAAGAGATGAGAAGGCAGACAGAAAGCAGTTGCAGGGTTGCTTCCAGGGCACCCCTGTTTTGAGTGAGGTGGTTAGAGTGTGCAGAGCTGTCCCAGGCTGCCGGTGACACTGCGCAGTTGGGCACGACTCTTGTGCTCTGCCCTTGCAGGGAGATAAAGAAAGATGAACTTTAGCTCTTGAGCTACTTTTAGCAGCTCTGCTCTGAGCTCTGGACAGCACGTTTACCCCCGAGCTTGCATCATGCTGGCCATGTTGGCTGCTCTCTGGCTCCATTCCAGAGACGGAGGAGAGGCAAACCACAGAGATGGGCAAGCCCGGCAGAATTGGAAAGGTTCAAGTCTCAGATCTTTAACCCAGGCAAGGGATGCCTCTGATCGGTGGGGCTGTCCAGGCAGAGGCTCTTGTGTGGGGTTTCAGGGCTGGCAGGGTCAGAACTTCCCTGACACTGGTGCCGGCTGCAGTAGGGAGTCTTAGGGACCCTTTTCCTCTAGGAATGTCAGTGCTGGCTTGTGTGGATGCCAGGAGGAGCTGGAGTTAGTGCTGCAAGCTGGCTTGTCCGGCAGCTGTTTGTGGCAGTAGGAAGTGGCTGATTTCTGTCCAAGTGCAGCTGCTGCCGCATGGCAGCCTGGGAACTTTGCACTTGGCCCTTTGGTGCTCTCAGACTGGGGCTCCAGCACTGCCCTGGAATACCGAGATTGTGGCTTCCAGGTGGAATATCTGCTTGGATCATGGGTCTGGATGTGGCATCTGGTTCAGTTTCTGCAGCCTGATAGGAAGGTCCGCCTGTGAGCCACTTGGCACTGGGCACTGCAGGGGCTGCCCAGGTAACTGCCTCTTGTGCCATGGTGCTGCAGCACCGTCCTTGGCTCAGGGCTGGAAACACGGCCCTGGCAGGAGCTGGGCTGGGGCAGCAGCTGCTGCTGTTTCCGGAGGGGCTGGTGCAGCCTCCCCTCCTCCCCCCGTGCATGGTGCAATAGGAAGCCAGGCGGCTGAGCTCACCGTCCAGGCAGGGCACTCCCTACGGGGCTGGTGGGCTTTCACTCTTGCCTGGCCTGTGCATTTGTTGGGTTTTCCCTGCAGCTGCAGCACCACTCGTGCTGCAGAACTGAGTGGAAGGGCTACAGCCCTGCAGCTGCTGGGGCAAAGGGAGTGTTCCTTGAGCTGCTGCAGCTGAGAACTGGCCACAAAGAGGCCACACTGTGGAATGGGGACTCTGCTGTGCTGCTCCACACACAGCCCTGGCCTATGGCTCGCAGCCCAGCCCTTGGTCTGCAGCATCGCAGAGGTTCTGTCACATCAGCCAGGTCTGACTCCAGGGCTGAAGGAGTCTGTCATCTGCAAGACCTTCCACAGCCACCATCTCTCTCCTTCTGTGTTCACTCATTGCTCCATTGAAAGCAGCTTTGGTTCACGTGGACTTCCCTGAGGATTGCACCAGAGGGTTGTGGTTCAAGGTTAATGTCCTGTGGAGGCTGCTCCTGCCTTTGGGGCTGTTCAGGGCTGTAAAGTTCTAAAAATCTCTAACGCCCAAGTCAATGCCAATGTCTGTCCCCTCCCTGTGTCTCAGCCCACAAAGGATGTTCTCCCTTTCTCTCCTCACACCAAGACAAATGGGAAAAGAGTCCCTTGGGAGAGCAGGATGTGCAGTGATGCTATATTGCTCAGCACAGGGATGTTTGGGAAAAGCAAACCACTTTCTGCAGGGAAGTGACTACTGATGTCACATGGAGCTCTATCTTCATTTGCCAGCACAGCTGGAGTCCCCTTGTTAGCGTCAGTTTGATTTCCATTGATACAAGTCATGAACTTGAAAATTGCTCCTTCCTTGTTTCTGTAGTTTCCTGGTAGTCTCCGCCTTCCCCACTTACTGTAAGCTCCACAGTCACTTTCCTGCCTCCTGGCAGGGCCAACCAGGAATGCCTGCAAGACCAAATTAAAGCCTCTTTCCTACCTGTTGCTAGTGACCTGCCTGCCTGTGCTAGCTGTCCTGGAGCACTGTGCCCTCGGCTCGTGCCCTGGCTGTCTCTGGTGCTGGCCACCTCAGCCCTTCTCAGAGGGGTGCAGTGGTCACAACTGGGTCCTGGCAGGAGGGAGCTAGCAGCCCCTGGGAGCCAGCTCTGAGCTAAGCGTGTGCCCATCCCAGCAGGTCTCCGGAGCCGGCCAGGATGGCGCAGTGGAACCAGCTACAGCAGCTCGACACAAGGTACCTGGAGCAGCTCCACCAGCTGTACAGTGACAGCTTCCCCATGGAACTCCGGCAGTTCCTGGCACCATGGATTGAAAGCCAGGACTGGTAAGGCCTTGTGAAACGCCGGTGAGGGAACTTTGGAAAACCCAGGGCAGGCGCCTGAGTGGGCTGGAGGAGCTTTGTCTCTTTCCCTGGGCCCCTGGTGTGGTGGGACTGGCCTTCCTTTCTGGGGCTCATGTGGCATCAAGAGAAGCAGGACTATATATGGAGTGGGACTCTGGTGCTGTTTGACCCCAGACCAAGAGAAGAGGCAGCTCTGAAGCTGGGGGATGTCCCCGTCCAGGGCTGGCTAACACTGACCTCTATTGTAAATGGGGCTGACACAGAGCACTGATCTCTGGATCCCATCCATGAGCCTGTGGGACATGCTCACAGACATGAGGTGCTGGTGTGCACTGTCTGCCTGCTACACAGCCGGACTGCAAGCCTGAGTCCACAACTTCTATCACCCAGTCATTTTGGGAGCAAGGGTTTGGTTTGTTGGTGTGAAGTGAGTCAGGCCTGCACTGGCCCTTGCTGTGGTGGAGGTTAGGATGGTTGGTAGGTTGTGGAGTCACCATCCCTGGAGATGTCCAAAGAATGACTGGACATGGCACTCAGTGCTGTGGTCTACAGGACAAGATGGTGATTGGTCACAGGTTGGACTCAGTCTTAGAGGTCTTTTCCAACCTAAATGATTTTGTGGTTCTGTAAGTTGCACAGGGGATGGTGGGCATGAGCAGAGCCCCCTTGCATGGTCCCCTGCTTTGCCCCTTGCCCTGTGCCAGGCACCCAGGGCTCTCCCTCTCTGGCACAGGGCATATGCTGCCAGCAAGGAGTCGCACGCCACGCTGGTGTTCCACAACCTGCTGGGGGAGATCGACCAGCAATACAGCCGCTTTCTGCAGGAGTCCAACGTCCTGTACCAGCACAACCTGCGCCGCATCAAGCAGTTCCTGCAGGTGAGCTGGGAAGTGCTGGCTTGGCAGGGGTAGGCATGGTGGGGGGAGGTGGTGAGAGTCCAAGCGATTCCTTAGCACAGCTCACTGTCCACAGCCCTCAAGGATGTGGAGATCCTAGGGGTTGCCCTGTGCCTGCTAACTGGGGAGTATTTGACCCTTTACAGAGCAGATACTTGGAGAAGCCAATGGAAATAGCCCGCATCGTGGCTCGCTGCCTGTGGGAAGAGTCCCGGCTCCTCCAGACAGCTGCCACTGCAGCCCAGGTCAGTGTCCAGGTATCTCAGGGCCTCTGTCCTGATTCCCAAGAGCTAGGACTCAGCCTGGGTGTTCTGGCTGGGTGAGGTGAGCTGGGTGCCTCCATCTCTCCTCTTCCTAACCCTGTGCCACCCTGGAGCTGATGCTGGAGTGAGCAGCCAGCTGCCCTGGTGTGTGTTAGGGATGGGGTGAAGACCCTGCAGCACCCAGGTTACAGCCCTGTCACTATGCCCTTCTTGTCCCCTCTGCAGCAAGGGGGACAGGCAACACATCCAACAGCAGCTGTGGTGACAGAGAAGCAGCAGATGCTGGAGCAGCACCTGCAGGATGTCAGGAAGAGGGTGCAGGTATGTGTTTGCCTGTACACCTTCTGTTTTCCCCACCGTGGTGCTTGGGTGCTTTGAATGAAACCACATCTCTTGCCTTGCAGGATCTGGAGCAGAAGATGAAAGTGGTGGAGAATCTCCAGGATGACTTCGATTTTAACTACAAGACTTTGAAAAGCCAAGGAGGTAATGACAGCTCATTATCATCTGCAAACCACAGCGTGTTCCTGCAAGAAAACTTGCTGGAGAAGTATTCCAGCCTCCACTCCCAGCGGGAATGTGCTCAGGCTCAGGGCATTTGCATGGCAATTGGAGAAACCTGGTCTTTTGTTTCTGCCACTGATGCTGCCCATTGATGAAGTTGAACTGAGCTCTGCTGTAGGCACAGCAGTGACATGGGGAGGGATTGGCCATTGAGGTGTTTGATGGCTGTGCCAGATTCCTGCTTGGCTACAGGAGACTTTCAGGGCTTTTGCCATGGAAGTGTTGTGTTGTTGTGGCACTTGGGACGGTGGGAAGAGTCCTTATGTGTGGCTGAAGCTTCTCACCTCTGCATAGACATGCAGGACCTGAACGGGAACAACCAGTCAGTGACCCGGCAGAAGATGCAGCAGCTGGAGCAAATGCTGACAGCACTGGACCAGATGCGCAGGGTAAGTGGGGCAACTGGCCATCCAGATTCCCCCAGGTGCAGATTGCCCTTCTTTAGGGTCCAAGTTTGGTAGTTCCTGCATGGCCAGAACCAGGAACAGTGCAGCAAGCACAACCCTGCGTGACTTCTTCCTTGTCTGTGAATGTGAAACTTGTGGGTCTGTAGGGGAAGTCTCAGAGTGCTGAAGGTTCTGCTTTCTCTCTTGGCAGGGCATAGTGAGTGAGCTAGCTGGCCTGCTGTCGGCCATGGAGTATGTGCAGAAAATGCTGGCGGATGAGGAACTGGCAGACTGGAAGAGGCGGCAGCAGATTGCCTGCATTGGTGGCCCACCCAATATCTGCCTGGACAGGCTGGAGAACTGGTGAGAACTGGCTTGGGACTGTGTCAGTCCCCACAGCAGTGGCACTCATGCACCTGCTGTGGAAATGAGCTCTTGGTCTCTGGAAATGTCCTTGCAAAATGGTTTTTGATGCGTGCACCTGTGAATGTAACCCACTGCTTAGACTGAGCCATGATAGTGGGCACAGTGGTGGAATGGTGTCCCAGTGTCCCCAGCTCCATGCCTGAGGGAATTCTTAGGCTGCTGAAAAGTTTCTGGCCCTGGTGTCACCTGGGCATGTGGAGGGTTTGCTTGTAACGCATGGTCTAGAAAAAATGCTCTGGGCTTGAAGCCACAGATGCACTCAGTTCTTGAGTGGTTTGGCATGGAGAGCATCTTCTGGTATGGGAGGAGGCGGGCTCTGCAGGCTGGACCATGTGGGCTCGGCAGCCAGAGCTAATGCTGGTTCTCTCTGCTCCCCTAGGATAACCTCTCTTGCTGAATCACAGCTACAGACCCGGCAGCAGATCAAGAAGTTGGAAGAACTGCAGCAAAAAGTATCCTATAAGGGTGACCCAATCGTCCAGCACCGGCCCATGCTGGAGGAGCGGATTGTGGAGCTGTTCAGGAACCTGATGAAAAGGTGCAGAGGGCAGGCAGGAGCTGCAGGCAGTCCTGGTCCTGGCCATGGGTGGAGGGTGGGCACTGAGGTTTGACTGTGCTCCCTGTGCTGTTCTTGCAGCGCTTTCGTGGTGGAGAGGCAGCCCTGCATGCCCATGCACCCCGACCGGCCCCTCGTCATCAAGACAGGTGTGCAGTTCACCACCAAAGTCAGGTGGGTCACTGTCCCTCACTGTCCTGTCCTGTGAGGGACAGGAGATGTGCAGGGAGGGCAGAGTGGGATCACTCTCTGACAATGCTGGTGCAGATGCAGCCCCCAGCGTACCTTGGGAGCACTGGTGCTGGGAAGGGATGGATACCAGCAGGATAGATCACAGAGGGATGATCCCAGCAGGCTGGAGCCCTGCCCACATGACTCAGTGCCGGGCTGGCTGGGGCTCCGCCATGTTCCTGCAGGCAGCCGGGTTCTGGTAAATCCCGCTGCGGGGGTGGGAAGCAGCAGTGCATCCCTGGCCAGCTGCTGCTCAGCTGGGCCGTGTTCCCTGCCAGCCTCCATGGAGGGAGGCTGCTCTGACTCTGGCATCTGCCTGAAGCTTCCTTGCCCTCTCCCAGCTGTGTGTCCATTGCCCCCTTGGCCTGTGGCAGCCTCTGGCCCAGACTAGTGTGGAGGATGTTTGTTCAGAGCCTGGTGTGGGCAGTCAGCAGCCCAAATGAACTGCTTGGGATGCTCAGGGGAGCATCAGTATCTCCCTGGTTCTGGGGACAAGTGTTGGGGCTGACACGTCCTATGCCCATGTGAATGTATGCCCAGGGCCACCAGAGGAACTGGTCCATACTGTTGGCTGCTAGCTGTGCCAGGTGCCCTGTGGAACAGGAGGTGTTTGTGTGCACAGGATGTTTATGTTCTCTGTCTGCTGACTCTTGCAGGTTGTTGGTCAAGTTTCCAGAGCTGAACTATCAGCTGAAAATCAAAGTCTGCATTGACAAGTGAGTCCTGTGCTTCCCTCCTAGCGGCACAGGGTGGGCTTACTGGGATGGGATGATTCCTGCTGCCCTTGGATTGGGCTCCATCTCCACACCGAGGGCCAGCATTGAAGGGGAGGGTGCAGGGTGGTGCTGAGTCCTGAGGGTTCACCCCCACGTGGGGGTAAAGCTTGTGGGGCTCATGGAACTCGTGCAGGGATGCAGCTAGCACGGCACACCAGCTTGTCTGCACCAGGGTGGGAAGGCCACTGCCATGACCTGGTGTCTCTTTCCCCTTTCCTAGGGATTCTGGGGATGTTGCAGCACTTCGGGGGTAAGTGCACTGTTTGGTTTGGTTGTTTTTTCTTGTTTCTGCTTTTACTCCTGGCCAATATCCTACCACACATTCACTCCAAGGCGGCCCTGTCAGCCACACTTTTGTCTTCCCAGGTCCCGGAAGTTTAACATCCTGGGGACCAACACCAAGGTCATGAACATGGAGGAGTCAAACAATGGCAGCCTCTCAGCAGAGTTCAAGCACCTGGTGGGTACCATGAGCTCCTGGGCTGCTCCTGTATGGCCATGTGTCATTGTGGTGCTGCTGCAACCTTTCTCTCTCTCTGCAGACCCTGCGGGAGCAGCGGTGTGGGAATGGAGGCCGAGCCAACTGTGATGTGAGTGCAGGGGGCCCTGGGAGGGGGACTGGCCCTTGACAGGGGCAGCTGAGCTGGGAGGGGATGCAGGAGCCCTGCCCTGAGGTGGGGGGTCCACTGGCACCGATTGGAGCATTGGCAGCTGCCAGGCCAGTCCCCACCAGTGTTGGGCCTGGTGGTCATACTCTGGGCTGAGGATGGGTGTCTTGTTGTGCACATGGTATCCCCTTCTGCCCCAGGCCTCACTGATAGTCACTGAGGAGCTGCACCTCATCACTTTTGAGACAGAAGTGTATCACCAGGGGCTGAAGATTGACCTGGAGGTGAGGCCTGGGTCACTGCCTTCTGCTGCCATGAGCCTGGGGGAAGAGGAGCCCTGGGAGTTGTCCCAGCCCATGGTCACACCCTCTCTTTGCAGACCCACTCGCTGCCTGTGGTGGTCATCTCCAACATCTGCCAGATGCCCAATGCCTGGGCGTCCATCCTGTGGTACAACATGCTGACCAACAACCCCAAGGTAGGGCTGGCGTGGGGAGGCAGCTGGGCAGGTGTCAGGATGGGGGTGTCACAGTGAGAGAGGGAAACTGAGGCCAGGGAGTGAGGCTGAGGCAGGACCTGGCCCTACTCCTGTCCCATGTCCCGCTCAAGGCTGTGTCTTCCCTCGTGCAGAACGTGAACTTCTTCACTAAGCCTCCCATTGGGACCTGGGACCAGGTGGCAGAGGTGCTGAGCTGGCAGTTCTCCTCCACCACGAAGCGCGGCCTCAGCATCGAGCAGCTGACCACACTGGCAGAAAAACTGCTGGGTAAGTGCTGTGTGACGTGGCGTGGTGTCCTGCCCATCCCTGTTGTCCCTTGGCGTGACTCCCCACCTGTACGTGTCATCTAAGAGGGAGGTCCCCTGTTTGGCCTGAAAGCTGTAGTTTTCAGTTGCTTGGTTTTCTCCCAAATGATGCAAATCTTTAGTTGCTCCCTGGAAATGGCATCTTTGAAAGAACAGCTCTATTTAAATGGTAATGTTTCTGTTCTCTGCCAGGACCAGGTGTGAATTACTCTGGCTGTCAGATCACCTGGGCCAAGTTCTGCAAGGTAGTAATCCCTCTGTTCCCTGAGCGCCTTCCCTTAGCTGTTCCCTTCCTCCGAGCTGTGCTAGCAGCCTCTGTCTTTTCCTCAGGAGAACATGGCTGGCAAAGGCTTCTCCTTCTGGGTCTGGCTGGACAACATCATTGACTTGGTGAAGAAGTACATCCTGGCACTATGGAACGAAGGGTGAGTGCCAGCCCAGAGCTGGGGTTAGGCTGGGACTTAGAAGGGTCCCACGGGTTCCATCCTGATGGCGTGGGGTGCCTTGTCCATGTGCAGGTGGGCTCTCCTGGGATACTTTCTGCTGGTTCAGAGTGAAAACTCACCTGGGCATCCATAAAATGTCAGTGCCCCCGCCAAGTCCTGCTGTTGAGCAGAGCTGGCAGGGCTCCAATTCTGGAGGAACTGCTCCTGTGCCCTAATCCATATTTGTTGTTCTTGCTTCCTGCTGCCCAGGTACATCATGGGGTTCATCAGCAAGGAGAGGGAGCGAGCAATTCTGAGCACCAAGCCCCCAGGGACCTTCCTGCTGCGCTTCAGTGAGAGCAGCAAGGAAGGTGGCATCACCTTCACGTGGGTGGAGAAGGACATCAGTGGTACGAGTTCTACCCTCGCTGCCCCCAGTTCCTGGCTTGGCATTCCAGGCTCTAAAGGGGCCTTGGACCCCCTGATAAGTGCTTGTGCTTTGTCCTTGTCCCAACAAGCTGTCTGCCTGGGTTAACTTCTAAGCCTAGCTGCCCTTTGCTGGTCTTTGCCTCCTGGGTGTCTGTGCCCACATGCTGCCCATGAGCAGTTTTCTATGGCACTGAACCCAGTCAGTCCCAGTCCTGCCCCATGGTCTGCTGGCTGCCTGGTAGGGCTGAACACAGCCCCAGGCCCATCTTGTCCCTACTGCTCCAGGGGTGTCTGAGGGCAGCCCTGCCTCTGTCCTCTGCCAAAATTCTCCTTCCTTGCACAGGGAAGACACAGATCCAGTCAGTGGAGCCTTACACCAAGCAGCAGCTGAACAACATGTCGTTTGCGGAGATCATCATGGGCTACAAAATCATGGATGCCACCAACATCCTGGTGTCCCCACTGGTGTACCTGTACCCAGACATCCCCAAGGAGGAGGCATTTGGAAAGTACTGCCGCTCTGAGAGCCAGGAACACTCAGAAGCGACAGACTCAGGTAGTCGTTGACTTTCTGTGACTCCTTTGTCACAGGAAGGCTCCGGGGATAGCACCAGCTGTCACCAGCCAGGACACTGTGCCATCCCTGGAGGGCACAGCCACAGTGTGGAGACCAGCCATGGGGTTCTGTGGGGTATGGGCAGAAGGTGGGCACTGCCTGTGCTCCGAGGGGCAGAGAGGATTCATCCTTGGGTGGTTGGTGACAAAGCTTCTCCCTCCTTGCAGGTGCTGCTCCGTACCTGAAGACCAAGTTCATCTGTGTCACCCCGTGAGTGTTCCTGGGGGGTGTCTGTCAGTGATTGGGAGTTGTTTGTGTGCTCAGCTTTGCTTGAGGGAGAGATTTCCTTCCTTTCTTTCCACCTGTATCTGAGCTTTGCTTGGGTACTGTGGGGTTCCCAGCCTGGGGTGTTGGTGGGGGCTGAGCCAGGCTCCGGCTGCTGCCCAAACCACAGCCCTGCTCTTCCCCTCCGGGGCCCCTTTCCTCTGGAGAGCTCTGGGGGCCGCTGGGCTGTGCCCGGGGGCCCCTCAGCGGGTAGAGGGGTTGTTAGAGAGCTCAGGCCAGGCCCTGACTTGGGAGTTTCTGTGCTTTTTCTCCCTTGGACAGCACCTCCTTCAGCAACACCATCGACCTGCCCATGTCCCCGCGCACCCTGGACTCGCTCATGCAGTTCGGCAACAGCAGCGAGGGCGCAGAGAACAGCGCGGGCGGGCAGTTCGGTGAGTCAGGGGGGGCCCCAGGGGGGCCTGGCTGCGGCCACACGCGGGCCCCGTAACCCTGGCTGTGTCTGCCCGCAGAGTCGCTGACCTTCGACATGGAGCTGACCCCAGAGTGTGCGTCCTCGCCCATGTGAGGGGCTGCGCCGGCGCACGGGGCCCTCCCTGGGCTCAGCCTGCCCGCCTCCAGAGCGCTCCCCTGGATTTGTCCCGCTCGGCTGCAGCTGCTCCGGGCCTGCCCTCGGGAACAGCTGAGGGCTTGGATGGGTCAGGTCCTCACCTCACCCAGCAAGCAGCCCCTCTCTGGAGTGGTGCCCCTCATCTCTGGGGGAGGGGGATGAACCTTTTTCTATTTCCTTCCATAACAGTTTTTTATTATTTTTGCTCATTCAAGTGCCTATTTGCCCCCGATTGCAGCCACAGTTTCTACAAACGCTCCCACAGCCCCAGTCCTGCTGCTGGAAGCTGCTGCCCTGACTGCCCGCGCCCAAACCCACAAGACCCTACAAGTCTGGACTTGCAGAGGGGATTTGCCATGTGGCGGGGTCTGCCCTGCTGCTCCCAGCACTTCCCAGAGCTTGCAGGGTGCTGGGATGGGTCCTCTTTCTGCTCCCAACTAGCCCTGGTTTTGGCCAGGACGACCAGCACAGGGCTTGGAGCTGCAGATGGATGTATCCAGGTCCTCCCATCCTGACAGGGCACTGCCCCTGCTGGACTCAGCCTGGGTTTGCTGGGAGCCCAGAGGTTCGGGAGCTGCTTGTGCTTGTCCCCAGCTTCCTCTTTGGACACCACAGTCTGGCCAATGCCAGCAGCCCAGGCTCTTGCTGGGATGGCTGATGTCCTTGGGGTAGGGCAGTGCTGCTACCCAGTACTGGCACCTGCGTGTAAGCAGCATTTGCAGCTGTGGCCCATTTTGGGAGCTGGGTGAAGTCACAGTGGCTGCCCTGGCCCTGGCTTCCCTGTGGCCAGGCTGGTTTTGGGAGCACAGTTGTGTTTCCAGCATTGTACTAAGTTAGACCAGTTGGACCCTGGGGAACTGGTGGAATCAGCATGGCTGACAGTGGGGCCTGTTCCTTTGTCTCTGGGTTGTGAGGGGCCAGGCAGGGGGTCTGCAGCATTCTCAGGGGCTTCTTGTGGCATTTCTGTTGGAGGTTGGCCCTTACAGTTAAGGTGGAAAGGGGCAAGAGTTGAAGAGAGCAGATAGATGTGAGGAGGGGAACCTGCTGCGGGGCAGTGCAGGACAGACATGGGTGTTGTGAAGGGCAGGTGTCCTGACTTTTGGGGGGTTGATGGTTGTGGTCGTGCATTTACCAAAACTGGCGGAGCCTTCCTGCCTTTTCCATGCAGTGGGCACACAGACACAGATGAGCAGTGGAGTGTTGGGGAAGGCAGTGGGAGAGCTGACCCCCCAGGCTGCATCACAGCTGGTGGGCAGGGAATGAGAGGGCATGGGGGAGGATCCCCATGGCTGTGGGGTCTGGGCAAGCTCCTCCCAAGATGTGTGGGAGCAGTATGGGGGGGTCCGTGGCTGGCCCTGGGGATGCTCAGAGGGGGTGAGCGCCCTTTGCCCCTGTGCTCGTTCGCCATAGCTGCCTCCAGCCACAGCCCCTGGAGCCCAGGGCAGCATTCAATATTGTAAAAAATTTTATTTTTTGTATATTTTATTGCTGTATCTACAGGCGTTAACTTTCTCCAAAATAAAGGCCCTGACGCGACGTGCTCTGGGGTGTGAGCTTGCCTCTGCCTGCAGCACACTCCTGACCCTGCTCCAGGAACTGGGGCCTCCGTCAGCGAAACACGGCCGCGGTGCTGCAGCTGCGGTTTGCTCGGGGCGAACCAGCTCCAGTGCTGCTGGCACCTGCCCGGCACGCGTGGGCAGCTGCCCCTTATCGGGGCCTGCAGGGCCCTTCCCGGGGCATATGGGGGCTGTTGTCATGTCCCAGCCCGTGGTTGCTTTCTCTGCCCCGGAGACATGCCTGGGTCTCCTTCACTTGTGTAAAGGAAATGCTGGTGCCAGCGTGGGAGGGCACGGCTGCACTGGGGCCCTGCTCTGGCTGCTCTCAGCCCAGGGTGTCTGGGGCTGCAGTGGGGCTCTTGCAAGTGCTTCTGCCCTGGGCGTTGATGGGCTCTGGGTGGAGGTGACTGGGCTGGAGCTGGGGCTGGGGGGAGCAGGTCCTAGGCTCTGCAGGGCAAGGGGTGGTAGATATAAGGCTGGGAGCACTGGCTGGTGACAGTGACATGCTCTGCCCACAGGGCCCCGGTGGGTCCCACCCCAGCACTTGGACCCCTGGCCCTCTGCAATGCCGTGGAGGACAGAATCATTCCAGGCTTTGTGCTCTGGTGAGGCCAAGAGGGAGAGATTATTTCTCTATCAGAGCAGGATTAGGGGGATTGTTCATGTGGGTCATGTGGAACTGGCTGTGCTGGATGGTTTGAGGCGCTGGAGGTGCCCTGGAGCCTCCTCTGCCCTCTCAGTGCCCTGGAGCATCCTCCTTGGGTACGAGCTGACCACATCTCTGCTTTGGGAGCCAGCCCTGCTCCAGGACCCTCCCTTTCACTGTCAAACCAAACCAGGGCTTGGCCCAGACCACACAAATCCATTCCTGCTCCCAAGGAAGCTGTGTTGGATCATTGCCTGCCTCAGCATGCTGTGGGTGGTGGGCAGCTCACAGAGGAATGAGGCCCAGCCTATTGGCAGAGACCTCCTTGTCCTGCCCTGGCAGATGCCAGCTCCCCTCTGGCGGCTGCAGGATGGGGTTGAAAACCAAGGACTGGAGAATTTTCTTACATATCTGCAACCCCTGGTTTCATCCCATCCCACATTCCTGGGGAACAGGGGTTTCTTAACTCTCTGCACCAACTGCATCCCTCTTGGAACCTGCCCTGCTCAGCCAGGGGCCAGCCCTGAGTAAAGGGCTTTAGAGGCCACTCCTGTCTTGGGGTTCCTGCTGTCAGTGATCTGGTTGGCAGCAGGCTGGGAGCTCCTGGAGGCCGATGTGCAGCACGAGAAAGTGCCCAGTGAATGTCCCTGTGCTGGGCTGGTGAAACCCCTGCAGCACCAGGAGCAGCCGGGGAAGGGACACATCCTGTCCCTCTCCTTCTGCCAGCCAGCCCTGCGGGGCTGCAGCCCTCGCTTTCTGCCCGTGCTGGGGCATAGGGTTGTTTGTGGCTCCAAAAGGAGGTCACGGGGTGGCTTTGCTCCTTGCCCAGGGCCACAGCACAGTGGGGAGGAGTGGGGATGGTGTCTGAGCCAAGCGTGCAAACGGATTAGGGGTTTCCAAATGCAGATAATCCGCTTGGGATGCGGACACTTGCGTGACGGGCAGAGGGCGGCCCCGTGGGGATGGGCGGCCACCTGGCAGGGCAGCCCCGGACCAGGGGCAGTCCAGAGCAGGCAGCTTGTGTAGGGTCTCCTGGTACCTGGGGTATCTGAGCTGTGTAATATTGACAGTTCCTTCTGAGTACACGAGCAGACAGGGATTAGAGAGGCCACAGCTCATCTGCAGCTCCAGCCTCATCCCCAGGGCCAAGCAACTGAATGAACAGTGCTGCAGTGGGGGGTGGGAGGCAGAGACGCCCCAGGCCTCAGCTTCCACATGCTCAAGGACCTGCCTGTGGGTCTCCTCTGCATTCCCAGGTGCTGTGCAGGGTTCTCCCACAGCAACACACACTGAGCTGCAGAGCACAAGCCAAGAGCTATCCCAATCCCTGCTTCCAGTCCTCAGAACACAACAGTCAAATATTGCATCACACCCAGACTAAGGCACAGCAGAGCAGAGCCAAGCAGTGGTGGCGTCCACTGCCACATGTGGCAGAGGTCAGACTTGGAGCTCCAGCACAGCATGATCTCCAAAGCCACCACTTCCCAGCCATTCCAGGAGGACACAACCTGCCTGTTTCCCTACAAGTGTCCCATCCTGGCTCAGGATGCAGCATTTGGCTGTGGTGGCACCAGCACTGAGGGCTCAGCTTCTCCCCACATGGGGTGAAGGGCCCTGGCCCTAGTGCAGCCACTGGACTAGGCTGACCCGTGACACCATCTTTGAGGCAGGAGCAGCTGGGACTGAGCGGTTACTGTGGCAACCTGAGCTCTGCAAGGGAGAGTAGGGATGCAGAGAGAGGGCAGGGATGTGTGGGGATGTGCAGGGATGTCGATGCAGCAGCATGGGGTGGGAGGCCAAGTGCAGCCCTGGTGCTTGCACTCCTGATGTCTCCAGCCAGCCCCAGCATTGGGATGGGCATGAGATGATTGTGTCCTTGGTCCCAGCTGGGCTGTGGGTGCTGCTGGCTTCCCCTGCTCTTCCTGTGCCCCCTCAGGTGCAGCAATGCTCGCTGTGCTGATGGGGGGTTCTGGTGCCCTCTGCAGACCCAGCTGGGCTCTCGCTGCCCTGCATGTTTCAGTAGCAGAAACTGGATGTTCTTTCCTAGCTGGAAGAACTATGGAGGAAACAAAGAGTCTTTGCCCAAGCAATGGCACTGCTTGGCTGCTGAGGCCAAGTGTTTGCTGGGTTGTTCCCAGCCGTATCCAAGTGGCTGGAAGCAGAGGTTTCCTGTGGAAATTCCCCCTTGGACAAAATATAATTTCCATTTTTTGCTGGAGCAGATCATCCCCTCCTACTGGCGCTAGGCACGATCAGGCTGAGCCTGTGCCAGTGATGAGCTTCCCTGGTGCCCCCATTTTCCCCTGCCCATGGCTCCAAGCGCTGTGCTGCCCATGGGCTGGTTGGGCTCTGGCAGAGTCTGTGCTGCTGCCCCGTCCCCTTGGCCGCTGGCCTCACTCTCCACAGGCTGCCTCTTGTACCACCACCAGGGTTGGAACCCCGCAGGGCCCATCCGGACTGGTTCTCCAATGGGACCTTTGTGGGAAAACATGAATCTGTGACTAATGTGGGGATTCATCTGGTTTGCATTAGCTGGGCTGGACTATCACGACTGGATTTTGTGCCCTCAGCACAGACCTGGGAGTGTGAGGGACCCAGAGCAGGGGTAGGATGGGGCTGGGCTCCCCCATGAGACCTGCTTCCCAGTAAGCAGGAAGGGATGGAGCCAAGGCTGTGTCCTGCCCGCAGGTGACGTGGTTGAGTGTTTGTGCCTTGACCAAACCCTGTGCCCTGCACATCCCAGGAGCAGCAGGAGGGTTGCAGATGAGCCTCGTATACAGGATGTGCCCGGAGGGCAGTAGCCAGAAGCGTCAGGACCTCTCCAGAGCCGCCTAAATAAATGTTTCCACTCCTGAGAAATAATTAAGACCCTTGAGATGCCACTTAGAGAGGAAGGCTATTCTGCCTGCACTCTTTGCGCTCCTGCTCCAAACACAGAGGCAATTTTCTCAGAAATCCATTACAAAGCTCCAGGCTCCCTCTGTCCCCGGAATGCACAGCGTCATTCAGCATCCTGCTGAGCTCATGCGAGGTGACCACGCGTCCGGCTGCGGCTCAGTCTGAATAATGCTCACCTTCCCAGAGCCTTTCTGAGACTTTTTGAGGACCAAGAGAGCCAGGGCAGAGCTATGGCTGCTTTGGAGCATCGCTGGGGCAGATCCAGGGGCAGCCTCTCCATCGGTCACTGCAGCAGGCACCATTCTCCTTTTCCTCTGGAAAGGAAGAATTTCTCCTGGATAACATCCCCACCAGCCAGATCAGAGCTTTCCTTGGGACCTGGTGAAAACAAATTGTGATTGGATTGGATTTTATTGGATTCCATTTGCCCTCTCAGCATGGAGCACTCTCCACTTTCTCTCCCATCAGAAATTTATTTTCCCTTTTTTCCCCCCTTCCTACCAGAAAGGGGATGGAGAAGGGAGGGGAATCGAGAGGGAACGGAAGGTGTTTTGTGTACATCTTCCAGCTCTCCCAAGCACACGTGGCTGTGCAGGTCTCTGGCACGGGGATCCTCCAGATACCCCTGGATCTGTGGTGCCCAGACAGAGCCCCAGCAGCCACAGACATTGTGTGTGACCTTGATTCTCTGGCCTGAGCAGCCAGTGCCCGCCCGGCTGACTGCGCCAAGGGGTTATGTGGGCCAGGGATTGTGAAAGCTGCGTGTCCTCGTGATGCAACTCACCAGAGCAAGAGCGTCCCAGCCAAGCAGGGTGGGCAGGCACCAGGGCCCTGCACTGCTTTCTCCATTCGTTTTCTTTTGTCTCAGTGAATACAGACAGTGTGGGAGCTGCTGGCTTCACATTGGGCACCCGTCCTTGCTCGCCAGGGTCCCAGCTCACCTCTCTGTGAGGTCTGGAGTGGCCCACGAGCACTGGGAACCACAGCCAGGGTTCTGCTGGCAGCAGCTCAGCAGTGATGTGTCAGCCTCTGTGCGTGAGATTCTCCCAAGCGGGTGAGCGCAGGCGGCAAAACATTTGGTGGGAGCTGGGGGCTGTTCGGGCTGGAGTCATTCATTCACCCGGGCTGCTCCAGGCACAGAGTGAGGCTGGCAAGTTGGAAAGCACTGTTTTGTGGCTGGCGTTTACACGGAGCAGGTGCTGGGCTGGTGCCTGCCCAGCCCACAGGTATTTATCTCTTGGAAGTGTGGAGCCAGATGAGGCAGTGAGGAGCCCGAGCTGGAGCCAGAGGACTTTAGTACAAAAGCAACAGATAAAAGCAGTAGAGAGGTGGGAACTTGGGGCTATGCTCTGACACAGTGGCCAAGTGATTTGCAATTGCTGGTGCATCAGCTGAGGGCAATCCTCTTCCAGCGCTGGCACAAGGAGAGATGAGCCTGTCCCTCCTGGATTCCCACTGCAGAAGGTTCACCTGTGCTTCTGCCATCCCAGAGCAGGACAGGGACCTGTGTTGGCTGAATTTCCCTTCAGAGTTTTTTCAGACCACAGAAGATGAACTGGTAATGAAAGTGAAAGCCCAGGAGATCCCATGCAGCGGCTGCGAGCGCTGGGGCAGAACGAGCACACCCAGTATTGCTTCCTGCCGCCGCCTCTGCCCATCACCGCACAGCAGCCGCACCCCGGGGTGCCCATCACCGGGGTGCCCCACTGCCCTGGGGTGCCTGTGCTGCCAGGAGGAGTCTGCTGGGGGTGGCAGCTGTGCAAGAGCTCCTCAGGATGGTTTTCTCATGGCCACTGTCAACTTTCCCTGTTTGAGCAACCGCAGAGGAGCTGACAGCACCTTGGGTCTTCTCACAGCTTGCAGGAGATGTGGCAGCTTGGAAAAGGGGGATGCAGCATCTCGTCCCAGCAGGTGACTGTGGCTGCAGCAGCCAAGTCAGATCCCAGTGCTGGGGATCTTGGCCATGCATGTGGCTACAAAGTGTCAGCCCAGGCCTGTGGTGGGAATGAGCACCAGGCAGCCGTGGTTGCTTCACCCAGAGGGCCTGGTGTCAGCACAAGGCAGCCTCGCAGCAACACCTGTGGCCACCCGGTACGGATTTGATCACTCCTGCTTCCAAAACCAAGGCCTGGTGCTGCTTTGGGATTCCCCGGTACTTACTGCCAAATTCTGGCGCTGGTTTGTGTCCTGCCAGAGCTGCTGGTGTTGAAGCCTGAAGCTGTTTTGGATTCTGCCCACGTCTGGTTCCTGGTGCTAGTGTCACTACTTACTTTGGACAGCCTGTGCCAATACCTCGTGCTGGTGCTGGTACCGGTGTCGTTAATCAATGCTGGTGGCCGGTGCTGTCACCCCGTGCCACTGCCTGATGCCATTATTCAACGCCCGGTGTCGGCACTGTTACCCGGTGCCCGATGCCCAGTGCCGTCACTCAGTGCCATTACCTGGTGCAGTTACCCAGCGGCGGGTACCGCTCCCGTTACCCGCTGCCGTTCCCGGTGCTGGCGGGGGCAGGCGGGGGCGGAGCCGTGGGGGGGGCGGGGCCGCGCGGGCCGGGCCGGGGCGCGGCGGGGGCAGAGCGGCGGCGGAGCCGAGCGCCGGGAGCCTCCGGGAGCCTCCGGGAGCCGCGGGAGCAGCGGAGCCGTAGCCGCCGCCGCGGCCGCAGGTGGGCGCGGGCACGGAGCGGCCTTCGCCGCCGGGACAGGACCGGGCGGCCCGGGACCCCGTCCGCCTTCCGCGGCAGGGCTGGGCGGGGTGCGGCGGGGCCGGGGCGGTCCGGTCCGGTCCGGTCCGCGCTGGGGGTGTTTCGTAACCCCGGGCGGGCGCAGCTTGGCCGGGCGCGGGGCTCGGCGGGGCCCCGGCTGGGCCCGCGGGCCGTTGGGCGGGCGGAGGCAACGAGTGGGGCCGCTCCGAGGGGGCGGCGGGTACGTCCCGGGCCCGTCCTGGTGCGGCGGCGCATCCCGGGGCGGGGGCGCTCCTCGCCCGGCGGAGCGGGGCTGGTTTGCGCGCCCGGGCCCCGCCGGAGCGGCGGCCGCGGAGGGCGGCTCCGAGTCCCGCTCCCGGGCCGAGGGGAGGATCCGGGACAGCGCGGGGCGTCCCGTGCAGTGCCGGGGAGGTTCCCGCCGCAGGCAGCACACCGGACCGGGGTGGCGGGAGTGGGAGCCCCGTTGCTGTCGGTGGGACACGCGGCTCCGCGCCGCGGGGCGGGTGGGATCGTCCCCGGGCGGGAGCGGCGACACCGCGGGGACCGCAGCGCCCAGTGGCCTTTCACCCAGCTCGGGCGCGGCCGGTGACTGGGAGCCCGCGGGAGCTGCGGCCACCTGTCCAGCGGGATACGGAGCTGTCAGGGCTCCGTGCCCGGCCAGCCCCGGGCTCGTGCCAGGCCGGCTCCGGGCAGCTCCTGCCGAGCGGCTCCGGGGCTCCCGTGCTCAGCTCGCACCGGCACTGCTCAGCGCGCCCTGAGCTGCTGACGCGGTGACACCACCGATGGCACCTCTGCGGTACTCCGCCGGGGTTGTCGGCTTGTTCAAGTCGTCGTGCACCGTACTGGGCACCCCGTGGCACAGGGCCGGGACAGGCGGTGACCAGCAGTAGTTTGATTGCAGTCTGGGTCGCGTTGTGGAGGGGAGGCAGGGCTGGGCTCAGAGCAGGTCCGCGTGGTCTGCTCATGGCAGGGGCATGGCACACTATGTCCCTTTAGTGCGGGTCGCTTGGTTAGAGCAGGACATTTCTGGCTGGGAGCTGGAACACTGTGCTGGCTGCCTGCAGCCAGCTCATATCCCTGCAGTGCTCGTGCCTGTGGCTAGAGCAGTGCGAGCCCCAGCAGTGACATGCATGGAGGCACTTAGTGCGGGCACCATGAGGTGCTCTGCAGACCCTGACCACTGCTGTGGGTACCAGGAACCAGTCCTCCATAGTGGGAGCTCTCCCCTCCAGGTTCTGACTGCTGGCTCAGGTCCTTGTGCTCCTGAAACCATCAGGATCGCAGCCAGACCTGATGTGGTTCCAAGATGCTGTGTGTGAGGATGGAGACTGTTCCCCTGGGTTTTATAACCTTTTCTGGGGAGCTGCTCGTCCCTGGGGTTGGAGAGGGCTGGGCCATGCTGTGCAGTGCTATGGGTGCAGCACGAGGAGGAGGAGGAGCTCTGGTGAATGCTGAGAGGTGCCAACAGCCTGTGCCCAGGGACACGGGAGAGCTAGGCTGGGAGTGGGTGTGACGGGTAGCTGTCACCCGCTCTGTGTTTCGTGGCACTTTGACAGTGCCTTGCCTCAGGGGTGTTGGGCCCCTACAGTTGTCACTGGAGCCACCTCACTGGGTCTGCTGCGCCTGCCTTTTGCCAAGGCCAGAACTTTGGGGCAGGATTAGGGATGCTGTCACCAGACAGGGAGCTGCAGTTGGGGATGCTTAGTACAGGGCACACAGTGCCTCTGGAGGGACCTTCCCTTCTCGCTGCAGGGGAAGTGCTGACTCCAAAGTGACTGTGAAGGCTTCGCCATGGGGTTTCCCAGCTCTCTCTCGAGTGATAGCAAAACTCAGACACCCTACTTGCAAAAATCCCTGCTCCCTGCACTCCTCTACATCGTGGGCGGCAAGTGATGACTGTGTTGGGCCGAGTACGGTGAAGCGGCCCCATCAGCTGGGAAATGACTTTCTAGTTTGCAAGGAATGACTGTAAGCTTGGCTGCACCCAACAGGCTTCACAGCAGCCCTGGGGAGCCGGTGGGAGCCCATGCACAATGGGACAACAGGCAGGGCGAGTGGGACCTCCCTGCCATCAGCATCCCCTGGGTATCTGCGCTGGAGGCTGTGTCCCTCCGCCTGTCTGGCTGCGGTGACTCCCAGTGTCACACACCCTGTGAGTGCTGCCCTCAGAGCAGCCTCTGCAGGGAAGCCAGGGCATGGCTAGGGCTAGGGCTAGGATTAGGGTCCCCACCTTGCCAGGATGGGTCAGGACTTGGCTCTGTGGCCATACAGGCAGCTCCAGTCTGGGAGGCTGTGCTGGCTTTGGGGCTCCGGCATGCTCCGGGAGAAGTAGCCTCGACAGCTGTAATGTTTCTGTGGCATGCCTTTCCTTTCATGGGGTGTCTATTTTGCAACCCCCAAGTGTTTTGATCCCGGGAGGAAGGGGGCGGGGGTGTTTACCCTGGCACCGTGTGGCTGGTGCAGGGATCCAAGTGGCGCTGGGCATGCCTGAATTTCACATGCAGCAACAGTTCTAGCAACATCTGCTGGCTGATAAAAGGTAGGCTGCTGCGCGCTGCTGCTCCCGCGTTGGGAAACGTCGAGGGGGAGGCACACTGAACACGGCTTCCTGGCCGATAGGGCTGAGCTGACTTGCTGATAAAGCAGAATCCACCCATCTGGCTGCACCAGAGGGGCCAGGAACACAGGCTACTCGCAGGCGCTTTGTGCCCAGTGCTTCCCGGATTGCCAGCTCCTGCTTCCCACTGTACCAGGAACGATGTGCCACTGGGCTGGGGCAGCCACAGCGGTGTAGCCGAACCACAGCATAGTCACAAGCCATTCCTGGTTGAAACAGTCACTGGTGAGTTTTGCAATATCCATTTTCAATGTAACTTTGTGTTATGAGCTCTAAATGCTGGTTTACAGTACAGCTGTCCTGGGGAGGGAACTGGGGAAAAGGCTGGTGCTAGAGAGCCACTGCCTCAAAGAGCCAGAGCAGCATCGACCCGGCCCTGCCCACCACGTGCTGGGTGCTCATTCTGTCTGGCCTCTCATTCCTATCACTCAATGGCCCTGCAAAGCCTTTAGCAGAGGAAGAGGCTGCTCTTGCTGGCAGTTCTGAGTCCTTGCACCAGCTGGAACCACTGTAAAATGATCTTTGTCCTCTCTGGTGTGAACACCCGATCCCAGTGCTGTTGGGCTGTGGGCCCAGGGGTGCAGCTTCTCTGGCCCCACTCGGAGAGATGCTGTGGTGGTGCTTTTGGTGCAGCTCGGGGCAGGGGCTCTGCTGCCACCTCAGGGGCTGTGAAGCCCATCCTGGAGCCACGAATGCCAAAACCCACCTGGACATGTTTGTGTACATGTGGATGCACACTGTGCCTCACCCCTCTCTGGATTTGACTGAGAATTTTGTTGTACAAGCCATTGGTGTTTTGGTTGTTTTATTCCCTACGTGACTAGTCCCCCTCTTGCCAGCATCCCTGGATGTCTATGGATGTCCCTCTTCCAAAGGCAAGGCTTTACCCCTCTCTGCCCTGCTCCACTGACTTGGTGTGAAAGCATCTCTGTGTGCAGAGCTGCTGCAACTACTGGGGATGAACTCTGGAGTGCAGTGGGGGGTATGCAGGAGCTGCTCTGGTGTCACTCTGGCTCTCCCAGCTCACCAGACATCCAAAAGCCTGTACCATTCCAGGGGTGAGGAGGCACCTGCACCATCTCCCCAGCCCCAAGTAGAGCTGGAGCATGGTGATGAACTGAGGGGATGGATGCGGCCAGAGCAGTGTGGTTGGTGCCTGTGCTGCCCACATGTTCCCCAGCCCACCTGGGTCCTGCCCAGCAAATCCAGTCTGGCTGTGGCTGGATTAGTGCCATTGTGTGTGCTCACTGGAGCATGGCAGAGAAAATGAAATTGTGTCTCCAGACCCCAATCAGGACTAATTCGATGCTGAAATGAGCTTAATCCTCAGGCCCTTCCAGCCTGTCCCTCCTGGGCTGGCGCAGGTCTGAGCAGGGATTAGCACTGAGCCAGGGGCTGTGCTGGATTTGGCCTTGGTGTGGGGGGCTGGCACAAGACCTGTGGGACCCCGGGGCTGTGCCCTCAGCATGGCATTACAGAGACTTGGGGTTGGTCATTATTAGCATGGAGGGAAAATCCCTTTCTTGAGTGCCCTGGCACAGGGCAGCTGCACATCCTTGCCTTGGCAAGGGCCGGAGTCTGCCAAATCAGGATGCTGCAGGTGGTCAGTGGTTCTGTGCCTGCCCTGGGATTCCCCCACCAAGCTGGGGGAAGCCCCAGGACCCTGAGACATCAGAGCTGGCAACTCCCTGCTGTGCCAGCCCCAAAGCCAGTTAATTCGGCTGCTTGGCCCCAGGGAGCCAGGAGTAATTAAAGCTCTGCCCGGCATCTCTAATCCTGTCTGGGGGTTTATGGTGGGGGCAACACCACTGCTGGCAGGGACTGGGCTCCTCACGGTGGATGTTCTGCAGGAGCCACGCTGGACTTGTGCCCATGGGGCTGGTTGGGCGCTGGGCTCTGCTGATGTGGCTCCACCGTGTGTCCTGCCCACAAGTGCTGGTCCTGCTACATGCTCAGTGTCTGGAGGAATTCCACTGGTGCCAGGGCAGCACCTGTATCTGACTGTGGCTGCCCTGGGGTGGCTCTTGGTGCACTGGGGTTTTCTCAAAGTTCCCGCCATTGGTTTCAAGGGATTTTGCTGGGATTTTACTGGGTATTTTGGTGGTTTTGGTTTGACGCATGTTTCTGGGCCTCTCTGATTGGAAGAAGAAATCTGAAGTGAGGAGGAAAACCTTTCCCAAGGATGACAAGTGCTGGCGGGCAGAGAGCCTGGCCCATGGTGTGAGATCAGCTGTTGGCAGCCCCCAGCACTGATGCCCCTGGCACTGGTGCCCAGCTGGGGCATCTCTGCCTATTTGGGGCTGGTGTCCCCTCTGGGCAGCATCAGGTCATGCATGTGGTTTCCTTGTTCCTGTAACGGTGTGAATTCTCTGCTGTTGGCTCGCAGAGTTGCTGGGACACCCAGATGGTCCTGGTGCTACAAGTCCCAGCTCTGCCTACTGGCTGTGGGGCCTGTCGCCTCTGCCCTTGGGGGGGCACGTTGGATTACTAGAGCCAGCCATGCCTCTTTCATGAGTGTCGTGGTGCCTGGCCCCAGATGTTTCCAGCGTGGGCTGAGTTGTTTGGCTGCCACCTCCCCGATGCCACCAGGGTGAAGCCATCAGTTGCTGCCACTTTCCGTGGGAGACAAACAAACCCCATCAAAGCACAGAGCTTCTAGAAGGAGCATGCTCCCGTGCCAGCAGGTGCTGCCGCCTCCCAGCCAGAGCTGGAAACCACAGGCCAGTGTAAAACAGGAGCAGCCTTGGGCCCTCTGTGCCAGCTCCACTGTGTGCCGGTGCCACCAGCCCTGGCTGTAGCTCTGAGCGGGGCTGGGGACTGCTGACCAGCACCGGGGTGCTCCCAGTGCAGGCTCTGCTCCGGGGCCGTGCGCTGCGGGTTATGAGTGAAGCTGGGGGGTGCAGGTGAGTGGGTCCTGTCCTCCCCATGCCAAACTCCTGGATGGGTTCCTGGGGTCCCATCCCTGGCTCTCAGCCAGCCACGGGGGCTCGGTGCCACTGACCTGCTGAGGATAGAGGCCGTGCCTGCTCTGGTACCGGGGAGGTGTGAGGGGCCGAGCGGGAGAGTGTACCGGCCCCGCTGCCCGGCGGGCACCCCGCAGGCGGCAGTGGCAGGAGTGGCTGCCAGTAGTTGGGGACAGGCTGTCCTGCGCAGGCAGCTGACATTTTGGAAGGAAATAGCTGCTCTCTGCTCCTTCCTGTAGTGCGCAGCCAGCGAAACGGCCGCCCGGGAGCTCGGCTGTGCCGGCTGCCCCCGCCGAGAGCCGTAGCCGGGCTGTCCTGGGGCCGGACGGAGCGGCGAGGGGGCAGAGCAGGGCCAGAGCCCGGGTGAGTGCGGCTACAGGACGGAGCACTCCACACCCGCTCGGGGGACCCTGGGGTGAGGCGGTGCGGACAGGGGGCCGCTGTGGGCGGAGGGGTGGGTGTCTGTGGTGGGGTAAGCGGAGCCCCTCGCTGTGCCGAGCGGCTGCTATCCCGCTGTCACCCCCACCGCGCCCGGGGCCCCGTCGGGGGGCTGGATCCCGTCCTGGAGGGACCTTGCTTGGGGCCGCCCACCTTGGAGGGCTGCAGGACACCTTCTGGCCAGGCCTGCCGGGGGCAGGGGCAGCGCCGGCTGGGGCAGCACCTAAGCCCCGGGGCAGCACTACCGTAGGGTGCAGGGTCCAGCCCTGCGGCCACGAGCGAGGCCGGCTCTGACCTGGAAGCGATCGCGGGTTCCCGGAGGTGCCGAGAAACCACGTGTCCGTGTTTACTGCGGCGGGAGGCGCAGCGGGCGCAGGGCCGCTGCCGCCGGAGCCCAGCGCCGCGCCCCTGCGGGGGGAGGACACCACTGCGGAGACCCCCGGGCTGGGAGAGCACCGGGCAAAGGGCAGTGCGGGAGCCGCCGCGGCGGAGGCGGGAGTGGGGCGGGGGGGTTACAGCCAGAGCCCTTTGCTGTGGTCTCCCCAGGCCTTTGCCTGGCCCTTGGCCCCTGCCTGGCCCTTGCGGGCGTGGGTCTGGGCAGAGGCTGCCCAGAGGTCGGGGGCTGTGCCAGCAGCAGGGCAGGGTGTCCTGCTCACGGGGAGGCCCTCGGGATGGCTGTGTGCAGGGAGCGTCCCGCGGTTGATTGCAGTGAGCATCCCGCGCAGAGCGTGCTCCGGCCTCGGGGTAGTGTCTGCCTGTGTTTGGATTTTGCCGTGCCCATGGCACGTGGGAAGGTGCCACTGCCGGCCTCACCCTGTAAGGCATTTCCCTCCTTTTGTGTGCCCACGGATGTGCTCTGGCTCTCCCGCAGCTTGGAACTTGTTGCTGGTGCCTGCTGCCAGTGTGGCTGCAACCCTTCCCCAGTGTGGTCATATCAGTCCCCTAGTTGCCCCCAGCCGCAGCAGAGCTGCTACCTCCCCCGTGCCTACCCTTTCCTGCGCTGCTGCCTTTGGCCTTCTGGGTGCCCTTTTCTCCTGTGGGTTTCTCCTGTTTTGCACTGGGTTTGGCAGTGCTTCCCCATCAGCAGTGGGCAGTGGGGCTATAAGAGGCAGAAGCAAGGACTGCTGGCATCTCCCTCTCTCTGCTCGGTCCCCGTGGCTCTGGAGTCCCTCCCCACAGCTCTGGGGTCCATCTCCTCAACAGTGGCCCTACCCCGGGAAGCTGCTGCCTGTGCTGCTTCAGAGGCAATAAGTCTCCGGTGAGCGCGTTGCTGTGGCTTGTCGAGTGCTGCTGGTTAACCGAGCTGCAGTGACGGGTGGGTTCCAGCTCGCTGCCAGCGAGTAAATGCAAAGTAGCCTAAACCACTACAATTATCTGCCTCTTGCAGTTGTTGGAGTGTGCACGGGGCCGGCGGCTGCAGCATGGCTGACCCATGGCAGTGCTTGAGGCTGCAGCTGCCCGGCTGGGGCTGGTGGGCTGGAGGTGGCACTGGGGTGGGTGAATGTCCCTGGACACAGGGGTGAATCCCCTGAGCTCCCATCCCTCGGGCAGCCGGTGGTGCCACTGAGGAGTGTGGTGTTGGAAAGTGGTGCTGAGCATGGTCCAAGCCAGGGCAGTGGCTGCCAGCAGGAGGGCTGCCTGGAAAGGCTGGCAGTGGCAGCTCAGCTGCATGGTGGGACCGTGGTGCTCCAGCTTATGCTGAAGCAGAGCTGCTGCCCCAGTCATGCTGAGTCTCGGGGTCAAACATCTGCTCATGGTAGGTGACACTGATCGCTTGTGCTGGGGTGGTCAGGGTACCCTGCAGCCCATGGGGAGGTTTGGTTTGTCCACAGGTTGAGTCACAGGAGACAAAAATGAGGTGTCTGGAGAAATTGCATGTCCTGCTGCATTGACAATGTCCGTGGAGGTTGTGCCCAAGCCTGGTGCAAATGGTATTTTGAGGCACACACCAGGTGAGCTCTGCCACCATCAGCCACTGCACTGCCCCTTGTAGAGGCAGATGTGATGCTGGTGCTCCTGATCCCAGGCTGGCACTGGCCAAATGCGATGCCTGCTGGCTCACCACAGAGCAGCCAGAGACTCGTTGCTTAACAACATGCTGGAGTGGAGTAGGAAGTATTTTGTCACTGTGAGATGGGAAGAGATCACCATTTTATCAACAGGCAGGGCAGTGTCTGTTTGCTCTGTGTCCATGCAGATGTCCCCACAGTCCTGGGGACTTCGGTCGCTTTGTGGTGCAGTGGCACCGGTGTGGCCATTCTTGGCTCTGCCCCTTATCAAACGTCTGCAATTTCCAACAGCAGCATGTCCTGCTGTCAGCCATCCCACCTTCCCTTTCCTCCTTGTCAGCATTCTTCTGCCTCCCCAGGCCCCTCCTTGCCAGCAGCATTTCCAGCTTGGTGATTTCTGTGAATGTGGAAACGTTCCTCCCTTTTTATAGGGGAAAAATTCATTTTTAGCCAACTCTGGGTTATTGTTCCTCTTCCTGTTCAGGGGCGGGTGTGCCTGGCTCAGGGGCTCCGTCTGTGGCTGCTCTGCTCGGACCTGCTGCCACTGTCCCCCAGCATGTGCCCCTCACCATATGGCAGCACCAGCTCTTTTGGAGCCCTGTGGGCCACTGAGTATTTCTGAGGCTGAACAAAATGCTATGGGGAGAGGGGGAAACAGCCCCCATTGGCTCAGTCCCTCTGCTTGTGACCAGCCAGTGCAGTGATCAGGTCCTGGCCTGGTCACCCGGCCTTGGGACACACCCAAGGCCTCGCGCCCCTGCCTGGCCCCTTGTGTGGTGCCAAATCCCAGGTGGTTTGGGTGTGAGTGCCTCTAAATGCTATTTACTGCTGCCTTCTCACTCGGGGACCTTTAGCCCCCCAATCCCTCCTGTGTCACTCACCATCATATCACCCTCAAACACTCAGCTGCAGATTTTTTCTCCAGCTCCCTCGAGCCGCAGGTGTGACTTCCCAGGGGACACACTGGATTTCAGTAGAGGTGCTGTCCCCACCATCTCATCCCTGCCTGCCCCCAGGGGAACCAAGGCCATGTGGTGGATGGAATCCCTGCATGGAGCCAGAGTCACCCCAAAACTGCTTTAGGAAGGTCCGTGCGTCTCCACCAGGACATGGGGCACACAGTGGCCCTGGGACTGGGGACTCATCAGGGACTGCAATGCCACAGGGGCTTTTGGGGCTGGGGCTGCTCCTGCCTGTCGGCACTGCCAGGGTGTGGGCAGGAGCGGGGTGAGTGCAGGGGGGGCCTCCGCTCTGCGTCACCCTGGATTTCTGGGCAGCCCTTCCTCCCCCTGGCCTGTTTCCTCATTCGCGTGGCCAGCAATGGCTGCCATCCCGTGGTGCAGTGAGGGGAAATGAGAACCATGTGGAGAGGCCGTGCAGAGGCACATCCTTGGCTCCGGGCACCCCCAGGGCTGTTCCTAGAAAAGAGGGGGTGACTCAGAGCCAGGGTCCCCTGCCCCCGCATGTCCCTTCTTTCAGAAGCTGGAGACAGTGCTGGCAGCACCGGAGACTCCAGACACTCCTTCAAAGGGCTTTGGGAACACAGAGGCTCCTGCAAAGGGAGTGGGAACAGCCAGGGCCAGACCCCTTGCAGCACAGTGCCTGCCTGTCTCCGAGAGGTGCCCTGACAGTGCGTCTCCCTCAGGTGCTGAGCCATGGCGGTGTGGATCCAGGCCCAGCAGCTCCAGGGCGAAGCCCTGCGGCAGATGCAGGCGCTCTATGGGCAGCACTTCCCTATCGAGGTGCGGCACTACCTGTCGCAGTGGATCGAGAGCCAGGCATGGTAGGTCAGGGTGTCCCATCCCCAGCGGGGTGCTGGGTTTGGCAGTGGGTGCTCCCTGCCATCAGGCTGCCCTGACACCGCTCTGCTCCACACGCAGGGACTCCATTGACCTTGACAACCCCCAGGAGAATGTGAAGGCAACGCAGCTTCTGGAGGGGCTGATTCAGGAGCTGCAGAAGAAGGCAGACCACCAAGTGGGTGAGGACGGCTTCCTGCTGAAGATCAAGCTGGGGCACTACGCCACGCAGCTACAGGCGAGTGGGGGGCTGTGGGCAGGGGTGCAAGGCCAGGGGGGTCCCTGCCCTGTGGCTGACTCAGGCAGTGCTCTCCCCACAGAACACATATGATCGATGCCCCATGGAGCTGGTGCGCTGCATCCGGCACATCCTCTACCACGAGCAGCGGCTGGTGCGGGAGGCAAACAATGTGAGTGGGGGCTGGGAGGGGTGAGGGAGAGGGTTCTGCAGGGTTGGGGGGATGCTCAGGGGCTCTCCTCCATGATGATGTGAGCAGCCCTGAGGCAGGGAATGGAGAGAGTCCCTTCCCCATGCTGAGTGTACCCTGTTGCCCCACACAGAGCCCTTCCCCAACTGGCTCCCTGGTGGACGCCATGTCCCAGAAACACCTGCAGATCAACCAGACCTTCGAGGAGCTACGGCTCATCACGCAGGACTCAGAGAATGAGCTCAAAAAGCTGCAGCAGACACAGGAATACTTCATCATCCAGTACCAGGAAAACATGCGCCTCCAAGGTGGGTGGGGGGCCGAGGAGCATGGGCCTGGGGTGCTGTCAGGGCTAGCCCTAACAGCATCTTCTGTCCCCCAGCCCAGTTCTCCCAGCTCTCCCAGCTGGGTCCCCAGGAGCGCATGTCGCGGGAGACGACGCTGCAGCAGAAGAAGGCATCGCTGGAGGCCTGGCTGCACCGTGAGGCCCAGACACTACAGCAGTACCGCGTGGTGAGTGATGCCACCCCATTCCCCATGACGCTGTCCTCTGCTCCCCGTGATGCCCTGTGACACTGTCCCTGTGCCCTGTGATGTTGTCCCACCTTGCAGGACCTGGCTGAGAAGCACCAGAAGACGTTGCAGCTGCTGCGCAAGCAGCAAACAACCATCCTGGATGATGAACTGATACAGTGGAAGCGTCGGCAGCAGCTGGCGGGTAACGGGGGCCCACCCGAGGGCACCTTGGATGTGCTGCAGACCTGGTGAGTGCCTGGTGGGGTGGGATGGGACAGGGTGCTGAGCCCCAGTGGGTGCTGAGCCCTGCTCCCCCCAGGTGTGAGAAGCTGGCAGAGATCATCTGGCAGAATCGGCAGCAGATCCGCCGTGCCGAGCACCTGTGCCAGCAGCTGCCGATCCCAGGCCCGGTGGAGGAGATGCTGTCAGAGCTAAACGGCACCATTACCGACATCATCTCTGCCCTGGTCACCAGGTATACGTTGAGGCCAGCTGGGTGGGGGGCCGAGTTGGCCCTGCCCTGCCCACCCTGACCTGATCCCCCTGCTCCCTCAGCACCTTCATCATCGAGAAGCAGCCCCCCCAGGTGCTGAAGACACAAACCAAGTTTGCAGCCACCGTACGGCTCCTGGTGGGGGGGAAGCTGAACGTGCACATGAATCCCCCTCAAGTGAAGGCCACCATCATCAGCGAGCAGCAAGCCAAGGCCCTGCTGAAGAATGAGAGCACCCGCAAGTAATACCAGGGGCTGGGAGTGTGTGGTGGGGGTGGCTGGGGCTACCAAGGCAGTGAGGAGCAGGGTGTGGTGGGGTGGCTGCACCTCACACTGCTCCCAGTCCTGGTGGTTCCCTGACCTTGTGCATTCCCATGGCAGTGAGAGCAGTGGGGAGATCCTCAACAACTGCTGCGTCATGGAGTATCACCAGGCTACTGGGACGCTCAGCGCCCACTTCCGCAACATGGTGAGCGCCCCTGGTTCCCCTTCCTGTCCTCTTGTGTCCCTCTGTGTTCGCCCTGCTGTCCTCATCTATTCCTCCCTGCTCACCTGTTGTCACCTGCAGTCCCTGAAGCGGATCAAGCGCTCAGATCGTCGCGGGGCTGAGTCAGTGACGGAGGAGAAATTCACCATCCTCTTTGAGTCGCAGTTCAGTGTTGGTGGGAATGAGCTGGTCTTCCAGGTGAAGGTACATCCACTATGTCCCCTCTACTGGCCCTAGGCAAGCCATGGGCACTATGCCCACAGGGGTGGGGCTCAGCTGGGGTCGCAGGGTGCCCGCGGGCAATGCTCCCTTGGTGCCCCACAGCCCATTCTGGTCTCATTCCTCTTGGCAGACACTGTCCTTGCCTGTGGTGGTGATTGTGCATGGGAGCCAGGACAACAACGCCACAGCCACCGTGCTCTGGGACAACGCATTTGCGGAGCCTGTGAGTGCCAGTGTCATAGGGGGCAGGACAGGCCCCATCTGCCCCAACAGGGTGTGGGAGCAGGGCTCAACCTCCTAGTGGGATATGCCCAGAGGCATCAGGGAGATCTAGTGCTGACCCTGCTCTCTGCCCCCAGGGCCGCGTGCCCTTTGCTGTGCCTGATAAGGTGCAGTGGCCACAGCTCTGCGAGGCGCTCAACATGAAGTTCAAGGCAGAGGTGCAGAGCAGCCGCGGGCTGACCAAGGAGAACCTGGTGTTCCTGGCACAAAAGCTCTTCAACAGCACCAGCAATCACCTGGAGGAATACAGCAGCACCACAGTGTCCTGGTCCCAGTTCAACCGGGTGAGCGGCCTGGGCTCTGTCCGGAGCACCCCCAGTGTTCATGCTGGGGGGCTGGATGGGGCATACTTACCTGGGGTCCCTGAGTCTCTGCTGCTGCACCCAATTTCTGTGCTGTGTAACAGAGGCTCAGAGGCTGGTGACAGGAGTGCTTATTTTCTGTGGTTTTCAACAGGAAAACCTGCCTGGGAGGAATTACACCTTCTGGCAGTGGTTTGATGGGGTCATGGAGGTGCTGAAGAAGCATTTGAAGCCACACTGGAATGACGGGTAAGAGCCGCCCTGCCCTGTGCTGCCTGGCCCGAGCCCCAAGCCCTGACGCCCTGCTCTGCCTAGGGCCATCCTGGGCTTCGTCAACAAGCAGCAGGCACACGACCTGCTCATCAACAAGCCCGACGGGACCTTCCTTCTGCGCTTCAGCGACTCTGAGATCGGCGGCATCACCATTGCCTGGAAGTTCGACTCCTGTGAGTGTGCACCAGACGCTGGCACCCCTGGACCAAGTATCCCTGGCCCCAGCCTGAGGCTTGGCTATCTCATGCCCATGGGGTACTGGCACTGCCAGGCCAGGCACACTGAAGCCATCCTCAGGAAAGAGGCAAGCCAAGAGGCCCCAGAATGCCGTGGCTGTCCCATGGGGAGCGGCACTGCCCTTGCTCACTGCAGCCATGGGTGTGTCAGGCCCGAATGCTGGCAGCAGCAGGGAGGAGGGACCAGGCTGAACCCTCTGACCCAGCCCTGGGGACTGACGTGGACTCTACGAAATCAGTGACTCGGTGGTGCTCCCCGAGTGCAGGGGTTTTCAGGGATGGCCTGACCCCATGCAGGAGTCTGCTTGTTGCCACTTGCGAGAGCATCCTTTGGAGGGTCACGTGGGTGAGAAGTACCGCAGAGCCCCACGGAGCCCCATGGTTGGGGAACCTGCCCCCCATCTGTCAGGATGAGGCCACACCTGCCTTGGCTTCACTGTGCCTCCTGCCTTATCCCATTTTCTGGCAACCTGTGCTTTATCCTCAACTGTTGCTGGGGGGAGGGATGCAGTTTGCTGCTTGGTATGACCTCACAGCCCATGTCCTGAGCAGGGCCAGGAGCTGCTGCAAACTGTGGGAGTCACCGTGGTCCTCACTCTTGTCTTACAGCTGAGAGGATGTTCTGGAACCTGATGCCTTTCACCACCAGGGACTTCTCCATCCGCTCCCTGGCTGACCGCCTTGGGGATCTCAGTTACCTCATCTACGTGTACCCCGACCGGCCCAAGGACGAGGTGTTCTCCAAGTACTACACGCCGGTTCTCTGTGAGTCCACGCCAGGTAGCGCTGTCCCTTCACCCCATGTGTCCTTTCCTTTGTGCATCCAGCCAGGATGGAGCTGGTGTTGTCAGTATCCCCCTGCCTCGGGGCCACACTGGCCCCACAGGGCTTCTGCATGGGGCCATGTGTGAGCCCCCAGTGCTGCCTGGGGCTGTGGCATGTGCTGGAGCTCGGGGCCTCAGTGCTGCCTCCTTCTCTCTAGCTAAAGCTGTGGATGGATACGTGAAGCCACAGATCAAGCAAGTGGTGCCAGAGTAAGTGTGACCCTGAAGGCAGATCCTGGGCAGTGGTTCCCATGGGTTCCCAGTGTTGAATTGGCTGGGTTGGACAGCAACCCAGGGCACTGTGGAGCTCAGGTCTAGTGCTGCCAATGGCTGCACTGGTGCTGAGCCTTGGGAGACCCCTTTGCAATTTCACCCCTGGGGTGCCCATCCTGTCCTGCACCAGTGCTCATGAGACCCATCCCCACAGGTTTGTCAATGCATCTGGCGATTCTGCCCCTGGAGGGGCCACATACATGGACCAGGCACCCTCGCCTGCCATCTGCTCCCAGCCTCATTATAACATGTACACCCAGAAGTAGGTATCATATCCCTTGTCCCTGTCCTACTGCAGCTGGTCCTCCCCTCACCCCTTGCCTCCCACAGTCCTGACCCTGTGCTGGACACCGAGGGTGATTTTGACCTGGAGGACACGATGGATGTGGCGAGGCATGTGGAGGAGCTGCTGCGGCGCCCCGTGGACAGTCAGTGGATCCCCCATGCCCAGTCGTGACGGGCAGGCACCTGGTCCCTTGTCCCGGGCCCCAGCGCTGTGGGGACTGTGCTGTGTTCGTGTCTCTGTGCCAGGGGACAGCGGGTGGGCCCTGCCCCCAGGATTTGCTCTGTGCTGCCCCGAAACACAGGCTGGCGTCCAGCTCTTTGGTGTTTATGCCCTTGTATAAACGGCAGCGGATTTGTCGCATGGTTTTCCTGTATGTTCCTTTTAAGAGGCCCAGCTTCGGCTTTCCGCTTCTGCCAGCACTGGCCCTGCAGCCCCCCATTGCCCCGTGGGGCTGCTGGGGTGGGGGCCACCAGCCCGGCCTCAGGTTCGCTTTTGCAGTTGTCACTAAGAATGTATGTGTCGCCTTCTTGTTCTCCCCCGCGGCTCCGTTCCCAGGGGTGCGTGAGGGCAGAGGGCAGAGGGGGGGTTCGGCCAGGGCTCCCCCAGCCCGTGCTGGTGCTCTGCTCCACAGTGGCAGGGTCCCTGGACCTCATCTCCTTTGCCCCCAAAGATGCAGGAGCCCCTCCGGCTCCCGGCCTCGGTGTCCCCTCTGGAGCCGGTGCAGCATGAGAGTGGCAGGGTGCGAGGGCACCCAGCGAGGGCAGTCGGGTGGGCAGGGGGTTTGGGGAAGCGGAGCCCTCTGCCCTCTGCCTCTCCCCTCGCTTGGGCGGGAAACTCTGGGGTCCTGGCCATGTTATTTTTCTATCACAGAGTAAATAAAGCACGGAATATTTTTGTAACACAAATCTCTGCGTGCCACGTGTGTCTTGGGGCAGAGGTGGGTTCCTCTGGGGAGCTCCCCATCTCGAGTGCACCAGATGAGTGCTGGGGCTGGGTCCAGTGTTCGGGTCCGTTGGCACAAGCTGGGCGGATCTGGGCACTCTGTCCGGGCAAGAGGGCTGCCGCGGGGAGCAGAAGCTGGGCTGGAGCCGTTTTTCCGGGCAAAAAAGTAGACCGGATTAATTGCCCTGTTTTTCTAAAGAAGGAGCTTGGTCTTGATGAAGGGGCAGGGGGCGCTGGTACTCGGGGTTCAATTGCGGTTGAATTCCCTGCCAAGGGGGGGGCTCCAGGGATGCTGTTTAAAGGCAGAAATGAAAATAAAAGTAAAGCGGAGAGGGGGCGGCGCCGGGCGCGATAGTTCTCCGTCATTTCTGCCGGAGGCGGAATAGCCGGGTGGGCGAGAGGGGTCCGGGGCCAGGTCCCTGGTCTGGGGCGGTGTCCGCATTCCGCGATGCTGCCGGCGGTGGCGGTCGCGGCGGTGGTGGCCGTGACTGTGGCCGTGACCGTGGCCATAGCTGTCCCCGCGCTGCGGCACCGCCTAGTCCGTTCCGCGCTGCGCCGAGCCGGGGGCCGGTACCGGCGGAGGCTGGATGCGCTGGGCAGCGACGTGCGGCTGAGCCAGGAGTGGCGGCTGCGGCGGCTGCTGGGCACCGGCACCGGGAGGGCCGGCGGTGAGCGCGGGGCTGCGGGAAGGGGGCGGGAAGGGGGTCGGTCCCATGGTTGCCCCTCTCACCCTGTGCCTCTCCCGGCAGGCTTGGAGGAGTTCCAGGAGCGGCATCCCCTGGGGCAGCCCTGTCGGGACAGAGCGCCAGGAGATCCGGTTCCTCCGCTGCGCCTCTGGGCTCTGCTCCGCGGCTGCTGGGACACCGATCCGCCTCTGCAGGTACGGGGAGCAGCGAGCGGGGTGGGCGCGGACCCCCGCAGGGCCTGCCCTCCCGACCCTCTCCTTCCCCGCAGGGATCCCTGCTCTACCTGGATGCCCTCGGCGCCGCCTTCCCGCGGGCACTGGCCCGCCGGGGCACGGCCCTGCTGCACTGGACCCCTGGCTGTCGCCGCGCCCCGGCGGGGTGGCCGCTGCCCACCCTGTACTGCACCCCGGCCCTGGCGGGTACCCTGCTCTCTCGGGCCGCCGCGCTGCGGGTGCAGCTGCTCTTTGCCCTGAGGCAGCGTGCGCTGCACGTTCTGGAGGCCGGGCTGGCAGCCGAGCTGCACGACGCGCTGGTGGCCCTGCGCACTGAATGGCCCCAGCTGGCCCAGGAGCTGGCGTTGGGCAGGCTGAGCCCCCAGCCCGGGCTGCCCGAGGGGGTGCGGGACCAGCTGCAGGCACTGCTGACCCCTGATGCTGCCCGGGCAGCAGAGCTCCGTGCTGAGTGCACTCGTGGCTTTGAGGGCATCGCGTTGCGTCTATGGCCACAGCTGGAGGTGGTGGTGGTGAGAACGGCGTATGGCACCGAGCGGCTCTACTGCGACTCCCTCCACCAAGCCGACTGCCAGGGGCTGCCCTTCTACTGCCCCTTCTACCAGGCAGCAGGAGGTGAGTGTCCCCCACGCTGGGGCGTCCTCATGCCCTGGGTGCCCGCAGGGAACTGCTGCCATATGGCAACACAGATCTCCCTGCCCCACCACATGCTGATGCATCTCTGTGCTGCATTCCCTTCTTGCAACCTGAAAACAGCTCTGTCCTGGCACCAGCAAAACAGTTCCCCCTTGCATGGGGGTGAGGCTTGTGTGGGCAAGTTTGGGGCGTCTGTGGAGCTCACATTGACACATGTTGCTTCTGCCCAGCCCTGCTTGGTGTAAACCTGTGGCCAGTGGAGCCAGCACCCCGATTCCTGCTGTGCCCTGACTGGGCTTTCTATGAGTTCCTGCCCTGCCCGGCCAACAAGGAGCCACGGACAGTGCTGCTGGATGAGCTCTGGGAGGGACGCGAGTACGAGCTGGCTGTGACAGCCCAGCCAGGAGAGTACAGGTGCCTCCACCCTGCTGTGTAGTCCTGGGGGGCTGCCTGCCCCAGTCCCATGCATCTATCTCCCCCTCACTCTCTCCCTGCCCATACAGGTGCCGTACTGGGGAGGTACTGAGGGTGGTCGGCTTCCACAAGCAGTGTCCCATAGTGGAACCTGTGCGCAGGTGAGGACATCCCAATCCCTGCCCCTCACCTCAGGGAGCTGGGTCCATGTGCTGGCAGGGTCTTAACAGGAGGGTGCCAGTGACCCACCCTGTGTCCCTGTACTGCAGGGAGAGCCAGATGCTGAGTGTGCGAGGTGAGAGCATCCCTGAGGAGCAGTTCTGCCAGAGCCTGTGCCGCACCCTCAAAATGTGGCCAGGCTCTCGCCTGATTGACTACGTCTGTGTGGAGAGTAGCCTGCTGGGTGAGCTCCCCTGAGCTGTCCGAGTCCCCCCAAAAGTGTAGCTGGCGCTGCATGGGGCTCTGCCAGCCCTCCTGTGCCCAGCAGGGCTGGGGGCTGCCTGTGTCTGCCCAGCAGGGGTGGGGGCTGCAGGCAGCTCTGACATACTCATGGTGCTGCTCCAGGTGACTCTTCAGGGCCCTGTGCCCCCCACTACGAGGTGTTCATGGAGCTGCAAGGCCTGCGGGACCTGTCAGAGGGGCAGCGCTACAAGGTGAGCAGGACATGGGCTGTGCTCTGTGTCTGTGTGGGGTGGCTGAGGGGCACTGCTATGGCAGTGTGGGACCAGCACAGGCAGCTGCCCTCTCTTTGCAGCTGGACCAGTGTCTCCAGGAGGATTTCCCCATCTACAAATCCTTCCGCTTCAAGGGCAGCATTGGGCCCCTGCGCCTGCACCTGGTGAGGCCCGGGACCTTCGTCCGGCTGCGGGAAGCACTGGGCTCACCCCTGCCCATGCCCAGGGTCCTGCACGAAGAGCAGCTGCTGCGGCTGATCCAGGGATCCGTCATCTCCTAGGGCATCCTGGGGGTCCCGCAGCCCTTCCACCCTCGGGTTCACTTGGCGTGCACCCTCGGAGGAGGGGCCATGTCCCTGGGGTGGGAGGGCATGGGGGTGAGGGTGCCCAGCCCCAAGGGTTTCGCTGAGTGGAGCGGATGGAGACAGTGAGCTTCACCATGATCCGTGGCAGCAGCAGGCACCGATGGGCACCCACTCAATGCTGCCGTGGGGATGGAGCAGGAGGTTGAAAATGTCATGGGTCAGTGGGGTCCTGCAGCTGCAGGACCCCCTCGCTCAGTGCCTTGGCAGCACCTGCAGCCACAGTGGAGCAGGTGCCCGTGCCTTTCCCAAGGGACACCTCAGCCATCACAGCCCATGGCTGAGGCAGAGGACATAATGGAAACCTCTGTGGGAGCAGGAGGAGCAGAAGAGCCTAGGCTCATCACTGTGCTGAGCACTGGGGCCCTGTGGCATTTTGTCCCCTGGCAGGGACACTGCAGCAGGGCTCAGGTGGCTGGTGGTGGCAGGTGCCACAGAGCAGCCCCAGCCAGGCTCCAGTGCATGTCCACTGGTTTAAGAATAAGCTCCAGCGAGGGCTGCTTTTAATGTTTTAAAAACCAGATTCAAAATAAAGGAGGATTATCTCTTAAAAATAAATAAAGGACCACACTCTGGGATTGAATTTTAGACTATTATTTTTAATCCTCATTAAAGAGATTGCTTGAGCAATCTGACTGCTCTGAGGGCTGAGGAGTTGCTGCTGTTCTCGGGGGTCCTGGGGAAGGGGCAGCCATGAATATTTAACCAGCTGAGCGGCTGCTGCTCTCTGCGGGCACCAGGCTCTTTGTGCCTTTGAGGCACACGTGTACCATCGGGAGGGACTGGTCATTTCTCCTCCTGCTCATTAAGGGTTATTTCAAGGGCTGGCGAGGGCGTGTGGGGCACCTGCTGTGCCGCAGCTGCTGCTGGGGGGCAGTCGGGCTGTGGGCAGGAGATGATGTCTTGAACAAGGCTCACACAAAGCAAAGCATCCCCCGGCACAGTGGAGACCCCCACAGTGGGGGGATCCATCCACAGGGATGAACCGCAGGGATGAACCAGACTGAGGCTTGCTCCCCCATCCCTGTGGGGAAAAAAATATGGAGCAAATTTCTGCTCCAGGTCGGGGAGAAGCTTTTCAGTGGGCTGGGGGCACCCCGTAATAAAAGCCTTGAGCCACCGGCCTGGAAGAGTCGTGTGGGGCCAGGGCTGCGCTGGGCGGCTCTGCTTGCACTACCCTGTTTGGGTACCACCCCAGTGGGAGTGGAGGTTGGTGGGGTGGAACCCGCTGGGCAGGGCCAGGCTGCCGAGTGCCCGGCTGGATTTGGATGCCAGGCTGCAAGGTGCAAGGTCGATTTTGAGTGCACGGCTGCAGGGTGCAGGTTATTTTGGGCGCAGGCTCATTTGTGCTGCTGGTACCAAGGCTGGAGGGTGCGGGTGCCCGGCTGCAGGGTGTCAGGCTGGGTTTCCGTGCCCGGCTGCAGGGTGTCAGGCTGGGTTTCCGTGCCCGGCTGCAGGGTGCGGGCTCGGCCGGGGTCCCACCGGGATGGGGTGGCTGCCGGGCCCGGGCGCTGCGGTGCTGGGGGGAGATCGGGGATGCCCCGGCGGTGGAAGATGCTGGTGCCCGGTGCCCGTCCGCGCGCCCCGCCGCTGCAGCCCGGGGCGGGGGGGCCGCGCCGGCCCCGTCCCCATCCCCGCCGCGTCCCCGCCCCCGGCCCGGCCCGTCCCCTCCTCCCGGCCGCGCCGCCTCCCGCCCGCTCTGCCACTGAGTCCGCAGCGGCGGCGGCGGCGGGCGCAGGCTCCGGGCGCCCCGGGGCCCCGCGGCGGCCGCTGCCCTGAGGCCGCGGGGGATGGCGGAGGGGCCCCGGGGCGCCCTGCCGCCGGGCTCGCCCCGCCCCGCCGCACCGCTGCCCAACGGGCCCCGTGGCGGCGGCGGCGGCAGCCCCGGCTCGGGCTCAGGCAGCAGCAGCCGCGAGGACTCGGCGGAGCGGAGCCCCGCGCCCGCCGCCCCCCGGGCCAGCATCATGAAGGTGAGAGCCCCGCACCGGCAACGCACCGGCCCGGCCCCCCCGCGCCCCGGGCCCGGCACCTGCGCAGCGCTGGGGTGCCGAGCCGTGTCCCCCCGCCGAACCCTGCGTCCCCCCGCACCGGCTCGGTCCGTCGCTCCTCGCTCCCCCTATGCCCGTGGAGCGGCTCCGAGGAGCTGCAGAGCAACCGCATCCCCAGGCGAGCGAGGGTCGTCACCTGCCCACGGTGCTGGTCACACCGGGACTGACACGGCGTCCCCGCGCCCTGCCCGGACCCAGGGTTTCCAAGGGCACAGTCTAGCCCGGCCCAGCTCTGTGGGGTGTCCGTGGGTTGCCCTGTCAAGTGCCATGGCCACACTGCCGCATCACCCCGTCCTGCTCAGGGCACCCCTGGGTGCCAGTGAGAAGATGCCCACTCCTGCCCCTCGAACAGCTTCTGCTCTCCCTTCCTCTCTCCTGCCAAGCACTGAGCCCTGGGCCTGGCCTGACCAGCTTGCAGTCTGCTCCCAACAGCTGATGTTGGTGTTGCCGGGCCATGGTGGGGCCGGGGGCCAGGGAGGGTCTCGGAGGTCGCCCACCTGGATGGGCCGTGGGTTACACGTGTGCTTTCCTAAATGAACCCCCCTGATTGTGCTGATGCCAGCGGTACTCGCTGACACAATAGGTCATGTCCGCCCGGGACTCGCCTCCCTGCTCCCAGCAGCCTATTTTAAGCTGGGATTGCTCCGGTGCTATTAATACGCCGTGAGGGGGCTGTTCCCGTGGTGCCCCAGCCCCGCTCTTCTGTCCCCAGGATTCAGTTTTTTGGACAGCGGTGTCAGGACCCTGAGTCCCTGCCCGCGCCCGCCTGGGCTCTCGTTGCAAACTGTTGCGGGGGCGGTCGGGCTGTGCCCACGCGGTGACGGCATGGAGACCTGCCGGTGCTCCCGTGCAACTAGAGGCTGGTGACAGTGCGCCGTCTGTACCCGGTTTCCTTGGGGACATTGCAGGGGTCTCCTGCTCCTCCCGGGATGGACCAGCATCCTTCTTTGCCTAGGCACCATCCGTGGGCACCGCGAGGTGGGGGTGGGGAACCTCTCGCTTGCCCCCGGGCTGGGCACATCCCTGTCGCCACCTGCGTCACCACGGGATTTGGCCTCACGTGAAGGTCGGGTGGCTCAGGGCCAACGCTGGCGGGGGAGGGCGCTGGCCCAGGAGGAGGTCAGGCCCGGACAGTGTCCCCAGCTTGTGCCGATCCATTTTGCACCTCCGAGTCCATCCGGGGCCTGAGTGGTAGTGGAGGCACATGTGGAAAGAGCTGCCAGCGCTATTATTTTTTGGGATTTCCAGAAAAGACTGGAGGAGTGAAGCTGACAGTGGGACTCACTGGCTGTCTGGAGACAGGGGGCCAGGGGCAGCAGGGTCCAGAGCTGTACCCTGCAGTGTCCCTGTGCCCTGGCTGAGGACCTGCTCCCTTCTAAGAAAGAAGGCAGAAAGCAGATGGGGCTGGTGGTCCTGTGGGCTGGGAGGATGCTGGAGAGGGACTTGGAGGAACTGGATCTGCTCTTCCCTGCTGCAGGAGGTGTACCTTCCCTAGTGCCTTGCTCTCCTGTCCCCTGAGCCCCCTTCCCATCGTGTGCCAGCCCCAGGAGCTGTGTGGTGCCTCTTCTGGGATCTGACTCCAAGGCCCCTCGCTGGGGAGTAGCAGCTGGTGCCGTGGGGAGTGGATGTGTCAGTCGCTCTCTTCTTGGCAGGGAACAAACGATGGTAGAAAAGCCCTGACTATGCCTGGTCTCCCACTGCCTCAGCTCCAGGGCTGCTGCCTGCCTGCACCCCTACCCACACAGGGATAAGAGAACTGGGGAGACCCCAGACCTGGGGAATTCAGCTGCAGATGAGTCACGTCACGGCCAGGCTGGGGGATAAAGGGAAAGGAGGGACGACTGATGGGCCCTTCCCCAGCCCTTGCTTTGAGAGTGGGTTACATGGCCGGTAACGGTGGCTGTCACGTGAAGGCTGAGATTAGGGCATCAGCATTCACCAGGGCACTAATGCAGGAGATAATTGGCTGAAGAGGTGCTTAACACATGCTGCAGAGCTGGGCAAGGCACAGGCAGCTAGGCTGGGACGTGCCCTCCGTGCCCAGCCCACCATCACCACTGGCATCGTGGTCGGCATCGGCATCGTGGTCAGTGCTTTGCTCTGCAGAGCCCTGCCCACTCCCTGCCAGCTTGGCGGCACAGTGAGCAGGATCCCTGCTCCGGCCGGAGCTCTGCCCTCTGGCCGGGAGTGTTCCGTGCTGCCATGGCCATGGGCGCCATGTCCTCCCGGCTCCACTGCTGCCTTACTCGTCACCCGCCTGTGCTGCTCCTGCCCGCGGCTCGCCCAGCACTTCGTGGGGTGTCCCCAGCGTTGAAGACCACCTGGAACAGACTGTGAAGGGGCTGCCAGGGCGCAACAGCTCTTCCCTGCCGGTTCCCAGGCCGCAGTGAGGAGTGTAGAGCAGCTGCAAACAGGAGATTCCTTGCACCCACTGCCGCCCGCTCGCTGCTTGCCCCTGCAGAGGCAGAAGCAGAGCCTGTGAGCTGCGGGGCTCTCTTGGATCTGTGCCAGACATCTACACCCCAAAGTGCTGCAGCGGGCACCCCTCCCCTGTCTAAGCCTGCGAGGGTGGGAGTCTGCAGGAAGAACGTTCGGGCTTTCGCCCTGAGCCGGGGTGGCCGGGGTGCCGGCGGGGCTGGTGCCGGCGGGGTGTGTCTGGCTGCCTGCGGTGGGCGCAGCTGGAAGCAGGTCCCTGGCGCTGGGTGCACGCAGGCCCCCCGCCCGTGTTTCCTTTCCGGATGGATTTCCTGTTTTCAGCTGTGGGGCCCGGTGCGGAGCCGCCCGGGGTGGGTGCGCCGGGCGGGGAGCGGGTGTGCAGAGATACGGGGGTCCTGCCGGGGCAGGAGGTGGTGCCCTCGGTGCCCATCGCCCCGCGGCGGGGTGGGGCCGGGGCTACCCGTCAGTTGGGCGCTCAGATTGCAGATTGCAGGAAGCATCCGGCGTCGAGTCCTTCCCCGCAGGGCTGGCCGATGGCGTGACCTGCCGCTGAGCCCCTGCCGACCCGGCATGGCTGGCACCGAGGCAGGGTCTTGGAGCTCGACCAGCTCCCTGGAGCAATCTGGCAGCGAGAGGATGCAAACAGCTCCCACATCCGAGCTCCAGGATAGTAAGATGTGCCTGGCTCTATCTAACAGGAGGCTGAGGGCTGGTGCTGGTTCCTCCTTCCCTGGGCCGTTGTTTCCCAGGCATCCTTGGACGATTCCCCATTCCCTGGGGAAACTGTGCATCCTTCTGTGTGACCTATCCCGAATGCCCTTGGCTGGGGCTGCCTGGCCCCGAGGGACGAATCCCGACCCTCCAGGATCAGGCAAGGGGATGTTCTTGCCCAGGCACAGTCCCACGCAGGAGTTGTGGAAGCTCTCAGGGCACTGGAGGGAAGCAACCTCTCACCTCCAACCTGGGCAGCTGAGCAGGACCTGCCTCTGACAGAGACACCACCAGATTAGAGGTGACTCACCATAATCTTGAAGAAGTGGATTAAATCTCCTCCTACTGTGCTACTTAATGAAATCCATCCCATAATACACTCCTGGCCCTGCTGTTCCCCCTTATCCCCTGCCCCTGCCAGCCCCGTGGCAGCTGGGCTCCCCCTCCCTGTAGTGAGGCAGGACAGAGTGTGGGCATGAGGTGCTGGCAGCAAGCAGCCCATGCCCTCGTGACCCTGTGCTCTGTGGGACAGGGCCGTGGCCATGGTTGTCCCCAGCACGTGGCACTGGCAGGGGCTGTCCTGCTCTGCTCCTTGCAGAAGAGTAGGGGGTCTGGCTTGGACTCCCCAGGAGCAGCTCTTCTCGTATATCACATGCCAGGCATCTGTTTTCCTCTGGTGTCCCCAGGCCAGGGACACAGGGACTGTGCTGGGTTGCTGGCTCATGGCTGTGCCTGTGAGGGTGAGCAAGCAGTGGGGAAGGATCCAGCTCAGGGCCAGGAGCAGGAAGGAAGGAAGGAAAGCAGAGTTAAAATAAGCCAGGCAGTGAGCTGTGAGGGAAGCCGGGCCTGGAGCTGGCTCCCAGCCCCCAGGAGAGGGGCGGACTGGAATGGACTGGACTTAGAGTGGTGCTGGGACACCCTGGGGCACCCTGGGGCAGTGCCATGCTCTGCTTTGGGCTGGGGCGGGGGAACCATGGGGCAGGAGGATGCCGGGAACTGGTGGGGTGTGTGCTGCCTGGCTGTCCCTGATGGCTCTGCCCCTTTCCCACCCTGGCAGGATGGCTCCCGGCAGCGGCCACCACACAAGAAGAAGACAGTGTCCTTCAGCTCCATGCCCAACGATCGCAAGATCAACAGCACAGCTGCCTGCATCTCCCTCATGCTGGAGGGCTGTGAACTGAAGAAGGTGCGCTCCAACTCCCGCATGTACAGCCGCTTCTTCGTGCTGGATGCTGACATGCGCTCCGTGCGCTGGGAGCCCTCCAAGAAGGACTCAGAGAAGGCCAAGATTGAGATCAAATCAGTCAAAGAGGTGCGTGTGGGCAAGAAGACGCCTGTCCTGCGCAGCAATGGCCTCTCTGACCAGTTCCCGGATGAATGCGCCTTCTCCATCATCTATGGAGACAACTATGAGTCCCTGGACCTGGTGGCCAGCTCAGCAGATGTGGTGAGTGCTTGGGTGATGGGGCTGAGGTATCTGGTGTCCTATGGAAAGCACAGCCCTGAGGCGCCCGGGACTGGCCACCCCAGCCTCCGGACATCCTGGATCTCCTCTGTCTTCGACCTTGCTGACCTGGAGAAGTCTGGCCGCATCCCCGTGTCCCGGGCTGTGCAGCTGATCAAAGCACTCAACCCTGGCATGAAAACCTCCACCATCGAGCTGAAGTTCAAGGAACTGCAGAAGGCCAGCGAGCGTCCCGGCACAGAGGTGGCCTGTGACCTCTTCGTGGAGGCATACTGTGAGCTCTGCACCCGCCCTGAGATCTTTTTCCTGCTTGTCCAGTTCTCCAGCAACAAGGAATACCTGGGTGTGAAGGACCTGCTGATGTTCCTGGAGGTGGAGCAGGGCATGGAGGGGGTGACGGAGGAGAAGTGTTTGGAGATCGTCAGCAAGTATGAACCCTCCAAGGAGGGCCGGGAGAAGGGCTATCTGGCCATTGATGGCTTCACACGTTACCTGCTGTCTGCTGACTGCTCCATCTTTGACCCGCAGCACCGCAAGGTCTGCCAGGACATGGCACAGCCCCTCTCCCACTACTACATTAGCTCTGCCCACAGCGCCTGCCTGCTGGAGGACAACTTCTGGGGCCGCTCAGACATCAGTGGCTACATCAGTGCCCTGGGCCTGGGCTGCCGCAGCATTGAGCTGGTGCTGTGGGATGGCCCGGAGGGTGAGCCCGTGGTCTACACCAGCCCCTCAGCTGCCTCCTGTGTGCCCTTCCGTGCCGTGGTGGGGCTGATTGACCAGCACGCCTTCACTGCCTCTGCCTACCCCCTCATCCTCTGCCTGGTGGTGCGCTGCTCGGCCCCCCAGCAGCGCCTCGCTGCCCAGTGTCTGCGCAAGACACTGGGGGAGAAGCTGTACCTGGAGCCCCCCAACCCTGTGGCCTCCTACTTGCCCTCCCCCGGAGGAGCTCAAGGGTCGCATCCTCATCAAGGGCAAGAAGCTGCCACCCACCTGTGAGGACAGCGAGGGGGAGGTGTCGGATGAGGAGGAAGGCTGGGAGCTGGCACGGCGGCTGGGCCAGGAGGACCGGGAGGCACCCGAGGGAGGTGGCCTACGGCGGGTGCGCCTCAGCCGTGAACTCTCGGAGCTGGTGAGTCTCTGCCAGGCTGTCCCCTTCCAGGACTTTGAGAGCTCACGACGTGGGCAGCGCTACTGGGAGATGTGCTCCTTCAGCGAGGTGGAGGCGGGACGCTTTGCCAACGAGTGCCCGGCTGAGCTGGTCAGCTACAACAAGCGGTTTCTCTCCCGCATCTACCCCAGCCCCATGCGCATCGACGCCAGCAACATGAACCCCCAGGATTTCTGGAAGTGTGGCTGCCAGATGGTGGCTATGAACTACCAGACACCCGGGCTCATGATGGACCTGAATGCAGGCTGGTTCCAGCAGAATGGGGCTTGTGGCTACGTGCTCCGCCCGGCCATCATGAGGGAGGAGGTCTCCTACTTCAGTGCCAACGCCAAGGACTCCCTGCCCGGGGTGCCTGCCCAGCTTCTACACCTCAAGGTCATCAGCGGGCAGAACCTGCCCAAGCCCAAGGGCTCGGGGGCCAAGGGGGAGGTGGTGGAGCCCTATGTCTGTGCTGAAATCCACGGCATCCCGGCTGACTGTGCTGAGCACCGCACCAAGACAGCCCTGCAGAGCGGGGACAACCCCATCTTCGACGAGAGCCTGGAGTTCCAGATCAACCTGCCGGAGCTGGCTGTCCTGCGCTTCGTTGTGCTGGATGATGACTACATTGGGGATGAGTTCATTGCCCAGTACACCATCCCCTTTGAGTGCCTGCAGCCTGGCTACCGCCATGTACCCCTCCAGTCGCTGGCCGGGGAGCCCCTGCCCCACGCCACCCTCTTTGTGCATGTGGCCATCACTGACCGCCGTGGTGGCGGCAAGGGGCACCGCCGGGGGCTGGCAGGGCGCCGGGGCCGCCGTGTGCGGGAGTACACTTCCACCAAGGCCACTGGCATCAAAGCCATTGATGAGGTCTTCCGGACGGCTACCCAGCCGCTGCGGGAGGCCACTGATCTGCGGGAGAATGTGCAGGTATGGACCCTGCAGGGGCACTGGGGGAAATGGTTCCTGCAGGGGAGGATGGGGCTGGACTGAGAGTGGTGGGGAGCCCAGGTGTCCCCTTTTTCTTTTTCTGGGGGGACATGAGTAAGGAGCCTTATCTGGAGCCTGAGTCATGGGAAATGGGGGTGTTCTTACTCTGGGGGGCTCCTGGGGACCCTCCCAGCTGCACTCCTGACATTGGTCTCTGCCTGCAGAATGCATTGGTCTCCTTCAAGGAGCTGTGTGGGCTAACACCCGCTGCCAACATGAAGCAGTGCATCCTGACGGTGTCCACATGGCTGCTGCACAGTGACAGTGCACCCAGCGTCACTCTCAACCTGGCAGAGCAGTACCCCCCCATGGAGGCCCAGGGCCCCATCCCTGACCTGCTGCGCAAGGTCCTTACTGCCTACGAGACGGTAAGTGCTGTCCTGCCAGGGCTTGGCTCCTTGGGGATGCTCCTTGGGATCAATGGCATTGGGACCAGCACCCTGCCAAGGATGGAGACCCTGAACTCACTGTACCCATCCTGGGGCGGGGGAAGGTGAGTGGGCAGGGGGCTACGTTAGGGCTGCCCAGGGATGAGTCTTGCCAAGGCACAGGCTTGCCCAGATCAGTGCGACCCTGGGACACTGCAACCCCTACCCTGTGCCTGCATTGCCTGCCCCTTGCCCTGGTCCCACTAGGTGGGAGAAATCCCATTAATATCTACAGCCAGAGCTGCTTCCTTCCTTTGTGTTGAAGGGAACCTGGCCACTGGCCAGGTGCTGGTCACACCATACCTGGCCGTGTGTGGTTAGGTGGGAAGGACCAGACCCCAGGCACTGCATTGGGGCAGAGGGCAACCCCTGATGAGCCCTGTCTTCCCATGCACTTGGCCAGGAGGCACAGGGCTGGGGCTGCCCAGCTCCTCATGTCGTCTCTCTCCCCAGATGATCCAGACCAGCCGGACGCTGATTGAGTCTGCCGACGCGGTGTACGGGAAGCTCATCCAGGCACAGCAGGCAGGTGGGTCACAGAGGACAGCCTCAGCTCTGGCGTGGCTCTGGCTGCGGACCCAGGCATGTCCTGGGGTGCTGGGGCTCAGGGCTTCCTGCACTGGGGCAGGGTGTAGGTGGGTGGGCTGCAGTACTGTGCAGGAGGGAGCAAGTAGAGTGGGGGAGGCTGATGAGGAAGTGGGGAAGAGTCATTAGCTGTCAAACACCAGAACATAATTAGTGCCAGAAATAACAGGCTGGGGCTGACGGCAGAAGTGGCAACTAAGTGTTAAGACTTCCCAAACACATGGCAGAACCCACACAGGCAGGTGCTGCTGCCGCCTGCCCCTGCCCTGGTCCTCCCCACGGTTGCCCCCCACTTTGGCAGCTGCCTGGGACCTCTGGCCCCACTCCCGGCCCCGATGTGGCTGCATGGCCCCTCTGTTGGCTGGGACCCCGCTGGGGTAGCCCCACCAGCCCCAGGGGTGTCTGTGGGCTCCCCATGGGGCCGGGAGAATGTGAGGAGCTGGAGAGTCTGGGGAAGAAGGAGGGGGCCCTGCTCTTCTGTCCCCGCCATGCCAGCCTTGCTGCCAGCAGCCGTGCTTGTTCCCTGCCTACGTGGCAAACGGAAATCTCCCCAAGCTCTTGGCTTTCAGCTCTGCCACTGCAGCGAGCGCTGGGGGAGTGGAGCAGTGGGGCACGGGCTGCAGGGCGCAGGTTGGTGCTGTGCCCTCCTGTACTGCTCTGGCTGTTGTGCTGGAGTGCCGCAGGGCAGAGGGACTCTGGAGCATGCAGCCCTTCAGGGTGGTGGTAGGCAGCAATTTGGGGGCTGCAGCCCCCACTTCCTGGTGCTGCCTGTCCCTACTTTGGCTCTGGCCACGCTGTGGACAAGCCCCTGTGGTGCTGGCATCGCCAGTACCCAGCGGTGGGAGCTGGGGGTCCGGGGAGGTGCGGGCTGTGGCGGGGGCACAGGGCCGTGGGCGGGCTGATTGGCAGCGTGAGGGCGAGCGAGCTGCGTGGGAGCTCTCGTGTGGGCCCAGAGCTGCTGCTGCGTCAGGAGGGGTAAATATAGCACCCACTCACGAGGATGTCACATGGTGTACAGTGACAGGGCCCACGCTCTGGTGGGGGGGCCTGCTTTGAGTCCCCCCAGATGAGCCATGGGGTGCAAGAATTGTACCTCTGCCCAGGGTGTTCACTGCCCTTCTGGACCTCACGGTCTCCAGGGCCCAGAACGGCCACAGGTTGTGGTGGACCATGGTGCTGGGGTGTTGGGGGCTCTGTTGGCCCATTATTCGAGGCCTGGAGTAGTCTTGAGGCTGCTGGGGCAGTGGGGAGCCCACCCAGCCTGCAAGCCCATAGTGGGCAAAGGGCATCCCTCTGGCGTGGTCCCTGCTGGTTGTGGGGCTGGGTGGGTGGTGGCTGTCCCTGTGCCAGCGTCCCTGCACCCACTGAGCACTGCTCCCGTCAATGCAGGGATGGATTTCCACAAGGAGCTGCACCGCATCGAGACCAAGGAGGGGCTGCGGGGCCGCAAGCTGCAGAAGGCACTGGAGAGCTTTGCCTGGAACATCACTGTCCTCAAGGTGAGGGGCAGGGGCTGCGCGGACACACCCGCCCTGCCCTGCCTTGCCCTGACTCCTCACCCTCCTGCCTCCACCCTAACACACCCCCAATGTCTCCTCCCCCAGGGCCAGGCTGACCTCCTCAAGCACGCCAAGGCGGAAGCACTGGACAACCTGTGGCAGATCCACAACGCGGGACAGTCCTGCGGCATTGGCAGGAATGGATCGGCCTCGCCAGAGCCCTCCCGGCTGCGTGCCCCGCTGGAGCCCATCCCTGAGACAGACGGAGGTGGCGACACACCATCCTGCTGACCCCGGTCTGGGGCTTGGGGGCCCGGACTGAGCACCCCTGGCCACAGGGGCTGGTAGCAGGGAGCCCCAGCCTGCCTGGGGAATGTGTGTGAGGCTGGGTGCCTGAGCTCTACTGTGTTGAGGGGCTTGCACCAGAACTCAGTGGAGAGGCTGGGGAGAGATGTTCTGCTCCTGCTTGCCCCACCAAGCTCCCAGGGAACTCATCCATCCCTTCCACCTACTTCTGGAGCCAGTACTCTGCTGTGGGGCCAGTGGGGATGCTGGTACCCTGGTGCCCATGTGCATGTGCCCCCAGCCTGCTGTGCCAGATGCCATTTGGAAAAACAGCCCTAGGTCTGGGCTCCTTCTCACCCTCCCCAGGGCTGCAGGTTTGGTCTTCACCAGCCCTGGGGAAAACCTGGCTGGTAGGAAGGGTTCTGGCTGGTCTTGTCACCTCCATAGCATCCCTGGGGTTGTGACTGTGCAGAGGGGCTGGGAGGCTCTCTGGTGCAGCAGGTGTAGGGCCAGGGTGTCACTAAACAGCAGATGTGGCTTCTGGCATCAGGGAAATGTTTGGGTTCATCCCCCAGGGCAAAGGAGCTCCAGCACAAGCAAAGGCTGGAGGTGTTCTGGGGTTGGCCTGGGGCTGTGGAGTGTCATAAAGAATGTGAGACCCTCCCTGCTGCCCTGCGGCTCCCTCTCTTCCAGTCACAGGGCCAGGGTGGGATGGTGTCACCAAAGGGGATGGAGGGTGGCACCAGGTACTGTTGGCACCATTCCTCCCTGGTTCCAGCCAAGCACAGGGTGACAGCTCCCCACGTCAGTCAGGGAGCTATACAGCTGCTGGCACCCTTTTGTTCAGAGGGTTAATTAGCCTAATGGGGCTCTGAGCATCGGCCTGTGCACTGCGCTGCTGCGGAGCCAAGCCACCACTGACCTTCAGCCCCTTTGTGCCAGCCCAGCCGCTCAGCCCGTGGGCAATTATGGCCTCATTAGTGCCAGGCACCCCATCCAGTGAAGACCCACACAATGGGGAGCTGCAAATGAGGGGAAAGGCCTGGACGGTCTCCGGGCTACCGGCCACAGCGCTCCCACGTCTCCCAGAGACCAGTCGCTCCCGCTGCCCCAGAGGTATTTTTGGCAGCACTATTGTGCTGGGCCCTATAAAGTGGCAGTGGCAGTGCAGGGTGCTGTGCTCTCAGCTGCCCGATGGGACATGCCCCAGAGCCGCTCGGCCGCCTGAAGACCCCAGGAAGGATGGAGGTTCCCAACACCAAGGTGGGGCTGGGGTGCTGCAGCCCCTGGGGACAAGAGGACAGCGATGGGTGGGAGGTTGGTATGTGGGGCTGGGGGTGTGGGAGGGCCTGGCTGGTTTCTTGGGAAGCTCTGAGTGTGCAGCAAATCGCCAGGACTCCCTGACTGTAGCCAGCAGCCGATGAGGGGGCTCCTTGGGAAGGAGCTGGGCATGCACTGCCTGCAACATGGGTGCTTTCACTGCTTGTCTTGTGGCACTGGACAGCGAGAGGGAGTGTTTGCCACAGCTGCTGTGTGCCGGAGCAGGGCAGGGGTGCAGTGGGGACATCTGGCTGCTGGTTGGAGCACAGGTGAGGATGCTGGCCGTGCCCCAGGGCGCCGAAGGGTGATGCTCCAGGTGCACCTCGGGTGTGGGGCTGGGCGCCTGCGGCAGCAACCAGGGCAGGTGGGATTTGAAACACCAGTGAGCACAGCAGGGGGAGCGCTGCTGGGGCTGTGCCGTTCCCCCCTCTCTGCACTGTCGCTGCCCTGCACTAATGCTGCCCGTTGCTCCGGCAGCCCCGGCGAGCTGCCTGCCTCCTGCTCCTGCTCCTGTTCTGCTCCCTGGCTGCTGCCCGGCAGAACCTGCCCCACTGCTGCCGGCAGAAGACCTGCGCCTGCCGTGTCTACGACCTCCTGCACGGCATGGGCAACCACGCCGCTGGCATCCTCACACTGGGCAAGAGGAAGAGCGTCCCCCTGGCCTTCCAGAGCCGTCTCTACCGCCTGCTCCATGGCTCCGGCAACCACGCCGCGGGCATCCTCACAATGGGCAAGCGCGGGCAGCACCCTGGCACCACCTGCCACGACGCACTGGGCTGCCCTGCGGGCATGGACGCCCAGCCGACACCGGTGCCGCGAGGTGCTGACACCAGCCCTGCCGGCCCCAGGGAGTGCCAGGGACACTCAGGGAAGGACCTGAGCACGAGCCAGGCCCAGGGAGCTGCAAGGAGCTTTTACTGAATGGGATGGGGGCAGCGGGCACAGAGAGGGGATACCTGGCAGGATGGACTCCGGGGACACACAGCTGGAGCTCAGTGTAAATAGCACTTTTAGATACCTCCTCCCAGCCCTAGCCCTGGCCCTGGCCCAGCCTGCTCAGGGCACCGCGGGCACCGTGGCCTTTTACAATAAATGGTAGCCTGATGTCACCCGGCTCTGTTGTCTTTCTGGGGAGGGTTTGGGCGGGCACAGCTCAGCGCCGGGGCAGCTGCAGGAACAAGTGCCCTCCTCCGCGGTGCTTGGACTGGGCTCACCTGTGGCGCCTGCACTGGGGCGTGCGCGGGACCAGCTGCCTGAGTGCAGTACCAGGACAGAGGTGAACCGAGGTGAGGCGAGTCCTGCTTCTTCTGCAGCCCCGTGGGCCCGGGAGGGCCGGGCGTGAGCGGCTCCCGCGGCCGAGCGGCTCCCGGTGCATCCCGGTACGGCGGCTCCAATGCCGAGCAGGTCCCGGCGCCACCAGCCCAGTGCCCCGCCCGGGACAGATCGCCCTGCCCGCGGGCGGGGGACGGTGCTCGACGGTGCCCAGGCCCCTCCCGGTGCCGGGGCGGGGCGGGGGCGGGGCGGGAGCCCCGGGCGGGCCGGGATCAGCCTGCGGCGCTGCGAAGGGGCCGGGGGCGGCGGAGGCAGCCCCGCCGCCGCAGCCCCGCGGCGGGCGGCCGGTCGGGCGGGACGATGCCGGTGATGAAAGGGCTGTTGGCGCCGCAGAACACCTTCCTGGACACCATCGCCACCCGCTTCGATGGCACACGTAGGGCTGGGACGGGACCGGGGAGGGACTGTGGCGGCGGCCGGGGGGAACCGGGTGGGGGAAGCCGCTGCCTGCGGGGTCGGCGAACGGGACAGAGCTCGGTCAGGCCCCGCAGACTCCGCGACTCGGCCGGCCGGGCACGACCACCCACGCGCTGTACGGGGACCGTCCCGTATCCGGGCTCGGTGCTCCGGAACTCCCCGTGTCCGTGTCCCGGGCCGCCCCAGCGATGCTCTCCTCGTTCCCGCCGCCGGTGCCTCTCGGTGTCGCCGCAGCCGCGCTCAGCACCAGGGACAGATCCCGGTGTCGGCTGGAGGGGAGCGAGGAGCCCCGGAAGGGGTGAGGGAGATTCGGAGAGGGCACGGTCGGTCTCAATACCCCCGGTCTGACCCGGGATCCCCGGGCCCCGCGCTGCCCTGTCCCGTGCCCGAGTGGTGCCCGTGTTACCGACCGCTGAGTTCCTCTCCGTGTCCATGTCCCGGGGCCGGGGTGGATTGAAGCCGGGATGGGTGATGCCCGGGCGCCACATGCTAGCTCCAGCACTGCTGGCATGGTGCAGCCACCCGCGGACGGGCCGTGTTCAGGACTGACCTCAGCTTCCCCTCACAAACACCTGGAGCAGGTGTCTCCCTGGCGAGTTGCCCGCATGGCTAGGTATCTCGTCCCTTGCTGTGAGGGACTGGCATGGCACTGGGAGCCTGCAGCCACCTCCCGGGGCGCCATCGAGGCACTTGGAGCACCCTGGAGCATGTGTTTACTGCGATGCTGAGCTGTCTCCTGGCCTGGAATGACACGGGGCAGCCCTGGTGGTGCAAGGGGTTTGCCCAGGGGAGCTGGGATTTGGGATGTTACCTTTGGGGCTGCAATGTGTGAGAAGTCTCTCTTCCCTGACTCTGACTGAGCTGCGCCTGGAGGTGACAGGGCAGAGCCACACGTGCCTCATGATGTCCCTCCCGAAGGGCAGAGCTCCTGGATCTGGCTCTCCAAGGGAGGAGTCCCCGGGGAAGCTGCCTGCAACACCACGACCAAAGCCTTGGGAATTTGCCCCGAGGGGCCTGGCTTTGCCTCCAGTGCCCTGGCAGTCCCCTGCCCAAAGCTGCCCAAGCGCCTCCGGGCACTTTTAAACAGTGTGGGGCTTTGCGGGTTTGATGTGTTTCTTATCGGCTTTGTCTGCCATGGAGAGGGGTTTAGCGCAGTGATACCCTGTGGGGAGTTAACCCTACCTCTCCAGGGCAGCCTCTGCTCTGGGCGCCAGTGCAACCGGCCGGGCACAGTGGCCACCATGGCTGGGGTCTGCCAAGCCCGCCAGGGCCACATCCTCCAGCTCAGTGAGCCACTCCCAAATCCAAACCCTTGTTTTCTGTTCTAATAACACATCCTGGATATCACCATAATCCCGGCTTCCCAGAGCCAAAATCTGGCCTTAGTCACAGCTTCAGGCTATTTTTGCTTCCCCGAGCTAATCCCGGGCTGAGCTGTGCTGTGGTGGCCCCACGGCACCCCCATCGGCCAGGGCTGCCTGCGGTTGTCATTCCCTCCCCTCCCTCCCACAGCCTCTTGCTGCATTTGCTCTACGCTGGTACCACTCTGCCCACGGTGTGCAGGTATCACCTTGGGCTCCTTTCTTCTGTGAGAGGGGGCAGAGCACACCTATCTGATCCTGGCTGTGTGGTACAAGGGTGCTGTGCTGGGCACCCACCTCTGGAGACCGTGTGGGGATACCCTGATGTGCCCACGCTGGGTGCCATCGCAGTCCATGCCAGCCACACACCTGCTTCCTTGGCACCCTGCTAACACTACCCCATCTGTCCCTCTGGCTGGGGACTGTGGGGCAGAACAGACTTTCTGTGTTTGGGCAGGGCACAGGGCTGGCGAGGGCTTTACTGTGCCTGGTGCCATCCCCCCGTGGGGACTGGGTGATGCTGGGGAGGCTCTGTGTTGCTGAGAAGCCAAGGATGCTGTAGTTCATCCCTGGCTCATGCCAGCTGGGCACTGGCCCTTGACTTCCTGACGGCTTTTCTCCCACCCTCTCAGCTGGTGCCCTCGCACCCCACACCTCTGGGGATCTCAGCACCACAGCTGGGCACCCCTGGGCTGGATGTGCCCAGCCGGGAGCTGCTGCTCCCACTAAGCTCCCTGAGCCCCGGCGGAGCTGGAGTGGCAGATGGCGAGGGCAAGGGGGAGGCGTGAGCTGCCTCGCGTGGGTGATGGGGGCCGGGAGATGGATCCGGGCACCTTCCCTTTCCAGTACATGGGGCTGGGGTGCTGCCCGGGCTGGGGCCTTGCAGGCAGCAGGACAGGGGATGGGCAAGCTCTGGGAGCAGCTGTGGGCAGCCAGCAGCCAGATGGAGATCTGGCTCCACTTTTCAGAGGGACACGTGGGGGACCGGGAGAGCTGGGCTGCTGTTTGTGCCCCCTGAGGTGGCCCCAAGGCCTCGGGGGCAGCTGTGTCTCCTTTCAGACAGCAACTTCATCCTGGCAAATGCGCAGGGCCGCAGTGGCTTCCCCATCGTCTACTGCTCTGATGGCTTCTGCGACCTCACCGGCTTTGCCCGCACCGAGGTCATGCAGAAGAACTGCAGCTGCCGCTTCCTCTGTGGGGCTGAGACCAGTGAGCCCATCCTGCAGAGCATCGAGAAGGCGCTGGACAGCAGGCAGGAGTACCAGACCGAGGTCTGCTTCTACAAGAAGGGTGGTGAGTGGCACATGGGGCTGGGTCCCTGGCCATAGCTCCAGCTGGGATTTGGCCCTGTCATGGTCCTGGAGGAAGGTGCTAAGTGGTGGTGGGGCTGCCCTGCCTTCACCAACTCTCTCCTCCATGCAGGAGCTGCCTTCTGGTGTCTGCTGGACATCATGCCCATCAAGAATGAAAAGGGGGAGGTGGTGCTCTTCCTCTTCTCCTTCAAGGACATCACAGAGAGCCGGGGCAGGAGCTACCTGGATGAAAAGAAGGAGGGTAAGCCATGGCTGCAGAATGGGGATGGGATTCAAGGAGCAGTGTGTGCAGTGGCCATGTGGCAAAAGGGTTCCCTGTTTCTTGGTGGGTCCTGCCTGCCATGTACACCCATGGCACAGCCCTCCCACTAACTCAATGTGCTTGTCCACTGCAGAGAAGCAGAAGAGTGAGAAGCAGAGGAGCAAGAAGCCTGGAAACTCTCACCTGCGAGCTGCACGGAGGCAGGGCAGGACCATGCTGAACCGGCTCAGCAGCCAGTTTGTCCGGAGGGACCGCGGCGAGATGAAAATCAACCGTGTAAGGACCTGGGGGACCCTCAGCTTGGCCCAGTGCCTCCCAGGCTGGGGTTGTGGTGAACTGGCAGTGCAGCAGCTCCCAGCAGAGCCCAGCCTCACCAGGATGCTGTTCCCCTGCACATCCCTCCCAGGCATTGAAATGCCCCCCAGCCCTGGCAGCCACACTGTAGCCAGGCTACACATGTGTTTGGTTGGCAGCAGGAGAACCCAGTGGGTGCCCAGAAATTGCTGTAGAAACAGCAGACCTGGTAGCTCTGGCAGAGCTGTGCTTCTCCTCACACACTCACTGTCAGGAAACTCGAGTGCTGGCTCTGAGCACAGCCGTGCTGGCTCTGGGGAGCGCTGTTACCACAGGAGCTGTGGAGCTGCCAGATGGGGCAGGGACCAGAGTCACTCTTGTGCCAGCCCCTTCACACTGCTGTGGTGCCCAGTACAGGGTTCTTGGGCACCACCTGCAATTGTGGGGCCAGAGAGAGGGTCTGAGAGATGCTGGGCCCCAGAGCTAAAGAGCAGGCAAAGGATGTCAGTGCACCAGTCTTGACTTTTGGGGGCTTGCAGGGGATGGCCCTGGCTCTGTCCTCACCTCTGCTCTCCTCTGCCCCAGTATGTGAATTGGCACCTGAGATGGTTCCAGGTAGCAGTTGGCATCACCAGGGGATTACTGTTAATAGCATTGGCATCGCGTTAATTGATGTGACGTAATCGGGCATTCTGCACCCATCTCTGAGGGTGACCTCAGTGCGGGAAAAGGGTGTCCATCACCCTGGCATCACAGGCTGCCAGCTGGTTGGCAGGACTCGGGAGGAGGGGGTGGCTGTGGTGGCCCTCACTCTTCGGGAGGGATGGCCCCTGCACCATCCATGTACCACCATGCTTCCTCCTCCAGAATGTGTTTGAGAACAAGCCATCCATCCCCGAGTACAAGGTGGCCTCGGTACAGAAGTCTCGCTTCATCCTGCTTCACTATAGCATCTTCAAGGCACTCTGGGATTGGTTGATCCTGCTGGCCACCTTCTACGTGGCTATCACTGTTCCCTACAATGTCTGCTTCACGGGCACGGAGGACAGTCTCTCAGCTGCCCGCAGCACCATTGTCAGTGACATCGCTGTAGAGATGCTCTTCATCCTGGGTAGGTCTGTGTGCAGGGCTCAGCACCAATCCAGGATAGAGGACATGGTGGGGCAGGGATGAGGGGTGATGGAGAGGGGAGTTGGGATTGCTGTGCTGCTGCTGTTGGTCCTGAGCACACCAAAAGTGAGACTGATGTTGGCTGTGGACCCTGGCTCAGCTCTGCCAGCCATGGCCAGGGTGGTGAGGGCTGGTCCTGCTCTCCTGTGGCAGATATCATCCTGAACTTCCGGACAACATACGTGAGCCAGTCGGGCCAGGTTGTGTATGACCCTCGCTCCATTTGCATCCATTATGTGGCCACCTGGTTCTTTGTGGATCTGATTGCTGCTCTGCCCTTTGATCTGCTCTACATCTTCAATGTGACTGTGGTGAGTGCTGCTGCCACAAACGAAGCCTTCGATAGCAAATCCACTGCCCACCTCCCTGCCCCTCTCCAACACCCACATCTCTTGGGGATATTCAGTGCCCTGACAAGCTGTGACCCTGGCTGTCTGCTGGGTGTTGGGCACAGGGATGCAAAGCTGCTTGGGGATGAGCTCCTGGCACACCCTATAGCCCATGACCCTCCTGGCAGCTTTTGGGGTGGCAAAGGGTTCCTGCCCTGAGGGCAATGTTTGGGTCCCTTGTCCCTGCCAGCAGCTCCACCAGGCTCACCTGCCTGTCTGCCCCCCAGACCTCACTGGTTCACCTGCTGAAGACGGTGCGGCTGCTGCGGCTGCTGAGGCTGCTGCAGAAACTGGACCGCTACTCGCAGTACAGTGCCATGGTGCTCACACTGCTCATGTCCATGTTTGCACTGCTGGCACACTGGATGGCCTGTATCTGGTATGTCATCGGCCGCAACGAGCTGGAGAGCAACGACCCCCGCACCTGGGACATTGGTGAGTGTGGGGTGGGAGCACGCTCAGGGCACTGGGGTCCCCCCGTGCTGCAGGCAGAGAGCACTGCTGCGGGGTGGCAGTGCCAGGGGTGCAGCCCTCACAGCTGGCTCCTGCAAGTGCTAACCCCAGGCTGTGCTTGGCAGGCTGGCTGCATGAGCTGGGCAAGAGGCTGGAGGCTCCCTATATCAACAACTCGATGGGGGGCCCCTCCATCCGCAGCGCCTACATCGCCTCCCTCTACTTCACCCTCAGCAGCCTGACCAGCGTGGGCTTCGGCAACGTCTGCGCCAACACTGACACAGAGAAGATCTTCTCCATCTGCACCATGCTCATTGGGGGTGAGGCGAGGAGTGGGGCTGGGCAGGGCACTCACCTCTGTCTGCCAGAGCATTGTGTCCTGGGCAGGGTGCTGGGGAAGGCAATGGGCACGTGTGCCCTGTGAGACAACCCTGGGCTGGCGTTTGGGGAGCAGGGTCCCCATGCTGTTGCCCCAGCTGCTCCTCGCTGGGCCTGACGCTTCCCTCCTGCCTCCAGCACTGATGCATGCTGTTGTCTTCGGCAACGTCACGGCCATCATCCAGCGCATGTACTCCCGCCGCTCGCTCTACCACACCCGCATGAAGGACCTCAAGGACTTCATCCGTGTCCATCACCTGCCCCAGCAGCTCAAGCAGAGGATGCTGGAGTACTTCCAGACCACCTGGTCGGTCAACAACGGCATTGATGCTAATGAGGTAGGAGGTGTTGGTGGGGCTGGGCCGGCCACCTCCAGCCCCAGTATGCACCCAGGGTGGGGGTGATGGGGTTGGCAGGGCCAGCTGTGAGAGTGGTGCTGGCTGGCGAGACCAGGTCTGGGACAGAATCCTGCCACCATGGGGAGCGGGACAGGCATATGGAGCAGCAGCAGCCAATTAGTGCAGCCAATTACCGCAGCCAGGGCCTGCCTCTGGGAGCCGGGACGGCTGGGCACTGCTGAGACATCAGGGCTGCTCAGCAGCGAGATTCCCCACTCTGGATGGAGACCTGTCCCCTGGGGCTGCCGGGCTGTAGGAAAGCTTCTCCCTGCTCCCTGCCCCTCGTGCCCAGAGCCCTGGCTCCACTCTCCCCAGCTGCTGCACGACTTTCCCGATGAGCTGCGGGCAGATGTGGCTATGCATCTCAACAAGGACATCCTGCAGCTGCCCATCTTTGAGACGGCCAGCCGGGGCTGCCTCCGCTCACTCTCGCTCCACATCAAGACCTCCTTCTGTGCCCCGGGGGAGTATCTGCTGCGCCAGGGTGACGCGCTGCAGGCCAACTACTTCGTCTGCTCCGGATCCCTCGAGGTGCTGAAGGACAACGTAGTCTTGGCCATCCTGGGTGAGGGCAGGTGGCATGGGATCTGCCCAAGCCCTTCCGGCTGCTTGGCAGAGTGAGGGGCTCAAGGCTCATGTCACTAGCCCATCCCTGGTTCCCTCCTGCAGGCAAAGGGGATTTGATTGGGGCCGACCTGTGCAGCACGGACCAGGTGATCAAGACCAATGCAGATGTGAAGGCCCTTACTTACTGTGACCTGCAGCACATTGGGCTGAGAGGGCTCTGTGAAGTGCTGCAGCTCTATCCTGAGTACGCCAGCAAGTTTACAGCTGACATACACCAGGACCTGACCTTCAACCTGCGGGAGGGCAGCGAGATGGAGGTGGGTGCGTGTCCTCCTTCACAGGACCCTTCCTATCCTCACGGCCCTGGCCTGGGGCTGTGCATGGCCATGGTCTGTGTGCTCCCTGCTTGTAGTCCCCAGGCTCCAAGGCCGGGGCATGGGCTGCAGCTCTGCCACCCTGGCCTTCAGGTATCTCCTGTCCTGGCTCTGTGCAACCCAGGGAATTGGCAGAAAGAGCATTTGCAATGCAGGAGGTTGAGGCAGATGGAAGACTTGGAAATGAGGGTGGAGAGAACTGGGAGGGCATTGCAGGACAGCCAGCCAGGGCAAAGTCCCCCAGAAAGCAGCATGCAGCCAAGGGCTGTGGGTTTTGTCAAGCTGATGGCTCCAGCAGCCAAGGGGATGTTCTGCTGCAGAAATGGCTCTGCTGCACTTTTCCTCCCTCGCCTCTGTTGTGATAGGCTTGGAGCTCCTCTGGAGTATCTCCCTGGTATCCAATTTCCCCCCTGGCCCAGTGGAAGTGGTGTGGTGGGTCAGTCTCTAGGTCCCAAACAGTCCTACCAAGACCCACCATGTCCGTAACACAGGAGGGGTGTAAAGAAACCAAGAGTAGAGAATGCCAGGAGTGTGTGCCAGGTTCAGCAGAAGCCCTGTCACCCTCCCCAGCTGGCTGCACGCTACAGAAGGAGCTGGTGCTCTGATGGCTGAGCTGGAGCTGGGATTTGGGATGCAGCCTCGGCTCTGGCTCAGGACACTCAGGCCAAGATTGGGCAGGTCATCATTGTCATGGCAGCAGCAGAGGAAGGAGAGCGGGTGAGGGGTTGCAGAGGCTGGGGCTGAAGTTGATGTGTGGGGCTGGGGAAGGTTTGGTTGTCCAGGGGGGCACCGAGTGGTTCGGGGGGCTGCGGGCCCGTGGCTGGTCCCCGTGGAGCTGTGCGGGGCTTCCCTCCTGCTGCTGAACCGGTACTGTCTGCTCTCCCCGCAGGGGGCTCTGCCGCTACTCCCGGACCCCGAGGCTGTCGCAGGCGCCACAGGTTCGTCCCTTGCCGAGGCGATGGGGGAGGACGGGGCAGGGATTGCTGTGCCTGGGACCAGTCCTGACCTCCTGCCCGCCCGCAGCCTCGTCCGGAGAGCGGTGCTGCCCCGGAGAAGCCCCTTCCCTCCATTCTGGAGGCTGAGGAGGAGCCCGATGAGGTTTTTCAGCAATCGGCTGCCAGCACCCCCTGCCGCAAGCTGCTGCTGCCCCAGCTGAGCAGCTCAGTGCGCCGTGGGTCCCTGAGTAGCCTCCTGGGTGATGACCTGTGCCAGGTCTCAGCTCTGCGGCACAACTGCCCCTCCCCAGCCCGCGGCAGCCGCGGCCGCAACTCCTCTCCACAGTGCCGGAGGGACACCCGGCTCCTGGAGCGGGATGGTGGTGTGGGCAGGAGGCCAGCCAAGCTTCTCATCCCCTCCCTGCACACCTACGGCCCACCCGACCTCAGTCCCAGGTATGGCTGCGGGTTGTGCCAGCCAGGCTGCAGGTTCGTGCCAGTCAGGCTGCGAGGGGCCCTGGGGGGACAGATGGTGGCAGAGGGGTTAGGGGATGACACAGGGCAGCCCTTACCCCCTCCTGCTCTAGAGTCGTGGATGGGATCGAAGACAACGGAGGGACATCAGAGCCACAAACCTTCTGCTTCAACATGGACCCGCCGCTGAGTTCGGCAAGGGACTCCCCCAGCTCAGGTAAGGGGCAAGCTGCTGGGCAAGGCCAGAGTGGGGCTGGGAGGCTTGGGGGTGAACTCCACCACTCTCTGTGTCCTCCACAGCAGGGACTGACACAGGCGGCCCAGCCCTGGTGATGGAGGCAGAGGAGATAAAGCAGAACATCTGCAGGCTCAACCAGGAGGTGTGGTGGGGACCACAGGTGGGTGCATGTCCCCAAAAACCCCGGGGACGTCGGCCGGTGCTCACTGCTCTCTGTCCCTTTCCAGATCAACCACCTCAACCAGGAGGTTTCGCACCTCAGCCGGGAGCTGCAGGGAATGATGGAGCTGCTGAAGGGTCACCTGGGCACCCCGCAGAACCCCGCCTGTCCCTGCCGCCTGTCCGCGGCCGTCCCGCCGCTGTCCCGGCCCTCGCCGCCCTCGCCCCCGCTGCCCCACTCGCCCCCGGTGCTGCCCAGCTCCCGCAGCTCCCCCACCGCCAGCCCCCAGGCCAAACGCTGCCCCGTCCGCAGCCGCTCTGCCCACGCCGCCGCCCTGCACCCCTGGGTGGGCGCCGAGGGGCCGCGCCCGCCGCGGGGGGACACCCCCGGCCCCGACCCTCGCCGGGGCTCGGACTCGCAGACCCCCTCGCTGCCGCCCCGCTCCGCCCGTTCCTTCCCCGGCTGCTCGGCCGGGGCTTGGCCCCGCGCCCGCCCGCAGCCGCGATCTGGCTCCACCAGCTCCCACTGACCCCGCGGGCACCGGGGGGACGCTCACCGGGGGACTCCGCTCCGGGTGACCGTGCCCGGGGGGCCCTGCCGCCGCCCCCGGAGTCCCCCGGGACGCCGCACTCCGAACACTCGCAGGGATTTTGATACGGTTTTATACTCTTCGCCCACGGGGCATTTTCTACAACCCGGCCGGGCCCGGCAGCCCCGCCCGGGGCAGTGGGACGCGGCGGGGCAGCGCAGCCCCGGGGAGCCGCGGGGCCAGCAGCGGCGGGCGGCGGAGATCTGGCGGGGGGATTCCGGCGGGGATCCATAGGGATCTCCGGGAGTCTCCGGGTTGCCCAGGAGTCACGGCCGCTGCCGCCCCTCCGCCGCTGTAGTTCGTGTTGTTCCGCCCCGCCTCTCCCATGTTCCCCGCACCACCGAGAAATAAAAGCTCTATTTTTCCAGCCCCGGCTCTGCTGAGTCTCTGCCCGCGGCCGCCCCGCCCTGTCCGGGTCCCCCCCGCGTCCCTCGCGTGCGCGGTCGCGCCGGGAGCCCCACCGGACCACAACTCCCAGCAGCCCCCGCGGGCGCGCCATGACGTCACGCATAGAGCACAGAGACGGTGCGTCACAAGGGGGTGTGGCCGATGGGCGGGGAGAAGATGATTGGCAGCTACATCTGCCTGTGGCCGGCGAGCGGAGGGCGGAAAGGGGTGGTCAGGTCCGGAAGCGGAACGGCTAAAGGCGGAAGTGAGGGCCGGAGCCTGCGAGACGCACCGGCGGGAGCGGCGCTGCGGGCGGTGAGTGGGGCCGCGGTCGCTCGTTTCGCCCCGAGGTGGCTGGGCTCGGCCCGTGGATGCGGACCCGTTCCCCGGGATCTCGCCCGGCCGGGGGCGGCAGCCGCACCCCGCCGCTTCAGAGGCCCCGTGGCGGGAGCGGAGGGGGGTCTCGCTGGCGCCGCTGTGCCGGGCGGGGCGATACCGGGGCTGGACCGGCCGGGCGCCGGCGGGGCGGGGGCTCTGGGCGATCGGGTACCCTCCTGTCTCGTCGTGTGGCGGCACAGCCGGGCCCTGCGTGTCGTGCGAGGCGGGGGAGCGGCGCTGCCGCGGGACACCCACAGCTCCGGCCTGGTGCTACCGGCGTAGGGTGAGCGGTAACGGGAGAGGAGCCACGCTGGCTGGGTGGAGCGGCACGGCCGAGGGGACGGTGCCTGGCTTAGGGCAAGCGTCCCGGCGGCGCTGTGGGCTCTCGGGTCAGGCTGAAGCAGGAGGGGCTCGCGGGACAGCAGGGGCGGACACTTGCAGCCGGTACTGTGTGACTGACCGGGAGCTGTGCCCTAGCTCCAGTCTCTCACAGCCGTGACTGATGGAAGTTGAATGGGACTGGGGAAGGTGTGATGCCAGGACAGAAGTGGTGTCATGGTGGGATCATATTTTGTTGTAGCTGCTCAACCTCTTGCAGTGGAAATAGAAACTCCAGGAGCTGGGAAGGCCAGCTGGGGACTGCTGAAATGAGGGGGGTGACTTGATTTGCTGCGAATAAGCTCCAGGGGAGACTGTCCTGGGTCACTGCTGGTGCCAAACACAGCCCTGTGCCCCTCGAAGGCCCTTGTGAAGAGAAACACATCGTGCTGTAGGGCCCTGAGCGAGGCCCATGGGCTGCAAGGACATTTTGTGGCTTGTCTGGAAGGGAATCTCGAGCAAGGCTGTCCTTGGATCTCCGTCACAGCAGGAGAGATCCTGGTGTGTGAGCTGGGAGTGCAGTCGATGTGGGATCCTGGTGGGATTGCACCAGGAGTGGAGGTGTGAGTGTGAGCAACAGGTTTGTCCTGCTAAATCCTGGGAAAGCTGCTCAGACCTTATTGCTGGTGATGCTCAAGGTGCTGACAGAGCTCCCATGGCTGTGCAGGAGCTGTGAGTGGTGCTGTGACCCTGCAAGGAGCCCAGCCCAGCTCTGACCCTGGCCCAGCTGATCTTAGTTGCTGCCCTCAGATGTGGCTGTTGGAGTTCTGACCTTGGCTGTTTTCAAGTCCATAAAGAAGTTGGGGAGGAGAATATGCTGAGGGACTATTTTAAGTCTGGTGTGGAACAACTTGCTTCTACTATTCTTAGCTTTCTGTGTGGAGGGTCAGCACACTTGAGCTGCCCTGTTTACAGCCTGACATTGGGCCTGCACTCTGCTGGGGCTCCTGAGCTGTCTCTGAGCCTTGGCTGGGGCCAAAAAGCAAACTCAGTCCAGTTGTCTTGACATGCCACGCTGTCTGAGTGAGCTTCCTGGAAATATCCCACTGACGTCCACTACTGCCTTGACTCTGAAAGTCTTTTATATTTCTTTTCAGCTCACCTGGATAATAAGGTGAAAGAACTATGGTTGAAAAAGGCTAAGAATTCAGGATAGTACCTGTAGGCAGCTACTTGACAATGTTGGTCTTGATGTATTCTTGGAGTGAGGTGAGCAGGTAAAGCATGATCCTGGCTGGATCTGGGAGGTCAAGGACAGGAATTCTTTAAAATCACATTGAAATCACCTCAGACTCCTCATGAGTCACAATAGTTTGCTGGAACGGTCAATACCTTCAGACCAAAAATCTGCTTCTGGGGTTACCTTCCCTCCTAAGATACCCTGGCTGATATAGGTTACATTTGGTTGAAGGTTGTGCAGGCAGTGAGGATCCCTGGAGGCTCTATACGTAGGTGCTGATGACTCTTCAGGTGATGGAACAACCCAGGCAAGGTGAAATGGACTCCTGGAGAGGGTTTGAGTTACTGGAGACCATGAGGGAAAGGCTGACTTGGCATGTGGATATGAATATAGTAAGATAAAACATTTATCTAATTTTGTATTAATAGAGTACACTTTACTTTCACGTGAAACAAGTGATGGATTGGACAGTGTCTAAAGGAACTGTCTAGTGCTCTGTGTGTGTGCTTGTCCAAACCTAGTTGTTGTTCTGAGATGCAGGATTATCTCCATCACAGAAAAGCTCTTCTGCATCTCAAGAGGGATCAGCTCGAGGGTTGCTCTAGGCCCTGCCAGTCATTAGCTCCAGATCCAAACTTCTTCAGCTGCCGCACAGTTAGTGCATGGTGATCATGGCATCTCCCTGAAAGGGAGGGGGAAGGAATGCCAAGTGCTTTCAGACACAGGAAATGAAATGGGAACGCTTCTAATGAAGTGGGTGTAGCCCAGAGTATTCCTGTCAGCAGACTTAAAAGAGGATAGAATGTAGAAATGTTGGAGTCAGCTGTTTTCTTCCCTTGGGGTATGAAGTTTGCAGCCTCTTATGCAAGTCCTGTGAAGTTGTCGGAATAGCATTGAAAACACCCCAGACACAGGCCAAAAACAGAGAGCCTTCCTGGATGTGACAGTAATGGGGAAGTATAAAATTCATCTCAGTTCTGGAGGGAATGCTGTCCTCCCCTGGAGCACAGGAATGAGCTGCTGGAGCAATTCTGCATAAACAGATAAGAAAACACTGGTTTTCATGTTTGCTTTGGTTTGGTAGTGCTCCAAATAAGGAGCTGCTTGAGGAAGGAGATCTTTGTGCAGTCTGGGAAAGATATTCTGAAGGTCACAGATTCTTTGCAGTGCAGGTGGCAGTTTGCTGCTTTGCATTGCTGATGTTGCCTTCTTGCTGACTGAATAGTGGGTGTTATCCAAGGCATGTGTTGTGGAGTGTCTGGTCAAAGTGAAGCTGTGTCTGTTGAGGGCATCTGAACTGGGGTCAGTGTCTGGAACAGGAATTAAAGAACCTTGGCTGAAGAACTAAAACCTTGATGCTTTTGTTCCATTTGAGTTGGTCCAGGCTGCATCCATGAGTTGCTCCTCCAGCCTTGCTGTGCCAAGGATAACTGGAAGTGGGTGAGGACTCCCAAGAGGGAGCTACTGTGGGACAGGGAATGGGGAGGTTTTGCTCCCTAGAGTTAGTGAGCAGCTCATGGGTGATGAAGGTGGCATAAAACTCTTCCACAGAAGTCTGTGCTGGAGGGATTGTAACGGCAGGGTGGTGGCCTTGAAATCTCTGAGGATGGAGTTGTTTTGGAAAAACTGCTTTGGAAAACAGCTGGCTGCTGGGAGTGCTCCAGAGGCCATGGATGTGCAGATGTCAGGAAACAGATGTGTATATCAACAGCATGACAAGGAGCTGGTATTACAGGGTCTCCTAGACTTGTTCAGGGATGTAGCTGAATAAGGAGTTCAACTTTGGAATGGAAATCCTATTTACCTCTAAATTAAGATGAATGTGTCCAAGTCTTTGTCAGTCTTGGAGATGGGACTGCACAGAGAAGTTGTTACATTATCCTGTTAGTCACAGCCATAGGAGCACTGCTAAAACTGCTGTCCAAGCTGATTTGCGTCTGTGAATCTGCGCTTTAGGACTGTAGTGCAGCTCCTGCCAGCTGCAGTGGAGAGTGGTCCAGCTCAGAGCAGTTCCTGAATTCCAGACTGTCCTCACTGATCAGAACACTGAGAGCTCATTCTTTGCAGAGGGAAGTACATGTCTGTAGAAAGGTAGAGTATTGAAACTTATCAGACTTGATGGGACTGAGGTCTGTAGGTTGAGTCTGTTTCCTGGTTCACCTCTATAACAGCTGGGTCTGTTCTTCCTTTCTCTGCTGCCTGGACCCTCCAACAGTCAGGCTCTGGAGGTTTGTTCTTATTATATGAATGAATTGGAATATTAGGTTGATGTTCCATGCTGTGCTAGCCTGGGCTAATGTGGTCTGTGTGTGGTTCTGGTGGGACCTGCACTTTCTGCTGGTCCTGCTCATGGAGGTTGCTCCTGATTCTGTGTCCTGAAGCTGTCTGCAGCCCTGGGGAGAGCAGGGCAGCATGGGCCAGCTGCCTGTGCAATGTGAGGTGAAGCAAAACCACTGGGTAACTTCAGGGCTTTCTCTGCCAAGGAATTCATGTAACGCTGTCAGCTATTTAACAAGATAAATACTTCACTGGGGCTTTTGTCTTGAGTATTTTGGTTCTAAGCCAACAAATCCCCAGTGAAGCAACTCCTTGCATAGCTGAGAGCAGCAGCAGTCCTTTGGGTAACGAGAGTCTTCAGGATCGGGTTTCTAAATATCCTCAGCTTTCAGAGTAGTCCTTGCTACTGGGTGAACACAGGACAAAAATATCAGATTCTCTAACTTCTGATACATTAAATGAGGAGCTTCCCTGGGATGGGGTCTCCTGCAGGGGTTAACATGGGGATCTGACAGTAATTCCCAGTGGAGATTTGGGTTTTTGTCCTGGGTAGGTTTGTTTGAAATGAGCTCTGGTGCTATTCCCCAGCATCCTGAGAGGTCTGGAGAATGGCCTTGCACTTGGGCAGGCAGGGAGTGCAGTAGCCATGGCATGTGCTTTCTCATTTAAGGCGCTCAGATTCTTGAATTTAATATTCCTGGCTGTGTACAGCCCCCTCCAGCAAACCCTGGCAGGCCACGGGAGGGGTTGGAGGAGCACAAACTGCAGAAGTGATAAACCTGGAGCTCTCACTTTTGGGACAGCATCAGGAATTGGTACTTGACTTCGATCTCAAAGCAAGCAGGAGACTATGTTAAGAGCTTACAATAAAGAAATCAGTGCTTTTGCTGTGGGATGCAGAGCTCCTGTGTGTGCTTCAGTGAGCAGGAGGTGGGTAGGGCAGGTAAACAAAACAGCATGACCCTTTTTGTGGGTCTTGTGATCTCCCAAGTGCTTGGTTTCACTAGTTAAAAGAAACTAGTAGGAAAATTAATGCTTGTTAATCTTGATTACATGAGTACCCCACCATTCCCTTCCTTTTCATGGCCTTGACTGCTTGAATTAGTGTGGCAAGCTGGGACAGGCTGGGACTTCAGCTGCTTTCCCTTGTCTGTGTGGTATTAGTGTGGTTATTTTGGTCTGCCTGACCTGTGGCTTGAGTGTCCATGCTGGGGTTCTCGTGGGGAGCAGGGAGGGGTGAATGCCCAATTCTCTGCTGGAAGAGATGGGAGGATGAGCAGCTCCCCAGGCATCAGAAATGGCTTCATACAGCAGGATGCACTCCCTGTTCCTTAAGCCAGTGTCCACTGGTGGACGTAGGCTGATCTAGCACAGGTCCAGGCTGTGTCATTCAGCTTCCTGTTCCCTCTGCGGAGCTGAGTTCTGACAGGTATCCTCAAACACGTTGGCATTGACGGAAAGTGCCTGTCCTGCCATGGAGTGTGCTTGCTGTCTGCAGTTTTGGTGGGCACTTCCTTCAGTTATTTGCTTTTTCCTGTGGCCATCAGCTGGTCATCCAGGTCTCAGGTATGTCCTTAGCCTGAGGCTGTCAGTGACCAGTTAGGGTCTGTAAGTTCCAGTCAAACGTCTGAAAGATATGGCAACTTCACATGTGAATATGAAGTCATATAATCTTGCATCCAAACTTCAAACCACTCTTAGATGATGACCCGGTTCTCCATAACTGGCTCAGGCTGCTGCCCTGCCTGCACTGACCAGTGGCTGTCCACAATAAGCTCAACATAGATGTGCTTGCCTAAAATTCTGTTGGAGTTCATGGAGCACAACCAGATGGCAAAATGCATCAAGATCTGTGAAATAAAGGTCAGGCTAAGACTTGATGTCAACAAGCTCATTTCCTGGTTTTGCTCTGGGAATCACCCCTATTGGATTTCAGGAGGCCATAACTCAGAGACACTGTGATTCACACCATGTTTAATGTGCTGAATGTTGGTCTGGAGCAGAGGCAGAGCTGATAGACTGCCCAGGGAGTTATAAATACAAGGTTAAACCAAAGCTGTTCTCTTGCAAGCTCTGTTTAGAGGGGAAACTCTAAAAGGTGGAAGCCTCTTTGGCCTGGTAGAGATGCAGAGCTACTGCTGAGCCTCTTGAACCTGACAGTGACCAAACTGCTCCTGGCCAGAGCAACAAACGCTGCTCCCTCACTGTCCAGCAAAGCCAGTTGTTGGTTTGCTTCATATCAAGCTTTCTTATCCTGTCCAACTGTGTTTGCCCTTCCTCAGAAGAGGGAGGGGGTTCCTGACAGTGCTACTTGGAAGGACCTATCTGTGAATTAAAATATCTTCACTGCTTAACCCAAGATTGGACTCAGAGCAATGGCTTCACAGCTCTAGCTCCTGAAACATCCCACAGCACTCAGACGTTTTCCTCCTCGGTTTCTGTCCTACCTGCCAGCTCCAGTGACTGGTACTGGCTTAACAGCTGGTGACTGACTTGCTCATGGTCAGAGCAATTTGAGGTGAAATGTCTCTAGGTCAGCATATGCTCAAGTGCTTTGTGTTTTGAAAGCTGCAGAGGTTCTCTGGCTGCTGGCACTCATGGGCTCCAGAGTAGCTCTGAAATGACTAGAGGTTCCCTGTCAAACTGTGGAATTGTTTAAACTTGAGGCATAGTTAAAGTAACCTCAAGCAGTCACAGCTGGACAGGCTTTGCCCTGGAAAGCAGCTGTTTGAAACTGTCCTCTGTGCTGAGTAGGCTTGAGCCTTGTTCTGGCTCGAGGACACTCTGCTCCAGTTCAACCTGCTTTAAACTTCTTATTCATGGATATCTTATATTTGCTGGGAAAATGCAGGATGTACACAGAATTTCATTGGGGGTACTCTCAGAACAAGGAGAAATTGGCTTTTGGGGCATTTCCTTTCAACAAACAGCCTGTGTTAGGAGAGTAGAAGGGAAAGTGGTGATCCAGAGCAGATGCAATCAGATGTAACATTTATCATTCACAGGGAAGTGGGAGTTGTGATGGGTACAGGAAATGTGCCTAAATCTGTAACTGTGTACTTGGAAAGCATTCCTGTTCTCTGCAGGCAGCAGAGCTTAGTGCTTAGGAGGCCCTGGGATTCACTTGTGGGTAACTCTGGATGCAAACGAGCTTGTCCTGCTGTTCCTGCCATGGTTTTGTGCTTCTGCACCACTCTGGAGGCTGGTGCTGGGGAGTGATTGGCAGTGCTGATCCCAGGGGATGCTGCCTGTTTGTGCTGGATTTGAACAGTCCACGTGAGGAATGTGACCAGTATCCCAATGACCTGGAATGCTATGGGATAAGGGTGTTGAGGCAGGGTGTGGGAAGAAGCATTAGGTGATGCCTCTGTGTGGATCAGGTGGGGTGGTGGTTCCTGGTGTGCAGTGAGGATGGTAGAGGGAGCTGCTGACAGCTTCTGAGGGGATAGTCTGTGCCCAGAGAGCAGCTGCTCTCAGGTGCCTTCCTGAGGTGGACACCTCCTCAGGTGCCTCCCCCTGTAGCAGACCACCTGCCTGGCTCGAGGGCCATCCTTGAGCCTGCTGGGAGGTGCAGAATGTCGTGGTGTAAGTGCCTTGGGACAACTAGGTGGCTCTAGAAACTCCTTTTGTCCAAATGCCTCATGACCTGCAGAGCTGCCTCCTGGCAGTGTGACACTGGGATGGTTCTGTGTATCATTGATAGTCTGAAGTTGCTTTGTTGTGAACTCTGGAAAGGAGGAAGGAGCTAAAGGTCAACCTCAGTTACCTCTGTGAACTGAGTAATTGCTGTTTGAAAAGACAAAGCTCTAATAACACCCATTGTGTGCTGGGTGCTCTTTACCTGCCTCACCCCGGCAAGGTGTGTGTAACATCCACACATGGTGGAAGTGCTGGAGGGCCAAGTGGTGGGGAGGAGAGCTTGTATTACCATTACCTCTTTTCCAGGGAGGCTCTGCAGACTGAGATCCTGCTGCAGGGACTGCTGCCTGGCAGGAAGTGCCCTGCGGTTCTTGCAGCTGATAACTTTCCACTGTGGGAAGGAGCCACCACCAGTCTGTGCTGATGGTGGCTGCAGATCAAACCACCCTCTAGAACTGGTACAGCTGGTCCCTGAGCGTGTCACTAACTCTGACCTCCTCTTCCAGTTGCAACCTGCCTACAGGTGGATTCCAGTGCAGAACCTGCAGCATCCTTAACTCTCGGCACTCCTGCACTTAGACCACAATGGCAGGTCGAGGTGGAGCTGCCCGACCGAATGGACCAGCTGCTGGGAACAAAATCTGCCAGTTTAAACTTGTTCTCTTGGGCGAGTCAGCGGTGGGGAAGTCCAGCCTGGTCCTGCGCTTTGTGAAGGGGCAGTTCCACGAGTACCAGGAGAGCACGATTGGAGGTGAGTGCCAGCTCCAGATGCCTGTGGCCAGGAGGTGCTGACCTTGCTGGGGCAGTCTAGGGTGTCAGAAGCAAGACTGGCTATTTCAGTCTGGTCTGGGATTTTTGCTATAAATAGAGCCAAACAGTTAATGCTTTAACTCTTGGTTTGCAATTTGTTTGTTGGTGTAAGGACCAGCACAGCAGAGAATAACACTATGGCAACCCCACACTATGCCTCTGAGGTTTTGCTTTCAGTGCCTCAGCTCCAGCTTCTAATTAGAACTGAGGCCTTCAGCTTGGTTTATAGCCCTTAATTATCTTTTCATACCATGACCTGGGATTTTGGGATTGTTTCTAGCCTGATATTGCTAACTACATTCACAGTGCTTTCAGGTCTAGTAGTTTATAGCTTGAAATCATTAGCACAGTGTCACCAATCAACCAAAGGCTGCTCAGCACGTGGGTCTCTGAGCAGCAGTCCCAGGGAGCATTGAGAAAGGGCGTGAGTTGTCCCTCTGTGACCTGTGCAGGGAGTAAGCACAGCTGTTAGTGTGGCTTACTGGCAAGCAGGGCCTAGTACTCCTCTGGAGGGCTGTGCTCCACCTCAGTCTGTATCCAAGGCTGGTGCCTTTGTCCTGGGTGTAACACGTTGGTGTTAGACTCACTGGGACAAGAAAACAAGTGGTTACCAAACTAGGGAGTGTGGTGTCACTGGGCTGAGTTTGGTCCTGTTATTGGTGCTCCCCAGGTCTGATCTTGGTGCCACATTTGGACTGTGTGATCCCTGTCAGGGGCTGCTGGGAGGGTCTGACAATGTGGATGCTCCAGGGACCAGCTGCTGCCTGGGCCCTCTGGGCCACCTTCCCGTCACTGTGTGGTGATTCTTGGTTCCTGTGAGCAGCAAGTGTGACACAGCAGAGCTGCAGCTGCCACAGCGGGTGGCACTGGCCTCTCCAGGGCTCTGCTCGCTCCCCTGTGGCAGCAGAGCTGCCCTGAGCTCCTGTACTGGCTCTGGGCCCTGTCCTGCTGGAGCTGAGGCAAACCCCCTTCTCTTGCAGCTGCCTTCCTAACACAGACAGTGTGTCTGGATGACACAACAGTGAAGTTTGAGATCTGGGACACGGCGGGGCAGGAGCGGTACCACAGCCTGGCCCCCATGTACTACCGGGGGGCTCAGGCAGCCATCGTGGTCTACGACATCACAAACACAGTGAGTGTGGGCAGGGCTGGGGGGCTGCCAGGAGGCTCACAGTGCCCTGGGAACGTGTCTGGGTCAGAGCCCTGCAGGTACCTGGCTGTGGGTGCCAAGTTCTTGAAAACTGCTCACGGCCTCTTCCTCAGCTCTGGCCAAGGCTGTGAGCTGATAAAGGATCCTGCTGCCAAGTGCTGCAGAGGCAGAATACTTCTCACAGGAAAGCCTTGTTCTAATCATATCTGCCCTGTGGATTCCTACACGTCTGCCCTTCCTGACCGCTGCCTCCTGTTTTTTTCCAGGACACATTTGTACGAGCCAAGAACTGGGTGAAAGAGTTGCAGAGGCAGGCTAGCCCCAATATTGTAATTGCACTAGCAGGAAACAAGGCAGACCTTGCTACCAAGAGAGCTGTGGACTTCCAGGTGAGTGGGAATTCAAGTAAGTTGTTGCCCAAGCAGGTCAGGAAAGCATCTTTTTGCTTAACTGAGGGAGATGGTGGTTGTGTAAAATATGCTTTGAGGGAGAATGAAAGTGATGTTTTGTGCTGAGGACTGTAGGATGCCTCTGAGAAGGGTCTGTGCCTTGCTATTCTGTCATAGCACATGTGGCCCTGGCTGGTGAAAGTTCTGATGAGTGTGGAGGAGGAGGCCCACAGAGCACAAGCTCCTGTCCTCAGTCTCCTTTGCTGCCTTACTCATGGGGGGATGTCTGCAGGGTGTGAAACAGCATCATCTGGGTACGAGACACATGAGGAATCATTCCCAGTTTGTTCTCTGCTCTTCACAGCTCTTACCTCATCTGAAGCAAGCATTCAGGAGAGGTTCTTAACCAGCCCTCTCACAGGATTGCTTGTGATGCCCTTGCAATGGGTGACACCCTCCCAGCTGACCCAGCTACCAGGCACTGTGTGTGTGTGTGGCTCAGTCAGCTGTGGGACACTGGCCTTGCAGAGCTGCCAGTGAGGCATGTCCCTGGGTTGTCCAGGCCAAGTGGGGGCAGGGACTGGGGAGGGAATTTCTGGCCCAAGGTGGGAGATAGCCTTTCTCTAGCAGTTAGTGTGTTGACAAGTAAAGTGCATGAAGTCTGCTTGGGCCTCCTGGCAGGATGCCTTTAACACTCTGATGTGATTGTTTGTAGGATGCACAAACATATGCAGATGACAACAGCTTGCTGTTCATGGAGACGTCAGCAAAGACAGCGATGAATGTGAATGAAATCTTCATGGCAATAGGTAATGGCCTATGTGTAGGGCTGAAGTAGCTCTGAATGCCAGCACTGCAGCCCAGGAGGGTCCTGTGTCATGAAGGGCTGGTGGCTCTTACTGGGGCAGGTGTCCAGTTTGCCATACTGGCATGATCAGTCATTCCCTGAGCGTGGAGAGCCTTAGCCTTGCAAAGCTGGTTCCCTCTCCCTGTGTCTGGTGTGGTGAGGAAGGAGCAGGTCTGATGCCAGCCAGAGCCAAGGATGGGGTGGTTTGCCCTGCAGTCCTGCTGGCAGTGTCCTCTACCAGACTCCTTTGGCAGTGGGGGCTTGGGCTGGAGCAGGCTGAACCCAGCCTGGGGTGTGTGGTGGGAGGACGTTGACCCCTCTAGAGGATGCTACTAATAACCTGTCTCTTTCTAGCCAAGAAACTGCCAAAAAATGAACCCCAGAATGCTCCTGGTGGCCCAGGCAGGAATCGGGTGGTGGACCTTCAGGAGAGCAGCCAGCCGAGCAGAAGCCCGTGCTGCAGCAACTGAGCAGCTGCTCTGGCCTGTGAGCCCTTGGAGGACGTGACTGGAACCCACGCTAATGATCGCACTTACCGTAGGGCGGCTGCTGCTGGCGCCGCTGTGATTCTCCATCCCTTTCTGATCATAGGCTGGAGGGAGTTCTTCCACCTGCACCTTTCTGTACAAATACTAATTCAATTCTAAGTCTTAAGTCACTTTTTTAATATATGAACTTCTGCTCTTCCCTCTTCCTGGTGGTGGTGGATGCAGGACCTGGTGTCTGCCCAGCCAGCATGGCTGTCCCGCGGGTGAGGCCAGCAGCACCCAGGTCCCACAGCACTGTAGTTCACTATGGGAAACAAAGGGATATTGGGACACGTGTTTAAAGTTCCCTGTCTGTAAGAGCTGAGGCTGATCCCGTACGATGTGCCCAGAACAACCACTAAACTGTAGCATTAGAGACAAACTCCGGCTCTCGGGCCACTTATTGACCAAATCAATGATGAGTATTTGGGGTGGGGCAGAGGGAAGCAAAACTGGTTTCTTCTGTATTTTGTATTGTATGTTTCTCCATGTAACCAATCAGTATCTTGTCAATATAGTACATCCAACGAGCTGCCTGTTGTCTTTCTTTGTGTTGGACTCCAGCATGCCAACTCTTCTTTTTTCTCGGTTCTGTCGTAATGCACTAATCCTGTTGCAACTTTTGCAAAAAATCTTGTATAGAAATTTGTCCTTTTCTTGATGGTTGTGATGCCACTAATATTGTTAACCCTGCTCTGGTGGGAATACACAAGGTTTACTGATGTACAGAGGTGGGGTGGGGGAAACCTTGGGTAACCTGTCAGTGGGAATAACATGTATTGCAAAAGCCTGTAATTCCACAAAGAATGAAGGGAGGTATTAAATGGCTTCTGTTGCCAGACTCTAACTGATGTTGGCTGCTGCCTAGTGCCTACTGCAGTGTCTTATGCATCCTGGTATTTAAGAGGAACTGTTGACTTAGTCTTCATCACAAACTTCAGTTTTGTGTGATTAAAACAAAATTTTTATAAACCTATCATAACAACAATGTTTATGTTTCTTAATGCAGCAGGGACTGGACCTAAGCACAACCATTCTGGTGGAGGCTGAGCTGTGCTGTTCCTGGTGTGTTCCACACCTTGGTAGGGAAATGGGGCCCTTCCTTCTGAGGAGGGAGGAATGGGGCTCCTGGGCTTGTGCTGTGTGGCTGCTCCTGCACAGCTGCTCTCCTCACAGTGATGCTGTTGGTGTTCATTGGCTCCAGTGTGCTCAAGGAAGCTCGAGGGAAATAGTGGGAATTACTCCTTGCCTGATACTTATGGGGAAACTCTACAATGCAAGTTGGGAAGAGGTGGGGGAGCAGTGTGCAGAGGAGCTCAGCTCTACCATGGGACAGACTTGGGAATGGTGCTCCAGAGTTAACACAATGCCTCTGTCCCTGGAGCATGATGGCCTTGGAAGATGCTGCTCTCTCACTGCTGCATGGACTGTGAGACACCAACACCCACAGCTGAGACCTGGAGTCAATATGGAAGAAGGAGCAGCCCCTTGCAGCTGCATACCTACCACGTGTGCTGCTGGCAGCACTGTTCAAGCTCAGGAGAGCCTGAGGATGGAGATGTGCTGCATTTGGAACCCCTTGTTCCCATTGGCTGAGGGGCTGTGAGAGGCTCAGTCACAAGAGAGCTGTGAATAGAATTGTATGAACAGCCTTGGCTTGTGTGCCCTTTAGCCTCTATCCAAGGTCTTGGTGCCTCTTCCTCATGCTGTATTTCCTTAAAATCCTGGAAGCAGGAAGGGTGTGGAGTGACTAAGTGATGGAGTGCCTGGGATCATGCTTGAGGCAGGGCTGCCTGTGGGTTGTGGGCTCCAGTGGCCCCCAATGCACCTCACTTGTGTAGTGCTGCTTAGCTGCTGGAGGAACTCAGGACCCCTGCGGCACTACCCAGTGCTTACAGTGTGGGGTGGTCTGATGCTGCTGGTTTCCCCAGGCAGCCAGAGATGGACCAGTTGGAGAAGGGCTTCCCAGATCGAATTTGGAACAATTCTGTGGACACTGTGTGCAGTGCTGTTGCCATCTGCTGGCTCCTCTCCCTGAGTGCCTGGTTTCTTCCTGGACTTGGGGTCTCTGTGAAGGCATCTGGGATACCCTAAGAAGGGTCTTTCTGCTTACCAGAGCAGGTGCTCAGGAGTTCAGTATCAAGGCTGGGGATCTGCTGCTGTTCGTGGTGTGTCTGGGCAATGGGTGGCTCAGGGTGGCTTTAGCACAAACAGGCGTTCCTGCTTGCATACCTGCTGCCTGCCCACACACCTGCTGCCTGCCTGGGCCTGAGCGCGGGTGTTAGTGGTGGTTATGCACCGCACCCGGGGTTGGGCTTTTCCCTCCCTGCTGCTGGGAGCTCAGGGTGGACTCCAGCAGCCCCTTGCCAAGCTGGGAGGGGGAAAGTGAGGGTATAACAGCCTCACACTACACCCAGCCAGCCTGCCCAATGTAGCTCCCTCCCCATTCTGTGGGGATGTGTATTGGCCGAGGCTATGGATCTGGAGTGGATGCTGGCAGCGGTGTGAGGAAGGGGTGAGGGCAGACCTTGCTTGTCTGGGCTGCTCCTGTACAGGTGAGTAGGAGCGTGAGGTCCCTTCCTGCCTGCCTCCCGCCCTTGGCAGCACAATACTCCCTCCCTCACAGAACCCTCTAGGTCTGCTGTCTGGCCCCATTTTGTGCTGCCCTGAGAAGCAAGAGAGATTCTTCCCTCTCTGCATCCAGCTTGTTTGGCATCAAGAGTAGGGCACAGCCTCCCCATCAATCAACACCCAGAGAACACAAGCAGATTCAATGCAAAAGTATTTTTATTGGATACAAAAGCATTCCAGTGTAGTGAAAAAAGTTACATCATTGCTGATGAAGCTTGTCTGGGCTTAAACCCGAGACTTGCTCCTGTCTGCTCCGGTCCTGCCGTGGCTGTTGGGTCCCATCCAGTTACACCTGGGCTTTGTTGGTGGCTCCATCCTCAGAGGCTGCTCCGGTCTGTGGGGCTGCAGGGCTCATCTGGATGGGCACGTTCCTCTCAGGAGCAGCTGGGAGTGCCAGCTTGGGGGCCTCGATGTGGAGCTGCCCATCCTTGGTCAGGGAGCAGGTCAGCGCTTCGGCATCCACCTCCTCGGGCACGTCCCACTCCCGCTTCAGCACCTCGTACTTGTAGGAGAAGGAGCCCTTCTCATCGACATTCTGCGTCTCCTTCTGCCCCACCAGCACCACCTTCCTGCCCACCACCTTCACCGACAGCTGCTCGGGAGCGAAGTTCTTCACGTCCTGGCAGACAGAGAAGCCATCTCCGGAGCTCTGGGCCAGGGTCATGCTGGTGCTCGGGGTGCGCTCCGCAGC